>OY728128.1:954927024-955603524 GCA_963277665.1 Viscum album | reverse complement strand
TTATATTAAAGTAAAAATGATAAAATTTTGGATAAAAAGTTTTTCTTTTAAGATAATAATTTTTATGATTTTTTATGTTTTTCAGAGGACTAATAGATTTATTCTTCTTGTTCCTTTTTTTTAACTTTTAGGCTCATCCCACATTTTAAAATGTTTTTTAAATGGATTTAAGGATGATTTGTATCAAATATTAGGTCAAGATCAAATTTATGAATATATCTCATGAAAATAAAACAAGTTTCGTTTTAAAAATTTTGTTTGGTGGGAAAATGGATACTGAGTAAAAAAATTACATTTTGTAATGTGTGGGATTGTTATATAAGAGTTATGACCTAACTATCTAAAAATATAAATGTAAAATATATTTGGAAATGTAAGAAAGTGAATTCTAGTATAAAGTCAATAGAATATGTATTGTTTAAGGGTGGTTTCTTAAAATTTAGGAATTATATAACCCTCCAATGCATTGGGTAAAGATTACTATTTTAAGAGATCAAAAGGTATAAATAAGTTTATCCCATGCTTAAAATAGGGTACATAGAAGGTTATCCCATGCCCAAAATAAGGTACATGGGAGTTTACCCCGATCCTAAAAAAGGGAATATGGGAGGTTATCCCAAGCCTAAAAGAGGGTACAAAGGAGGTTAATCCATGATTTAATTAGGTACATGGGCAGTTATCCCAATCCTAACAAGTTATGAATGTCTTGGTGAGTATCCTTGACATAAAATTTCAATGATTTTGATCATGAAACACTTTATCCCACACTTTTATGCCATGATATTATTTTAATTTTATTCTCTCATAGCTCATGTACTTTGATTATTTTATGATTCATGTCTTATAATCTATCAAGATTTATACCATGAATCATGATTATAATCTATTAATTTTTTGGCATGGTTTTAAAATTTTAAACTCGTGTTCTCATACATTTTTTATAATGTTATGCTTAAATGATCAATGGTATATCCCTTGTTTACACTTACTCATCATCTGATCTCATGGTTTCTTATATTTCCCTTTCCATAGGATATGAATAAAGTTTCTAGGTATGATATGTCTATGAAGGGTTCTAGTTATGAATAACTCAATGGGAGATTACATAGATCTCTCATGAAAAAGTTACTTATCTATCCATTTTTTCTAATAACACTAAAACATTATGGTCCTGAAATGGATCATAAAGTTATGTAATCGATATTAATTTAATAAGAAGAAATATTATTGTACAAAAATTATTGGTCACTAATGTTGGTATCAGAATAAGGTATAGTAACTTTTGGAAACTAGGATGCAAAAAAATTAGGGAAACACCTTAAGATAATCCTAAGTATAAGAGAATATCCTATTTTATGTTAAATAAAGGAGTATGGTTTTCCAAGAAATTTATCCTTTCCTAGATACTATATGTTGATGTGGTTTTATTGAAGATGTGTCTAGGGGTGATAACCCCAAAAGGAGTTGGTTGAGTATATATCATTCATAATTATAGTTCACGATGAATGTCCCCTTACTACACACCTATTTTGACACTATTGGGGAATATTCTTGGGTTAATTCACTTTTTATTTATAGACCATTATGATGGATTTCAATAATTTGTGACCATGTATAAACTAGGATAAACCTAAGTTGTCATAGATTTAAAATAAGTTGACCTAAATTAGATATCTTATGGATGATTTTTCATTATTATATGTTTTCTCACTATTATTATTGTTTCTCACTGTGTTTTTTGGTTTAATCAATTGATAGAACATGAAATAACCATATTAATGTTGAATGTGATGCACAGTGAAATTATTTCCCTCTTAAGTAGCAAAATGTTATGGGTTCTAGAATTAAAAATATTGTTTCTATTCTTATGAAACATTCTCATGTTATGATTCATGATGACCTTCCAATTGAGTAAAGGGTGGACCAATGTTCAGTTGATTCCTTCATGAGGCTACATCCACCCACTATAAAAAGTTCCTCTAATCTACTAGATGCTAAGTGATGAATTGGTTCCACTAAAAAGATATTTTATATTATCTAGTTTTTGGATCATGAAAATATTATTATATTTGTTTATCATTTGTAAGGTGAAGTATATAAATGGTGGAATCATATCAAGAACATGAATAAATTTTATGAAATTGACTATATAGAGTTTGATGAATTTAGAAGGTTTTTTTTAACAATTACTTTCCACCTATTCATTGTATAATAATATAGAAAGAATTACATGGTCTGAATTAATAGTATTATGAAACGGTTAGTTTTTTTAAAGGTTGGGGCCGAAGCCTCATTTTATTATTAAAGCAAAGAAAATACCTCTTTTAACCGGGTAGAGGGAGACCCATTACATAGCCTGAAGGCCCAGTGGGAATGTAGCCCATTACATAGCCCATAGGCCCAAATTTGTTGCCTAAGGCCCATTCTGTGAATAGTAACCTGGCTGTTATAGTACTCATTGTTGTTATAGTGCCATGTTGCCGCTACAGTATCCTGTCGTTGCTATAGTACCCGCTGATCAATAATACCACCGCTGTTATAGTACCGCTACAGTACTGCTATAGTACCTATGCCCCATGGGTTTTGAACCCCCATTTTTCATATAGGATTACAGGGTGATTACCACTAATCCAAACCCCAACTACATTATGAAACTATTAGTACTTATTATGAAAATATTACAAGAATTGTGAGGTGCACTTATGGTATTATCATTGAACTAAAAATTAATATTTCCCAATTATTTAGTGTCATAAAACCAAGCCACTCAAGAGAGTTATCCATAAGGGACTTTATTAGCTATGAATAAATCATTCAATGTGCTACCAAATTAGAAATGGGTATTTGAGTTACCTATAAATCTTAGGGTTTTTATAAGAACATAAAGTTGTAATTCAAACGAAATTAAAATAATAAAAATCATAGCGATATGAAGATGAGACTTATATTATGATTGAATTGTGGAATAAAACATGGAGGAAAATGACTAAAGGGGGCTAGTAATGTCTTTGAGTTTATAAATTAAGGTCATCAGGAAATAAAATTTTGATGTAATATAAAGAAGTTAACTAAGGATGAAACTAAATATAAATGTATATAGAATGAACCACCCACACTCTAGTGTTTAAAATTAAATGATTATGATATTTATGTTAACCAGTTCTCAAATATAAAGGTTGAGGACAATGGTCAACAAAAGTAAACTCTTAAGCCTATATAAAATGGGAAATATCTTTTGATCACTATCACCTATGTGGGGTAAAATAACCAAGTGGAGAAATTTACACTTATCATCCCCTCTAGAACTTCTAATGTCTTGTTTTATTCTATATCTACATGCTCTATTATATACAAATTATATTCTAAGGGTATCATAATACCACACAAATTATTAGATATTGAATTATCATTAAAAACTTTTAACAGTACGATGATCACATCTTATTTTTATGATTCCTCTTCAATAAAATTTTTTGGGAATGATATTCTTATAAATATAGGTATTCTCACTCTAGTGGAATTTGATGTTATTTTGTGCATGGATTTTTATTATATATATAAATCCTATATAAATTTATAATTAATGGAATCCGTATTGGATATTCCGAACCAACCTATGTTTTTTTATTAGTATGGGGAGAAATAAAAGCATCCATTGGAAATTATATCCATTTTATGGGTCTTGATTCCTATTCAAAAGGGGTATTTATCTTAGATGGTTGGGGAGAAACTCAACAAAAAAATATTCCCATTATGTGGGAGTTTTTTTATATCATTCAAGAATATTTACCTAGTCTTCCTCTAAATTTTTAAGTATTGTTTTAAATATAAATCATATATTTTTCTAAACGTATTTCAAAAACTCCATATATAATAGGACCAAATGAGTTATAGGAATTAAAGAAAAAAACTCTAGGATAATCTTGATAAAGGATTAATTATTCAATGTGTGTCACCATGGGGTTTGTGTATTATTTTTATTAAGAATAAATGTGAAAAATGTGACTCTTTATTGATTATTGGTAACTACACAAGATCATAATAAATAACAAGTATCCTCTACCCCATATTGATGATTTGTTCAATCAATTATATGTATATCAATATTTTTCAATGATAAATCTTCAATCTGAATACAATCAATTGAGGGTAAAAAGTTAAGATATACACAAGAAAACATTCTATAAGAGGTACATACACTATTAATTTATATTTATTCTATTTCAAATTAAAATTATCCTATTATATTTATAGACTCAATGAAAAATGTCTTCAAAGATTACATTGATTGTTTTGTGGTAGTATTTATAGATAATATTCATATATATTCCAAGATAAAGAAATATCATGATGATCACTTAATAATAAAACTGAATACCCTGAGGAAGGAAAAGTTATATGAAAAATTTACAATGTTTTAATTTTGGATACAAAGGGTCTCATTTTTTGTTTATATAATATCAATTAAAGGTATATCAGTTGATCTATAAAATAAAAAAGTTGTTGAATGTTGGCCTATACCAAATACAATGACTAGGATCTATATTTTTTTATTTTTGTGGGATATTATTGATTCTTTATATTTAATTTATCACAACTATATAATCCACTCACTACGTTAACTTAGAAGGGATTAATCTTCCTTTGGAAGGATGAAAATAAGGAAAATTTCAAAGAGTTGACCAGAAGGTTGGTCAGTATACATGTTCACACACTACCCTATAGTATAGAATGTTTTGTGATATATATTGATGCATCAAATAATAGAATGGGGAGATTCCTAATGTAGTATGATATGGTGATGGCTTATTCCTCGTGCCAATTGAGGTTCATGAGAAAAATTATCATACTCATGATTTGGAGTTAGTTGCAGTTATTTTTACCATAAAGATATGAAGTCATTATATTTATGAATAAAGGTGTTAAATATATACTTATTAAAAAAATTTAAAGTACATATTAACTCATAAATAGTTTAATATAAACTATATAATCTGTTTGGAATTGATTAAAAATTTTGATTGATCAATATATTAACACCCATGGAAGGAGAATATGGTTGTTGATGCTCTAAGTTGAAAGTATCAATCTATATTAACTATAATTAGGATCACAAAAGATCCAATATTTATTGATTTAAAAAGTATGGATATCAAAATATGGAATGAAGGGGAAAAATATTATCTTTATCAAATGTGTAATCAACAATCTATCAATATAAAGATTGAAGAGGTGTAGAAGGAAGATGAAGAGATGCAAAAGAAGGTTAGAAATGTTCCTAAGTTAGACCTTGAATGTGATGGAATGATAATAATAAAGAACTGAGTATGTTTCCCATCAATACTAAACTTTAATAAATAGTTATTATAATAATATTTTAGTTCAAAATTCTCTACTAATCCTAGAATTTTAAAGATTTGTAGAGATATGAATGAGTATTTATGGTGGGAAACATGAAGATATATATTGAAATGTATGTATCGTGGTGATTGGTATGTCAGTAGGTTATGTTTGAGAGACATAAGTCTAAGGGGATTTAACAACCATTAACTAAACCAGAATTAAAATGAGAAAACATCTCCATGGATTTTATCATCAGAATCCCCAAAAATTTTAAATTCCATTTTATTATTTAGGTTATAGTCGATCAACTTATGAAATCATTACACTTCATTTCTACTAGATAATATTTATATCTTGACTATATTTCCTTGATAAGAATTAACGAAGTTGTAAGGTTTCATGGGGTACCACATTCTATTGTATCTGATAGACATTCAAGTTTTAACTCAAATTTTTGTCAATGTATTCATCAAACTCTAGATACGAAATTGTTTTTTAGTAATTTTTATCATCCTTAGATAGATAGTCATTATAAGAGGACCATTCAGACTCTTGAAGACATATTTAGATCATGTTATATAGATTTTAAAGGTGTTTGGGATCAAAACCTTCCTCTTTTTGGATTCTCTTATAAAAATATCTTTCACTCGAGCATTAAAATGGCTCCTTATGAAGACCAATACAGAAATAAGCGTGGAACTACAATGTGTTATAATAAATTTGGGGAAATAAATATATTGAATCATAACATAGCTATAGAAATATAATATAAGGTTAAATATAATTAGCATCATATCATGGTATCTCAAAGTTTACAGAAACGTTATATTGACAATCTTCTGTGAGATCTGAAATGCACAGTTAGTGAGAAGGTATTCTAGTGAATTTATCTATAGAAGAAGGTTATAAAATTTTGAAAGATTGAAAAGTTTATACCTATGTATATTATCCCCTTTAATATTATTTATGGAGTAGGTATGGTAGCTTATCTCTTGTCTCTTCTACCGAACCTCTTAGGTTTAAATTGTGTTCCATATATCTCTCCTGAGGAATTATATGCTAGATTTTTCACATGTACTAAAATTAGAAGTTTTATAAATAGAGAAAAATATTTATTATAAATTATAACTATTAGAAATCATGGATCAGAGAGATAAAATTCTATATAAAAATACTACTCACCTGGTTAAAACACTCTATAGAATCATAAAATCAACGAAGATACGTAGGAACCTGTGGATGTAATGAAATAAAGATATCCTAATTTTTTATATCAAAGTGATATAATTTTGATTTTGGAATTCTTATAAAGTTATATAATATAAAAAATAAATATTTTATTTAATATTTATATTTATATAAATTTAATTTCTTTGATAAATTTCTCTACAAACAACACTGAGTTGAAATGAACAACATCATACCATTGAAAATTTATTATTTAAATGTGACTATTATAACCTAGTCATTGAATTAGAGGGTATAAATATGATTAATAGAAATATAAAATACATTTATAATGGTCCTACTTAATAAAAAGTATTCATTAACTCTTAGGAAAAAACACTCAATTTTTAGTAAACTCATTTATGCTTCAAAAATACTTTTTCTAAAAAAATGGTTTTTATTTATTTTTTGTTGGAAAATTTATAGTTATTTTCTTCCAATTTTAAAAATTTAATTTTATAAAAATTTTATAATTTTATAAATCTATAAAAGAAAATTATTTTAGGGTAAAATATTTAGATTTTTTTGTAATGATTAAATTTTCCCTAAATAGTGAAAAAATTATGATTTTGATAAAACTATCATTTATTTTCATTCAATAATGTAATATTAAATTAATATTTTGTTTTTAATTTAATACTAAATTAAAATAAGACTCGTTTAATTAAATATAATCTAATTAATTACATAGGAATCATCATTATACTAGATTTTGGTAAAAGGTCATTTTTTGGCTTAAAAATCATTTTTCTAAAAATTATTTTTCATTCTGTTTTATGAATTTATATTAAAATATATTTCTACATATTATAAGAATTTAATATTGAAAAATTAATTCTATATTTTTCAATCATGGGGTTCTTGTTTTTTAAATATATCCCCTTTTATTTTCAGTCATTATGAATAGTAATCATGGTAAGTATTTGTCCCCTCATTAAGGGTCAAATGGGTAAAACAATGTTAGAACTATGAGATAAGGCCTATAAATTCCCAATAAACTTACCTTTATCCTATTTTATAATTTTATTTTATCCAATATCATCCAAATTTTTAAAATATGTCAACTTTTTTCCATTTTTCTTTGATTATGACCTTTATATTATTTTAAGTAAAAATTAAATCCAAAATGTCACTCCCTTTTTTATTAATAAATATAAAATTTTATCATAGGAATTAATATAGAATATTATATTTGTTTTAAAATGTTTAATTTTAATTCCATATCAATATTGTTTTTATTAAATTCAAACACAGTGAATAATTTTCAAAAAAACATTAATGGTATCTTATGTAAAATAATATTTTATTAAATGGAAAAATTTGACTGAATATTCATTTTTAATTTGATTTTCAATGAGCGGTAACCTACAAACCACCAGGCGGGAACCACAAACAAAAGTAACCCCATTACACGAATTCAAAATTCAAAAACTTTCACATCACCTGATGAGAAGATACGAGGATCACCCAACATCATCATGAGTACCACTTCAGCTATCACCAGTCATCACCAGCCTGAGTACCACAATTGACATCCTGATCTATCACCTCATCATCAGAAACATCCTACCACTGCACCGGGCACCGAAGACCATCCGAGACATTCGGTACCACTGTAAACATCGCTCATGTCATTGTTCTCCATCGATCCAGGAACATCCAAAACACTGAAACCAAAACCAGGAAAGAACATAGCAAAATCCTACAATACACCACCATCGAGAACAAAACAATCAAACCATCATCGAAAAACAAAACTTCTGCGTCCAAGAGCTGCATCTGGAACGATGGTGGTATCCAAACCAAACCTCCCAAAGCCTTGTTGTTACCACCGCTTTGGATCCAACCAGGAGAGGAGAACAGAACGTAAGGACAGAGCAGATATTGAGCATCCGAGAGTTCTAAATGACAGTAACGACGATGAGGAAAAAATTGGAAACAAACAAAAAATGAGCAACCGACCTAGCAGCACCTTGAGATCTGTCGACCGTCAAACCGCCTAACCCAAAACCCCATCGAACCACTGCTCCATATCTGACCTAGATAGGCACCGAGGAATAGGATATCAGAGCTATGGAAAGGGAGACTAAGTGAATCCTCAGTAAACAACTAGCGTTGGAACCCCATAAGCTCCTTGCAGCAGAAATCGGTATCGCGAAAGACATAAATTCACCACCAAATTGGAAGTGATAACAAGTTTGAAATAATGACCCAGGCACGAAAAATCTGCAGAAGAAACACTGGGGCGAAGAATCCAAGGAGTGTTGCATCATCTTGAGGGAGAAACATCACCGAAGGAGGATAAGCCCTAGAAAAGAGGGAGAGATATGCGAGAGTAGAGAACTATAGTCAAAGGGGGATAAACCCTAGAAGAGGAAAATGGAGACGCGGGGGCACTAGAGATAGGGGAAAGAAATGGAGAATCCATGCCAAAGGATGAGGAACCCTAGAAGAGGGTGAGGGACACGCGAGAGGATCGAATACCAAGGGAGAACAGAGACATCCCCCCCCCCAATTTTCAAATGGATAAAAATTAATAAAAATATTATATTGATAAATGTTAATGGGATATGTTCAATCATATAAACCATTTTCAACTTATTTATCACCTCTACATTTATATTAACATTTTTAACGTTGACAGTTTTTATAACATTGATATCATAGTAACTACCAAAAGGGTTAATGGGGGATAAAACTAATAGATACTGGTGAAAACATCACCTAAACTTCCATAAATATTATTGGATTTAATGATTTAGACTTATCATCATCTTATATTTTAAATATATAAATTTACATCCAATTTAACGTGAAAATAAATTTATATTAATTTTAGAGTTTATGTAATTCCAAGGGTGCCCCTCCTCTCACTTGTAAAAGGGAACCTCATATCCTCCCTTATTATAAATGTTTGAGATCTCTATATTGTCCAATAACTACCCTAATATCATCCTATATTTCTTCCTTGCATATTATAGATTCTATTATTACCAAAATACTATCCTTTTCAGGCTTAAGGTGCAATAAAAATGATATTTATCAACAAATACGAGGTTTGAGTGCTTACAAAGCAAGTCAGACTTGAGGTAAGTGATTTATGCTTCAATGTCATTTTAATTGAGATTTTTATGCTTGACATTTTTTTAATGGAAATTATATTATCCTTGTCTGCTAGACCTATTTCATTTTCATATCCTCTGGTTATTTCATAAGATTACGTGTTTCCTTTCATTTTACACTCTTTAAGTACTCAAGAGACCAAAATAATGTTTTTAAGGAAAACTGACTTTGTTTTAATATTTAGTTGGGAATATTTTTCTTCCATATATATGTTTTCAATAAATTTCATTCAATAATTTTTTTAAAATTCTCTTGTGATTTTTTATATAAATTTTTACCCAATATTGATATTCAATAAATTATTCAAAGAAATCTTCTTTTCATTTTCCAAACAAGGTACTTTTTACTTTATACTGAAAATATGAAAGGAATGTTTTTTTAACATTCATGTTATAAAAAAACTTCCCACCATCATGACCTCTCAATTCTTTGAAGCTTCATATAAAATTTTCCTTGTTTATTTTCAAAAAAAATGGTTTCAATAATATTTATAAAATATTATACTTTAAATCAGTGGTTTTGAAATGAAAGGATTATTTTTCTAAAGAAATATTCAAGTGTTATTTTAAAGGAATTTATCATTTATTATAACATCCTTTAATTTTACTTATGATTTACTTGAGATATGATCTAATGATTTTATCCGTAATCATTCTATAGATATTTTATGATTATGATGATGAGATATTTATGAAATCCTTTTGTTTTCTATAGGTTATTATATAATGATATTTGAATGTTTTATGTTCTTGTGGAATACATATGAATGGATTATGGTTATGTGGTGGGTGGTATAAGAATTATATAACCCTCTAATTCATTGGATAAAAATATTAATGTTTTATGAGCTCATAGGGTACATGTAAAGTTATCCCAAGCCCAAAAGAGCGTAAATGATAGGTTATTCCAATCTCCAAACAGAGTATAATGGAGGTTATACCAATCACAAAAGGGGTACATTGGAGATTATTCTCATGTTGAAAGAGGGTACATTGGAGGTTATACCAATATCAAAATAGTGTACGTGGGAGGTTATCCCATGCTTGAAGAAGGTAAACGAGTGATTATCTCAAACCTAACATGTTAGGAATGTCTTGGAAAGTAGCCTTAACAAAATATTTCTATGGTTATGTTTATTCCACACTTTATTCCATACTTTTGTGACATGATCTTATTCCAATGTTATACTCTCATGGATTATGTTATGTGATTACTTTATGATTAATGTATTATGAAGTATTAATATTTATTCCATAACACATGATTATGATATATGAATTTCTGGGTATGATTTCAAATGTTAATTTAATGTTCTCATGTCTTTATTCTCATGTTATAATTAAATAGTCAATGATATGTCTCTTTTTTACCCTTACCATGCATTTGATATCACCCTTTATTATATTTCATTTTACCCATGATATGAGGAAATGTTTTAGGTGTATATTTATAAGAATGGTTCTAGTTATGAAGAACTTAGTGTTAGATGATGTATATCTTTTATATACCAGTTATTTATGTATCATTGTTTCCAATAACATTGAACCTTTACACTTATGTCTTGGATTGAAATGTTATGTAATGGATAATAATATAATAATAAGTAATATTTATGTAAGAAAGGTTTTTGTTTCTATAGTATTTTCTAGGAGTGAAATAATTCACGTGTGGGGAGTGATGAAATATGAAATTTTACAAATTTTTACTTATAGTTCACTAATAATATATGTTAAAACCATTCTAAAACCCTGCTTAATCAATAATATTTTATACTTTTGGAAATTGGGTATTATTTTTATAAGTGGATTTAAACTTTTTTTACATGATTTTTTGATTTTTTGAATTAATTTAAATCCATACATTAATTTTTAATTCATGAATGTTTTTGACAAAATACTATTTAATATGAATATTATCATTTTTATCAATTCTGGAATTAGTATGGAAAATCTATACACCATAAAGTATGATTTCTCAGAGGTTTTAATTACCCTTAGTTGAGGAATTTTTTTTTGAAAGAGTGAATGGAATGTGTCGAAATATTCAAGGATGAAAATTGAAAATGAATCCACCTACCCTATGTTGAATATCCTTACAAATAGCATGAAGAATTTAACTAAAAATAACAAGACAAAAAACAAAAAATTAAATCCACAATAACTCACAAGTCCTAAACAAAACACATTTCCTCATAAATTGAACAAATCAATTAACTACATAAAGTCCTTACAATCAACTGTGAGTCTGAACCTAACACAAGAAATCATGGTCATCCATGAGAACCTTCAAGCTACCATGAGACTACATACTAAGTGACTTAAAACATAAAGTATCTTATGACACCACTCTATAGATGATCAAGATACCGCAACTCCAGCTTCGAACCTAACACATGAATTCAAACAAAAGACGTTGTGAATGAAATCAAACTGACACACACCCAACCTACTACCCCTCAATATAGTCTACCAAGCAACTCTGATGGGATTACATACCACGCCAGACCTATCACACTTCATGAAACTCCCATCACAGAAAAATTGTAGACTTGATCACACAAGGGAGATCAAATGATCTCGATCAAAGGAGAAATTGGGATCCAAGAGACCAACAATGGTCAACTAAACTGATGAACATTGATTGAACCAAATATCAGATAAATTTATTATCACTTCCCAATGTGGAAACTTGGTTGAAGACCAAATCCAAATTTCAATTAAAAGTCAAATTAAAGATCTATCCATGTTTAAAGATTTATTTTTTGGTTTTTCTATTTTGTCTTCTATGTGGTTATAAGAATGGATTCCACCTCGTATCATCATAATTCACCATATATGAGTTATAATATGGATGGAAAAAAGTTTTTGATGATTTTAAAAAAATAAATCTATTCTTGCTGATGCAACCAAGACAACCATATCTCATAGTTGAAGCCTCTTATAGGCTTGAGTTTACCATCTCAGATAAAAATAGATAAGGATCGATAAATAATCACATCACTAAATCCCGATTTCAGTTAATCCCACCAAGAAAATCATTCTCATTCCAATTCCATTGAGGATCTAATCTTTCCACCAACACATGCATAACTTCTTCTCAACTTCTCTTCATACGAGGCTTCCACATATGATTTTCACTAAACTACAATGTGGAAAAATTATTTATCCTCAATTATTTCAAAATGAGTATAGAACATGATCATAGGTGGAGAGTGAAGAAATTCTAAAATATTAATATTCTGACATGGTGAAATCTAGACCCTCTATCTTTACACCTAGATTAAATACAATGAGGGGAAGTTGGATGATCAATTTGAAGAATGTTTCAAAATAACTAAATTGTTCTAAAAGAATAATAAATATGTGATACACACATAGGTGATATATTAAATCACACGAATGATCTCTAATCATTATACTATAAATAAAGAACTATTCACTCGAGATATGGGTCTGCTTCCATGATTACTCAATTGAGATGGGTTTTCGTTTACTTATTTCTTCTTCTTATTTAATGAAAATTCTACAATGATGGAACACTAATCCATTAGTGGATGATTCAAGGATATTCCCCTTACCCCTTGTTAATGAATTAATCATTTTAATTATTTATATGTTTTTATTCTCTCTTGATTTATTTAAAATTTTTAAGAATAAGGATATGTGCTTTGATTGTTTTCCCTTCAAATTCTTCTTCTCTATTTCACTATATTACAAACATAGGCCAGTTAAGCTCTCTCCTATGATTTTGATCATGATTAGTGGTTTCTTCTAGGAGTTATTGGATATTTTTTATCACTTGGGAAAGAGATAATAGATATTTTAGTGATTATTTCATCCCTATGATTAAGCTAAAACTTCTAGGTGGGGAAAACAATTGAGTTTTTACTTGATTATAGAGAAATATATATGGTCAAATAATGATTTAATAAGAATTGATGGGATATCCATGGTTATGAAAATTCATTTAAAACTAAATTTAAAAAACAATCCAATTAAATTATTGTTTTCACACACAAAAATCACTAATAAAGAGAACATCGCAATCAAAAAAACATCATCTATAGAGACAAACTAAGTCCACCACTGCAGCATTAATTTGGGTTAAAATATTATTTTCTAAGGGCTCTATGATATTCCTCTTATCACACATCAGTCATCATATTTAACTATTATTGAAAATAAATACAATACTATACTAAAATTAGGTAAAATCGTCTCCTTTTGGTCTAATTATATATAAAAATAAATAAATAGGTACAATAAAATCATTTTCAATTACCATCCTTGATATCCTATCTCTATACACCACATACAAATAATTAATTATAAAATTTTATAATAAATCATTAAATGTAATCCAAAGAGTCACAATGTAAGAAATACTCACTGAGCAACATCCACTCATCATAATCTCATGAAGTGGCATGTTGACTACTGACAAAATGCTCTTGGAAGACACAAAAATATATTTATCATCAGGTATATAGTAACTGGATAATTTTATCCAATTTGATAAAGAATATAAAATAAATAAGGTTAATGGTGTGATATAAATGAAACATTAAGTGATAATTATTGTTCATCCTCTTTTAAACTCCTTATACCATTCCATGAAGAATCCCAAATGTCACTGGATTATTCCACCATGCTTCGGTGGAATAATAAAAAAAAGCTAGAAAAACCAAGTCCAACTACTAAAAATGGTGGAGAATGATGGAAAGAGGAACATGAATAAATCACTGATAATTTTTTTTACAATACCATCAAGAAAACCTCACATTAAAGGAATCAAGGGAGTAAGGAGATGAGAGATCTCTCTAGTTATCCTCTGGTTAATTTGTGTGAGAGGGGTAAAAAAAGAGGGGGAGAAGAGATAAAAATAAATGTGGGAGGTGGATGTTCATTTCAAAAAAAATTATGAAATATGGTTAGCTTCATGGTTTGGCTATATATCTTACCAAACTATATTCCAACCATGGATCTCAAACTAGAAAATCTGGGAATACATCTCACATTTTGTCTACACTATTTACCAAACCTCCCACAAACTATGTAGCTCATAATAGATTAGAACTATAACCCATAATAGTTTTGATTCATGATTTACCAAACCATGTTCGAACCATTTATCCTCAACTTAATGATTTGTAACACTACACATGGTTCCATTGCATGGTTTCCACTAACCATGTTGTAATCGTACAATAGAGAAAAAATTTTCAAAATTAAAAATCCAAATCCAAAACTCCTATCATTCACCCAAATGCATGAAACCTCTCTATTGTCTCTAAGTATGTTCAAAATTATATCATATATATGATCCAACTCTAAAAACACGAATAAAAATCAAAATATTAAATACATCTTCTACTCTTTGACTAAAAAATAAAATTTCCCCAAAATATCACAATATATAATGATAGAATTTGTTAAAATTCCCCAACCTAATTATTATCATCCTCAAGAGGAACTTAGGAGTATCTCATAGCCTTTAATACACTGATCATAATCTAATACAACTCCCCACCACTAATTCTAAACTAAATTAAATATATGTCCACCATCCATGTATAAAACCTTGATACCCCATTTTTTCTCTAAAAAATCCATGTTGATCCCTAAAGCACACCCCAAAAACACATCCATAAAATATGGCATGATTACTTCATATGGTTTTCGCATCACTAGTTACAATTAAACACCATAACACCAATGGGCCCTCCCCTTGATAACTTTTCCCAAAAATGCTCATCAATAATTATCGACATGTCATCCCATCACCTGACCATGATTCCTTAATCCCATAGGCATCACAAGATCTTCCAAATACCCACATTATATTCTAAATACAAAACTTGGTATATATACATTGTTGGGTCCTAAACCACTCACACTAGTCATCATACTATGTCCATGAGCACCAGCATACCTCTGATCCAACTCACTCTTAGGTCACATCAATTGAATCATGATCCTAATGCTAACAAATAAACTCTATACAACACCATATCTAAATCCAAAATAAGATAATCAATGAGGAATCAGATAAAATTATATCTATCTGCACATTGATCTCCCATAATCATTTTGATCATCCACTAACTAGTCTTTCACTATATCCATGACCCAACCAAAATAAGGGTTGTAAATTTATTACTGATGTGATGCTCTCCACCATATGAGTATCCTCATCATCACCCTATAAACCATAATTATTGACATCTACATCCCCTGATTTTTTCATTAATTCATGTGATTACAAAATGTGGTTATCCCACTTATACATAAACACCAACAATAAAAACCAATATCTACTATTTCCTTTCTCATTAGAAACATTATGCTCTATATCCTCTAAAATTATATATACAATGTGGTATATACCCTAAAAACTACTAGTTTACTCCCCACCATATGTATTCCCTTAAACCACTCCTTAAAACCAACACTTGTTAGGTTTTGTAATCAAATGTGTGTAGCTCTTCCCAAGCTACAGCCTCTTTTCCTATCATCTCCTATCAAGACACAATATCGAATTAGTCATACCATGGTACTATAATATATCCAAAATGAAACTATATATTATATGGAAATAACTCGTGTTCTATTAAAACCCCTAGGGAACTATACTTTAAAGATTCTCATTGATCACACTCGTTCTTAGTTCCAAACTAGATGAAAAGGAACACCTAATCCTTTTTCATAACACAAGTTCAATCATGTATCAAACCTCACTAATATACAATGAATATCCTCTAGGAAGTTATATATTAAGGGTTATTCATCAATATACAATCCTTAAACCTCTCAAATTCTCCCAAAACTAGAAAAAATATCAACTAACTCACACTTATACCTCTCACTAATCCATAACCAAAAGGCCACCTCGAATAACCCTAATCAAAATTTGCCTCATGTATTTACAATTTTCATAACAATACATACCAATACTCACTCTCATATTTCTAGAAAAAATTTTCCACCAAAAAACCTTTCATAGGTTATTTTATATTATCCATTATAATCTAATCCAAACCCAATAAGTAGATACTTATGTACTACCTAATTACACAACATGACTTATACTCCCATGAATTGCACATCATCGAACCTAGGCTTACACACATAAAAAACTAACCATTATCCCATGTCAATCTCATCTAACCAAAAGTACCTTAGTGATTTATTTCCAATAATACTAAGATCTTACTCATGTTGTGTCCTACCATGTGATCACTCGCCTCTTGGGTGTCGTTTCAAAACAAGAAGCATCTACCCATGTTCAACCCACCTTGGATCCAACCATATAGGATCAATATTCATTATCTTACTAATATTCTCAACCAAATTCAATAGGTTCTAGAATCCAATTGACTATGCCTCCCAGAAACCAACCAACATACCAAAATTACTTCATGTTCACTATATTATGAAAGACCATGGAATATTACATGCCTTCCATATACCCTCACAAGTTTATCTACATCCTCAAGTCAACTTTTTACAACACACCCCACTCAAAAGTTATCACATATAATAAACATGCATCACATTTTTAATCAACCACCCACTCTAAAGAACCATTCCTCACTAGGAATGCCAATACCAAACTACTCCCTCAAGGATCTAGGTCTCATCCATATGCATATAAAAATGTTTACCCATCAATGTTAATATTTAGTATGACCATAGTAATATGGTAAAATTAAATATAATTGCACGAAAAATATATGTAAGGAAAATACCATATTATTTGTTTTTGAAACTTTAAGTAACTTAACTAATATCCCATAACCAAAAAGGGTTCCATCATTAAGGAATATGATGTCTGTACTGATTCACTATGGGTTATTATAAATCCCTTTCACTAAGGGACTATATAATCATCATCAAATAAAATCCCCCCATAAGATCCACATTACTTATCATCAGAGAAAATATATAGTAATTTAGCTGAGTATAATTTCACAAACCTGTTATATAGTAAAACACTATATAAGTTGTTGAAATTTTATACTTTTGAACCCTCTTCCATCAGAAAAACTAATCAAACCCAACCATGTGTATGTCATGTGAATCCTATATAATAAATATAATAAATGTACAAAATCCAATTTCCACTGTAGCCATGTTCCAACACCATAAATATAAATCTAAAATAAACACATCATATTTAAATAAATATTTTATTTTTAATAGTGAAAACCAAAACAAAATATCATTAAATTGGTAACCCAAACTTCCCACTAAAAAGGTGTTCATGAATCACTAGTTCAAGTTCTGTAACAAGACTTGACACATTCTTATTTCTTATCTACTAGATACTAAATAATATGAAAAATAAAAGGACACTCTTATACCACTTTGTGATTCCACTAGCCAGAGACGAATCACCGAAGTCTCAATCGAAGTTCCACATGAAATCAGGCATGCATCCCATACACCAAATGTTTTTGAATAGTAGTTAGGTTCTAAGATTTTATCATGGATAAATTATACACTAATATCAGAGTAAATAAACCATAAAAAATAACCAAAAATATGCTAATAATAATTTTTTAGATGATCTAATAAACAAGAATCATATTATAATAACTGAAATTTATTCATACAATCATACATCATGTTGATTTTCCACTAGGATGGTCGTATATACAAATTAACAGAGTAAAATACAAGGTGGCTCTAATAGAAACATTATGGTCTTATATTAATCCACCGCATCCAAATAATGTATTATAAAATTTTATAATTAATTATTCATTTTAAACCAAATAGCCACAATGTCCAAAAATTCAATTAGAAGTGTATACTCATCATAATCTCATGAAACATCATCCTGACGACCCAAGACATGCCCTCAAAATTCCAATGAATAACATACCTATTATCCACAACCCAACCACTAACTAATTTCATCCAATTTAATAAAAAATAATAAATAAATAAGGGAATTGATGTAACTTTAATGAGATAGTGAGTGATTTCATTCATCCATCCTCCCAAAAACTCAAATTACTAATCTAAAAAAATACATACTATTACAGGTTGATTCCACCATAAATCAGAGTCATATTTAGAAATCCCCTTGTAGAAAACACCTAGCTCAATGGCCAAAAAACTTAGATAAGGACATATAAAGGATGAATAAATCACCTCTAATATACCACAAAATTCAACCGAGAACACCATACATCAAGGGAACCAAGAGAGGAAGGAAATGATGTATCTATCTTAAGATCCTATGATTGTTTTGTGTGATAGGGGAAGTAAATTAGAGTGGAAATTTTTAAAAATAAATGAGTGTAAAATAGTAATTTAATACTTTTAATGAAATCTAGGAAACCTCATGGTTTGATCAACTAGTTCACCAAACCATATACCAATTTATCCCCTCTCACTTAACCTTCATGGAACATTCTATATTATTTGGCCACACTATTTATCAAATTGTGTGACAAGTATGCATTTGACAATAGATTAGACCTACAACCCTACATGGTTTGATGGAATTATTTATCAATCATTTATAGAATATGATTCCCCCACCAAATGAGTTATTGAACTGTGTATAATTCCCACACATGGTTTTCCCTAATCATGATGTAACTGTGAATTAACCATGTAGAAAAGGAAAACACTTCAAAAATTAAACTTCCAACAAAAAACTCCAAACATTCACCTAAGAACATGAAACCTCTCCTAAGTATCTATAAAATTTAAAAACAACTCTTATATATTCTACAACATTTTGAATCTATATCAAAATCCAAATTCTCATAATACCCTATACTCAATATCCAAAAATTCAAATTCCCCATGAATTTAAAAACCCATAACAACATGGTTCATTATAGATAAGGGGTATGTAAATACTTTATACCTATCTTCTATGATCAAGTTAACAATTATAAAGTGTCTTGGAATTTTTTTTAAAGAAAATATATAATTCATAATGAATAAAGATATTGATAGGGTCTTGAACATTCAATATGACAGGTTAGATAAGGGTTTTATGACTAAGGGTGTAGTGTGAGATAAGGAAGGAGTATTCTAAAGGAAAACTATGATTAAATTGTTAAATGGTTTTATATTTTGTGATAAATATGAATTAAAGTTTTCATAGAAGATAAGGATATGCAAAAAATCCCCCCATAAAACTTAATAATTTTTAAATCCCATATATTATTTAATTATGTGAGTTTCTTGGTGGTTTTTCTATAAAAAGGGAACATAATTAAAACTTTTATAGACTTTAATTGTTTGGTTTTCTATCTATATTATTGCATATTTCATATCCTATAACTATTATACTCATTATTAATATTTTTTTCATTATAAATAGTTCTTATTATTTCATAACCAAGGTGATCCTTAAAAAATATTCAATTCTACTAAGGATCCCAAGATAAGGGATTTATTTATACAAAACATTTACATTTAAAACTAAACTATTTATCTAAACTCTTTTCCAATTATTATCTAATAATTTTACTTATTTATGATATTTACCAACATTCCATGCATTATTTTAAAATTTATCTGTACCATATGTATTGACTTAAAAGGTTTCATTTCTAAGTTTAAAAATAATTTTTTATGATTATTTTCTATGGTATGAAAAAATATATTCTCTATGTGTAATATTAATGTTATTAACCTTGATGTATTCATAATTGTTTTCATAATAATATGTCACACATAATCAGGATAATTAAGGTTGGAACTATAATTATTTATCCCCCCTCCCCCCAATTGATTGGGTAATTCTTAATATAACTTGAGATCACTATTTATGGTCCAGGTGAAGTGAACCTCATCCAAACTTTTATACATGACCATAATTCTAGATTTATTCAAAATCAATGCAATGATATTTGAACACATTTCTTATGCATGAACATTATGCAAGATTATTTTATAATATATGCATAGAAATTGTACCCAATTTTATGATGACTTAGAAGTGAGACTTTAGTTATGTTTGTAATGGAATGTTTTATGTTTGTGATACATTTACCTTCTCTATTTTTTACCATTATATTATTATGTTTGAATCCTATTCCATGTTTTATGTGATGGTTTGTCAACTTTTTAATGTTTCGGGGTTTTTTCATGGAATTTTTTCATGAGTTTTATTTTTCCCAAGAATCCTTCATGGATCCTTTATTCATTATTTTAATATTTATTTGTTGAACTTTTTTTCGAAAATATGTTGATTTTATATCTAAAATTATGTCTTATACAAGATCAAAGTTCTTTTCTTAATGGAAAAAAAGTCATGGGTTTTCAAGTATTTCAAATTCATGTTAGGTTATATTTCATCTATACCCCTTATTAGGATCTATATTCTCATATCAAGGTTTTAAATGATTTTTATTGGGAATGATGATAAGTATGATTGACTATGAAGATAAAATTTTTGTTAAGAGGTTATAGACTAAAATGAAGGAGATGTATCATATGAAGAGTTTGTTTTATTAGAAAAAATATTCATTTAGTAGATAAATTATGGTCTTTGTTATATATTGGTTTTTCATAATTATCTAAAAATATATACCTAAATGGTATTGAATATAAAAATGATGAAATATTTTATATAAATCATATAATTATGGGATGGTTATGTTCGAACTATTATAAGAAATTATTATTCTTGAAATTTTTTCTCCATATGATCTTCTTAAAAACTTTTTCCCCATGAATGGAACCCTAAGTAATCTTCCATACTCCATCGATGAATATTTTTCCAAAACCTACTTTATCAAAATGACAGATGAAAATTATATTCTTCTATAAACCTGATATGTTTAAAACTCCCTATAACTCCAAGAAATTTTTTTGTGATATTCAGAA
Source organism: Viscum album (assembly GCA_963277665.1). Classification (NCBI taxonomy): domain Eukaryota; kingdom Viridiplantae; phylum Streptophyta; class Magnoliopsida; order Santalales; family Viscaceae; genus Viscum; species Viscum album. The sequence continues at coordinate 955,581,973 of OY728128.1, read as the reverse complement.
TTTTTCATAACCCATATCCATGATCTCAAGATCTTCATGATAATCTATATGTGTTGAATTGGGTTCCCTAAAACCAACTAATATATAATTTATATTACCTATACAGTTAAAAGTCTTAAGTATTAAAAAATAACATATCACATGATGATTTTCCTTTTCTATAACTTTTAATGTGATAATTTATCTAGAGTATATGTTGCATCAAAAGATCATAATAGTTCCCCACTTTGATAATAACCCAAAAAGTGATATGAAAATATTTTTAAATACATGTTCTATGGGAATATTACATCTATTTGGTGAGATATAGATGATGCAGGATATTAGGTTTTGGGGACTCATAAGACATTGATATTTCTTCTCATAAAGTTGTCGGTTGGTAATCTCCAAGAGAGGAGGTTATGAGAATACACCTAGTCATAGGAATTATACATGTTATATATTCCATTAGATATTCATATCTATGGATGTGTGTATTGTTCCTTATACTTGAGATTTTCATTAATGTAGATCATGAGTCACATACTTATATGTATTGATGAAAATCAATACAAAAATGTGCTTGCAACATGGTAAGATATATTAGGTGCATTATGAGTGATATAGAATTAAATAATAAGTAAAGAAATGATTTTTCCCTTATAATTTAATAGAACTAGATGTATTAAACCCTTATATTGGAATGGAACTTATTAGTTAAGTATATGTTTATAGAGGTTTTATCATCACATTCATCTTAGAAAATTCAAAGAAAGTATATCAACCATTTAGGTTGGAAACACATGCGATGAAACCCACATGATAAGATATTTATATAAAGGAATTATATATCACATTGAGTATTTATATGAGGTTATTTTCATTGAAACATTTATCTTTTTTCTCAATTGGTTCTTAGAAATGTTTCTAGATTCTAATATATGACTTTAGGTGAGTTAGTAGAATTCCACTAAGAAATAAACCTAGAGGGACACACACTAAGTGTTTTCAAAACCTCAGTTAAATTCCAATGGAATTTAATATTAAAATAAATATTATTCTATATTTATCTGAGATAATATTTATTTGTGTTATGTTTATTATAAATATTTTTTCACCAATTATTTTAGAGAATTTGTATGTGAGTTGAATATTAAACATTTATTTATTTGAAAGTTCAATGAATTTAATACTTATTTATTTATTGTTATTGTTATTGATATTATTGTTATTTTTCATACTATTATTCTTATTATTATTCAATCCGAGGTTCATTGAGAATTAATAGATTAGTTAAGGTCCTATGTGTAATAACCAATTCTATAACCTAGATATACAAACCGAGTTATATCATTTCTAGGATTAGATGATTGGTGTGCACAAAATTCTCTATATAGAATCCTCTCAACCCAAAGAGAGAGAAACATTTAAGAATTATCTAAATAATTGAGAGATTCAATCCTCCTCCACCCTATTATGTATCTAAGAGAACTAAAATAATCCTTCAATCTCAAAAGGACTTATTATTTCAAACAATTGAGAATTATTCAAGAGGTGAGAATCATTTATACTGGAAACCAAAGATTCTATAGTGAAGATCCAAGGTCTGTGAAGCATGTATAGATACCACTAAAGGTATTCTAAACTTGAATCCTTTAATAAATTGATGGAATGATAAGAAAATGTAAACCAATTTGAGAATGAATTAAAAATTACAAGTTGAGGTAATTCTTTATTTATAAACTAATTATAAATTATATGTGAAAGATACTCTCTTAGAATATTCTGGGGTTTAATTCATAAAGTTATAAAGATTTATTAAAATAAATCAATGAATTTTTTTGGTAATAGTATTAATAGATTACACTATACACCAGAACCAACAAGTGGTATCAAAGCTTTCATGGGTCAATTTATAATTATTTATTAATCATGGATAAAATTATGAATTTTTTTGTTTTTCATTTATAGTTTTCCATTATTTAATATAAAAGTTATGATATAGTGTTCATTCACCTTTATATGACCAAGTACTATATAAGAATAAATTTTGAACATTTCAATATCCCATCCATAGTTATGGATATTCTAGTCGGGTAACTTAGATACACAGTGTGGAACTGAAAAGTATATACAATGTACCCAAATTCACCACACTAGGGGTAGTGGTGAAAATCATGGTACATCATGTGGGATAAGAGTAAGTGGTTTCATTACATTTTGTGAGTTTATTGGATAGATGGCATGTGGTTTTATAGGTTACATAATGCAGGGTTGGCATATAAGTTGTGTAACCTCACACGGTTTGGCCTCAAAGTAAATCTGCGAGATATGCGGTTAAAGTGCAATGCATGTATTTAGTACATGTCATGTAATTCCTTAAATTAAAGAAACATGGTCCATTTGTTACTCTACATGGGGTAACTAGCATACTCACCATGTAACATGAAAAAAATTTCATAGATTACACATAAATTCCTTAGCCATGTATTGTTGACAACTATAAAATGAGGTACATGTTGTGCAGCATGTTATACATATTGTGTAACACATACCTATTTATGAATAGTATACAAAAAACTAGGTTGTACACCACATAAATTAATTATGTAGAATGGAAATTAATTTCAACATTAAACCAAACTACATAGCATGCAACTGGTGTACACTTCATATGACAGGGTGTTATATATTATTATATCCCAAATTGATACTCATGTAAAATTTGAATCTATATGTTGTTTATTTTTATTGTATATGCCAAGTACTTCATGGGAATTAAAATTGGTACATGTTGTATATATTAACACTATTCGTGTTTCTTGAATTCTAAGATTACTACTTGACTTGACACATAGAACTATATTCTATGTAAAATTATGACACACCATATATAATACATTACATATAAGTATGCAGTACATGATAAGGACCATAAAAGATGTCTGGTAGTTCAAAGGGGTACATATTGTGTTCCCTCTGGTATAAGATGGGTATTTAATTAATTTTAAAATAATTTAATTTATTTAAAATTATAGACGAATAACATCTTTTAGATTGTTTGGATTGAAAATTAAAATAAATGAATCAATTAATTAATAATATAATTAATTTACTAATTTGATGATTTTCTCTAAATAAAGAATGAATTTAAATGATTTTTATCTAGTTTCAAATGCATACTTGTTTCATACATGGATGATCATGAGCTTGATCGACCTATGTATGTAGTGGGTTTATTTTAATTTAATTACCACTGAATGGGTTTTTTAATAATTATTATTAAATTAAAATGATGATTTTCATATCATCCTATCCTCTTATTATATACAGGATCGTGTGTCCAAAGGTTCTATTATGTAACCCCATACATCTATTTCCACTCATGTGCATGTGAGTAAATAATGTGTAAAAGATTCATATACTAGGTGGGTGGAGGTGGTTCAAGTTTGGAGCCTAGGTGAAACCAACCAAAGAGATACCTAGGTGAATGGATGAAATGCCTCAACTCATACCAAGTGTGATTCCATGAGTTGTTCGTCATGATCAAGGGTTAGTTTATCATCTGATCAATAAACAGACTAATAAAAAACTCATCATTATTCCATATATAATTATTTTAATTTTTAATAGAAAATTTTTATTTATTTATTTTTATTGGATGATTAAATTAAATCACATAAAATAATTGAATTATCATGCATGCAAGATGAAATTAATTAAATCAATTTTATGTAAATTATTTTATATGGACATGGTTAATTAATTATGTAAAATCCATATAATATTAACAATCATGTAAAAAGATAAAATAATGAATATTTATACATAATGATAAAAATACCTTAAAGAAAATATTATGTCTATAAATCCTTTAACCACTTGTTTAGAATGAATCTGTAGATCAAAGTTTTTGTCTCACCCTCATCAGTTCACTTCAATTTATCAGACAGTTCTAATGAATGATTTGGGTTTAGATAACCAATTTAGAATCAAGTGTAGTTGAAATTGATAAAAATGATGTAACTTGGGGGAAAGTGTTGAGGAAACCCGATTCTAGGGTTTTAGGATTGGGGATTCTACTCAACAAATCCTGGAGTTGCAAGTTAATTTATTTGAAAAGACCGGCATACCTAAATACCTTAAAAATAATTTTACAAAGACCTCTTCTAGGTTATGAGAAGATAAATATAGATCTTTTCCACTTGAATATTCATGTGACATGATATTTAAAATCCAATCATTATGGATATTTATATTTGGTAAGATGGTGTGGAAATAATAAATAATATTTATTACATCACATTTTTTGTAATCCAAATAAATTACTATTATTTTATTTTATTTTATTTTGTAAAAATAGAAAATAATATAACCTAAAAATTATAACTATGATTGATATTAAAGAAATATAATGTCATAAACAACTTAAATTTATAAGAGTGGTACAAGCGCTTACACGTTGTACATTTCCATGACCAAAAATTCTATATTCTAGAGTCACTTATTCTAAGTAAAGTTTTATTTAAGTATCCTACTAATGAAGGGCATGTTGTCATCTGGAAAAATTTAGATAATTCACTTGTTATTAAATTCATCAGGTTTTATTATATGTCCAGCGAGCTTTAGAAGTTACATGAGGACATGGATGTATACATTATGTTGTCTCATATTCCTGATATTTATCAAAAAAATGGAAAGATAAGAGCATTATGAGATCTCCAGGGGACTTTTAATGTGGAAACTTGAAGAATTATTTCCCACCAAACTCATGAAGTCAGGATAATTGTCTATATTGAGAGTTTATAAATATTTTATTTTAAGCTACATAATGAGTTTCATATAAATCTCATGATTTGAAGACTACCTCAAAGCTTATATATCTTTATTGTGAATTATAATATGAAAAAAAAATGAGAACTCACTCCTAAAACTCCTCACTCTAATTATCCAAAATAAAAAAAAAGATATGATCTATTAAAAACATGGAGTCCTTATGGAAAAAAAGAGTAAGATAAATGATAAATTGCCTAATTTTACATCTATGTATAGAAATTATTTGTATATCCCTTCAAATAAGAGTAAAATCAAAAGGTAGGAAATAGAAAAATATGTGAAATGTTTTTATATGGAAAGAAGGTCCACTAGAAAAATAACTATAGTGTAGTGAGGAAGAAAGGGGAATCCTTTGGTGTATTTTTTGTTGAATTTAATATTTTTATATATACCCATTAGGTATTAAATATTTTTTTTTTGATAAAATTTGTAACCAAATAAAAGAACCAAGTAGATTTATAAGGGTTTCTAGATTTAGTTGGATCATTGGGTTTCCAACGAAGAAAAACTAACTACCTTGGCTAGAGGAGACTACCACCTTACATTACCAGCATGAACTATTCTAGTTTTAAAAAAAATATTACATGATTATTGTTATAAAAAACATTATATAATATGTATAGTTTATACAAATATGATTTTTTTTCTTGTTTTAGAATAATATCTACTAATTTTATAAATATATCATTTTTTATGGTATGACACTTCTTAATAACGGACTTTATGTTTTAGAATATGATAAAAAAGTGTTGAAAATAAATATAAAATAAAGTTTACAAGACTTATATTTCACTTAGTTGTGGAATCATTGACTTATATATGTAAAATATAAGCATATGATAAAATATCTATCAATATGGATTGGTATTTAGATTCTTTCACAAAAAAACAACTTGATAGATTTCATGCTTGTTTAAATGGAAATTTGACTAGACCTCCATCTATTTGAAAGGATAAAAGGTCAATCAGAATGGCCCTAAGGCCTTTATTTTTTATTATTTTTGATAATCCACCTTTAAAGGGGTGTGTTGGAACCGTTACAAGGCCCGAAGGCTTAGATAACATTATATTACTCGTAGATCTTAGAGGGAATCACCCAGACAAGACCACTTGGAACTACTCCTCCTCATCTAAAGCCTTTAAATTGTTTCATACTTATGTGTGTGGACCATTTCCTGTTGAATATAGAGTTGGATACTCAAACTTCATTTATTATAATTATGAATTCAGTATATATTGATATTTCTACTTAATTAGGTATAAGTCTAAATACTTTGAAAAATTTAAAGAGTTTAAACATGTAGTATATAATCATCTTGGTAATAAGATAAAGAAACTTTAATCAGATCAAGGTGGTAAATATATTAACCAAGAGTTTATTGATTATCTTGGGGGTTTGGGATTATATATCAAATCACTTCTCCATATATACCACACCAGAGTGTTGTTAATGAAAGGAGGAACTGCACCTTGCTAGATATGGTAAGATCAATTATGAGTCCATAAGGTCATTATTTTTCATTTTAGTGATATTAAATAAAAACTATAGCATAAATAATAAACTAGGTTCTAACTAAAGAGATAAATGAAATTCCATATAACCTATTGTATGAGAAGATTTTTTTTTTAATTTACATGTGTGGGGATGAGATGTGTTTTTAAGTCCACATCAAGAAAAAAACTAGCATCTTAAGGCATAAAGTGTATATTTATATGATATTCTAAGGAAATAAAGGGATATTATCTATACATACCTTTAAATACAAAGATAATATTGTCCATATATTCTATATTCTGTGATAGGGAGAATATCCAAAAAAGAGATACTTGGAGAAATATTAACTTTGATGAAGTTGATGCTCAATATACACAAGAGTTAACATAGGAACAAATTTCACAATAACCTATGGAAAATTTTATTGTGAAGACACAAGTACTTTTCAAGAGAACCATAGATAATAGAGAACTTGATATATGTGTTTTTATAGTAATAAAATATGGTGACAAATTATTGGTTGACAAAGATGAACCTATTTCTTACAAGGAGGTAGTAAGATATTCAAAAGTTGTAATATATAAATAATTCATGAATTTTGAGATATCTTCTATATACAAAATCCAAGTTAAGATTCTACTCAATCTGTCAGTATATGTAAATATTTTTCAGTGAAAATTGAAATTCAGGAAGAATCTGGGCATTTAAGGATAAATTTTATACTTATAATCCATGTCTAATAGCTGAAGATTTTATGCAACTTTAAGTAATATACTATAATGAAATATTTTCACTAGTTGTTAGGATAAAATCCATCAGAATTTTTCATACAATAGATATGGAAACCCAAGAATTTAATACATTAATATTACATCATTTAAGATTATTATTCATTTTATATCATTATATTAAATTCAAAAACTATAAAGGTTTTATATATTTGGAATCTTGGATATATTAAACTGATTCATAAAAATCTACATCATCTCCCAATAAATTCTTCACATCTTGTACCATTCATAGGCATAACATAATCAAAAACTTTCTTCATATCAAGGGGAATATAAAACATAATAATGGGTGATCTTAGATGTTTAGTATGAGTAAGAATGGAATAAAGTTTTGAAGGATCATTAGTAAGGATAAAATTATCATATGGGTATGGTATAATGAACAAAAAAATAGAAAACCATACCTAATAATTCATAGATCATAATCCTAATTCATGGTGTAGAGCTTGGAAGTTCATAAGAAATTAATCTTAAGAGGATAAAAACCACTTCCGTTTCCAAGGTTTAATTTCAATAATATCATTGTGGAAAAAATTCCATAATATGAATATCTTTCAACTCATTTCCAACATTATCTTAGGTTTAACTTTATTCTAGTTAACTCTGTCATCTCTTTGGAGTTTATTAACTCTATCATCTATTTTGAGTTTCTCAAATTCATATTCATTAGCTAATGCATTGGAGGTTTATAACAGACCCACCTATAATCAGTATCAATATTGGTCCTACCTATCACATAATAATAATCCAAACATATTATTTCCTCAAGATCATAAATAATTCATCATTTTATCATAGCATAACACATGTAAAGAAAAAAAAATTATAAAAATTTCATCATCATAATCATAATCCATACAAAGAAAGAATAAATATGGTATCATTGGATCATATCCCTAGTAAAATATCATAAATATAAAATGATTAATTTATAGATGAAAATACCGTTTAAACATAACTGGAATATTTATTGAGGAAAATATAATTTCCATTTTGAAATCACATATTTAAATTATAAACATCTGTAAACTATTAAGTAAAACATTTTATTTGTAAAGAACCATGGAAAAATTTAGCTAAATTATTAAATAAAATATTATTCATGATCGTTAAAAAATCTATTTATGTAGTTTATGTTAAAATAATGATTCCCTTCACATTTTTGGTAAAAAGTCAAAAGTAACACATTTAGAAACAAATAAAAAGATTAATTTAAAAAAACAATTATAAAAACTAAAAAAGGCTAAAATTAATTTAATTGATATTTTATGACATAAAGAACATACTTTAAGACATTTTAAATAAAATATTTACATGTAATAAGAGATTCTCAACTGAAGAGAAAAATAATGTCTCTTTTCCTTAAAAAATTCATTATGGTCTCATGAGTACTTAAAGAGGGAAAATGAGATGGAAAATATATTATATCCAGAAATAACCATATGATAATAAAATAAATAACATTTTGGAGTGATATATCATATAATTTCATTGTCAAAAAATTTATCATAAACAATCCCGATAAAAGAAATTATAACATAAAACCCAAACCGCTTTGGTAACTTTTAATTAATGACCCATATGAAAGAAATAAACTTAAATGAAACATTTAAATACCATTATCATTTTTATACTCAATATAAAACATATAAAATTGTTATTAGATACACCTCATAAAATAATATATGTGTATAACATAACATATGCGCCAAGGAAGACAATTTGACATGATAAACCCTTACCACTTTGGTAACTTTTCAATCAAAAATACTTAGATAAAATAATTTAAATTATAACTTTAAATACCATGAATTAATAATTATAAATTATATAACATTTAAAATTATCATTATATACACCTCATATATATATATATATATATGTTCATAACATCAAACCTATCTCAATAAAACAAAATTGAGACGAAGAACCCTTACATTATGTCTGACTAGATTTGTAAATGTTCTAACCTCCTATATAAAAAATTTATGTTTATTATAATTATATTAAAACCATATATATACTTATAATATCATACATTATCCACTTATAAGATTTCAACACCCTTTTATTAATAATTCTTTGTTAAAATGTTCATTTCTATGGGTTAATTATTTAATTTTTTATGTATGTTTCAGTTTGAAAGTTATGGTCCTTTTAAAGTGGTGATGAATAAAAAATTTCATATAAAGTGGTGATGAATAATAAATTTCATCACATTATGGAGATGTTAATTCGTACATACATACGAGTGATGTATCCACATTTTGATGGATGGAATAAAAGAAAGGTAAATAATAATTCACCTTTATAGAATCATTATTATAATATAAATATCATGTATATATATATATATTAAATATATCCTTTTATCATCCATGTAAATTGGAAATGAAAAATGAATCACATAGATCGTGGAGGTGGTATTCCACATGTATGCATGAACAACATTATCATTTTCCAATTAATGTGATGTTAATAAGGTACATAAGTTATTATAATTATGGAAGAAAAATTATGAAATAAATATCATATATTAAATTTTAAATCCATCATAACAACAAATCATGAAATATGGTTAGGTAAAATGAATCATATCACCATGTGGATGCGGTAGTCCACACATACGCATGAACTAACCATTCATCTACAATTTGACGTAGAATAGGTAATAAATGGTTGTGAATTCATTTTAATAATGTCTAATTATATTTAATATGATATATTAATCATGTTTTTATATATATAAAAAATTCTATATATGGTTTAGTAAGAAATAAAATTGAAATAGATCGGTTAAGAATTATACCTCTTCTTTGAGAGACCTCATTTGACTTACACCTTAAGATTTATTAGGATGGACTTATGGGAATACCCGAATATTTAAGATGAAGGGAAGGAATATATTAATATTTTTTAGTAGGTATTTTCAAATATATAAGGCTTAAATTTTGTGAATAAGGGAGGATATAAGGTGTCCTTTTATAAGTGAGGGGAGAACACACAAGAAATTTCTTAAAAGATTTCAATATTATAAGGTTACATTCATGTGAAAGTGGATCTGAATGGAATTTAATTAAAATATAAGATAGTATAACGGTGAAATAACTTCAGAAAATAATAATTTTAAATTTTTATGTCTAATTACTATGTAAAAACCCCGACTCCATTAACCTGGAGCCGGTGTCAACTTTATTACATTGGCATAAAAACAAGGTTCAAATCCAAAAGGACCAATCATATTAGTATTATTTTAGATCCAAATAAATACATTATTCCCATTTTAAATTAGGAATAAAATATAAAACATAATGAAATCATGTTTTAATCATTGGTGAAACTCATTCAAAGGATTCATCTTCATAACTTGGAAAAATAAAACAAAATAAAGGTGTGCTCAAATGCTCTATAACAGTTATATTGAGATGAAACTATAAATAATAAATAATGAATAATAAATATAAAAAATTTCATAACTTATCACACATTACATTTATTAAATAACATAACTATATTCTATAGATAAGTCATAATCAATATGGCAAGGTAAATAACTGAAAACATGTGTCATTTAATCAATAAACTAAGAATAAAATGCATCCAGAGAAAATATCAATGTGAAAATATCATGTTAAATAATAATAATTCAATTATAAATAAATTAAAATATTTATTATTTTACATGATGATCTCATGAAACATGATACCTCAACATTCAATACCATTCACATGATTGTTTTAAACTGTAGGTAAAAAACTATTTAATTTGGCCCACTAAGTTGTCTCGGGATACTTATCGATGCATTGACGAGATACAAAATCCTATACCCTGCCCATCACTTCATGTCAAAATCATTCATCATATATTCAATTATAAATTTAATTCATGAATAATATACCTTATCATCAAATATCTTTATTGATTAAATAAAATGAATTTATCAATATTTTCGCAGATAATCAAATAACTTTCAAACTAAAAACAATATGTAAAAATGGTATATTTTTTAGGAAATAATCGTATCTATGATGAAAATAATATAGATATTTAGGTTAAATGTAATAATTAATGAAAAAATATCACAATAAATTTATTGTCTCATGATAAAGTTAATAATCCCAAAATTAATCAATAAATGAGATGTGACCATCACTTCTTCAAAAATATAGTATTTTGAAATAAAATCATGTACTTAGTAAGAATAAAGGAAATATAATTGAAATTAAAAAAATGACCTTTAATAAAAAAAATATTTGTAAAAAAATTAATATTGATATAATATTCTACATTTTGTAAATTGGTTACGATTGTGGGTATGTCTATTATCACTCTATACATTAAAAATAAATACTTTTAACTTTTTATCGAAAACATTTTTTTTGAAAGATAGTAAAAATATTACATTAAACCAATTTTTAAACTTCAATTATAACTTAAAATTTTATAATTAAACCATTTAAATAAATAAAATGGATTTTTATAACATTTTTTTTTGAAAACATGTATATGGAAGAAAAATATATCTGATTTAAATCAGTTTTTATTTTAATCATTTATTTTTCTTGATATAAGTACCAAAGAGATTAAAATTTGTAATAAAATATATGAAATTCTTAAATATCTAGATGATAATAAAATTATAGGATATTATGAAGGATAAATGATAATATTACTTCAACAAGAGTAAAATCAATCCCAAAAGAAAGTGAGATTGTAAAATAGATTCTTACCTCTTTGGTAACTTTCAAATTGGAACCCATTGAAAGAATAAACATGTATTAGAAAATTTAACATCATTAATAAATAGTTATTAATGCTAAATACATAAATAATTAAGTATATATAAAACATATAAGTGAATAGGTTTATATTAACAAATATATCTAGCTGAAATGGAAATTGAGATAAAATACCTTAACATACACTTACTTTTGGTTGAGCACTCATTGAAAACATGTAAAGTGTTTTAGAACATGTTAACAACTAATAATATAACAAAATTAATATTAATAATATCATATATAATCCTTTTAAAAGATATTATCACCCATTTGTTAACAATATTTCATTATGCCTTCTTTTTCAGGTGTTGATTGCCTTATTATATTGTGCATGTTTTGTCATGAAAATTACCGATATTTAAGATAGGATATTGTCACATAATATCTAGAATTATATTAATTTTATAAATATTTTTTTCATCATAAAAATATTTATAATTATTTTCGAAAATTTTACAAAGAAAATGAATCTTATCACATTGTGGAGACGGTAAGTTGTACGAACACACGTGGAATGATATCATTTCATAATGGGTTAAAGGTTAAGGAAGTAGGTGATATATTAATTTTATAAAATCAATATAATATCATATATATCACATATATCCATTAAATTTACCCTTATTACCTTCCATTAAAATCATAATTGAAAAATTATAGCTTCGCTTCATTAGGGGGTAGTCGGTTGTATACACGAGCGACGTTGTCATATTTTAGCGAAATAGAAAGTAATAAATTGTTTTTACCCAATACCAGTAATCTTGTAGTTTGTTTATACTACCATTACATTGAAATTATTACAATAAATCAAACCCTGAAGGATTAAAGTGTTTAGTATCCTTGGTAAACCAGATACATACATGAGTCTTGAATTACAAATTAATGCACTAATTACAACATAATTTTTTCCATTTGTTGGAGGATAAATTAATTCCATCTAGAGTATACATGAATATATTTATTAGTAAACTTCTTGGATTCTTAGATAAAGGACCAAAATAAGGGTGATCTCAAATGATTAGTAAGGGTCGAGTATAACAGAATAAAAAATGAATCAATGAAAATATGGAAAGGTAATAACTGAAGACACATGCCATGTAATCAATAAATAGAGAAGGAAGTACGTAAAGAATATATAAAGTTAAATAAATAAACACACATTACATGCAATAAATAAACTGATAATGAAATTTAATCTTTAGATAATGTCAATGCAATAATCTTACGGATATTAATAATAATTGAATTCTTAATAAATGAAATGATTAATTATTGGATGTCATGTTTCTAAGGAACATGTTATATTTACCATAAATACCCTTCACAAGATGTTTTAGCATAATACTATCAAGACCTTTCACAATATAGTTTAAATCTATCAGTATAAACCCAACTATTCTTCTTAGAAACAAACTCGAAGGGTTTGTCGCCAACTGACTTCATCCCATGAGACTACCAATGCATCATGGGGCGTGCATTAACTAGTCCCCAACCCATAGGGATTGCATTAAATTTCCCCCAAAGTATTTCATGAAAATAATTCCTCATATATATAATAATAAATTTATATTCATAAATAAAACTCTTTATCAAATATCTGTATTGATTAAAAGATACGAATTTATCAATAATTCCCCAGTTAATAAAATAACTAACAAAGTGAACACCGTGTGCAAAAATGGTATGTGGTTTAAGAAATAACAGTACCAATTGAATATAAATAGGTATATTAAATATAAATTTAATTTACAATAACAATTATCAAAAGTAAGTGAATGTTTCCAGAGAAAGATAATAATCACAAAAGAAAGTGATATTGTAAAGATAACTTTTACCGCTTGATAATTTTCAAGTCAAACCCACATGGATGAGATAATTAAAATTAGAACCATAAATACCCTGAATATAAAATTATTAATGATATAATATATCAAAATTGGAAGTATATACACCACAAAAAAAATAAGTAAGTGGTTAATATGACATTTATCTCACAGATGTCAAAAGTTAGATGCAAATCCATTACTTTGTATTTACTTTCTGGTGAATGTACCTTATACTCATGTATAATGTTTTTAATTATGTAAATAACTTATACCATAACCATAATTATATTTCTAATATCATATATTAACCTCTTATAATATCTTATTACCTGTTTATCAATAATATTTCATTATTTTCACTATTACGAGTGTTAATTTCCTAGTTTGTTGAGTAAGTTTATTTGTTATTTCAGTTCCAGTTACATAAATAGTGATTTAATAATCTCTAGGATTAAAACCATGATGTAAATTATATATATATTCATTATATATGTATTTATAATAATCCATAATATTTGGAGATAGGAAATGAAATGCACCATTCATGGAAATTATTGGACTTACGTACGCATGAATGCTACATCCATTTCCTTATTGTGTTTTAAATGAATGAAAAGTAAATGATATATATGTATAATATAATTAAAATTACATTTTTAAGTCATATATTTCACATAGTTTTACTAAAACCATCCAGTATGCATTCCATCCATAGTGTGAATGAATCACATCACTTTGAGGAGGCGGTAGTCCACACTTCAACAAACGATGTTGTCGTATTCCCACAAAACAGAAATCATAAAGGTATGCATTATATAAAAAAATAATAATAAATAAATTATAAAAATCATATATATCATATATAAATATATTTTCCATCACAATATCCACCATGAGAAGTGGTAAAGGAAGAATGAACAATCATTGTTTCATGAGGCGGTAATGCACTATACACATGAACGGTAAGTTTGTTACCCATTAGATGGAAGTTTTTGTAAGTATAGGTAAAAAAATTATAATAAAAACATATCAGTATATTTAGTATACTAATGGTATTATATAATCTAGGAATAATAATATTTTAATGGTCTTATAAAGAAATAAAATGAAAGTGATATTTGAAAAATGTTACCTCATTTTGGGATAACTCCTTTTTGTTTATACCAAAATAATTCCTTGGTTATATTTCTTCCTCAATATAAGATTAAATAATGATGGGATTTAAGTTGGTATCTTATTTTATTAGATTTTGGGTGAGATAAAGGGATTGATAGGTGTTAATAAGTGGAAGGGGAGAGTGTCTTTTTATAGTGGCGTTGGAGTGGCATTCTTGAAATTTTTTTAAAGTGGGAATTCCACCCACTTTTTTTCATGTCAAGTGGATCCAATAATAAAAATAATTATATAAAATGTATTATATGGTAAAACCAAGTCCATAAAATGGATTTAAAAAAGTTTCTAGGTCATTTTGGCCCTTATGTTTAAGGTTTAGTCCAATGTTAGGCTATTTTTTCTCTTAATCACTGTAATTAATTTTAATTACTTTCACTAATATTTTTGGTCAAAACTAAGTTTACCTAAATATAAAATATAAATTATTTTTATTCCAAATATGGAATCCATTTTTTTAAATTTTTATCACATAATTGGAAGAAATTAATTTAAATTCAATCCTGCAGACTAGATGATAAAGCAGGTTTTTAAAGTCAAATGTTCAAAAGTTTGTTATGTTTTTATATTCAATATTGAAGTAAAATTTATTAAAATTGCCTAAATGGGTTAATTAATATAAAATATATCTAATTAAACGTTAAATAAAACCAAAAAAATAATTTAAACTTATAAATAAATTAGATGAAAAATCAATTTAGAATTAAAATTCGGTTTTTCTCACTATTCATCAAAAAATGAAACATCACAGAAAAATTCCAAAAAATCATCCTAACCTAATTTTGATTTTTCTATTTAAAAATTCATTTTATTTTGTTATATTAAATTAATAAAAGTTCCAAAATTTGATTTAAAATAGGTTCTCCATTAAAAGGTGGTAAAATTTCTTTTTTGGAAAAATACAATTTTTAAGCATAAAATCGGATTTATTCTTATCTTATGATTATCAAACCTATTATGTGAATATAAAAAATCTTTTATTAAAAATATAATATCTATATTTAATTAATATCACTCACTAATAGCAATAAATTTAATATATTATCATAAAACACCTTGGGATCATAAAATCATTCATTTATATTGGTTTAGATTCATTTCTAATTTGTTTGTAAACTATGAATTCATTTTATATTTTTATAAACCATATTTTTTTTTAATTTAGTTAATAATATTCATAACAGCTAATTTCAACATTATTTCAAGTATTATTATATTAAATAATAATATAATAAAAATATATTTTTGTTCGGTAAGACTCGGTCTTACATGCAACGCAAGCTATCAAAGAAAGTCTTTGTTCTGTGTGATATAGGATAAATCAGTATTGAATGAATTGAAAGCTTTAGAATATATTAAATTTATTTATAATATTAAATATACTATAAAGTATTGATAGGTTATATTATTTTCTAGGTTTTGTGTTGCATTCCCTACATGTTATCGAATAAAATTTACTCTTTTAGAATTTTTGGGGTGTTACATTCTCCCCACCTTAAATAAATTATGTCATCAAAATTTATATTTTATCTCAAAAATCTAGTGTTTGATATTGGAAAATATAATTATTTAAATTATGTATCATGATAAAAGTTAATAAAATATCCTCTTAATAAGAGATAATGAGAAGTACAAAGGTCACATGGAAAAATATATAACTTAGTGTCTAAGTAGGATAAGATTAATGGAAAGTGGAGATATGGACATAAGGGAAAATATAAATATTTATAGGGATTGATTGAGGTAATTGATTATAAACAAGTGAATTATCAATAGATATTTTTGGGCCTCAAATCCTCAAATCATTTATGATTCAAAAGACCATTATTTCAATAAAAATTAATGTATTAGGACATCATTTTTTTTGTTTTAAAATCCTTTTACAAATCTTGATGATTTATTCTATTAACCAATAAAATAAGAAAATATATTTACATGATATGTTTCAATTTAATAGGAATAAAATTATATTTTGGTTTTGATTCGATCAAATTCTAATTTATCCCTTACTCTATGAAATGGATATCTGGAAATTATCCTTAATTCATGAAGCACTAAAATACACTTTTAACAGATTGGAAGTCCCATGAAAGAGTGACATGTCTTCCCATTTGTCTCTAAAAATTATAAAAATACAATATTGTTAATACATTAATCTCTAAACCCAAAAATTAACACTATGGTTTCATCATTAATATTTATTAATAAAAAAGTTTAATCAAAAATAATGAAATATTAACAAGGACATTGCGTAGGACAATGGTTGGCATCAAACCCTTAACATCATTCAGTCATGGTTTCAAGTCTCTTGGTTTTTCCTGGCTTGATGGGTTGTCACCTGGAATACATGTTATCCTTTTCTAAAACCATATTTATATAATTTTCAAAATAAATATGATGGATATCCTTGAAATAAGGATAATCACTAAATTTCCTTTAACTAATTTTTTTAATATAAACTCAATATGTAAATATTTCATCTGTTTTATTTCAACATAGGTACTTCCTTAGTATAAGGTTTAACCTAGGTCATTAATTTTCTTAATCTATTCAAATTTTTCATAATGGTTTGTAAAAAAATATGAATTATCCTATGCATATCCCATAGGATTTAAAAAATAGGTTTTTAGTAAGAACCATTTGTTTGTACTGGGTTATGCTTGAGTAAAGGGTGAGGTACATTTTTTAGTTGTTATCACTGGGTACATCTATACCAAAACCACATCCACTTTTAGTACCCATATAGGTATTTATTTCTATGGAGACCCACATAATCTCTACCTTACCAAAATTCTAGGATGTTCCTCCATGATTATCCTCAAATTCTATCTTTGTGTTATGTTACCTAATCAATGTTTTTTAAATCTAGTTTCCAAGGTTATTGCTAAACGTACATTGATACCAACTCTAGTGATCTAAACCTAGTAATCTTGTATCCAGAGTCTACTTCCATTACATTTTCATGTTTACAAGGAATCAAACCCCAAATTATCGAAGAGTTTAGTATTCTTGGTAAACTGGATAAATATATGAGTCTTGTAATACAAATTAATACACTACTTACAACATAATTTTTTCCTTTCATTCAATTATTACATTATTCTATCAAGAATATTTTTTTCATATCTTTATTATTACAATTATTGGATTCCTGGGTAAGGGAAACAAAATAAGGGTGACCCCAAATTCTCAGCAATAGTCAATTATTGTGGAAGAAATATGAATGAATGACAATATGGTAAGGTAGTAACTGAAGACACATCCCATATAATCAATAAACTAATATGGAAGTGTGTAAAAAATATAGAAAGGTAAATAACTAAACACACATTCCATGTAATCAAGAAACTATAAATAAAAGTTCATCCATAGATAATTTTAAAGCAATAATATCATGGTTAATAATGATAATTGAATTCTCAAGAAAGGCAATACTTAATTATTAGATGTCATGTTTCCTAGTAACATGAAACATTTAACATTAAAACCATTCACAATATGGTTTAGCATAATACTATCAAGACCTTTCACAAGACAGTTTAAATATATGGGTATAAATCCATCTACTCTTCTTGGAAACAAACATGAAGGGTTTGTCGCCAACTGATTTCATCTCATGAGACTACTGATGCATCGTAGGGATTACATTAATTGGTCCCCAAAAAATATGAATTGAATTAAACAACCCCCAACCCATGTCTTGATTGTAAAAATAATTCCTCATATATCTATTAATCAATTCAAATTCATAAATATGGTGCCTTAAAAATATCTGTATTAAATAAAAGATACGGAATTATCAATAATTCCCAAGTTAATGAAATAACTATCAAAGTGAACACCATATGTAAAAATCCTATAAAATTTAGAAAAAAATAATATCAATTGAATTGTAATGTTTATATTAAATATAAATTTATTTTATAATAAAAATTATCATAAATAAATATATTATTTTCATAGAAAGTTAACAATCACAAAAGAAAGTGATATTGAAAATATAACTTTTACCACTTGGTAATTTTCAAGTCAAAACACCTTGGATGAGATAATTAAAAGTAAAACCATAAATAACAAGAATTTAAAATGATTAATTATATAATATATTAAAAGGTTTAGTATATATTCCACAAAAAACAAGTAAGTGATGAATATGACATTTATCTCACAGATGTAAAAAGGGAGATGAAAATACCTTACCTAGCATTTCTTTTCAGGTGAATATCCATTATCCTCATATATAATAGTTTTAAGCATGTAAATAACTTATAATATAACAATAATAATATTTATAATAACATATATCAACTTATTATAATATCTTATTACCCTTTTGTTAATAATATTTCATTATTTTCACTATTATGGGTGTTAATCGCCTAGTTTTTTTAGTATGTTTTAACTTTTTATTTTTGTTCCTATAACTTTGATAATGAATTAATCATCTCCAAGATGTATAAAATTATCTAAGTTATATATATATTCAGTATATATTTATTTATAATAATCCATAATATTTTGAGATAGGAAATGAAATGCATCGTTCATAGAGACGGTAGGTCGTACATACGCATGAACTCTACTTCAATTTCTTTGTCATTTTTTAAAAATAATGTTAATTAAATTATATATATATATTCTAATTCCAGTATCAAGTTTATTTAATATATTTCATATAGTTTTATTAAAAACATATTTTATACATTCCATGTATAGCGTGAACGAATCTCATCGCTTTGAGGAGACGGTAGTCCACACTTCCACAAAGGATGTTATCATATTCCCAAAAAATGAAAAGAATAAATGAATGTATTATATATATAATTATAGAATCATAAATAAATTATAAATATAATATAAATAATATATAAAACGTTTTTCTACCATAATCACACTATGAAAAGTGGTAAAGGGATAATGAACAATCATCGTTTCGTGAGGTGGTATTCTACCGCACAAAAGAACGGTATGTTCGTTACCCATTAAATGGATGTTTTTTTAGTGTTGGAAAAAATCTTAGAATAAAAACATCTTAGTATATTTAGGATTATTAGGTTATTATATAATTATATAATAATAATGCTTTAATGGTTTGAGTCAGAAATAATACAAAAGTGATCTTTGAAGAATGTTACCTCATTTTTAGGTAACTCCTTTTAGTTTGTACATAAAAACCTCCTTGGATGGATTTATTCACAAAGGGAGGCTTATATTATGAGGTTAGGGATGTTGGAATATTTTTTGGGTATATTTTTTTTGAAAAAAATGTATTGATATGTGTGATAAGTTGGATGGGTGAGAGTCTTTTTATAGTGGATGAGGAGTGGCATTCAAGAAAATTTTTGAAAGAGGGAATTCCACCCACATTTTCTCCATGTCCAGTGACTTCAATAATGAAATACAATTTAAAAACAAAGGAATATATTTTCAAAATATGTTCTAACAAAGTATTTTTTACAATTATCTTGATCATTTTGGACCTTGATTTTAAGGTTTAATCCCTTGTTAAGCTAGTTGTTTTTATCGCGATAATTAATTTTAATTACTTTAACTCAAATTTTTGGTACAAAACTAAGTTAAACTTATTATAAATTATAAATTATTCTAATTTCATAATTTATTTCATTTTTTCAAATTCCAATCATATAGGTGGCATAAATTAATTTAAATTTAATCAAGCATACGGGACGACAACGTGGGTTTTTAAAGTAAAATGTTAAAAAGTTTACTATATTTTTATATTAAATTTCAAAAATAGATTGATTAAAATTACCTAAAATTTGTTAATTGATATAAAATTTATCTAATTAAACTTTAAAACAAATAAAAAATATAATTTTACCTTATAAATAAATTAGATGAAAGAACAATTTTGAATTAAAATTCTGTATTTTTTACTATTTGTCAAAAAATGAAACCTTACAGAAAAATATAAAAAATAAATCTAAAATAATTTTGATATTTCAATTTCAAAAATGAAATTTATTTTTCAATATTAAATTAATAAATTTTTAAATTATTGTTTTTAAAATAGGTTCTCCATTAAAAGGCGGTAAAATTACATTTTTAGAAAAATACAATTTTTTAGTATAAAACCAAATTTATTCTTATATTATTATTAACAAACATATTATATGAATATAGAAAATATTTGATTGAATATAATATATATATGTAGATATATATATATATATATATAATTAATATAATTCACTAATAGTAATTAATTTAATTTATTAGGATAAGACACCTTTGTGAGCTTAAAAAGATTTCCTTTATATTAGTTTAAATTCATTTCTAATTAGTTGGTAACCTATGAAATAAATTTATATTTTTATAAACCATATATTTTAATAATTTATTTAATACTATTTATAACCACTAATATTACATCTAGTTTAAGTCTTATTATATTAAATAATAATATAATAATAATATATTTTGGTTTGATAATACTCATTTTTACGTGCAATGTAAGCTACCAAAGAAAGCATGTTGTGTGTGATTCATGATAACTCAATATTTCATGAAGTGAAAGATATAGAATATTATAAATTAATTTAAAATATTAAATATACCATAAATTCTCAAGTGGTTATATTCATTTCTACGTTTCGTGTTTCATGTCATAATGTTATCAAATAAAAGTTACTCTTTTAGAATGTTCAGGGTGTTACCGAATATGTGATATTATAATTAAAAAAATTTAATTATATCATAAATATTATATATATATATATATACATTAAATTAATCAATATATCCAAAGACAATATGTTTTTATAGAAAATGAGTTACCTCGGTTCGTAAGGTGGTAGTCTTCTATACACATGATCGATAATTTGGTTCACCATTTGATGGAATATGATAATAATATTGGTTAATACTTTAACATAATAATATCTCAGTATATGAGAGATAATTTTTTATAATATTATAATTATTTTATAATATTTTAAGGATGTGATAAATGAAATAAAATAAAAATCTTCTTTTAAGAACATTACCTCTTCATCAGACAACTTCTTTATGTTTACACCAAAGCATTCTTAGGTTGTATTCCTGATAAAACCAAGGCTTCTTGGATTTTAAAATGGAAGTAAGGAATGGATTTAGTTAGGTCTTGGACAAACCAAATGGTTTTGGAAGTGTGAATAGGTTATAAGAGAGGGTGGTCGTTTATAAGTGGGGGAGAGGATACACATGGAATTTATGTAAAGAATGAATTACACCCACGTTCTTCACAGGGCATAAGGATAAAAAATGAAAAATTATTTAACCTTAGATGAGATAAGGTTGATATATTTCCATAAAAAAATAAAACTTTTAGGTCATTTTTATCCCTTATTATCATATTTTAACACCTGGTAAACCCATTTTCACTTTAGCCATGGTAATTAATTTTTATTATGTTTACTATTCCTTATAGTCAGAAATTAAGTTGAAAAATATTATATAATATTAATCATTGCGATTAAAAACACGGAATCCATTTTATAAAATTCAAATTAAATAAGTGGTGTATTTTAATTTAAAATAAACCCACAATTCGTGTTGAAAATGGTGTGTTAAGAAATGCATTTTTCAAGCATAAGACGGTATTATATTAACTATATAAATAGTAATAATCATTAAATGGATTTAAATTTATATAGTTATATATATTATATATAAATTTTATTAAAATCATTCAAAATTAAATAATATTTTAATTAATTATTATGGATATTCATAATTCCTTTTGAAAAAAATAGTTTTTTAAAAAAGGCCAGTTTTCTAAAAAAATATATTTCTTTTAAACTCCAAATGGTCTTCTATTTATTTATATAAAATTTATAGTTAATAAAATTTTAATTAAAAATATTATAATACATTATTATAAATTACTGAAGGAATGATTAAATACTGCATTTTTAATTATTCATAAATGCTTACTTCAAATGAAAATTTTCAAAAAATCATTCTAGGCTTATTTTGACCAAGTAAGTTCAAAATCAATATTTTTCCTATCAAAGTATTTTTTTTGTGAAAAGAGATATTAAAATGTGAATTGTATTATATTTTATTAAAATATAATTTAAAAAATTTATAATTGAGACTTGGGGTTGTATGTACCATAAGATATTGATGATATTGAATTTATTTAAAATGAAATATATCATAAAGTATTCGATAGTTACATTTTTTCCAACTAAAAAAATTGCATCCTTGAAATTTCATGGATATTTCCTTCTAAACAAATTTGGGTAGTTCTTCCTCATAACATGCTCAATTTCCCACATTTCTTCCTCTATTTTATGATTTCCTAAAAATACCTTTATGAATCAATTAATTTAAATCCACAAGACTATATCCCTAGTGTCATGAATTTGGATTTGTCTTCCTAGTATGATAAATTAGGTTCCAATTATATTTCTTCAGAGGTGAGAAAATGTGTTGGGTATGTAATTTAATTTCTTAACAATGATATATAGAACACAACATGTACTTCGGAGAGTCTTGGTGTCATTTTCAACCTATAATCCACAGCTCCAATTCTTTCAATAATTTTCAAGGGTCTAATGTTCCTAAGGCTCGGTTTTCTTTTCTTACTGAACCTTATGACACCCTTACATGGAGATACTTTAATAAATCATGATCTCCCACTTTAAATTCCAAATCCTTCCTAAAATTGCCTGTATAACTCTTTCCCCTACTTTTATCACCTTTAATATGAGCTTGAGTATAATTTACCTTTATTATTGTCTCTTTAAATGTTCTAGCCCTGTAAGTTTCATTTCAACAACTTCATCCCAACAAGTTGTAGTATTATATCTCTTTCTATATAATTCATTATTTGGATCCATTTGAATACTTTAATAGAAACTATATTTTTAGGAAAACTATAAAAAATGTAAATATTGATCCCATGTACCTTGAATGTCATGTGGGCATAACCTTAACATGTATTAAAAAACATTTATCGTCCTTTTGGACTATCCATCATTTTGGGGATGGTTGGAAGTTCTCAAATAAAGCTCAATACCAAGAGCCATCTGATTACACTTTCATAATTTTTATGTAAAAAAAGTTTCATGATTAGATATAATTGAAATAGTTCTACCATGATGTCATAAACAACATTAATATAAATCCTTATGAGGAACTCAAGAAATAAATCTTCTCTTATAGTGAGGAAATGTGCATATTTGGTTATGTGGTCAATAATAACCCATAATACATCATTATTTCAAGGATTATTAGGTAGTCCTATGAAAAATTTTATAGTAATTTTATCCCACTTCCACAAAGTAATAGTAATAGTTTTCATGAATCCTCTATGATGATATCTCTCAGCCATCACCAGCTAAAAAAACAAGAATCATGATACATAGTCTGCAATTTTCATGATTCATGTTATCCACCAAAAATATTCCCTTAAATCTCTATACATATTGGTGCTACCGATGTGTATAAAAAATTGATCTTTGAGCATCATAAAAAAATTACTTTTTTGGCACAGGGATAGATGGGACACTTTACCTCTCTCAAAATTTTATAATTCCTTATTCACAAATGAAGTCTCTTAATTTCCCATCATTCACAACTTTTACATTCCTCAAAAAATTATCATCATCATATTTAGATCTTTTTATATTATTAAATAAAAATGGTTTTGAATTTATTTTATAATGGAGTGTTTTTTACTCTTCTTATATAATTTTCATATCCATATTTACTAGATCCATAAACTTAGGATCCCTATCAATCATCATTTGTCTCAGAACTCAATTATCCTTCCTGATCAATGTATTAACTACCTTTTTTTATTTCCTTGGGTGGTACTGTATTGATAAATCATAATCTTTGAGTAGATCTAGCAATCACCTTTACCTCATATTGATATTTTTCAGTGAATAGATGTATTTTAGGCGATTATGATTTTTTTATATATTATATCTTTCACCATATAGATAATGTCTTTATATCTATAGTTTAAATATTACAACTGGAAACCCAAGATCATGTGTTTTATAGTTCTATTCCTACGTCTTTAATAACATTGATGCATTTTCAATAACTTTATCACTTTGAATAAGGACACAACCAATTCCCTTCTTTGATTCATCACTATACATAACAAACCCAACATTTCATGATGGTAAATTAAAAATTTGAGCATTGAAAAATCTCCTCTTCAATTTTTCAAAATATTCATCACCTTCCTTTATCCATACGAACATAACCCCTTTACATGTAAGATTGATGAAAATTTTATACAATGGTAAAAATTTAGAAAAAAAACATTGATAGTAACATGCCTAACGAATGAAAATAAGTACCTTAGTTATGTTCATTGGTGTAGGTAATTATATTACTATATTTTAAGTCACCGGATCAATTGAGATTACATCCTTATAAACAACATTTCCAAGATAAGAAACTACCTTAAGTCATAATTCACACTTGATAATTCTCCTATATGACTATTTTCTTCTTAGAGTCTCAAAAATGACCTGCAAATGATTCTCATATTCCACATAGCACTTATAACACACTACGATTTCATCAAGGAATACCATAATAAATTATCAAGATATTAATTGAATATTCTATTCATTAGATCCATAAAAACAAAGGGTGAATTATTCAATCAAAATGAAATTACTATAAACTCATAATTTCTATACCTCATCAAAAATTATGTCTTAGGAGTGTCTTCCTTATTTACTAACAATTGATGATACCCATAAAAAAATTCAATCTTTGAAAAATATTGATCTATATGAATTTTATTAAATAAAGAATCAATGTGAGGCATGTGATACTTGTTCATTATCATGATAGAATTGATTTACCTATAATCAACTCACAAACTCATGGATCCATCTTTTTTCTTAATAGCATTTTCTATATACAACACCAAGTTAATCTTATGCTACAAAAAACATTGAGAATTTATGTGAAACATAATTTTCATCTTTCTTTCTACAAAACACCATGTTTTGATTACGTTACATGCAATAATGACATTCTTCAATTATTTTCATTACACACAAGGATGAGTTTTACTGAATAACAGTATATTATTAAAATATTATTATTTAAGATAATAAGATATAAACAAACCATTAAATTGGAAGTTATTAATATGATTAAATTACTTAAGAAAATATGTGGTTTAATTTATTGGTTACAAGTTAATTAGAAATTAATGTAATAACAAATTAAATATAAAGGGAATGTTTTAATAAATAAACTATTTTTATTCTCAAAAAGTCATTTTATCTTAATAAATTAAATTAATTAAAATTAGTGTGTGATATTAATATCATATGTATATCATATATTCCAGAAATATTTTTTACATTCATATAATATATTTTTTAAGCATAATTTAAGAATAAACCCAATATTACACATAAAAATCGATATTTTTATAAAGGCACTTTTACCACCTTTTAATGGAGAGCCTATTTTAAATATGAATTTTTATACTTTTATAAATTTAATATAAAAAATAAACATTATTTTTTAAATCTTAATTTCAAATATAGGTTAGGCTAAATTTTTGGTATTTTTCGAGAAGTTTCATTTTTTGTTGAATAGTGAAAAATACAGATTTTTAATTTAAAACTATATTTTCATCTAGATTATTTATATAGATATATTATGTATATATTTTATTTTAAAGTATAAATAGATAAATTTTATATCATTTAAACCAATTTAGGTTACTGAAATCAATTTCACTTTGAAATTGTATATAAAAACCTAGAAAACTTTCGAACATATTCACTTTAAAAACATGCTTTGTCGTGCCTTCTGCAGAATTAAATTTAAATTAATTTCTACCAATTTGTGATTTTAATTTGGGAAAATTGATTAAATATTTTTGTTATTGACCAAATATATTATTTATGATAATTAAAATTAGTTACAACAATTAAGAGAAAAAATAGCTTAATAAGGGAATAAACCGTAAACTTAAGGGCCAAAATAACCTAGAAATTTTTCCAAAATCCATTGGATGGCCATATTTCTACCATATAATACCTTTTATATAATTTTTTTCATTAATTGATCCAATTTACAAGGAATAAATGTAGTTTTAATTTCCTTTTAAAAAATTTATAAGAATGTCACTCCTCCATTAGAAAAACGCACTCAACCCTACCACTTATTCACACCTCTAAAGCAATTTGGATCTCCCAAAATCTGCAAACATAATCTCCCAATTTCCATTAACATATACTGAAATCCACAATTTTGGTATAAATCTAACCAATAAAGTCATTTGGTATAAATTAAAAGGATTTAACCAAATAATAGGTAACCTTCTTCAATGATCACTTTTGTTTCATTTACTCTTACACCCCTTCAATTATTTTTTTTATCATGATTATATAATATCCTCAGTATCTTAAATACAGTGTTATTTTTTTGTGATAATATTTCTTCATAAAATTTCACACACTTTTATCAAAATGGGATACACAAACATTATTTGTGCGTATGGCGAACTACTGCCTCACGAACCAATGTAATTTGTTTTTCCAATTACCAAATTTAATGGTTAGAATAATGATATATTTATAGTTTATATATGATATATATGATATTTATAATGTATTTATTCTTCATTAAATTTTTATATAACCATAATTTTATTCTTTCTATTTTTTGGGAATATGATAACATCATTTTTGGATGTGTGGACTACTACCTCTTCAAAGCGATTTGATTCCTTCACACTATACAAGGAATATATTAACAATGATTTTAATAAGAATGTGTAAAATATATGACATAAATATTATACTAGAATTATAATATATATATATATATATATATATATATATATATCATTTACATTTCATTCTTTTAATATGATAAATAAATAGAAGAAGAGTTCATGCATATGTACGACCTATTGTCTCTTTGAACGGTGCATTTCATTTCTAATCTTTCAATTTATGGATTATTATAAATGCATATATACTAAATATATATTATATTTAAATAATGATTTAATTTATTTAAATTATTAATTCATGATCAAATTAATAGTAATTACAAGTAATAATTCAAAAATACTCAAAAAACTAGGCAATTAACATCATAAATAGTGAAAATAAAGGAATATTATTAACATATGGGTAATAAGATATTATAAGACGTTAATATATGATATAATAAATAGGATTATGGTTCTGGAATAAATTATTAATATGTTTAAAATCCTTATACTATAGTTTAAAGGACATTCTCCCAAAAGGAAATGCAAGGTAAGGGATTTCATCTCAATTTACATTCTATTGAGACTTATTTGTTATTATACACCAATTCACTTAAGTGTGGTGTATATATTTCCCCTTTATCATTTAATATCATGATTCACTCATAATTAATGGTATTTTAAGTTTTAATTTGAACTATCGCATCCAAGGGGGTTTGAGTGGAAAATTACCAAGTGGTAAAAGTTATCTTTATAATATCACTTTCTTTTATAATTATTAACATTCTCTAAAAAAATTACTTTCTCATAATAAATTTTCATTTCTAGTTACATTTATTTATGATATAAACATTATTTTATTATTTATATGATTAATAATTAATTTTATACCATATTTACATATGGTTTGTACTTTAAATGTTATTTGATTTACTAAGTAAATATGGATAAATCCATATCTTTAACTCAATAAGGATATTTGATAGGGGACTATGTTTATGAATTTAAATAAATTATTCGATATATGAGGAATGTTTTGGACATGAAGTACATGTGTTTTGTATTGGTTAATGTAATCCCCTATATGCATCAGTATTCTCATGTGATGAAATCAATTGGTGAAAAATACTTCATGTTTGTTTCTAAGCAGAATAGATAAGTTTCTACCCATAGATTTAAATTATCTTGATAATATATCTTAAAGGTAAAGGAATCACATTTATTGGAAACATGCGTTCCAATAATTAATCATTTCATTTATTTAGAATTTATTTATTATTATTATCCATGAGATTATTTCTTTAATATTATCTATGGACTTATTTCATTATCAGTTTATTGATTAAATGGAATGTGTTTTAGTTATCTACCGTGCCATATTAATTATTCCTCATCTTGATATTTATATAACATGTTTTCTATGTTATTTACCTTTCCATGCTTATTTATTCTCATTGATTCATTATTTTTTTTTTTTGATGTACATACCCTTACTGAGCATTTGAGATCGCCCTTATTTTGTTTCCTCTCCCAAAGTTATGAAGAAAATATCTTTGAATGGGTTTTCAAGTATGTAGTTTATTATCATTTGTTATGTATTATTTCTCATTTTATTTTTTCTAATGTAAAATGGGTATCGTGTATGTAATTTGGTTTTCGAAAACTACAGAAATTTCAATCCTTTTTTATTTGATTCCTTCTAATAATGTTAATATAATAAAGTAATGCACCATCTCTGAGCTTATGGGGTTGGGGTTTTATAGTTGTTATGTGAGGATGTTTAGAAGAAAACTTTTAAAATATATTTTGAAACTTTATATTAGGAAACATAACCCTAATGTAAAATTTTAGAATATTTATAGAAGAACATCCGAAAATTTTTGTAAGACAGAAATTATGTGGGTCTTCTTAGAAATACATATCTCTCTGTATACTACAAGTGAATGTGGTAATATAACAGATGTAATTTGGGGTAACAACGCTAAAAAGTTGTATTGGGTCTGACTCAAGCATAACCTGGTATATGCCAATGGGTCTTACTCCACACCTAGTTTGACACTCTTAGGGTATAAGATTAAGAAAATTCACATTTATTTACAAACCATTGTGAAGGTTTTGAAAGAAAAGTTATCCCCAAATAAACCATGTTTATGATTATAATATTAGATACACATAAATTTTTCAATTTATGTTATATATTTCACTAGTTTTTGGATTATAAATTATATTAGATAATGTAATGATCTAATCTAGTATATACCATTGTTTATAAATGGAACCTAGAATGAAGAATGGTGTTAATACGCATGGAAAATGTATGGGTTTCCCTATAGAGAAATATGATATAGATAGTATTGGAACTGAGAAAGTTTTCCATCTATTAGGTAAGTTTAATTAGGTTATGACACATAACCATTCCTGGATGGAGAAACCTATTAAAAATAATATACTCTGATGTTGGATCACTTAATGTGATAGAGGGCCACATCATTTAGTGGGACTACTAACCCAACAGTGGCATATCAATGGGTTAAGTTTTTGGAGAAGATATTCATGGCATTAGGATGTGGTGAAAAGGAAAATGTTACACTTATAGTGTATTGTCTCAATGGAAATACTGATCAATAGTGGCCTTTAATCCATAATACTAGGGTGGAAAAAGTTATATAATCCATGTAATGTAAAAATTTAAGGATACATTATTTTATAAATACTTCCCTTGTGATCAACAAATTGAGATGAAGAGAATGTTATTTAACTTAAAGAAAAAAGGAAGAATAAATTGTTGATTATTATGAATCTACCATTACAAGGTTATTTAGGTATACAACTGATTACATATGCAACACGGAGTACAAGATTAACCACTTATTTGAAGGTTTTAAGAAAAATCTTTTAAGGGCACTAGTTTCTCATACTTTTTCATCATATGATTTTATAGTTTTATGTTCCATCAAAATAGAGAATGAATTCTCAAGGATAAATATATTCAATGGTAATTAAGAGAATAAGAGGTCATGTTATCACCAAGATAAGTAGAATGCTTTAAATAAGAAGATGAAGAAATTTACATCATGTGAGAACTATGGAAAGAGTAACCCAGGGAAATACTTGAAAGGAATGGGAGTTTTTTATAAGTGTGGAGAAAGGGTTCATCTCATCAAGGAATGAAAAGGGAATAAGTAAAATTATATTGTTCAGTGTTATAACTACAAGGATATGTGGAACTATAAAAATTAATTCCCCAATCATCAAAAGAACATACCTCAGAATAAGCTCAGGGATCAAGGTTGATCTTATGTTATTGACACAACCAAAGTGGAATGATTAATGTGATTCTATATTTTGATATATAAAATATGTTGTAAAATTAATTTATTAATGATGTTCTCATCATATAAAATATGAAATAAATAATTATATTAATTCATTACTTTTTTATTAAATATTTGAGATCTTATGTTAAATAGTTCCAAGAAAAATTATTTGGTAGAAAGTTAATCTTTTTAGAAGACACATAGTCGAGGGAATGATGACCCTTAATATATTTATGATGTTGAGATAAAGATGTTTGGATAAAGAAATGATATATATCGATAAAGTAAATTTGATAATACTATCTACCATATAAATGATTCTAAAGTGTTGGATCATAATCTTTTGAAAGGTAAACTATTTATGAAATGGTTTAAGTTTATCTTTTAATGATATTTTAGAGGTTAAGGTATTACATAACCATATAATGAAACCAGTTATAAGAAATGAAGTACAAATGGTTCAAGTCACAACTAAAGGATAATATTGTGTTTATGAAATAAAAATGTATATTTACATATATTCTTAGAGTGAAATAATTCCTCAACTCTAGGAAAATGGTCATGAAACAAAAATATTTTTATATTTTCATTATTTTTTATGACGTCAATAACCTTTATTTGCACCTATATTTTATGGTTTTGTGGTTAATAACTTTCTCATGAAAATTTTGTTTTTAAATCTCTATCATAACTTGATATTTATAATTCTATTCCATGTCTAGGTTTTCACTAATGGTATCCTATTTGAAATCATAGTTTTGTGGTGCCCTTTACATTTCCCATTCCTTCTTATTAAGATGATGTTTTATTAATTATTTTACAATGTGGGTTTTCAAAAAAACTATTTTCAAATATCAAACTCTTAACTACTAGGATCAATTTAAAATTGTTAGGGTGAAATTTAATTAAGGTGGGGAGAATGTAACACCTTAAGACTTTACAATATTTTTATTTTAGAATAAATTTAATTTTTTTCTAGAATGACTTATACACAACACTAATTTAATATTATGCTACATGAAACATAATTTTTATCTTTATCTACATAGAACACTGAGGTTTGATTACATTATATGCAACAATGACTTTCTTTAATTATATGCAATACACACAAGACCGAGTTTTACAAAAAAATAATATATTATAAAAATATTATAATTTAATATAATAAGATATAACCTAGCCATTAAATTTGAGTTTATGTATAGGATTAAATAACCTATGAAAATATATAGTTTAATTCATTGGTTAAGAATTAATTAGAAATGAATATTATAACCAATTGATATAAAGGGAATGTTTTTATAAAAAAAATATTTATGAACACAAATTCATTTTATCCTAATTAATTAAATTAATTAAAATTATTGAGTGATATTAAGGAAATATATATATATTATATTCAGTCAAATATTTTTTACATTCATCCAATATATTTGATAAGTATAAGATAAGAACAAATCCAACATAATATATAAAAATCTATACTTTTATAAATGCACTTTCACCACCATTTAATGCAGCACCTACTTTAAATATGGATTTTGATGATTTTATAAATATAATATTAAAAAATAAACTTCATTTTTAAAATTTGAATGTACAGATTAGTTTATGGAAAAATTTTGGTATTTTTCTGACAAGTTTCATAATTTGATGAATAAAGAAAAATACTAGTTTTTAATTAAAAACTACATTTTTGTATAGTTTATTTATATAGATAAATTATGTTTTGATTTGGTTTTAAACTATAATGAGATAAATTTTATATCATTTAAACCAACTTATGTTATTTTAATAAATTCATATCTTTGACTCAATAAATATAACTGATAAGACACTTTATTTAGGTATTTAAATTGACTATTTGATATATGAGGAATATTTTTACATGAAATGCATAGTTAGGGGACTATATAATGTAATCCTCTTGATGCATTGGTAGTCTCATGACATGAATTCAGTTGTGGACAAACCTTTCGAGTTTGTTTCTAAGAAAAATATATGGGTTTCTACCCAT
Source organism: Viscum album (assembly GCA_963277665.1). Taxonomy (NCBI): domain Eukaryota; kingdom Viridiplantae; phylum Streptophyta; class Magnoliopsida; order Santalales; family Viscaceae; genus Viscum; species Viscum album. The sequence continues at coordinate 955,549,039 of OY728128.1, read as the reverse complement.
ATATTTAAACTACCTTGAGAATAGATATGGATGTTAAAGGTATCATGTGCCTGGGAAAATGATGTCCAATAATTAATAATTTTATTCATTTATAATTTAGTTATTATTATTATCAATGATATTTTTTCTTTGAAATTATCTATGGATTCATTTCATGCTCAGTTTATTGATTAAATGGAATGGGTTTCAGTTATCTAGTATACCATATTGATTCTTACTTATCTATATATTTATATGGAATTTTTTCTTATTTATTTATTTTTACATGTTTATTTATTCTAATTTATTCATTATTGTTTCAATTTTTCTTACCTTTATTGATCATTTGAGCTCTCCCTTATTTTGTTTCTTTTCCTCAAGTTATAAAGAAATTTTCTTTGAATGAGTTTTCAAGGATGAATTTTATTAGATTTTGTAGTGTATTATATTTTATTTTATATTTACCAATGTAAAATGGTTATCATGTATGTAATCTGGTTTTCAAAAAAAATTAAACTTTTTTTCCTTAAATATTTGATTCCTTATAATCATGATGATGTAATAAAGTAATGCATGAGCTCTGAGCTTCATGGTTCGGGGTGTTACAGGATCCCCATGTTGAAACACTATGGTAAAATAAATCCCTTCTCACATAACTAATATATTTATCACTTCAATAATACTAATTCCATAGTGTCCATTATATGGGGATTATTTGATGTTAGTCTTGAATCATGGATTAAATAAATGTAAACTCAATTCTCACCCTATTGGATGACTAGGTAATTCCTCAAGAAATACGTCAATGTATTGTGTTATAATAGTTATATCCTCAATTTAAAGATCACCTTATCCATACAAATATTTTTTTGATCTTATTCCCTAAGAATACCATTTATAAGAGATATTATGGGTGAATTTTGACATGACTCAGATGACAAAGTCTTTCCTCTAAAGATAAGAAACTCTACATCTTCATCATAAATCAAATTTCCTACTCCTTGTAACAAATTACTTCATCATATTTTTAATTCCAGCCTATACCAATGATTATATGAAAGTAAACCATAGTTACGATAATAAATTAAATAAATAGATCATGTTTATGTGTTATAATGGGAACTGTCTCTTGTTGTAGTGATACATACACAATGTGTTTTAAATGAAATCTCACATCTCAATGTGAAATAGAAATATCTAATTTTATTGGAAAGCATGGAATATATAAAATATTCTAGGATCCAAAATCAAATAAATAATTAGATAATTTAAATATATGATTAAAGTACCTAACACCACATATTTGGGAACTTCAACTTAAACTGTAGTGATCATATAAGCCTAGCCTTATTCCCTTATAATCCTATATTTTATGTCACCTTGATGCTTGGGATATTGGTTTGAATAATTTACAATTTATTTATAGTTGAAGCACTAGATATTAGTTTTTTATTTCTCCCATTTTCATTCATTATTCTAATGAACCTTATCTATGAACTTATAACAAACTCTCATTCCCTTCAAGAATTTCCTTGGATGATTATTTCCCCAATTCTTAAAAAATGGAAATTACTTAATTCACTTATTATTTTTTGATGTATTCCATTTTTCTTGGTGATCATATGACCTCTTATTTTCTTGATTTCCCTTAAATATATAATATATTAAAAATTCCGTATATGTGTTAATATAATATAAAATTATTTTATCATATGATAAATAGTTTTACATATCACCATCCTTAGAAGACTTGTCTTAATACCTTCAAATAAATGGTTAATCCTTCATTTTTTATTACATATGTAATCTATAGCATAACTCGATATCCTTATAAATGTATCCGCATACTCCCCAACACATTATTATTTCTTTTTCTATAATCTAAGGAACCTTATCCTCGTTTCATTTTCTTTATAATGATGGAAATATTTATCAAATAATGTCTCATTAAAATATTTTCATTCCATGTGTTCTATTTAATCTTCCTCTATAGTATTCAAGATCAATGACCACCATTGATCAGTAAACCTTTGATACAATAAACTACAAGTGTAACCTTTTCCATTTCATCACATCCAAAAGATATAAATATATTTTCAAGGGACTTATCACATTTCTAAGCTACCATGGGATTAGTAGTCTAATTAAATGATTGGGGAATCTATTGCATGAAATGTTTCAACATGTAATAATCACATTGTGGAACATCGGTTTGTTCTATTTGGGAAAGGGTATTTGTTATTACCTAATTAATATTCCTTAATATGGAAATCGTATTTAATATAAGCTATATTGGATTTCTCAATAGGAAAACCTCTACATTTTCCATGAGTATTGATAACCTTATTTATTCAAGGACACATTTCTAAAAATTGTAATATATTAGATTATATCATAAAATTATGAATTTTAAATCATAATGTATAATTATAAATATGGGGTAACACAAAACATAAATTGAAAATTTATTCATTTTTAATCTTATAATAATAAACTTGGTTTCATTAGCGATATCTTTAATTTAAAATCCTTAATAATCGTTTTTAAATTAAATGTGAATTATCCTCAGAATACCCCCAAAGAGTGTACAACCATGTGCATAGTATGTCCCATTTTCATGCACTAGTTAATGCTCAATTAAAGTCTTACAATAATTTTTGGGATTTATTACCCCTATGTATATCTATGCCATATCCATGTATACTTGTTGCATCCATACAAAGATATGTTGCTCAGAAAAACAAAATAATTACTTCCTTACCAAAACATTAGGATTCTCCTCTATACTTATCATCAAATTCTATCATAGGGTTATGTTCCATAGTCTATGGTTTCATCATTCTACTTCCCAAGGTTTCTACTAAACTTCATCTAATACCAATGTAATGACCATAACTCTAACAACCCCGAGCGAGTGTATACTATATTACATTGGCATAGATACAAGGGTCAAATCCAAAAAGGCTGATCAGTTTAGTAGTCTTGGAGAAACATATACACACATGATACCAATTTTTTAATGAGGATAAATTATAAAATATAACAACATAAAACACTGAGAATCCTTAAAATTCATTCAATGGATTCTTCTTCATAGCCCTGGAGGAAACAAAATAAGGGTCAGCTCAAATTCCCATTAAGGGTTACTTATAGTGGAATCTATCATGAATAAATAAGGCCTAATAAATATGGAAAGATAAATAGATTAACACATATTTCATTTAATAAATAACTTAACTATCATGATTAGATAAGGAATAAACAATATGGAAAGGTAAATAATTGAAAAATATTCTATTTGATCAATAAATTGAGAATGAAATACAACCGACAAAAATATCATTGAAAATATAACTTAGATAATAATAATAATTGAGATATCAATAAAGGAAATGATTAATTATTTGACCTCATGATCTCATGCATCATGATACCTCTACTTTCAATAACATTCACTAAACAGTTTAAAAATATAGGTAAATACCGATTAAATTTTCCAACTGATTTATCACAAGAGACCTATTGATGCATTGAGGGGAAAAATGATTCTAGGAAGCACCCATCACTACATGTTTAAAACATTACTCATATATTTAATAATAAATTTAATTCATTAATAATATTCCTTATCATCAAAAAAATCTATATTGATTATTGAAAAAATATTTATTAATATTTCCTTAGTTAATAAAATAACCTTTAAAGAAAACATATTTGTAAAAAACATATATTTTTTTGGAAATAATATTATCCATGATATAAATAATATGTATAGTTAATATAAATTTATTTTCTAATGAAAAATAATCAAAAGAAATTGATTATTTCATAAGAAAGTTAAAAATCACAAAATTAATCAAGAAATGATAGGTGACCATGAGTTCTTCAAAAATATAGGATTTCGAAATAAAATCATGTGATTTAGAAGAATAAAGGGAATGAAATTGAAATACTAAAATAAAATTTCATAAAATATTGTTATTTGTAAAACCATTAAAATATGTATCAAAATCTAAATTTCATAAAATAGTTTATGTGGTGAGGAAGTATGTTATCACTGTATATGTTAAAAAACATTCCTTTTGACTTTTTCTTGAAAAAATAACTTTAAAAAATATTTGAAATATTAATTTAAAACCATTTTTAAAATTCAAGGATAACATAAAATTTACATAATATATCATTTGAGTAAATAAAATTAATTTTGCAAAACTATTTTGGAAAACATGGATATGGAAGAAAAATATATCTAATTTAAAGGAAAATAAAATTGGTTTTTATTTTAAACATTTATTTGCATGATCTAAGTACCAAAGAGAGGAAAATTTATAAAAACAAAGAAAATAATTAAATATATATATTATAATAAATTTAATGGATTTCATCAAGGATAAATGATAATATTCCTTCAATAAGTGTAAAAGAAATCCCAAAAGAAAGTGATGTTATAAAATAGATTCTTACCACTTTGGTAACTTTCAAATTATAACCCCTTGAAAGAAAAAACTATTACTGAAAAATTTACCATCATTAATATATATTTATTCATAGTAAATACATCATATAGGTAGTATATACACCACATAAATGTTAATAGGTCTATATTAACAAATATGTCTCAATGAAATCGAAATTGAGATGAAGTTCCTCGCCTCACACTTCATTTATGTTGAGTGCTCGTTAAACTCATATATATTTGTTTAAAACATTTTAATAACTTATAATATGAAAATATTAATGTTTATAATATCATATATGATCCTTTTATAAAATCTTATCACCCTTTCATTAACAATATTTCATTATCCCCGTTGTTTTAGGTGCTAATTGCCTTATTTTCTCATGTATGTTTTTTCATGAAATTACCAAATATTATACATATGATATTGTTTCATCATATCCAAAATTATATTAATGTTATAAATATTATTTTTTTTATTATATAAATCATTTTAACCTTCTTGAAAATTTTACATAGATAATGAATCGCATCACTTCGTGGAGATCTTAAGTCGTACGTACCAACGAGCAATGATATCATTTCTTAATGGGTAAAAGGGAAAGAAATTGGGTTATATATTAATTTTCTATAATTAATATAATTTTATGTATATCACATATACTAATTAAATTTATCCTTATTACCTTCTATTTAATTCATATGTGAAAAATAAATCACGTCACTTCGTGAGGTGGAAGACTTCTATACAAACGAGCGACGTTGTCATATTCTAAACGGAATGGAAAGTTATAAGGTGTATGTGATATTATAATTCTATAAGTATAATTATATAATAAATATTATATTTATATATATTCAATTCATCATTAAATACAGCAGTTATAGGTGTTGATGGAAAACGAGTTGCATTAATTCGTGAGATGGTAGTCTGTCGTACACATGATCAACAACTTTGTTTCCCTTTTGAAGGAAAATTAGGTGGATATAGGTTATGAAATTAATATAATAAAATATAATTATATGGTACATAATTCATTTATTATATTATCATTAATTAATAATATTCAAAGGAGTTTTAAGAGAGAATAAAATAAAAATTCTCATTTATGAATATTACCTCTTCTTCAAAAAACTTATTTAGGTTTTCCCCAAATCCTTCCTAGGATATGATTTTTTATCAAACAAAGGAATATATAATATTGGAATTGGAGTAAGTAATTTATTTGGGTAGGTATTTTTTTAACCAAATGGATTTTTAACTGCAAATAGGGGAGCAGAGTTAATGGCCTTTATAAGTGGAGGAGAGCTCATAGTTGAAATTTTTGAAAAGAATGAATTACACCCATGTTTTTTCACAATAAATTGGGACCCAAAATGAACCATTATTGAACCATGTATGTGATATGGTCGAAATATGGAAATAAATAAATAATTGGATAAGTTTTAGGCCATTTTTAACACTTATATTTTTAGTTTAACCCCTGGTAAACTAATTTCCACCTAAACAATGGTAATTAATTTTTATAGTTTTCATTATTCATTATGGTCAAAAATTAAGTTAAAATAATTATAAAATTTTAATTATTTTTATTCCAAATATTTTACCCATTTTATTAAATTAAACTCATGTAAGTGGAATAATTTAATTTAAAATAAACCTATAATTTGTGTCGAAAATGGGTTTTCAAGAAATGCATTTTTTAAGAAAAAGATGATATTATATTAACTAAATGGATTGTAATAACCATTAGATGGATTTAAATTAATATAGTTAGATATATAATCTGTAAATTACATTAAAATCATATATAATTAAATATTATTTTAATTAATTAAAATGGATAGACATTATGACTTTTTAAACAAAAACAATTTTCTAAAAAATATACCTTTACCTCCAAAAGTTCTTATCTTTATTTTTATAAAACTAATTGTTAAAAAATTATTAATTAAAAATATTATAACACTTTATTATAAATAAAAGTAAGAATAGTTAAATACTACATATTTGATTATTCATAAAATATTAATTCGAAGGTAAAACTTCAAAAATTCATTTTTAGGCTTATTTTGACCAAGTAAGTTCAAAATCAGTATTAATCCTATTGAATTATAATTATTCTTCATGAAATATTAAATAGTTCATTCTATTATAGTTTTATGAAAGTAGAATGTTCACTTACTATAACTGAGGCCTAAGGTTGTGTGTATCATAAGCTATCGAATAGATATAATTTATTTAAAAGGGAATATAACTTAATTTATCAAGGTGATAAATCATACACTTAACTCTTAGTTTAACCCACCCTACCTCTAGTAAACTTGTTTTAACCTTAACCATGGTAACAAGTTTATATTGTTTTACTATTCGCTACAAAAAAAATAATTTGAGCCTATTTAATTTTATTAATTATGATGATTCCAAATGTGATCCATTTTACCATATTAAATTTATATCATGGAATTTAATTTTAAATAATTCTGAAAAATGAAACAAAAACTCATTTTTAGAAAAAACGAATTTTAAGAAAAAAACTAAATTTACTTTTATTGTTTTCATTTTAATAATATTAAAATGATTATTAAAATATATGATTCTATATATAATATATAAAATTAATTGAAACCATTAATAAATAAATATTAATTTATTTTATAATTATAAATACATATTGTGTCCATAAAATCAATTTTTAAAAAAAATTGTTTACCCAAAATGAACTTATACCAAGATCATGTATAATATTGATTCCCATGTCATTAATAATATTATTTATAATTAAAGTATATTTATGTTACTTTATGATCAAATTAAAATAATAATGGTACTTTTAAAATTAAAATAAATGACAGTTTTATAAAAAATGTTATGTTCACTAATCCCATAAAAATAATTCTTTCAGAAAAATATGAAAATTTTACCCAATAATGATATTGAAGTTATGTTTTAAAAATGATATTAATTCTAAAAAATAATATTTTTGAAAGTGTAAGAAATTAATTGTAATGTCCCCACACAAAATTCAAAATTCTTTTTTGAAAAAAGCATATTTTTGAAGCATAAAATGACTTTACTGAAAAATGGGAAACTATTTATTGGGAATAAATAAATAAATTAACATTATATAAAAAATATATAAATATTTTTCATCATGTGGTTATTCTTATTCATAACTCCAATTTAATGGCTAGTTTATAATAGTTATATTTAAATATTATTTTTATTGTATATCTTAATTTGTTTAAAGATCATTTTTTCATGTTAAGAAAGTTATCTAGCATAATATTATTTTAAAATAAATTTTTAAAGGTGTTATAATTAAATATTACTATGATTATGAAAGTTATAAATTGGATTTTAATACATATTTTCTTAATGGGAAGCTTGTAAAATATGTCTATATGACACAACTAGAAGGATTTGTGACACTAAAAGATTTAAATACGATATAAATTTGCATAGATCCTTTTATAGATTGAATTAAGAATCTATATCATAGAACATTCACTTTTATGAATCCATAATATAATTATGTTTAATAAATAATGAATTTGATCCTTATTTCTACAAACGGATTAGTTGTAGTGTGGTCATTTTCCTGATAGTATAAGTTGATGACATACTACTTATTGGAAATGAGATACCAGTCTTACAGTTAGTTAAGGTGTCTTTGAATAAGTTTTTATTCATTAAAGACTTTGTTTATATATCCTATATTCTAGGGATCAAGATCATTTGTGATAGATCTAAGAGTTTGTTTAGACTAAGTTAGGGTACATGCATTGACCAACTACTGATAAAATTTAGTATATAATACTTCAATAAGCGATTTGTTATAGTGTCACATCATATACATCTCTTAAAGAAAATTTTTCCTTAGATACAATAAGAGATATATATATTGAGGTGGAGATAAGGGGGGAGGTAGAGTATGAATAAAATACTTTATTCTTCTATTATTGGTTACATCATGTATGTCATGTTATGTACCAAGATTGATATTTCTATTACTTGAGCATGGTAACTATATACCAAGAAGACCTAGGAGAATAAAATTGGACTATTTTGAAGGTTATCATTAAGTATCTCAGACATATTAAGGATATTTTATATATTAATTGAGGATACTAGAAGAATTTTAATCAACAGATTTATATATTCTTCTTTGCATATATATATCAAAATGATATAAATTTATAGTCAGGATATGTCTTTTCTCTTAATGGAGGTGTTGTGATCCATAAGATCTAAAATAGCTAATGGTTTTCAATTATATAGTAGATTCTGTGTATATTATTACTTAAAATGAATCTAAAGAAGTAGTGTGTATATGAAACTTCATCTAGGAGCTTTATGTGGTCCCTAGTAGTAAGGACCCTATCAAATTGTGTTTTGATCACACTACAATGGTGGATCTATCTAAGGATCCAAGGTTACATCAATTGATGAAACATATACTTAGAAAGTATCACCTCTCTAGAGATTTTTCTTAATGGGGTGAGGTCACAGTAAATAGAGTCTCCATATAGGATGCTATGATAGATATTTTAACTATAGAAATATCTCAGTAGAAGCATAAACATCATGTGAGTGATAGTGGAATTAAATTCATTAGTAGTTTAAAGTAGTGGATTATTCTGTAGTTAGTTCCCGATAAAAAACTAATTTTTACTTCCAATTACCTATATATTAATATTCTTAATATAAATAAATATCTTATCACATGATGAATTTTTTTCTATATAACATTTAATTAGATTATATTATTAGATTATTGTCGCATCAAAAGGTCATAATAGTTCCTTTCGGTGATAAAAACCTTTAAATATTATGAAAATTTTCATCAATACATGTATTATGGTAAGATGATGTTTATCTAAAAAGGAATAGATGATGTAGGCTATCAGGTATTGGGAACTCATAATTTATTGGGGCTTCTTATCATGAATTTCGTGCTTAGAAATATCTAATATAGGATGTTATAAGAATATACCCACCCATATCAATTCTACATGTTATATGTGTCGTTGTATATTTCTATCTGTGAATGAGTTTATTATTCTATAGACTTGAGATTATTATTAATGCATATTATGAGTTGAGTACTTATATATATTGATTAAAATCATGAAAACATATACACACGGCAATGTTGGATATATTAGGTGTGTCGCAAGTGATATGGAATTAGTTAATAAGATAAAAAAGGATTTTTTTTCCCTTTTGAGTTAATGGAAGAATATATCTTAATCCATTTTATTGGAATGGAACTTCTTGATTAATTATATAGCCATGGTGGTTTTATCTTAATGTTCATTTTTGAAAATTTTAAAAAATAAATATCAAGAATATGGGTTTATAACATATGTGATGAAACCTACTTATTGAGATATTGATACAAAGAGATTATATTACATAGTGAGCGTTCATAATAGGTTATTGTCATTGAAATATTAAACTTATTTCTATATAGTTAACTAGATATGTTTCTATATGTAATATAGGATTTTAAATTAGTTTTCCTAATGCTGCTAAGAAATAGACCTAAATGGGCACACAATAAGTGTATTTAGAACCTCAATTAAATTTTAATAAAATATAATATTAAAATATAATTTATTCTCAAGTTACATGACATAACAATTATTTAGGTTATTTTGATCAAAAATATTCAATCACCTGTTATTCAATAGAATATATGTGTGTGTTACATATTAAATTAATATCTATTTTCAAGTATACTGAGTATAATATTTATTTATTTATTTAATGAATAATGTTATAAAATTTATTTATTTAAATAATTATTCATTATTAAAGGTTTGATAAATGACAAAAAGGATTGATGAATCAATTTAAGGGTCCATCCTCAATTGGAAAAAATATGTAGGATATATTGGGGCACATCCTCAATGGGAAAAACAGGTTCCTATCCTTTGGAGGGTGTATCACTTTGGTTAATAGTGTTCTTGTTTCTATCCCCATGCACCTCATGTCCACCGTGAAGGTTCTGAAAAGTGTGATTGCTAACATTAAGAGGATAATGTTGTCTTTTATATGGGACAGTTAGTTGGACATCAGGCACCATTGGGCCTTGGGGAAGCATCTAGAAAGATCTGTAGTTGAAGGAGGTATCAATTTAAGGAGTGCAACAGTGACCATGCATGGAATGCATGCCAAGCTGTCATGGGAAGTGATGGAAGGGAGAACATTGTGGGGACAACCCATGCAAGATAAGTTCGACATGGATTTGGTGGTATAGCGGTTTTTTCCATCGAAAACGTGGAAGTTAATTCACCCATTCATTGAGGGATTTCTTCCTCATGCGCATTGGCTGATTGGTAGAGGTGATGTGAATTTTTGGCAACAAGATTGGGGTGGGGGGAAGCTATGGTTTCCAGGCTGTCCAGTACTGGATATTTCTTTCAAAGAATCAATTCAGTACCCTAGTTTTATCCAAGATACTCTCAATGATGATCAATGCAATGTGTTCAATGAGATTATATCAAATGAGGACCCTGACCGTCTCATCTTCATGGGTTCTACGTCGAGTGGTTTTTCTCTCAAGACCTCTGGCAGTCTGAGGAGGGAACCCAACTCAAATGACCAATGGGGGGATACGTTGTGGTTTAAGGTAATTCCTCCCAAATTCAATTTTCTGCTATGGAGAGTTTGAAATAATTTCATGCCCACTGACTACAATATTCAATGTTTGGATTTTAACTTGGCGTTGAGATGTTATTTTTTCTTATTTCCTCAAAAAGAAACAGTGGAGCATATCTTCTTCAACAGAGATTGGGCTTGGTGGATCTGGAAAATTCTTAGTCATGTCCCAGGGGGAAAAAGTATAGTTGGGAGGATGGAAGAGGCCTTGAGCTGGTGGTTTTCAGGTGTAGGTGAGCATAGTCCAGAGAGGAAAGCTAAGGATATCATTCTAGTGGTAGGGTTATGGATTATTTGTAAAGTGTAGAATGAAACATGTCACAAGAACTCCTCAGGCACTCGTGTGAGCATCAGCATAAAAATGAAGAATACGATAATATACTTAGTCATCTTATGTGCAGATTGTCACGGCGCCCCTTTGCTTATATTGCTTATCCCAGGTGTAGCCTCTCAAGAGGGGAGGTCGGGTCAAGGTCATTGGGTACGTTGGTACCCCATATGTGACGGGATCAAACTCAACACAGACGGATCTTTTCAGGGGGGAGATAAGGGGTGGAGGCATTATTAGAGACCAGAGGGGGTCCATTGTGATGGATTTTTCTACCTTTTATAGATGATTTGACACCCTGTAGGCCAAGGCCAAGGCGATGGTCATGAGTCTGGAGGTATGTGCACAAAGGAATATAGCATTGAAGATGGTGGAGACTGATTCTTTGATTCTCTATAAAGCATTATCTGGAAGAGGAAGTATCCCTTGGAGCATAGCTTATCTTATCCGTAAGTGCAAGCAGATCATGGACACCCATACGGGGATCTCCCACACATGGAATCAGGGGAATAAAGTTGTGAACTTATTGGCTTCCCAAGCTTCCCCAAGCCATAATATTTTTCTCTTTCTTAGTTTAGTATCCTTCCCTCCTGATGGAATCAACTTTTTTATTAACTATGCTTTGGTCCTTCACTTCTTTTTTCCTCCTTGATGTATCCTTCTTTGTTATATGTCTCTTTAAGCAATAAAAATGATAATTTTCAGGATATTTGAAAGATCCACTCTTTGAATACTCTGGGTTTATGTTCACTAAGTTCTAAGGATTTATCCAAATAAACTACTGAAAATCCATTTTTTTCATGTGCTCAACCAATTCTGTTGTGCCTCAAAACCTATAAGATGAACCTTGACAAACCATCCCAACACATAATTCACCATGCATCCCTACTCATCCATATAATAGAATAAATACCTAAAATAAATTAACCATAATTCTAAAAGAATATTAACACTCAATGGTAACCTGATCAAACCTTCAACTATAGTATTTGTGTAACTTGAACTTCTAGAAGCTCCCCATTCATAATTCCCCATAAAATTTTTCTTAAGGTTTAGTTTTTTTATAATTCCAATATATGGTTTTAGTATTAATTATTTACCTTTAATTCCTTCCAATTATCTTTCTTATGATTTCATATGAACATTCCATTAAAAATAACATCCACTACCTTTCACATTGAGTGCAATTCTAGAAAGTGCTTGGACTTATTTCCTCTTGAGATCTTCATTCAGAATGATATCACAAGCATCATTAGACAATATTTTGGTATTTACATATACTTTCTTAAGTAAATATCTATCAAATCCCATGATTTTGGAGGTGATGAAATAAATAAAATGGAATACATGTCTTCTAATAATTTTACTTTAATTGAGTCGAGCTAACTCGGAATCATGTTGAAATCATTGATATGATCAGTCACTGGTCTTATAAAATTATCATGCCAAAAAAGATCTGAATCAGGAAAACTTTGTTCATTGTTATTGTATTCTCATACAAATCCTATAGGTCCATCATCACCTCCATTGTGGTCTTATCCTCTCAAATATTATAATAAACATGATACACTTGCGAAATTTGTATCATTTTATTTACCTTAAAATTAATCCTTTCGCATTTTTCTTTTTTCATTGATTCTAGTTTGGTTCCTCTTAAGGAAACCTCAAGGTTCTTCAAAAAGAGGTAATCCTCTATCTACTTCCTATGGAAACCAATATATTTCCCATAAAATTTTCTTATCCAAACCTTTCCTTATTTCAATGTAATTCCTTATAAAATAGTTAAGTACTAATGAAATAAAAAATCATATAGAGAATATTGTTCCAATAATAGTATGGTGTCAATTTTGTAGATCCTTTCAATTACACAATCTTTTATACAACTTTTTGGGATTCAAAACCACTATACCCAAAAGAAAACCTTTGTAACTTCAAATATTGAACAAATTCTGGAGCTTCTGAAAGTGGAAGAATCTTAGGAACTCAATGTACCAAAATTGATAATAAAAATCACACCCCAGTAATAAAATTGAGACTCCACCCTCACAAACTTTATCAAAATAGAACTCCTAGAAACAAAAACACAATTGGAAAACAAAATAAAACAAGTAACGAAAAAAATAATTGACATCAATAAAACTTTAGTATTATATATATGGGGAAAACTACTACTACATTTCATTTCATATATGATGAAATGATTAAAATCACAATCAAAAAATATATCTGATATTTTATTTCTACAAGTTACACATACAAGTGGACTCATACCACCTATTTAAAGTGCATGCCAACCAGTTCTATTTACCTTCAAAAATTCATGGGGGATCCACTATTAGTTATGGACACATCTGATTTCTTGTAGGTAATAATACCTCAATAATTGAATTCTATTGAATTATGTAAGTCATTCTCACAAATCCATCACATGATTTATATATGGTATTTTGAAAATATTGAGTTACTCTAACATGAACATATAGCACACCCTATGAAACTTTGCCATATTGATTCTTGCATAAGATAGAACATTTTCACCTTAATCATTTTTACATGGATATTTGAGATATTAGTTCCGTAAGATGTCATATAGACTAGCCTACCTAATATTGGTCTCCTTACTTCATGAGTATTCATTGGTCCAAGCCTTTTATTATGGATTCATTAATTCTAGACAAAGAAAACAGAATTTGAAGAAAGACTTACAAAATTGTAAAACCTCCCCACCCCCATATTTTTTCACTATTTTACTTATTAAATTTAGATTTTTTACCTAAAATAAGTTGATTAAGTAAATTTCACTTCAAGATAAGGACATAGGTCATCCATTGTGTTTTTCTTAGTAAAAATTATGCATCATTTGAGAAAAAACATAAAATCGCTTATCATTTGTGGCTATATGATATTATATTATTATACATAGATATTATACATTTCAATAGTGGAAATAAATACAACCTGTAATGTCCTAGATCTGGGTGCCACTCAATGGGCGTCTCGAACCCGGTTGGTCACATGACCTAAAGCGCATTTCCCCAAACGCCAGAGGCTACCAACTAGCAGTGAGGGCCCAGGTCTAATAGTGGGGAAACTATGCCCTCACTTGTCAAAGTGTAGCGCATCGGAATACTAAAACATACAATAACAATGGAATAAAAAAACCATCCATATTTAAAATAAACAACTGTAGTCAAATATAACCAACAGTTATATAGATAATGATGCAACATGTCTCAAGTTCTAAAAAACAGCCAGAACATGTTACACAGCAGTACAACAAGATATAATAGAAAGTGCAGGTACAACAGAATAAAAAAAACAGTCGGCAGCATCGCGATCCTAAGTTCAGTCCCATGCTCCCCTACTCCTCTCCTACAACCAAGTACCTATATAGGGACACTTTCCCTTGTCGACACCTGCATAAACGTAATCTATTTGGGCTGAAGACATGACCCAAACAAGGTGTGAGAAATAATCCTAGTAGGCACCCAACAAAGACCCTTGCCCAACTGTGTGAAAATATGTTACAACAGTGTGCAGTAATAAAATGCAATAAACTAAGCAGTACTCAAAAGTAACTAACTTTACCAGTTATATTTCAATTTTTATTATTCATTTAACCATTTAATTTAATAACATTCTGTTCTCAACATAACCAAGCCCTCAGGCCATATAGAATCTTGCCCTCAGGATAATATAATAAAACCACGCCCTCAGGCTTTATAATATCCATGCCCTCAGGCTATATAATATCTCACCCTCAGGCCTCACCCTCAGGCTATATAATATCTCACCCTCAGGCCTTTCCCTCAAGCTATATAATATCCAAGCCCTCATTCTATAAAATATCCCCTCCCTCAGGCTATAAAGTAACCATGCCCATGAAATTATTTACAATTCCTCTCAAGGAAAAAGTATTGCATAAATTAAACATGGCATACCCTCAGGTATCCTGGCCAAACGGCTAAACAGAGGAATGCACCCCAGGGGTGGTCTCGGATCAAAGTAGCTATCCCAAACAATAGTTTATTATCAAATTTAATTACCTTTATAGTTCTAGGTATTAAAAATATCCGTAGCCTCAGCCACACGATACCCCAATATGGGTTCGTAGCACAACGGTTGGAATTTAAACACCAAGCCACCTACCTTAAACGCCCCTGAGTGGTATACATGAACATTGCTTCCAGAAATACCCAAATATGACGTAGATCTGGGGTTAAAGAAAACCTGTTCAAACATAAATAACTTTCCCTCAGGAATTAATTGGCAATAACGGATTAAGGAGAAGGATAGGCTTACCCGTATGGTTCCAACGAGATCGTCAGAGGTGGAAACAGATTCCCAGTGTGCGATCTGGAGATCCTTGAAGGTTCGGCCCTCTCTCCTGACTCCTTTAGTTCTAAGACTTCCATGTGAACAAGGGAATCTACTGCCCATTTTAAGCGAAAAAAAATAGACTACACGGTGTGTACTATTGAGTACACAGCGTGTACTTTTCATTTGTTTAACTGTTCCTCTGGAGGCTTCTTCCCATCATGGCACTGTTCATCAGTCAACATGAGTACATGACGTGTAGTCCCTGGGTACACGGTGTGTACTGATGCTCAGCTGGCGGCTGCCTCCACTACCTTACTATTTGCTTTCTGACTGACTACATGGCCTTTAAATACCCACTACACGGTGTGTAGTCAGTTTTTACAC
This sequence comes from Viscum album, assembly GCA_963277665.1. Lineage (NCBI taxonomy): Eukaryota > Viridiplantae > Streptophyta > Magnoliopsida > Santalales > Viscaceae > Viscum > Viscum album. Next base: position 955,532,902 of record OY728128.1, on the reverse strand, counting down.
CTTTCATCGCCGACCGGGCTACACACCTTGTGTACTCATCCCACATGGCCAAATTACAGAGCATGTGAAAAAGTACACCGTGTGTAGTCCCAAAATTTTGGATTTTTCCCCATTTTCCTTATTTTCTCAACAACACTTAAGGAAAAGAGAAAATAAGAAGCATGTGCGTCAAGAATAAGAACATGGTTCTTAAAAACTTCCCCCCTTAAAGAAATTCATCCCCGAATTTCCCTTCCAATGGTGGTGAAGATAAAGCTCAGAACAGCTCTGGCCACTGAGCATGTACGTCAGTTTCCTGCTCCCAGGTTTCATCCTGCACTCGGCCATGCTGACATAGCACTCGTACGAGAGAAACTGACCAGCCTTGGAGAACCTTTGTGCTCCTATCAACGATATGAATTGGATGCTCCTCAAAGGACACATCTATCTGAAGCTCAACATCCTCTGGCTGAAAGACGTGATATGGGTCTGAATGATAGTGGCGCAACTGAGATACATGGAAGAGGTCGTGCATGGCCTGGTACCTCTGTGGTAACTGCAACCGATAGGTAACTAGCCTGACTCTCTCCAAAATCTCAAATGGCCCCACATACCTCGGTGAAAGTTTACCCTGTCTCTTGATCCGCCTGTGTCCCAATCTTGGTGAAACATGTAAGAAAACCTGATCCCCGACCACGAACTCCAAGGGTCGTCTGCGGTGATCAACATAAGATTTCTGACGAGACTGTGTGGTATCCATCCACTTCCGAATCAACTTGACCTGCTCAGAAGTCTCCTACACGAGTTGTGGTCCCAGTAAAGCTGCCTCACCTGCCTCCATCCATCACAAATGTGATCAGAATGGCCTACCATATAAATCCTTGTAAGGTGTCATCTCCATAGTTTCCTGAAATCTATTATTATAGGAAAACTCGGCTAGGGGTATATGCTTCTCCCAAGAGCCCCCAAAGTCTAGAACTCATGCGCGCAGCATGTCCTCAAGCACTTGTATCGTATACTCTGACTGGCCATCGGTCTGAGGGTGGTATGCTATGCTAAGAAGCAACTATGTATCTAGTGCCCTCTGAAAACTCTGCTAGAAATGAGACGTAAAATGGGTGTCCCTATCTGAAACGATAGAATGAGGGACCCCATGAAGACGTACGACCTCTCGGATATATAGCTTCCTAATCTCATCAACATCGAAGGTCTCCTTGATCGGAAAAAAGTGAGTTGCCTTCATGAGTCTATCCACAACAACCCACACGGCATCATTACCTTGAGGTGACCTCGGCAACCCAGTCACTAAGTCCATCGCAACATCATCCAATTTCCACTCTAGGATGGGTACCTGTTGTAACAGTCTGGCTGGCCTCTGATGCTCCGCCTTCACCTGCTGACAGGTGGAACATCTCGTAACAAAACCAGGAACTTCTCTCTTCATACTCAGCCTCCAGTACTGACGTCTCAAGTCATGGTACATCTTGGTAACTCCGGGATGAATTACCCAAGCTGAATCGTGAAACTCTCGCATCAGATCCTCGTGTATATCCTCAGTAACCTATACTCGTCCATGGGAATGCAGTACCTCATCAACGCCTATCGTCCATCCAAAAAGAGGGTCTTCACTTGCCACCAACTCCCGTAGAACTAGGCCTTCTGAATCAGATAACGGTCTCATCCTCACTCTATCTAAGAGGGTAGAATTCATTGCTAAAGATGAAAGATAGGTTTTCCCCTGACTATCGTGCACCTCCAAATGCATCTTAGAGAACAAAGCCATGAGTTTCCACTCACCACTGGCCTCCTGTACTGACTGCATTTGATTCCTCCTGATCAGTGCATCAGCTACTACATTACCTTTACCAGGTGTATAGGCAAGCTCAAAATCAAAAGACTGTAGGTATTCGACCCACCTTCGCTGCCTCAGATTCAAGTCACACTGAGTAAAGATATACTTGAGAATTTTTTGGTTAGTGAAAACCACAAAATGATCTCCCAAGAGATAGTGTCTCCAACAGCGCAATGCATGAACAACTACAGCCAACTCAAGATCATGCGTCGGGTAATTCCTCTCATGTGGCCTCAACTGTCTAGAACCTTACACAACAACTCAGTCACCCTGCATCAACACTGCTCCTAGCCCAATACCTAATGCATCACAGTAAACTGTATAGATCTTCCCTTGGTGTGGAAGTATCAGGACTAGTGCTGATGTCAACCTTCCTTTCATGTCCTAAAAGTCTGTCTCGCAAGCTTCCAACCAAACGAACTTCACACCCTTCTTAGCCAGACCCGTCAACGGTGATGCTAAGCAGGAGAAGTTATGTGTGAAGCATCTATAGTAACTATACATCCCCAAGAAACTCTGTATCTCAAACACGTTCTTAGGCTTCTCCCAGGAAATTACTACTCTCACCTTATCTGGGTCTACTGAAACTCCTGCCTCTAAGATGATATGACCCAGGAAGTGAATCGGTTCCATCCAAAAGTGGAACTTTTAGATCTTAGCATATAGATTATGCCCTCTCAGTGTACTCAATACGATCTCAAGATGGGTGGCATAGTCGTGTCGAGTGTGAGAGTACACCAAGATGTCTTCCACAAAGACTACCACAAAATAATCCAGATAAGGATGGAACACACGATTCATTAGAGCCATGAAAACTGTTGGCACGTTCATGAGTCCGAATGGCATAACCAAGTACTCGTATAGCCCATACCTGCTCTTGAAGGCTATAAGTGGTATGTCTGATGGTCTAATGCGCAGCTGATGATATCCGGATCTCAATTCAATCTTCGAGAACACTCATGCACCTCAAAGTCGATCAAAGAGATCATCAATCCCCGGTAAGGGATATCGATTCTTTACCGTCAACTGGTTCAACTTCCGATAATCCACAAAGAGTCTGAGGGTATCGTCTTCCTTCTTCGCAAAGAGGACCGGCAAACCCCAAGGAGAAGTACTGGGTCAGATTAAACCCTTTGCCTGTAACTCCTCTAACTGTCTCTTGAGCTTCTGTAACTCTAGTGTAGCTATCCTATAAGGAGGAATGGACACCGGTGCTACTCCTGGCACCGGATCAATAGAGAAATCCACCTCACACTCCGAAGGTATACCTGATAAGTCATCTAGGAAGACATCCCTGAAACGATCAACCACTATAGGGAAGTCCTTCTGAAAAGTCCCCTGATCATCCAGATGTAAACTTGCAATCTGGGCTGTGACTCCACCCTTCCCACGTTGCTCTAGTCCAGCTCGACTCGCCTGAACATCTCATTCACCCTTGTATAGAAACTCTCCGCCCTCTGGTGACGTGAAACTCACCCTACGATGATAGCAATCTACAAAGGATCGAAAGGGAACCAACCAGTCCATTTTGAGAATGAAATGATATCTCGTCATCTCTAAGACATAGGGGTCCCAAAGAAAGTGACACCCACCAACCTCAAGGGGGAACTCTTTGCACTGATGCACACCAGCTGTTCTAGTCCTCAATGGAGTGTCTAGCGTCATAATAGCAGAAGAATAAGAAACACAGAGCCCAAGGATCTCCACAACGAGCACAGATATGAAACTATGTGTAGCACCCATATCGAAGAGTACAGAAGATAAGACAGAACCTACTAGAATAGTACCTCTGACAGTAGAAGTTCCAGGATCCGGTTCATGTTGGGTCTGTTGCACTGCATATGCCTGCCTAGTGCCGCGGCCCTATGACACTGCCTGGCTACCCTGAGCTGTCCCGTTCTGCCACCTCTGAGATCCTGGTGTCTGGCTACCATGACCACGACCACCACCTCTGCCTGTACACCCTGATGTATCCCAATTCCCTAACTGGTAAGAAGTTGTTGGTCCTGCTCCCGCACGCGGAGTCTGCACAGAACCCCTCTCACTAGCCACTGGTAGGAGTGTCCTTCAAAAGCATTGCAGATTACCCATCTTGCCACAAGCTCGACACTCCACTGGGTCACATGGACACTGCGGTCTCTTTTTCCCTTCTTTACCACACTGGTAGCAGGTGATCGGGCCACCTGAAGAAATCGCCTAGCTAGTACTGCCACCGTGAGAGAAACTCATCTGTCACTTCCTCTAACCGGCATAAATAGTACTAGAAATTGGTGTCAAACCGCCTAGGCCTGCACCACTAGCATCTCGAAGGTTACTCTCTATAATTAGCATCTGGTTCACAATAGCATGTACTGTAGGCAACCTGAAAACATTCACCAGTGCTCGGATGTCATAACGAAGACCATAGTCGAAGTGTCTGACCCTCAACGTCTCATCACCCACCAGAATGGGTGAAAACGTTGAAGCTCGGTGAAACGAGTGGAATAATCCATCACCGACATAGATCCCTACTGCATATTCATGAACTCTCGAGCTCTATCTGCCCTCAGCATATCTGGAAAGAAGAAGTCATAGGAATCTGTCTGAAAATCTTCCCATGCCATGTCTCTGTGATGCTCTTTCTGAGTGGTAACATCCCACCACCTCTTGGCGGAATCACGCAGCATATAAGTCATGATCTTGACCCTCTTCCCTAGAGGTTTCTCAAGATGCTCAAAAATATTCTTCATATACTCTATCCAAGACTCTGTAGCCTATGGTCCGTCATCCCTTAAAAACATAGGCGGCTGCTGCTGCTGGAATATACGAGTCAGCTTATCCATAGATGTGTCAGCTGGAGGTGCTCCCTGAAAGGTCTGCTTGAACCGCATAAAGCCTTCATGGAACTATTCATCTGTTCATGTGTCCGGTATAACAGCTGGCGCCGCATCTGGAACTGCTGGAGGATCCACTAGTAGCCCATGGCCCACCATCTCTGGAGTATAATTGATGTCACTCTCTTGGAGAACAATGTGTAGTCGCCTCGGCGGCATGACTCCACAAGGTCAAATGCACACCTCAGATCAAGATTATCAAAGACTGAAAATGAAGGAACCAAAAGGGAAACAGGAGGAAGAAGGCATTCAAGATTTGAAAAACAAGACTACACAACATGTATACTGACTGCACGGCGTGTGCCTTACTTTTCTTCCCCTGCCCGGGTCCTTCTACACGGCTAAGCCACATGGCTCCCATTGAACAAGACTACATAGTGTGTATATAATCGACACGGTGTGTATGGTGAAAATTCTAACTTCCCGTGTCGTTCGTGACACGGCCGACTACTCGGCTTAAACTACATGGCATGTGACACCCGAACACGGCGTGTACACCACCCCATTTTCCTAGCCACATGGTCAGGTCCACATGGTCTATCACCGGTCAAAACTACACGGCGTGTTCCAGATGGACACGACGTGTACACAAAAGGATTACCCTGACCCTTGTTGTTAATTACACAGTCGGATCCTAGGTCAGACTACACGGCGTGTTCTACAGTAGACACGGCATGTATGGCTTAAGGTCTCCTTTGTCCGTGTTGTTAGTTACACAGCCGGACTCCAAGTCAACACTACACAGTGTGTACATCTGGTACACGGTGTGTTTTCCCCAAGCATTTCCCTACCCCGTGTCCCCGCCAACATTGTCCTTGACACGGGAAGCGACTACACGTCATGTACTCAAAAAGTTTTCTTTTCTTCCTAAATAGACGAACACACAGCGTGTGTCCGAGGGACTACACGGTGTGTATACTGGGTTTCCCGGACAGTAATCCTCTGAAACTACTCCGAAATCCAGAAAATAATGAAAACAACACCTAAGTGACAATTGTCGATCCGTGAGGGCCCATACTCCCCGTGACTCAAACTTTGGCATCTTATATGTGTTATAACAAGACAAACAGTCAATGATCCACTAAATTCTGGTCAATGAGGGTACATACTCCCCAGAAACCGAAGTTTGGAATCCATTCTATCAACAGCCTCACATGAAAATACCCTGTCACATAGTAGGTATTTATCAAGCATATATCACAACAGCATGATTTTCTAGCCAAATAACTATCACAACAACAAGAAATTTCTAATGCACCTACATGGCATGGAACTATACATGGAATTTGATTTCTAGCATGTTCCTAAATGATGCATGAGATGGCATACCATCATCTCATCGGGTTGCAACTAAATAGAACCCATTGATTAATTAGAAACAGCACAATCACAAAGTGTGTCACCCAACAGTAAAATCAAATCAACTGTAAAATTTTCAAAATCAGAAGAATTGAAAAAATATGAGGTAGACTGGCTTTTCCCTGTACACGGGTTAGCTACTCCTGGGCACATCTTATTACCAACTATCTTTTTCATCCTATCCCTGATTAAGGATCCAAATAGTAATTCAAAGAAAAGAACCTCCTCTGATGCCACGTTGCAACATCCCGGATCCGGGTGCCACTCAACGGGTTCCCCGAACCTGGCTGGTCACAAGACCACAAGCGCATTTCCCCAAATGCCAGAGGCTGCCGACTAGCAGCGAGGGCCCAGGTCTGATAGGGGGGAAACTATGCCCTCATTTTTCAAAGTGTAGCATAGAGGAATACTAAAACACACAATAACAATAGAAGAAACAAACCATACACATTTAAAATAAACAACTGCAGTAAAAGATAAACAATAGTTAGATAGATAATGATGCAACATGTCTCAAGTTCTAAGAAAACAGCCAGAACATGTTACACAGTAGTACAACAAGATATAATAGAAAGTGAAGGTACAACAGAACATAACAAAACAGCCGACAGCATCGCAAGCCTAAGCTCGGTCATATGCTCCCCTACTCCTCTGCTACAATCAAGTACCTGTATAGGGACTCTTTCCCTTGTCGACACCTGTAGAAACGTAATCTATTTGGACCGAAGACATGACCCAAACAGGGTGTGAGAAATAATCCCAGTAGGCATCCACCAAAGGCTCGTGCCCAACTATGTGAAAATATGTAACAACAGTGTGCAATAATAAAATGCAATAAACTAATCAGTATTCAAAAGTTACTAACTTTACCAGTTATATTGCCATTTTTATTATTCATTTAACCATTTAATTTAATAACATTATGTGCTCACAGAACCAAGACCTCAGGCCAAACAGAATCTCTCCCTCATGCTAATATAGTAAAACCACACCCTCAGGATTTATAATATCCATGCCCTTAGGCTATATAATATCTCGCCCTCAGGCCCCGACCTCAAGCTATATAATATATCGCCCTCAGGCCTTTCCCTCAGGCTATATAATATCCACGCCCTCAGGCAATAAAATATCCCCTCCCTCAGGCTATAAAGTAACCATGCCCTCAGGATATAAAGTAACTGGTCTATGCCCAACATTTAAACATGCAATTATTTACAATTCCCCTCAAGGAAAAAAGTAATGCATAAAGTAAACATGCCATACCCTCGGGTATCCTGTCCAAATGGATAAACAGAGGAATGCACCCTAGGGGTGGTCCTAGATCCAAGAAGTGATCCCAAACAACAGTTTATTATCACATTTAATTACCTTTACAGTTTTAGGTATTCAAAATATCCACGTCCTCATCCACACGATACCCCAACATGGGTTCGTAGCACAAAGGTAAATGAAAATGCACAACAGTTGGAATTTAAACACCAAGCCACCTACCTTAAATGCCCCTGAACGGTATACGCGAACGTCACTTCCAGAAATTCCAAAATATGACGTAGATCTGGGGTGAAAGAAAACTCTTTCAAACGTAAATAAATTTTCCTCTGGAAATAATTGGAAATAACGACTTAAGGAGAAGGAGAGGCTTACCCGTACGGTTCCAACGAGATCGTCAAAGGCGGAAAAGGATTCCCAGCGTGCGATCTGGAGATCCTTGAAGGTTAAACCCTCTCTCCTGACTCCTCCTCCGGTTCTAAGCCTTCCCTGTGAACAGGGGAGTCTACTGCCCATTTTAAGCGAAAAAAAACAGACTACACGGTGTGTACTATTGAGTACACGGTGTGTACTTTTCATTTTTTTAAATGTTCCTCTGGCGGCTTCTCGCCAGTGTGGCACTGTTCATCATTCGACATGAGTACACGGCATGTAGTCCCTGAGTACATGGCGTGTACTGACGCTTAGCTGGTGGCTGCCTCCACTGCCTTACTATTTGCCTGTTGACTAACTACACGGTGTATAAATACCCACTACACATCATGTAGTCGGTTTTTACACCTTTTGTCGCCGACCAGGCTACACACCCTGTGTACTCATCCCATAGGACCAAAGTACACGGCATGTGAAAAAGTACATGGCGTGTAGTCCCAAAATTTATGATTTTTCACCATTTTCCTTATTTTCTCAAAAACACTTAAGGAAAAGAGAAAATAAGAAGCTTATACCTCAATAATAAGAACCAGGTTCTTACACAACCTATATTCATAGTCTTCATGGACCATCACTATAGGGAACCCTATATCTATGATGATTATCAATCATTGATATAGTCTCATAGTAATATCCCTTTTTTATAGTGGTGATATTTGAAAAGAATCAAGACTATAAAAAACACATTCTTTATAAAAAATATAATAAGTAATATGATAGAAATATTAAAAAAGGTAAAAACTTGACATAAAGTTAAGGTAATGATGCGTATTTTTTGAGATTAAAGTGAAAATAATTTATAGGAAGATATGGAGGGGATTTTATAATTACATAACCATTGAAGAGAAGTTAATTATTCATTGTGCAATTAGTTTCTGACTATTAGAAATAATAATCATGTATCCCTTAAAAATTCCTATTAACCATTGAAAATAGTATACTTTTATGTGTAAATAATAATAATTAATCAAAAATAATAATGGAATTGTATGTTTACTTCTTATACTAGTAAATATTATTTAATTTTTTAGTAATATATTTTTCATAACATACACAATTTTAATGCACTCGAGTTTCATTTATAGATTAATCTCATTATTAGAGATTTATTTAAAAAATAGAGTTGGGGTGTCAAAATTGGGTAAGGGGTTAAATATTTAATTATTATGAATAATAAAATAATAAGATGAATAACCAAATATAGTATAAATATAATAGAATTTATCACATTAATTTGTACTAAATAATTTTTTATTTATATGTTTCATGATAATTTTGTTAAGAGTTTAATTCAATTTTTTTATTCCAATAAACATCTTTCACAAAACTCACTGAACTCTTAGGTGATTCAAAATCTAAAATTCATCTACCACAGAAATCATATGAAATTATCCCTTAAATTTACCAATAGATATCCACTCCTTCACTTTATTTTCCTTATAATGAATTTGTATTTATCCATGAGACATATCCTCATATAAATCCCCATTTTTTCTATTCAATTTAGATAATTTTAAAAGGCCTCAAGGATTGATTCTGAATATAGATTGTGAAACATGGTAATATTTTTCACTCCTACCTCATTTTGATGTTTTCTTGAAATCTCTTTTATTTTTATAATAGTTTTTCTTCATTTTGAATTTATACTTCTTAATATTTACTTTATAATACACATATTCATATTTTATGGTATTTATGTAAATTATAAGAGTAAGATTGGTTAGAATATGATCTTAGACATACACGGTACAACCCTTACAAGGAATTTTTAATATTACTCTTGATAAAGGTAAGATTTAAACATTCAATATCTAAATAGATAGCCTAGAAATATTTATTTAAATAATTTATATATATAATTATGTTATTATATATATATATATATTCTATTTAGGATATTTTTCTTGATTGATACCTTAATAACTCTTTGTGTAGTCCTTTGAAATAACATTAATTCATGGGTTTACTTATGTCAAGTATAATATATTATGAGCACCCTATTATTCATTTGATTTAATGGTATTCATCTAGTTATCCAACCCATTTCATTGACAATATAAATCATTAACACATTTATATATTCTTTAATTTCATGTGAACTAAAATTTTTATCCAATCGTTATTGAATATTCTATCAAATATTTATTAGTCATTCACTATTTAACATTATGTAAATTATTTATTAACATATATTTCAATATGTGATGTTATATATATATATATAAACTACGAGACTAGTGATATTCCAAATTATACAACCTTTTATGCATTGGTAGGTCAAATGGGACAATTAATGTAGGATAATGTCTCTCTATATAATGTTATCATATTGATAATTTGTTTATTTTTTATATTATGTTTTTTATAGTTATTTTTTCAAAATGTTAATGGTTTTTTAATAAGTAGGTATTTTTTAGGAGTTTGATTTCACTCTATTATTTATGTTTCTTTATTATACAAGGAAATCATGATGAAAATTTTGAAGGTTATTGGTTATAGTGGAAGGCCAACGAGCCCATACCTGAGTGGTAAGGGCTCCTGATTGGCATCCAAGAGGCCCAGGTTCAAAATCGGGTGGAGGTAAATTTCCGAAGTACTGTAGCAGTACTATAGTACTACTATAGTAGGTACTATTTAGCGTTGTAGAAGCCGGAACTATTCACCAAATTTGGGCCTTCGGGCCACCAGTTTGGGCCTATGGGTCTCCAGGGCCTTCGGGTCATCATAAGTCTTCGGGCCTCAGGGCCTTCAGGCCACAAAGACCAGGGAGTATCCCAATACACAGAGAGTAGTCCCTATAAGAGTATTAGATCAACAAGACTAGTAGTCACCAAAAGCAGAGCTACCAGATTGGAAGAATGAGAGGGTATGGCAACCACCATCGAGACAAGGCACCATGCAGCTTTGTACAGGGAAATGCAAGCCGATCAACAATGCAAGGTAGGGATCTAGGTGATAAATGATGTAGAATCTATGGGAGGGGAAGTTCCTGTGGGTTGGGCCTACGGGTCATGTGTTGGTAATAGTATGCCTCTGGGCCTTTGGGTCATGTATTTCAAGTCGTTTCGGGCCTTGCACCTTGGGCCTATGGGTCATGTATGGGTTCCCCTTCATCCCTTAAAAAGGGTATTACCTATAATAAAATAAAAAATGCCTTTGGTACATTCGGGCTATTGGTTATAGTGGAGTGTTCAAACCCATTACCAATAATGGAATTTTATGAACATATTTAGATTTCTCCTCATAACTAGGAAAATATAATCCATGGATTCCATGATATGGGAAAATCATATATAATTTATAATTAATTTATGGAGATTAATAAGTACCTCATATTTCAATTCTTTATTTTTTGATGATTTGGATGATTCTTTACATATTTCCATCATTGAATCATAGGATTCAAGGTTATAACCCATCTAGCAGTGATCCAAACATGCACCAAAAACCTTCTAACCACACCATAGAAATATTCAAGTTCTATTGTGTAAGATTCTAATTCTCATGATATTTTTCATTGATTGACATAATAATTTATTTGAGATATTCCAAGGCACCCATAGAGTTATAAGTTCATATAAAAATAACATAAAACCTCTTATAAATTCACATTATTAAAATAATATATTTTTCATGATATCTATAATTAATAAGGTTTCATACTTGTGTTGTAAACTTGTGTTCTAAATGTTTCTTTCCTTGAATATACAAAAATGAACTTGCCAATAAACTTTAATGGATATGGAATTAATCATGAAGTTTAATTCCCATAAAAGGAACTATGATATCAATTTATGTTAAAGAATATAAATTATAAAACCTTCCCTAACTTATTCATCAATGCAATATCACTTCTGACACACCCAACTTATCCTACTTCACCACAAGCATATATCATCACGATTTTGTATAATACACTATAGAACATGACTCGTGATATGAATTAATAATAATCACAAATTATAATGACCATTTAATATGTCCATAGAGAGTTATATCTATTGAAACACATAAATATAGATTTCATACTGGTAGGTCAAGTTTTCATAACATTCTTCTCTTGGAGATTACCAAGAGTGAACAAAATGAGAATAATTCACAATGTATTATAGGCCTCATAACCCTAGTATAATGTATATTATGTTCCATTTAATATAATTTCATACATCTATAAAATATATATTTAATAATATTATCATAGTACATTAAGTTTTTCATCATAGTAAAGAACAACTATGGCCTTTCAGTGTGATAGGCACCCTTAAAACATTATCACATACAAGGTCATGCATATGAAAAATCATAATGTTATAAGAACAATATTAATATCAAAAACCATTAATATGTATAATTAGAAATTATATAGAAGTTTTTTCTAGGGAATCATATCCCACAAACTCTCACTTTCACTAAAGGTAACTGCTAACAACTCTTAGTCTGGTTGCTCTAACATGATTTCCATACTTCTAATAGGATAAGGATTTAGTCAAAAAATATTTAATTATATCCTACATAGATACTCTACACATAAAGACCTCTCCCCTTTGATAAAATACCTCAAGGGGTGATACTTATGAAGTATTTACTTCATCTACTGATGTGGCCTTTTCTACTTTATGAGAGACATGTTTTAGTATTATCATAATATAATATGATAGGGATTTTACTTTTAGTAACCATATAAATCAATTGGATGATGTTTCATATCCAAAATATTTTATAAGGCTACATTATAATCTATAATATACTCATATTCAACTATAGAATCATAAATAACTAGCTACTCTGAACTCTTACAGCTCACATATTCTCTATTGAGAAGGTAGATATATCCTGACTATGAATTCAGATATTTCTTATCAATTTAGAAACTATAATATGTATATAAACTGATGACTATCTTCTTATCTCCTCCATATACTAGAAATATATCCTTATTACACATCAGATACTTAATTATAGCCCTAATAGTAGTCTAATTTTTTTCACCTAAATCTTCTTGATATCTTCCTACTATTCTCAAGGTGAATGAAACATCAATCCTAGTACATAAAATTGCATACATGATGGATTAATTATAAAAAAAATAATTATTTTTTATATGTAATTTATGATGTATTCCCATCTCAAAAAGATAAATGTGATGGGAATCCATCATAATGACCTGTTGTAGAAAATCTATTTGCAATGAGTGTTATTTACAATGGACTGTTAAAAACAATTTCTAATAATTACTATTTTTGATGTATTTTAATTTTCATATCAAATAGTTTTCAATAATTACTATTTAGAGATGATATTTTCTTTCTATTGAAAAAAATGAATAAATTAATTGTGATAGAAATTATTATCTTTTATAACAGAGTATTCGAAATAAAGAGATAATTTCATCAAAAAAATGATTTTGTGGTATAAGGGTATCTTTGTTGCAAAAAAATAAAAAAAATAAACAGATAATATAAATTTAAAAATATATATAATATTTTATGAATAAAATAGTAAACATTTAATACATTATATGTTTGTCAAAAAATTATCATAAAGTCATTGTGGGGGAGCGGGTTAGATGAAGAGTCAAGCATAGGGAACTTCATCCCTAAACCATGAACAAATCATTGCATGTACTCTATCATATTCCCCTACTATAGATGCTTATCCTCTAGCTATTGATCCTTCTATCAATGGTGTTTTTCCTTCCCTTTATGCATCCCATATATTATATAATTGTGATCTTACAACCTCTCCTCATACTTTTTAGTTGATGATGACTTTACATGGTCTCCCTTAGAGATGGTTGATGAAATCACAAAAATACCATAATAATTTGTAGTTGTCAATAATGAACCAATAATGGCCATTCATCATTTCTTGATACCATTCATGATCACCCACTTCCAAGATTCCTCATTAAAACATAACTCACAAGAGACCTCACCCTAAGTCCTGGTATGACTCTGTAATTCATGAGAAGTCATGGACTCATTCATCTCCTTCAAATGAAATTAAAAAATTATAATAGTAAATACAGTTAATTGGAGATAATTTTTAAAAAAATATAACAAAAATCTAATGTCTTTTGTCACTAGTAATCTCTCTAGTAGTAATATCGGTGTACATCCTTTGGTAAACATCATACTCTGTAACATCGGAAGGATCAATGGACTACCTAAATATAAAATAATCAGTTTACATTAAAAGTACATAAATGTATAACCATATTTATTCAATGAATACTAAATTTATGAATCCCAACTTTGTGTGTAACATTATTCATTTCTCTATTTTGTAGACATGATGATGACCACCTCTAAAAAGTTTCTCATATTCAATAGTATCACAATACATCCCAAGCTTGGGATGGAGTTTAATTAGGTCAATAACAGAAGAAATTCTGGTCAAAATATATAACAGAAGATATCTTCATGTCTCCCTTTATAATATTTTTTAAAAACTGAAAAAAACTATCATACATACAAATATTCCATTCCTCTAAGACAGATCCTCTCATGCTATCATCAACTAGAGACCATAAACCCTACAAATGATCAATAATACCATGTTAATAACTAAATAAATTCCAAAAAAATTATTAATTATTTGCATACCATCTAGTGATCAATCATGATATATGGAACAATAAGGGGAACCAGGTCCCATGACAACCATAGCCAAGAAAAATAATTCCATAAAATCAATCCCACTTTCCAATCCTAAATATGTAAAAAAATAAAATATAATAAAAAATAGAATATAAATTAATTAATTAAAATATACACTTGAAAATAAAATCACAATAATGGATCAAAATTAAGAGTCAGAGAATAGTTAGGAATAGGGTACAAATTCAATAATCTCATTAGCTCACATCCCCTTCAATTAGAAACCTATGGGTCATATGACAGTTCATTGAGTTGATCTCTCATAAGATCAACGTCCTCTAGGGAACAAAATAGCACATCCATATTATCTCTATCCATCTAGAATATAAAAATAATGTTACTTGGATATAATTGTTAATACAAATATCAAATATAAAAAACATAAATATTTATTAAATGCCTATAACTATAATGTAATTGTTTAATTATTCATCTTCATATTCATATTCATCAGTATCAATGTCTTCATCTTCCTCCTCAACTTCATAAAATTTTATATGATCTTTAATTTCATCATCCCTTGTTATTTCAAATTCATTGGTTACATTATTGATACTATTTACATTGTAGACCCTTAATTATGTTGTTTCATCATTGATATCAGTATCTCTTAGAGTAAAATATGTATTTGGTGAAGTCTCTTGAAGTCATTAAATTTATTACACTTCAAAATAACCGCTTACATTTTTTATAAACTAATTTTCAGTAGATTTAATTTTTATTACACTCCACTGGTTAGTTAAATCTCTCAAATAATCATAGTAATTTTCATAATAAATTTAATTTGCTTGATGTTCCAGTATAAATGGTTTATTTTCTACAAAATTAATTTCATATTTAATAATAATGATTCCATGTCACATATAAATTTTAACCCTTGTTCAATATCATACCAATGCAATTGAAACATCGTTACCTAATTCTATCTCAGATTACATAACTTAATTATTTATCCAAAATTTCATAAAAGTCAACATCACTTTATTTTTTGAGTTAACCTTTTCAAATAAACACCATTGTTCACAAATTTTTTTGATTCTCTATATGTGTGTGTATGAAATTTAAATTCATTAACAATCAATGAATTATAATATTTAACTAATTCTTATGGTTGGTTACTTAATGCATGAAATTGACTATGAATTTTATTTACATATTGTGATATGTGGAAAAATAAAAATATATATTAATATATATAAACTAAAAATTTGATTCCATATGGTCGACCATGAACAATTTTACATACCAGTCATTGAAACCAATAGGAAACATTACATTGGAAACATTTTTCAGGAATATATAGTATAATTTATGTGATTTTTTTATGATGTGATAATTATATTATCTAAAAAAATGATATAAATTAAATTTTAAAAAATAATTAAAGGTATCACTTACTATAAAAATTATTTAATTTCTTCAAAGTAGGTCAGAACATATGTATGATCTTTGTATCATTCATCATTTAAAATCCATTATTCATTAACACTGAAAAACCAATCTTAAGCTAATTAAATTAAGTTAATCGATGGTCTATGACATCATCAATATTTCCCTAAATAAAAGAAATTTTATTATGTTTTTAATGATATTGGGATTCCAAATAATAAGTGTGTAAATTTGAAATTTTCTCTTAAAAATATACTTCTGTAATTAACCTTTTAACTGATTCATTGTTATATACCATATTTTTTAATTTTTTAATGTCATCATCATATAGTTACATCAATTGAAACTATACCATCTATCCTTGTATTTTATCATATGGAAAATATAATATTAAATATTTCATTGAATCAAATAAGGTTATTGTAAAAAAATATGATTTATATAAAATTAAAATAGTATCTTGTGGCAGTGTGATCAGTGCATCATATTCTATTATCATCACACATATATCTCAAAAAATATTATATTTCCATCAAAACATCCCAAATAAAGAAATTAAACAATCCTAAGGATAATTGATAATAATATTTCTATAATAACATGAAAATATTGATTTTTTAATTTGTTAATATGACCATTCATGACACAATGAACCAAATTAGCGGTATTTAGTTCTGGTACCCAAAAATATACAATCCAATGACATAATAATAAATTAATTTTATTAATAAGTTAATAAGATACTTTTGGATTCATAAATTATATAAAGTTTAATTTTTAAATAATTCATGTTTAGGATGCCAATGAATTTGGTAAAGATATAACTATGACTTTATAGTATCTTGATTTATACCAGGTACTTCCAACATGGTGAAAAATAAGTTATCAAAACACTTATTCCCAATATACATGATATTTAACATGTGACATACCAAAATATCAAACCAATCTAGAAATCCCCAAAAAATAATATGCTTTATCAAATTATGATCTATACTAAATCCACTTATTTTTTATTAGTTAATAGTTGGTCCAATGGTAATAGGATAAAATGAAGAGACTATAGATTTTACTTGAATACCTAATCCCATATTTAGAGGTCCATATCTTTCAATTATTCTTTTTATAAAATTATTTATTTTCCTTCATAAAGGATTATTAGAAGGAGAAAATATTTAATGAAAATTAAAAAATAAAATTTTTCTTCCATTGAAAAGTGTAAACTCTTTTTTGTCACTCATATAACATGGACATGATTTGGGACTATGTTTACTTCATTAGAATGACATCCCATACAGTGTAAAGATATCAATTTTTCACATTTATGAAAATTTCATTATAAGATTATATTCAATGACTACATCATATATAGTTACATAATCACTTCATAATAAATTTAACACATCAATTAGTAACTTCAAATAAATATAAATATTATTCATTGAATGACCAGAAATTTATAATGTTAAATAAATATATGGTTTCCTCATCAACATCTAAGGAGGTAAGTGATATGGATTTATAAATATAGAAAATTAATAATATTGACTTCTGTAAGCACCAGATGATAGAAACCAATAGTATAAAGACCTTACTATATGTTACCAGGTTCCTAAGTTAAAGATGGATGAGCATAATTAATGTGGTCCTATAAATATCCAACACAATGATGATTTAATATTTTACTAAAATAAATATTGGAGTTATTCTATATCATCAATTTTGAGACATGAATAAATGTTGAAATCTAGGTGTAAGTGACAGATTTTTCAACTTTTAAATAGGAATAAATCATGACTATCCTTATTATACCTAATTGTATCATGATTTTTCACATTTAGGATAATTAAATAATGAATCATATTCAACATAATATAATATTTAATCATTTGGATATAAATGGATTTTTTAATAAAGGAGAACCAAATTACAAAGAAACTTCTTACTTTCATAGAAATTTACAAGAAAATTATTTCACCTTGGTAGAAATGATTTAACCAAATTAAATATTTTATTGAAAAAGATAACTACCATTTCATTATACACTTTAATATCCATAAATTTTTCAACCACTTTAAATTTTTTTATCTTGCATTCCAGATATAAATTCTTTGCGTAATATTTTAATAAATCATAAAATTGATATGGTTACAATTCAAAATTTTAATTATCATTCAAAGTTTATTTTTATTGAATACATGGTCCAACAACCTCATATACTAAATTTTGAAACTATGAGGGATCTGTAACCAAAAATATTTAATCTTCTTCTGAATTTTTTTCACCATATTTATACCAAAAAATATAATATTTTCAAAAATAAAAACACAATATATAAACTCCATCATTATCAAACATTTAAAATCTCATGAGATTGCATTTCCAACATGGAAACTTAATTTTCACTTATAAAAAAAATCTAAATTTAATGATGAAAATGATATAAAGGTTTTAACACCCAAAATATAGATAGTATATGTAAAATAACCATTTTTATTTTTATAATGATTTATCCAAACATGATCTCATAATAAAAACGTGTGTCTACTTCTTGGGTCTATAGTTTTCTAAAAAACTAACAATAATTAGGAAATTTTATATAAGGTGTAACACAAATTAACTCAAATTATCACTAATTATTACTAATTCATACTAGTTAATACTAAATTCTTTCTAACTTTCACTAATTTTTACTAATTATTACAAAATTTCACTCATTTTCACTAATTATTACTAGTTATTACAAATTGGTAGTAATTATCACTAATAATTACTTAGTAACATTAGTTTCCAATAGTTATCACTAGTTAACACTCCTTAACAATAGATATTACCAATTAAGGAATAAAATATGAATAATTAATAAGAAATATTGGTTATGGTTAATCTAATGGAAAAGAATAATTATATAGGGATGATTTGAGAAATATTAAAAAATTAGAGACTAAGAGAAAAAACACATATAAAATTTAATATATTGAAATAAAATATAATAATTTCGTAATAAATATTGCTTAAGATTAATCTGATAGAAGAGAATGATTGAGGAATAAAATATGAGAAATTTATAAGATATATTTGTTCCAATTAATCTGGAAGAAATGAATAATTATGGACGGATAGTCAGTAATTATTGCAAGTTTCTACTGATTATTAGTAATTATGAATAATTATTATTAATTTATACTAATTATTACTAATTTATACTAATTATTACTAATTTCAACTAATTATTACTAAGTTCATAATAATTAATAATAAATTCTTACTAGTTCTTCCAAATTACTAATTTATTATTAATAAATTCTACTAATTATTACTAACTTATACTAATTATTACCGATTTACAATAATTATTAAATATTCCCATTGATTAAGGAATAAAATATGAACAATTTATAAGAAATATTGTCTATGATTAATCTGATAAAAATGAATAATTGTAGAGGGATGATCTGAGAAATGTTAGAAAGTTATATATTAGAAAAAACACATATTACTCTAATAAAATATTTCATAATAAATATTAAAATAAAATATGAACAATTCATAATAAATATTTCTTGTGATTAATCTAATAAAAGGGAATGATTGGGAAATGAGACATTTATAAGAAATATTGGTTACAATTTTTCTAATATAAAGGATAATTGTGTAGATATTATCCATATTTGTAATAATCAAAAATAATTATTACTATGTTTTAGTAATTTTTACTAAATATTACTCATTATTATTAGTTCCTAATAATTTCTAATAATTTATAATAATTTTTACAAATTTCTACAAATTTCATCTAATTTCTGCGAATTTTTACTGATTTTTTTAATTTATTCTAATTTATCCAAATTTATACTAATTTCCCCAAATTTATAATAATTTATATTAATTTTTACTAATTTTGATAAATTTATATTAATTTTCACTAATTTCTACTAATTATTTCTAATTTCAATAAATTATTAAAAATTATTGCTAATTATTACTAATTTCTACTAATTTCTTATATTTATTACTAATTCCATCTATTTATTACTAATTAGTATAAATTTATACTAATTATTACAAATTTCTACTCTATTACTAAATATTACAAATTTCTACTAATTATTACAAATTTCTAAAAATTATTACTATTTTTACTAAGTAATACTATTTTTACTAACGATTACTATTTTTTACTAATTATTACTATATTTCACTAATTGTTACTAATTATTTTATAATTTATACTGATTTTTACTCATTATTAATATTTTTACTAATTATTACTATTTTTATTAATTATTACTAATCTATAACTACTTTTTCATAATTTCTTACTAATAATTACTAATTTCTTAATATTTATTAATAATTACTTTATAATTATTACTTATTATTTTATAATGTTTTACCAATTTTTACTAATTATTACAATTTTTACTGATTATTAATTTTTTTACTAGTTATTAATATTTTTAACTAATTTTTACTAATTATTATTAAAATTTTACTAACTATTATTAATTATTACTAATTATTTATATTTTTTGGTTTTTATTAACTACTTTTTAGTATTATTATATAATATGATAAATTTTTAAAATATATTTTATAAAAGTATTATTTTTTATTAAATAAATTAACTATTAATTTAACATTTATTACTAAAAATAATTTTAAAATGTACAATATTTTTTATATTCATAATTCTAATAAATTGAACAAGGGAGAAGATACATTAAATAACAATAAATAATTTGTCATGAAAATATAAATAAAGACTCATAAATTAAATTAATAAACAAATTATACAATGAAAAGGAATAATAAATAAAAATTAATAACTATTTTATAAAAAGTTTTAAAAATGCATTATAAAGGAATTTTGGATTAGATAACCTAGATCTGCAACTAAAAATAATAATCTTGAAAAAACTGAAGAGTTTGAGAGGGAAGTGAGGTTGAGAGGTGTAAAAGTTTGAGAATAGAGGAGGGTGTTGTATTTATAGGGAGTTTTTTCACAACGGTTTATTTATGATGAATTGTTCATCATAAATAATTCATTTTTTGGACTATTTATGATAGATATTTTTTTATGGGATTGATTATTCATGAAAGGTATTTGTGATAGACTTAATATCCATCAAAAATAGATTCCCATCATAAAAAAAATCATCCTATCTAAAAACTATTTGTGATAGAAACACTCTATGAACCCGTCAATAAATTATCTATGATGGATATAGAATTTTGACAAAAATAATCATTTCTTTTATGTAATTTGGTATGAACTATCTATGTTCATCACAAATAATCATTACCCACCACCGTGCATGAAATGGTAGAAAATTTATTTATTACAAGCATTATGTTCCTCATAAATACTCACTATGAAAAAAATATTTGTAATGGAAATGTTATTTCATCACTAAAAAAATTACCAACCCCTATTTGTGATATAAATCATTACCATCGTAAGAAAAAAACTATAATGATCTTATCGAAGAAGCATATGGAATCCTACTCATCATATCTCTCTCATGTTGTGTTTGAGGAAACATTTTCTTATAAAGAAGTATACCGTGTGACATTGGAATTTGTTTTCTCTTGGGTCATTCCATATTGAATCTCTTTAGTATTAGGTTAATGTATGTACCCTGAATTATCCCAATCATCTTCATGAATTTATCATGAATGATCCCAATCCTAATAATATAGGACACTTAACCTAAGTTCTTCATGGAGAACATAACTAGAAAAGAAGGTTATTTCCACGTTTCAAAACCTTAGCAATAGGGCCAGAAATCGTGGCTATAGGCTACAGTCATGGTTTTACCCAACCCTGGGTGCTATCACCGTGGAAGTAGGGTCTAAACTATTGCCAAAATTTTAACCATGGCTATAGGTGGCCTATTTAAACGGTTTTCAAAAACTGTGGCAATTGGTGTCTCTGTTTTCAACTGTGCCAGTTGACCTATGGACACGGTTTTAACCGTGGCTATAGCCCCAGAAAACCATGGCAATAGCCTAAAAATAATATGTCCCTAGATGGATTTGATCCCAGCACCTTCCCTTCATGTTCCAGCTCCCTAACCACTACACCACCAAAGATTTGGTGTATATATCTATATAATATGATATATATATTATTAAAAACCGTGGAAATATCCTAAAAAAACATGTCAATAGTTCTTCCCGCCATTTTTTTGGTGAGAAAATTTTTCTCCCACGCAAGGGAAGGAGACTTATAGTCACGGTTTTGAGAACCGTAGCAATAGGCCACATAACTGTGGCTATAGGTGTGGGATATAGCCACAGTTTTGAAAATCGTGGGTATATCCCATGAAAAAAGACCTATATCCATGGTTTTAAAACTGTGGCTATAGGCCACATATCCGTGGCCATATCTACCTATAGCCACAGTTTTAAAACTGTGGCTATAGATCCATAGTTTTAGACTTTTTTTCTAGTAGTGGAAGCACTTATTTAACTGTTTTCTAATTGAATGTAAGATGGGTAATTCATTTCTAATAAGTAATATATCATCAACATATACTACTAGAAAAATAAACACACTCTCTATAAATCGTTTATAAACGCATGGCTCATATTCATTATTTATGAAACCAAAATCTCTTATAGATTCATCAAACTAAATGTTCTATGACCTTGATGATTGATTCAATCCAAAAATAGGTCTTTATAACTTGGATACTTTTTTTTATTTCTTGGATTCACAAACCCTTTCAGTTGTTTCATATAGATATCTTCATAAAGGTTCATGTTAAGGAAATTTGTTTTGAAATTAATCTATCAATTCTCATAGTCATGGAAAGCTTCTATAAAAATTATAATTATGGTGTATTTTTGTAAAATCTCCATATTTATTCATGTACTACACTAATCATGCTCTTATCTTTCTATTTCCTTTGTCCATTTCCTGCTTAGTCCATTTAGTTTCATTTTTTTGTTGGTATGAAGGGTTGGGGGCTGATGAGTTGTTTCTTGTATTATTATTCAATAGGTTTCCTATGTGGATTGTATAGGTTTGGTAATAAACATGTATCTAGAAGAGCTACATGTATTCAATTGGCTAGTTGGTAAGGGCCACCAGTCGACTGGTGGGAAGATGGTAGTACAGAATTAATACAAGAATCCCACCAGATAACTAATGGCCACCATCAGCTGGCTAGTGGGACCATTCTGGGTTGGAAAATTAAGAGGAAGTATCATATTTTCACTACCTGAAATTCTTGATTAACTATATAATCCATATCTTCGACCATAATTTGACCATTTCAAATTAGAGACTCTATTGGGGTATTCTTGGCTATCTCACTTAAATTCCTTGGTGGATCAACAAACCAATAGAAACTATAGACCTCTCTTGGTAAGTTGATCTCCATTTTAATCATGGATATTCTTCTTTTAATTCTTTTTGTTTCTCTCTAGGGATCAGCTTCATTAATAGTGGGGATTATTGAATTTGGAATTCTAATTATATTCATTATAGATTCGTTTTGGAATTGATGGGTCTTTATCATATATTCAATCTCTATGGAGTATTTATCTATATTTTTGGTGGTGTGTGTTTCTTTTGGGTTTTATTCATTCTAGAACATGTCAATTTAGAGATTTATTATTGTAAACTCTTGATCTTAGATCCCTTATTTATTCTTAAGGACCTTGAATCCTCTTGTATTATTTTTTACCCTAATAATTTTATTCCATGTGTTTCAAAGAAATTAGTTTTGTGATTCTTCTTTTTGTTATGAACCTTTCTTTCTTTCTCTTTTAAATTTATTTATAAAATATGTTAAAGGAATGAAATTTTTTTGATGAAATATGGTGGTTTTGAATATTGTTTTAAAAATTGAATATGTCATTGGTGTTTTGGATATAAATGGTTTTTAAATAATGTTTTGTGTGGTTTGAAATATAAATAACTTTTGTAT
Organism: Viscum album; assembly: GCA_963277665.1. Classification (NCBI taxonomy): domain Eukaryota; kingdom Viridiplantae; phylum Streptophyta; class Magnoliopsida; order Santalales; family Viscaceae; genus Viscum; species Viscum album. Next base: position 955,509,150 of record OY728128.1, on the reverse strand, counting down.
GATTCTAATATGATAAACCTGAATTTGATTAATAATGACACATTGAGTTATCCTCAGGGAATAACTCTTTCTCCCTTAATATATTATTCTAGGGTAATGTGTTCACCTGGATTCTTATGTTGTAGTAATGATTAACACTCAGAAGCATATTCTTACCCCCTAGACCTATTTTTATTAGATAATATGCACACCAGGTGGCTTACTGATCACAATAATGTTAACAACATCTTTTTTACCTAGAATTTTTATACTCAAAGTCTTGTTTTCTCTAGTGTGTATCTTTGAAATTATTTATTAGTCTATGTAATAAAATTATTTAGGTTTCATGAATTTTTAAATTATGAAAAGGATGACTTATCCATTATTTATGTTAAACTGTTTTTCGTACATTATTTTAAATTTTTAGAGCATAATTGATTTATTTTATAAAGTCTACTAAAGAAACACATGGTGGGATCCTACTGGGCTCTATTACATACACCTATAATACACCTTTGGGAGTATGTAGATCTTGTTTTATCTAATTTAGTTATGGGAAAGGTGTCACTTGGATGAGTTGGGTTCTTTTATTAGTATGGTGTGGGATTTTAGAGGTTACATAATGTCACATGCAGTTAGGACTTAGCATTTTTTTCAGATCTTTTGTTGTTTTTATATACCCACACACTTGTTTTCCAATTGATTGTACCTATATGTTGTTATCTTTTCTTGGAATACCACTATATTCTATATATGTATCTCTTTATTATTAGATTATTTTGATGAAAAATCATTCCCAAAGGTAGTTATTTATTCTTAGGTTCTTTTCACCAGTCCATAGGAATCGTGAATTCCCTTCAGGTTGTGTTAGGACCGATTCGTGTTATGGTTGGTTTGAGTAATTCGAGTTGGTTTTTGACATATTTAAAGATGAAAAAATGATAATTTTTTTTGTATATTCCTTGATTTTTTTAAATGATTTATACACCATTAGTTCTTTATAGGTATTCACTTTTCCTTCCATGTCCAATTTTCTCTTGAATAACCATTTTCAAATAATGATATTTACATCAACTGACAAACTGAAAAGAACCCATACATATTTATAATAAATTAAATATATATCATAATTCATATATTCTTTCCATATTAATTTTTTTGACCACTGTACTACCTCTTTTAGTAAAGTGGATCATTATTGTCAATTAATAATGAGTCTCCATCTTCATTGACTAGAAAAACGTATTTTTATGATTCTCTAACCTCTCTAGTGCTTCTATGTAGTATTTTTTCGTATGAAAACATCTTCTATGGGGACCTATGGAATTTTTTCATGCATGATATCTTGTATATCTTGACAATTAACATCATCGATATCAACCTTGCTCCATTTATCCCTTTTTTAATTGTGTTCACTTTCACGAAATATGGCTTGTCTTACCATAATGAATTTCTTGTCTAAAGGTTTGTATAGATAATATCCCTTTGTTTATATATGGTATCCAAAAAAGATTCACCTCATGTCATGGAGTTTTAGTTTTTTAGAGATAACCTTAACTAATTCCTTGCAACCCCATACACGAGTATACAACAACATGGATTTCTTATCATATATTAATTCTTATGGTATTTTATTTTCCACCATAGTTGGAACATAGTTTAGAATTTTTGTTTCATCCTATCATGTATATCCCTAAAAATATAATTGATGATTAGCATAACTCGTAGTGGTGTAAAAACTATTTAAAAACACTATTTATAATGTTGGTTTTGAAAAAATGACATTATAAAGAGTATTTTACATTGGTTAGTATATAAACAATGTAAAAGACATGAGTTGAAATTCTATTACATAAATTAATAAATAATAAACTTTAAAAATATTTAAAAAAAATAAGATATTGAGTATGACCACTTATTTCATTTCATTCAATTGATCTCTCTCAACTTTTTCTCCCGAACAAAGACCTAACCCTTGATTCAATGATCTTCTATGTTGCCATCCTCATTGCTTGTCTTTGTCATCTCCTGCCATCATCACTATCCTTGGTTGATTGTTCTTAGAATTTCCCAAACTCTTTTCTATCTTATTGATTGCATATATGTTTTTTTCCATTATTTTTTTTCTTTTGTTGAATTTTTTATTTTTATTTTTTGGGTGAATTGTGTGTTTAGTAACCTTTTTTATGGTTCATGTTATTCATATACCTTCTTGTACTTTCTTATTTTCATCAATTTTTTATTAGGTTATAACCCTAGATGACCTTTTTCTAGTGGTTTCCAAGTTTGGTCCACGTTGATTTGATGTGATTTTATTTTTATTTAAATATTTTTATTTTATTTGAAAAAAAATTATGTGGTTTAAAATTTTAGGATTTTATTTGTTTTAAAAAATTTCATTGAACTAATTGGTATGTTTTTTGAATTATATTACATTCATCACAAGTTATATATTATAAAGTGTATATGTTCTTATTATGACTTTTATTTTACTTAGCATTCATGATACCTTTATTCGGTTTTGAATATGTGAAAATTATTTATATAATAGTTTGTGCTCATTTATTTTATTTTAAAAATTTGAGTTCTAAATAATAAAAAATTTATTATTACAGTTTTTTTTATTATCTGAAATGAATATTATTTAATAAGGAATATAAATTTTATAAAAATTATAAATGTGTGTAAATTTTATTGTTTTGTATTATTTTTAATAATAAATGTTTATTTTTTTATTCTAACTTATCATTGTTATATACTAAGTTATTTATTTTATATTGATTTTTTTATTTATAAATATTTAACTGAATTTTTAGTTCCCTTGGATCAATATATGCGATCAATTTGGGGGGATGGGTGAGTCAGTGATCACTTTTTCTTTTAAAAAAAGGTTATTAGCATCTTAAAGAAGCTTTCTTAACCTCTAAAAACTTGTTAGAGTAATGATCCACTCCAATATAAATCTCAACCTCAACTTTTGTATGCAACAAATATAAAGAGTTATCAAGAAATGATATTTAAAAGGTTTGGTACAAATTCTTACTCCTTTACATGTTGATTATTCCCCCGAATGTAGATTCTTTTACCAGCTTCCATAGTAATATAAAGGCATTTGTAGCAATAATTTCTACACCCCAATAATCATTCCTCAAGATTAACATAGTTCTATACCACAGTAATAAACTCTTCTTTTAAAGTTGGTTACACCCCCCCCCCCAACAATTTTCCTTTTTATATCCTCTTCATTTACAGATAGTGTTAATCCCAGCCAACATACCTTTTTAGCAAATGATTATACCCCTGGCTATAATGTATTTTCTTCTTCCCTTTTGATCCACTATAGAAAGATCTTATCTTCCTCCATATGTAATCTATATCAACTTCACATGTGTATAATCTTAAAATTCTTTAACAACTATCTTAAGAATTTGATGTCCTTGAAACTTCCTTATGATCTTTGCAAGACCTAGATATGCTCAATCTGATTTTATTAGAATTTATCTAAAAACATGCATAGAAAATGTTAATTTATTTGAATTCTTCCAGTTTTCCTCTATCCGATGGATCCATCAATTTTTTTTCATCCATTTCTTCTCACTATTCTTTTATCTAATAACTTTGTCTAAAATCCCTTCGTCTGATGAGACTTTGTCTATTCAGTCATAATCTGATACTATTCACTTTTTTGTGCTTTAGATTATAGACCTCAGTTAAATAGTTCCATCCATGGAATCTACTTGTATTGGATCTATCTGATGGATTCATTCATTTCAATCTTCTTCAACTGATTAAAAACACAATTATAAACTCAATGCATAAATTTTTTATCAATTTCCATTTTTACTCATATGAAAATTATTATGAATATTCATACTTTTTACCCCCTTTATATAGGTTCTCTTGAAATATAATTAGCGAGAACTGGATTCCATTTTCCCACTCATCTAAAATTTAAAGAAAAGTATCCCACTCTATTGATTTTTTTTGGAATGATTCTAATATTTTCTGTAATTTTATCTAATAACGTCTGAATACTCTTTAAATTTTCTAAAGACTTATCCTTTCTTCAAACTTCTTTATACATAGTGTTAAATAATTTCATCAAAATTTCTTATCCCAATTAGATCATAAACTTTTAACAACTAGCTTCAGTATCGAAGTTATTAAGGAATTTTCATTTTTTATGTAAAGCTTCTTAGTATTCCTTGGTCAGTTTAATGTCTATTTTTACATTCATTAGGACTTATATGTCTGTTAATACTCTTTCATCTTCCTTATTATGATGAACATACAAACATTCATCATCTGATGCACCTTTATAAATTTTTCCTTTGTTAGTAAAATTCCATCCATTAAGTTTATAATATCTTTATCTAGAAGAAATTGTTTCCATTGTCTCTTTAGAAGCCCTTCTCCCAAGGAAAAAAACTTTACTTCTCTACTTTTATTCATCTAGCTTACTCTAACTAGTTATTCAATCAGATCATTCAACCTATTCTAAAACATCATAAATATTTGGATTATAAAAACTATTTCTAGTATAACTTCTCTAAATTTTACATTTGATGGATATTTATAGTTTCTCTCCATTGAAAAAATTCCTTATGGTGATCTTTATATGGGTTCCCCTCATCTAATAACTTTAAAAATATATCCTCCACCATTAATATTCCTTTATATTTGAAAATATAAAATACCAAAATTTGGACTTCTTATTTTTGAATTCTCTCCCTTTTTTATTCCTTTATTAGTGATAAATATTTTCTCCCTTTTCACATATCCATACAAATCTCAGCAACTTTAGTTTCTCATAAAAAAACTCCATTTGATAATTCTTCATCAAAACTTTGTAATTCAATCTTCTTAAGGACGCAACTACATAGATAAATCTTTATACAACCACTTATTCAATATTAATAACTCGGATCTCTATATAGTAAGAACTTTTTCCCTATAATATTTATTTTTAAAAAACTCTACACTTAGAAATGCTTGTATCCATCAAATATTTGACCAGAACATCATCGTTTGAAACATCAACTATATTATTTATGGTGTCTTTGTCCAATTTCATATGTATAGAAATTATCATCTAAAAAATCTATTTCTGTAAATCATAATATAGAATTCTATGTCTGGAACATTTTTTCTATAAAATTGTGTCTCAAAACTTCACACTTTGAAAATTCCACATTTTTATAATATTTTCTTGGATCATGAATCTCTTCATGATGTTAGAAACTTTGAGATCTGTATTTTATAATCTGAATTTCTTAAGAAATTTCCTTATATTTCATAAGGAAAGTTCCTATAACCTCCTTAAAAAACATCCTTAAGGAAACTTTTTTAAGCATCATCTATAAGTAACTTTTATAAGGTACTTTCTCTTCAAACACATATTGATTTATTGACAACAAATGAAACCAAAACACTCTTAGGACTAAAAAACTCCCCCCTTTTGTTTATTGTCAATACCCAAAAAAATATAAAATTTATTCATCATCAATATGTGTACTCAAATATTTCTCCATGTATAATGTACGCATCTTCCTGATCCCCCTACTTTATTTCTCTTCTTTATTGATAATCAAATTCAAAGGGTCTATTTTAGCTTATCTTTATTTTTCTCAGAAATATAAAAAACTTTTCCTTGTAGAAAAATAGTATGAAATGAGTTTCTTAACAAAGATATTTTATCTAAAAAAACTATAAGTATACATGGGTGAACCGATGTATAAAAAAATGTGTATAATCAAGGTGATCAATGATTTCCATAACAGTTCTTTCATGAAATAATTTCCTCAACATCATTAAAACATCTTTATATTAGAGAAAATATGAGAATTTTTGTTAAGATAAATCCTACACCCATATCAAAAAAAAATAAAAATTGTTTAGTTATAAAAACAAAACTTCCCAATATCTCATATTTCCTAACATTATCACATCATTTCATTCTTCATTAAGTAAAGAAATAAACTCATACCACAGCTTCAAATTTTCTCCCCCTCAAGGGTAGCACAACATTCATCATCATGGTGGAAACAATTTTCCATGATGGATGCCTCAAACGTCTAGTAAATATATTTTATCACTTTGACATCTTCCTTACATATTATCCTTCAATTACCTGTAAGTTATTACAAATAAACAAGTAAATTGGGAATAAATAGTATGTAACATCTTGTTACCTGATAACATGTACATCCTGACCCTTATCTTGGTTATACATTTGTTGGGGTTTATTCCATTTTGTGTCAGTTGAAATTTAGAAAATTTTGGAGCTTTAAGGGGTTATTCACAGTTGGTTCATGGTTAGGGAAAACCATGTGGTTTGTATTAGGAAACTGTATGACCAAGGATGCTCCACTGGAAGGGGCGCATGGTTTTTCCAAATCATGCGGCTTTGAAAAATAGTTTTTTGCATGGTTTTATCATAGTTAATTTAATAATGATCCCAAACTATGTCCCCAAATATAATCCCAAGGAGGGTGCACTATTAGTGTGCATGGTTACTACTAACCATGCATCCCATGAATAAAACCATGCATGTGGGTTTTTAATTCACTAAAAAATATTTTAATAATCCCATGACCCCTATTTTAACTTCTAATCAAACCCACTCAATCGTCATCAAATTACATGGTCATGAAGTCTCTCAATAAGGAGTTTGGACTCCTCGAACACCTTATTTGGGCGAATAGAAACATGTTTGATCTCCTTCAGGAAAGTTGATCTTCTCTTGTGTGGTTGTCATCTAATATCCTCTTATGTCCTCTATATATATTTATAGATCATAATGTTATTTAGGGATATAATATCTATTTTGATGGATCTTGGTTCTAGGTTGTATTTATTTATCTCATTTACCTTGTCCTTCATTGGTGATATCATTGTGGGTGTTGTCTTTTCCCATGTGATTAAAGGTAGGAGGTTCCATAAAGATTTACCCTTTAATTAAAACCTTGAATTACTGGATAAAATAGAAATGAGTTTTAAAATTATTTTTAAATCCCAGGTTTGAGATGATGGGAATTTATTTTTTATATTGGAATGGAATTTATGAAAACCCAGCAATTTCAATAAATATAAAATTATTGGGAAAATTAGAGAAAAAATATTTCATGGTTTCTAAACAGATTTTATGAAATTGAATTGATATTGATTATTGTGTAAAATGGATTAAGTTGAAAGATGATTTGAAAGGGAATGAATTTGATGAAAACTATGATATAGTTTTGAAATGAAAAAAATGAATGTTGAAGACTGAAATTAGGAAATAGTATTTTTAATTAATTTGAAATGTTTAGTTTTCCAAGGATTGATTAGAAGCCTGACAACCCATAATAGGCTCCAATAATGGGGTATAGATTAACTACCTAATATGGTATCCCCTAATGGGGTGTGTGTAACACCCCAAGAATTTATGAGTTGGATTATCTTTAATTGCTTAAATTTATTGTGTTGTATGTAACACTAAGATTAGATTTTGTTATACACAACACCATATTATCTTGAAGTATATGCAACACTATTCTTTTAATGTGTTACACACAATTTCAAGTTCGTTTTATAGAATTTATTTTACACAACACTGAGGATAGATTTTTTTCAATGTATAAAAGAACTATGTTTGGATTATATTATATGCAACAACAGAGGAATATTTCACTAGAAGTAACACTAACTTGGCTTGCGTTACATGCAAGAGCAACCTTCCTTGACAGCTTGTGTTGTACGCAATACCGATTTTCACTAAACAATGATATATTATTAAATATTATTATTTAATGGGATATAAACTTTTTGTTTTGAATAGTATTAACCACGTTTTGAATTTTATTACACTATAATTCATCTTACACATTTTATAGGACATGGTATGAGAACAAAATCATTTTTTTTGGAAAAAAGAAATATTTTTCAAAAAATGTAGTTTTTCCGCCTTTTAATGGTGCACCCATTTTAAATATAGTTTTTGACATGATTATAAGTTAAATTTGAAAAATTAAACTTCTTATTTGGAATTAGGATCTAAAAATTTTCTTTGGATAAATTTTTTATATTTTTCTGATAACTCTCATATTTTTATTAAAAGTAAAAATACGATAAATTTTAAATTAAAAACAACTTTTTCATCGAGATAATTTATATGGTTAAATTATAATATTGAATGGTTTTAAAGTATAAATAGAATATTTTTTTGACATTTAATATAATTTATGTCATTATAATTAATTTTACATTGAATTCATAGGTAAAAACATTTCAATCTTTTGTAATGTTTTAGCTTTTAAAACCCATTTTCTCAACAACGGTGTTAATTTCAAATTAATTATTGTAACTTCTGTGTCTTTAATTTGGAAAAATAGATTCCATATTTTTAATCAGTAGGTCTAAATTATGTTAATAGGCTACTTATATTTTTTGTCATTATTAACAGTAACTATGGTAAATTTTATTTACCACAGTTAAAGGTAAATCAGGTAATTAAGGATAAAAATAATATCATAAAATTACCCTAACACTGGTATTGATATAATTGGATGATTATATTTCACTCTAAAATATAATTGGGTAGAAATTGTATCTATTGAAACCCACTTGGATGAGATTAAGATGTTTATTTTATTTTATTTAATTAAAAGTGAAATATGCCTCACTCAAACTTTAATAATTAAATGTTTTTTAATATATGGCTAAACAGAATATAAATTCGATTATAAATACTCATTTCAAAGATAAATTTTTTTTATTTATCATGGTAATTAATTTGTAATTTTTAAGAAATATATAATTACCTTAATTTCTTATACATTAATGATGAAAAAATTATTTATTTAGTAAAAATTCAATAATATAGTTTTTATTAAAATAATAATACCCATAAAAAGGCCCAAACACTTGATAAATACTTATTGGTTGAGTATATATAAACCATGAGCATCCAAGGTTCAACTTGTTGATCATTTTGAGCCTTATAAAAGTGATTATGACACTTATATTATTTAATTTTAAGTGATGTCAAAGTTGTCACCTTCATAATTTAATAAATATAACATTTTAAATTTTGGGTTTTTTAGAATATAAATTTGACTAAAAGTATTGTTATGAAATATGTTAGATTTATATTCATAGAAGTATATTAATTTTAATTTTTATGCAAAAAATAAGTATATTAAATAAGTATATTAAATAATTATAAAAAAATGTTTTAGTAATTATTTTATTAAGAGAAATATCAAATAAATGGTTTTAAAAATATTAAAATAAATAATATATGAACTAATTAATGTGATCCACTTATTTTCTAGCTGAATATGACATGTTGGGAATCTAGTTAGTATTTTTTTGAATCTATCTTCTTTTTGTATTTTATTTAAATTCAAATAAATGAATAGTGTCAAAATTGACACTATTGATATTTCATAAAAATAACATATTATTAAATAGTTTAAAAATTAAAAAAATATTTAAAAATTAAAAATTGAAAATTATATGGTCTAAAATTTCATAAATCATCCAATTATGTAAAATTCACAACACATAAGTAAGTATTTATAACCATTTAAAATTTAGAATGTTATTACCACAAATAAAATAAAATAGATTAAATAAGGATAAATCAAAATGATAAGGTTTAAAATAAAATGAAAATATGTCTAAATTTTATTGGATAATGATATTACGACCCTATATCATCCCATCTACAAATTTGAGTGATTTTTTAGGTTTTTAAGTGGGGTTTGTTATTATTATAAATTAATATTTTTGAGGTTTCCAAAAGTGCCCATCTCCCCTCTTATAAAAGGGCACCTCCTCCCTCTCCTCTTCACTCAATTTTGAGCTTTCAAACTTGGTCAAACCCTATCCATTTTTATTATACACTTCCATGGAAACATACTAGAGTTATTTATATTCTTCAAATACTATATTTAGTTCCCTATGAGGAGGTTTAGAAGAGGCATGTCGAAGAAGAGGTAATATCCTTTACTGATTCTTTCAAACTTTTTTCTTCTTCTACATCCTCTATATGAGTTGTTTAATTATTAAGTAATAACATCAGTATAAATTTTATACTGATATGTTATTATTAATATTAAACAACCATATTCTGTCTTCTATCAATCCTATGAAAAATGAAATCACCACACGTGTGTACGTACGGCCTACTGTCTCCACGTCGTGGTCTAATCTATTTTTCATAACCAACATACTTGGATGGGTATAATTACGGAAGAAATAACTATATATGATTATTTTAAATTTATATTGATTCTGAAATATTATACACCATACACTTCAATACAATTCCACAATCATGGTAACGATTTCATCGCTCATGCGTATATACGACCTACCGTCTCCACGATGTGATGTGATTCATTCTACGTGATCTTAATTGAAGAATGATTATATAAATTAATTGAATGAATAAATAAGATACATATAATACTAATACCATTATTTAAATGATATAACTATAACTTAAAAATAGGAATAATAATTTATTTGACAAAACATGCATAAGAACATAAAGTAGTTAACACCTGAATAATGAGTAACAATGAAATGTTACTAATAAAAAGATAATAATATGACCATATATGATATCATAAAAATTACTATGATTTTTTAATAAGTCAATGACATTATTTAAATCACTATACAGTATTTTCAGACACATACAGAAGAAATCAGACCTAAGGTAAGGGATGACTTTTCCAATCTCGTTTTTATCTGAGATTGTTTATTCTTAAGTATTTACAGCGTTATATTTATCATCCATGTTCATATTTTATAAAAATGTTTTCGTAAAATGTTTAGTACTATTCCATGTATTTTTAAATTCAATTTTACCCATTTTTGACTTTTACTATGTGGTATTGAAGGAATCTTTCCTATGTTTACCATACGGGGTACTTTTTGACATTTTCGGTAAAAGTACGAGGAGAATGTTTCATTTTAACTTATACAGCATGAACGGATTTTTACATCTTCATAACACCTTATTTATATGAAGCTTCCTATACAATTTTACAAGTTTATTTTCTAATCAATTATTCTATTTTAAAATTGAACGACATTTTCAGAAAAGAAAACGTTTTTGAAGAAGAAAGGATGTTTTACTCAGGAATTTTTCACAAGTGTTTTATCAAAAATTATTTTCCATATATGATGACATAGGGTTATGTTTCTAACCCTATTATTACTTTAATTTGATTATGTTTATGATGTAATTATTTTTATGAATTCCATTTATCTATATGGATTATGTTTATGATGGTCTTGGCAGAAATGCCTTGGCTACTATGGAAATAATAATATGTGCTTATTAGTTTTCCACAATTACATGTTTTATTACAATCCTATTATTTCATGGTTAATGTTAATTTATGATCCATGCCTTAAATAATTCCAAGATTTATATCATTGCTCATGATTTTGATGTTTAAATTTTATGTTCATTTTTTTACGTTCAAATGTTTATAGTTTGTTTTATGTTATCCATGTTTACCCTTGCTGAGAATTTGATATCACCCTTTCAATGTTTTCTTTTCCATATGGTATAAAGAAAGGTTTTAGGTAAGAAAAAAATGGGAATATCTTTATGGGAGATGTTGAAGATATTTCACTATAATTAGAATATTATGTTCTGAGTTTCCAAAGACACTAAACTAATACAGTCTTTGGGAATTTGTTTTTCTAATGTATTAAGTATTTCGCAAAAGTAATTTAATTTCCATGTACATCAATCTTGGTTCTATACAGTGTCGTCTTATGCCTATTATGGGATCCCATAATGGGGTCTATATTGATTTCCCAATATAGACTCCCCTAAAGGGGTGTGTATTGATTGCTTGATATGGGCTCCCCTATTGGGGTGTATTTTGATCACCTAAAATAGGCTCTACTAAATGGGTGTTGATATGAGTATGAACATATATGTATTTTTAATTGTGATATTATATTATAGAATTGTTTTGTTCATTCCAACTATTTTATATAAACTTTTTTATGTAAATTGTTTATTTATGCCTCTTTTGATATATCTATCATCATTTTATTTGAAATCGTGTTTTATTAAAAATATTAAAATGATTTTACATGCCTTATTTTATTTAAAATGATAAAAAAATTGTTTATTTTTATGGTATTGTTTATGTAACACTTGGTGAGACCCTACTAGGTTTTGTATCTCACACCCTACCTTTTCCTTTGGGAATTTGTATATTTTCTTTTTCCAGGTCTGAGAAAAGGGAAATAACCACTTAGATGTGGTGGGTGTTCTTGATCCTTAGCACCTATAGTGATGGAGGTAACGGATGGAGATTTTATCCACTTGTTTCATCATTTTTTTTTAGATTTTATCAAGGTAGATGTTGAGTACTTTGATGATATACTATTTTGGGTTTATTTTACATATTTTTTCTGGAATGTTATTCCTGAAGAGTGTTGATCATACTAACTTATTTCTATTATCTTCCACTATTTTGTGGAAATATATTTCCCTTATATTTCTTATATGATTTCAGGTGATAGTTTCCAACCTGTGGGGATTAGTAATGCCCTTCGAGCCATGTCAGAGTCAGCTCGGGTATCAGGGTACCAAGGTAATTGAGATAGTTCATGAAAAAATTATATCAAATGTGTGAGGTTTGTAACTTTATTTAATGTTTTTATTTAGTTGGTATGTCCTTGTAGAAATTAGTTAGGATTATTGGGACTTAGGAGGTAGTTGCGAGCGAGTGACTAGCCAACTCTCATTGTAATAATCCTTAAGTCACCATGGGTGGTTGACAAAAGAATAATTGAGTAATTTTTTGATCGGATTCAAGACTTTTTCCAAACATTGATTTGTGTTTGTTTAAATAAAAATCTTGAATTTTAATTTATGGAACTGATATTCCAGTATCTTTGATCTGTATATCCTTGGTCTTTGTAATCTTTTTTATTCTTTTAGTGTTGTTTTTTGATGTTATATATCATAATTCCTATTAGAATATGTATGAATAGGACATAAGAGGAAGAAACTAGTGAACTAGAGTGAGAAAATTCTCCAATGGACCAAAATCATGTTGAGATAATGGTGCATTCTATCCAAGATCTGGGACATGCACCTGCATCCATTCCCATTTAGGTTCTAATTATGGAACCTCAAAGGGACAAATCTAAAAATTGATCCCAAGAGTATGTTAATTCGAATCTACCTTCATTCCAAAGCACTAATATTTTCAAGGAGGTAGATGATTAGATAAAAAAAGGTTGATATTATTTTTGAGTTCTTTGAAATTCCAAATTCATTTTTGTTAAATTTTTCTACATTTAAGTTGTAAGGTCCTAGCAGGAGATGGTGGTATTCAATGGTGATGGAAAATAAACATGAGGGCTTGTAATGGAAAAAATTCAGAGTCATATTCAGTGATCATTTTTATCTAGAGTCGATGGTCTCAGTAAATTCTATAAAGTTTCTCAACATCCAGTAGGGTGATAAGACCATGACGGAGTACGAGAATCATTTTCCTAGGTTTGTATAGTTTTCTCTTAAGGTAGTGAAAAATAAAAGACTAAAGGCTCAAATATTTGAGTCAGGACTTTGTGATAACATCTAATTTCAATTATTCATGTTAAATATCACTTATTATACTAACATACTAGACAAAGTTTTGATGGATGATCTTGATATAACTAGTATTTTAGGGTTCATGAGAGTTCCCTTTTATCCTAGTGGAAATTTAGTGAGTTACTTTAAGGGGAAGAGAATGTATGATGAGCCACATGGTGGATCTAGATATTAGGTGTATTCCATACCTCCTACAGTTCCTGAAAGAGGACCTAACCTAACATTAAATATTAAATAATCTTAATTTTAAGTCAATAATTTTATATTCTTTTACATTGATGATATTTTCAAGTTTATAGTTTTAGATAATTAGGTTATAAATAATACATAAAAAATCATAAAATACAAAGTGGAAACTTTGGAATAGTTTACATTTTTTTCATAATATAAAACATTCAAATAAAGAATGATTTATTTTCCTGGTAATTCTCCATGACTTTCAACTTGACTTCTTCATTTCCCTAATCCTTCCTTAAATCCTAAAAAAATAAATTAAAAATATGGGATGAGTACAAAAATCTAAGTAAGGGATATAAAAGAAGGAAAATTATTTTTCTAATGAACACATGAAAACACATATAAAGTTTACCTTTATCTTCAAATAAAACATTATAACATGAATAAAAAACCCACATGAAACCCATTAAAACCCACAATAAGAAAATTCAACTCTTTTAGGTGAATTAGAGAATCATATACATAAAACCCATTAAAAAATAATTTAATTGGAATAAAAATAAGTATTATTTCCAAAATTATTATTACCAAATGCATTATAGATCTATAATGGGGTTAACCATTTGTATAAGCTATATCAGGCTCACTCGTGAGCTATGGTGGGACTCAACCCTTCATTAAGCTATATCGAGCTCACCCATTTCTCACAAGCTATAATGGGGATAAACCCTTCATATAAGCTATATCAGGATCACCTTTGAGCTATAATGGGGATCAACTCTTCATATAATCTATATCAGGATCACCCGTGAGCTGTAATGGGGATCAACCCTTCGTATAAGCTGTATCTGGATCACCCATTTCATATAATGATGAGGTTCCATTTCTTGAATAAAACAATTTCATCAGAAAACTCATAGAAAAAATAGTTATTAATTTATTACATGATAAACCCATGGAAAATAAATGGGTTTAATTTTAATCTCTTTGAAACATGATTAAGTCGTGGAAAAGAAATGGGTAGCTTAACAATCTCTTCGAAACACAATTAACCCGTGGAAAAGAAATGATATCCCTTAAAATATCTTTGAAACAATATTAATCCATCTAGAGAAAGAATATGTATGGTTTAAATATGAACTATCCCCAATGGAGGATAAGTAATAATAAGGGTTGTTGATTTTGATGTATAGAAATAACTTTAAAAGACTATTAAGAGTATTATTGAGGAAGATAATCATTAAACATTCCAAAGTATCCCATACCACTTTGAAACATTTGAATCATAATCCCCATCAAGGAATAAAATTTAATATAACATTAAATAATATGATATTATATAAATTCATGATATGATATGTCAAATGGGATGTATACACACCTCATAAAATAAGGTGGGTGTATAACATCAAAAAGAATTCATTAATGAAAGTAGATTGAGACGAAGTCCCTTACCTTGAATCCAATTTGTTACGTGTGTCTTTATATTCCTAAATAATAAATATTTGTTAATTATTTACCATATTCATAACCTTTTTCATGTTTATCATTACTTTTATTTCACTTATTGTAATGTTTTATATTACTACTTAAATAATTAATTTCACATCAGGTGTTTTGACCCTATTCATTTTATATGTCAAAAACAACTTTGGTAGGTCGACTAAGGTTAAATGGATTGTTATTAAAACATAGATAGAATAATAATGATTAAATAATTATCATATTTAGACATAAATTATAATTTTAAATCCAATTATGAAATATGGTTATAAAAAATGAACCAACGTTACAATCAGGGAGACGGTAGGTCATACGCACACATGAGTAGCATTCCCTTTTTTCAATGATCAATATAGAAATAAGGTATGTAGAATTTATCTTTATAGAATTATAATTATAT
This sequence comes from Viscum album, assembly GCA_963277665.1. Lineage (NCBI taxonomy): Eukaryota > Viridiplantae > Streptophyta > Magnoliopsida > Santalales > Viscaceae > Viscum > Viscum album. The sequence goes on along the minus strand of OY728128.1, from coordinate 955,493,467 downwards.
AATAAATATCATATTATTTAATTATATTTACTTATATATATAATTATTGTGATGTAAAAATAATCACATCACTTCGAGGGGATGGCAGTCCACACATCCATGAACGACGTTATCACTTTTTTATTGTGTGAAAAGGTAATAATGAAAATGATATATTATATTTTCATAAAGGTAATTATTTCATGAATAGAATGTTTATTTAATTTAAATCATATATTTTTATTAAAAACATCCTTAATAAACTCCTTGTATAGTGTAAATGTATCACATCGCTTTGAGAAGGCAGTATTCCACACATCGACAAACGATGTTATCGTACTCCCACAAAATAGAAAAAATGAAGGTATGTGTTATTATAAATTTATAGAAGTATTAATACATCATAAATATTACACATATCTTATAAAAATTTTATTTCCATCATAATTATGAATCATGATAGGTGGAAAATGAAAAATGAACGACATCATTTCGCGAGGCGGTAGTCTGTTGTACACACGAACAATGATTTCATTACCCATTTGAAGGAAGTGTGTGTAGGTGTAGGTAAAACCCTTAATATAAAAACATATTAGTATATTCAGGATAATTATTTTATTATATAATCATGGAATAATAATAATTTAATGGGTGTAGAAATAAATAAAATAAAAGTGCTCGTTGGAAAATATTACCTCTTCTTCAAGTAACTTCTTTTGGTTTGCACCAAAGGTCTTCCCTAGTTTGATTTTTTCCCAAGTAATGCTTCTTGCATGATATGATGGATATTTTTAGATTATTATTATAGGATTTTTACAAGCCAAAATTCTTGATATGTGTGAATAATGGTGGAGAGTGAGTGTCTTTTTATAGTGGAGGAGGATTTGTATTCTTGTAAATACAAAAAGGTAAACACTATTTTGAGGTCTCCCTTACATAATGTGCCTCTAATAATGAAAAAATTTTAATTAAAGTGGGTATATAATCAAAATACTTACATCCATTGGGTTTTGGATAGGTTTATATGTCTTTTTCCCCTTAATATTAATGTTTAACCAATAAGTAAACACATGTTTACCTTAATCAGTGTAATTAATTTTAATTGTTTTCATTAATATGTTTGGTAAAAAACTAAGTTGAGATTAATATAAATTATAAATTATGATGGTTCTAAATATTGAATCCATTTTTTCAAATTCAAATCATAGAAGTTGTAGAATTTAATTAAAAATTAATCTTGTGGATGAAATGAGAAAGTGTGTTTTTAAAGTAAAAAGTTCAAATGTTTGAAATGTTTTTATATTCAATTTCAATATGAAATTGATAAAAATGAACTCAATTGGATTAACTGATATAAAAGTTTTTAATGAACTATATTTTCAATGAAGGTACAGATCATTTGTTTTTTAATTTAAATCCTTTACTTAATTATGTTAAAGGTGTACTACGGCCTAAATAAGGTCTAAGGAGTGTCTGGGGCTTGTTTAGAGCCTGAAGTTCCTGAAAATGGTCTATATAACTAAGAAGTATAGTTTTTCTAAAATCGTGTGACCGAGGGTTCATGGTCATGTGGCTATAGAAAGGGGAACCTATGGGTCACAATTTTTCTACCACCGTGCGACCATCGTGTGACATTTCAGACTTTTCACATATAGGGTTAATGCATAGTTTGTAAAATATGTGCCCCCTAATTTTAAGGTGAATTTAAACGTTTACCCCTCTTTAATTATTATACCAATTTTTATTTTTCCTATTATTCTTCTAGTGTATGTAAATGGTTTCATCCTCCTATAGAACTCAAAATACCTCAACCTAGTTTCATCTATATCTCTATCTTCCTGCATTTAATTCAAGATCTGAAGGAAATGTTGGATAGCTCAAGGTAAGAAAAACCCAACTTATACTTCATATCTCAGTTTTCCTTTGAATCTTTTGTGATATTTAGGTGCAACATATTTTTCCTTATTTTTAGATAATTGGACCATTTCTTATATTTCTCCCAACCTACTTTGAATTTGAGGCTAAAATCAAGCGAGGAATCACTTACATCCCTAAGTTAGGTGGTAACATTATTTTCCCTTTGAGTTTTGGATGTTTCATAATTATGTCATTGTAAATTATGTCAACCTTTACTGAGAATCTAAATTATATATATTTTTTCATGTTTTATTGAACCTTTTATCTTTATACATGTTTATTAAATCTTTTTTGGATGTTTAGACGTTTTTAATACCTTATATGGTCACCCTAGGGTGTGCCATGTGAAAATGGCCACTTTTGGTCATTTGTACAAAGTGAACAGAACTCCTTCATCCCATCCATATTAGTTTCTAAATAAAAGTACATATGATAAATGTGTATATCAATTCACCTATTTGGTGATTATCCCTCCTATAGTTAGAATTTCCCAAGTGGGAAATTGCCTTAATTATCATGTCATGTCCTAAATGACCTTTGAGCCTTATAAGTGAATTTTTCAGGTTTTGGTAAATTGAATATGTTGATTTAAATTAAATGGATAATGCATGATTGATTGAATTTATAAAATTGAATCAAATGGTTTTAAATGGAATGACCCCAAGCGATAGTAAGACCATTCCCCTTTTCTTATGCTTTATAAAATGATTCTTATGAATTGTACTGTTTGAAATGGAATTGAATTAAACTAAAGGAACATTTTAGAGGTAATGTATCATATGATATGTTATAAATATGAGTATGCCTTATCTATATTTAAATTCTTGGTAAACATATTCCATGAGAGGTATTTCCTTATGTTGAATATTAAATATGAATATGTTTTTATAGAGGGTGTGTATGATGGTAAGGAGTGTTGATCTATGATGGAAATTTCACTCCCTTGCATCTATTGTGGAGTGCGTCATCTCACACCAGGGATATTGTATAGTTTTTTGGATTTATACTCCATGTTCCATGTTAAAAGTGTTATCATGGTCGATCACTCACCATATTGAGTATTGTTTCATGAAATATCTCACTATTATTAGGATGTAGGGAATGTACACTATTGCATGATATTATATGATTGTTTATACTAGTTATGGATGTCTAAGTTATGCCCCGTTCCATCTAGTAAATAGTATTGTAGGTATTTGGAAATTAGGCTTCTGCATGCACTTGGTTCATATAGGTGGGTGTAATATACAATTATAATATATATATATATATATAGTAACTATTCAGAATTATATTCCAACCATGAGGTAAAGAAAGTAGACTTTCCATGTGTGTTATAGGAATCCGAATAGATATATGATTTATTTTAGCTTTCTTTACTTTTCTTCTAATACCTGCACATTGTTCAGTTACGAGCACTGTTTGGAATATATGTAGACACCATTGGTGGTGGCCTACTTCGATTTTTATCTCACACCTTAATTGGGATACCTTTGGTACCCAAGAATATTATATTTCTATAGGTATTGATAAGGTTAAATACCCTGATACAGGTTGTTGGTTTTTTTATAGTTGGAGCTTAAGAGTAGTGGATTGGACATAGGCTTGGGGTGCTTATTGAGCTGATTTTTTCCTTTTTTTATTTTTGTGATACTATATAGCATGTTTGTATCTACTTATTTCTTTTTGTATTATATCATGCCATGAATCATGTATTGAAAGTTACATTGTGTTTATATTATTAGATGTTTGGTTTATTATATTCTAATTCTTACTTATTTAGTTATCTGTTTATGTGTCCACATTAGTTTATTGATTCTGTATGTTTATATTCTGGTTATTCTATTGATTGTATCTGATTATATCCATTGTTCCAATCTAACATGAGGGTATAGTATATCCAATTTACCACCTTTATACCCACAATTATAGTCAGCAGCCTCTATCATATAGGGAGGCATGCTTTGGGCCTTGTGACCCACCGGCTTAGGGCATGGGTTTAGTGGATCCTAGGATGAGATGTTAAAAAGTGTTATTAGAGAAATTAATTTCTTGATTTACTATTTGGAAACAATATATTAGAGATTTTGAATTCTTGGAACTTGGTTTTAATCCATGATTGGGCATCATGAATCCATGTTCAAGGTAAAGGATGAGTTTCCTGAATTGTAATTGTTGTTCTTCTTTTTCCTATTACTATTGATATGAATTCACCATTGGGTGACGTACTTGATTTAGGATATTATTTATATTGGTATAATTTAAATTAGAATTCTTTTACCAAGTTATGATGATATGAGGGCAAGAGGAATTGTTAGATGCATCGTTATTAGGCACACTAGGAAAAATATGCCACGCATCTTTCCATGCCATGTTTAGTTTTAGAATGCATTTTATTGTTGCATATTTATAGTGCCTTGAATATGTATTTAATAATGTTGATTCTTATTTCATGTATTGAAAAACATAATTGACACTTAAATTTTATACCTTAACCAAACATATTTTTTCTAAATTGGTAAAATTAGACACTTTGAGTATTCAATTATAGAACATTGAGCTACGGACCATTGGTCGCATGAGCTGGAACGTGTTATGATGTGGGTTAAGTGGATGTCATATTTGGTTCATAAGAAGTATGGGATATTATGGATTGGACATGTAAATCTATTTAATTCAACCGTATATAGTTATTGAATATTTGAAAAGAACAATTTCAAAATGAATATGATTTCCAATTTGAAATAGTCATCTTATATATATATATATATAATATAAGGACTTATACTTGAACCTAGCTATAGTAGTGGGTAGTGGGTGTCTCTTGTTTTCTTATGGTCAGTTCTACCATATAGACTAGGCTTTTGAGTAGGAAGAGATATGTGATCGTACCTAAAATAAGGCTTTACACCTGTCCTAGTTTCCTATCTATAATTGTTATACTTTTTTAAATAAATTTTGAGGCGTTATTTGGGCATTGTAGCATTATTCCACCACGAATTCCTCCAGTCAAACGCCCTGAATATGGTGATGACCATGTACCTAAGGTGGTAGACCGTGATCCAACAATGATTCCTCCTATACATCCACATGTTTCTAATCTTACTGTTCCATATTTAGAAGCCAACGCCCTGTTTTGAGAGGGGTTTATGTGTATTATGAATTCAATAAAAGGTTTAGTTTGAACTTCCCAGAGCATGAAAGATTTGACTTGTGATTTTCAGTAGAATCATCCACCCACCTTTTTGGGGAATGGGGGACCTCATACTACAGAGTCCTGGATTGAGGGAATCTCATCTATATTCTAGAATCTAGAGATGCCTTCGGAGTGGAGGGTCAAGATAGTGACTTACATGCTACATGATTCATCCAAGAGGTGGTGGGATATTATCACCCAAGAAGACTAGCATATATACATGGTCTGGGATGAATTTTCTAATATCTTCTATGACTATTTATTTCCCCATAATCTGAGGGAGGATAGTGCTAGAGATTTCATGAACCTCTAGTAGGGGAGCATGTCTATCATGGAATATTTTGGTTGTTTCACTGATATTTAGTGGTTTTCCTCTTCTCTAGATACTGATAATATTATGAGCACTGGGTGATTCAAGGATGGGTTAGTTTATGCTATCTGGTCACAGGTCAATGTGTTCAGGTTGATGAAAATTTCTAAAATCATCAAATAGACCCTAATTACAAATTATAACATGAGGGATGTTGAAGGTGTGAGTCAAGGAGGTTCATAACCTAGAGTTATCAGTGGTTATTCATCTAGGAGAAAGAGGTGATTTGAGGGTACTTGTAGAGATATCGGCAGTCAGGCTCCTCATGTAGATTGATTTCTTGTTTTTCACTAGTGTGGGAAGACATAACACATCAAGTCTTAGTGTCCCTAGGATTCAGTTGAGTGTAGTGGCTATTGAAGGATGGGACATCTCCAGAATTTTTGCAATACTTTCCCTCTTATTCTAATAAAGTGAGGATCTTCACCTACTCCTCGATCAATAGCAGGGTCAGCAGGATCATGATAGGGTGGAAGCTAGAATACAACCATTCGATCAGGTCAATGTGGTGGTTGAGGCAGAGGTAGTTGGTCTTATGATTCTCAGTGCCAGAATATTGGCCTTTATCAAGGCAGTCAGGCAGTGACTCAGGGATGCAATGTAGGCCAGTTACATTTATTCCAGTATACACTTTATGAGAATATTATCGAACCTTCTACTATATGATGAAATATTCTATCAACCTCAACTTTATTTTATTCATTATTTAAAATATGTGTGTCTAACTCTTTTATATATGAGGCTGTTATGGGAAGTCTAGGACTCAAGATTGAATATTATCATGGTTTTTGATGCTAGACACGCCACAAGGTATCTTTTTAGAGGGTGTTCATCATTGTAGGGATAGTCCCCTTGAGATAGGTGGTTACCTTTTCATGTGGAATCTATATGTCTTCAACACCATGGGATTTAATGTAATCATCATAATGGACTGGTTAGTTCCCTAATGATCCCACATTGACTTCTATTGTATGAGGGTGATGTTTACAACACCAAATGGAGTTATGCATGTGCGTAAGGTTGAATGGGATGTCAGTGTGAGATGAGCAGGACCCGAGCATCAAAGGTAGGGTAGTGTGATAGCTCAGATCGCTAGTATTTTCCTTATTGACCAGGGGTTACAACTCGTTTTATTTTATCCTCTAGTAGTGCATTTCAGGAATGTATTTCCGAATGACTTCCCTAGTCAGCCTTATGTGATAGAGGTAGAGTTTTCTTTAGAGAAAACACAAAGAGTTATACCAATGAACACTCCTCCTTATAGGATGGCACCTAAGGATCTTTTGGATCTCAAGTAGAAGTTAGAGGATCTAAAGGCTAAAGGTTTTATATGCCCCCGTACTTATAATTGGGGTTCATTAGTCTTTTTTTAGAAGGTGGATGGTACCCTTAGGATCTTTATAGATTATCGTCAGTTTAATCGGATTATGGTCAAGAATAGGTATCCATTTCCTACAACAGATTACTTCTTTGAACAGATCTAAGGAGTGAAAGTGTTTTCAAAGATAGATTTATGGTCGGGCTATCATCATGCGTGTGTGTGTGTGTCAAGACTTTAGACATACCTCAACACGTTTTTTAAGATTAGGTATCGTCTATATGAGTACCTATTTATGTTTTTCAGACTCACGAACACACTTATGGTTTTCATGGATCTTATGAATTGGTTCTTCCACATATATCTAGATTCATTTGTGGTTGTCTTTATTTATGATATATTAGTTTATTCATGCACCACACACGACCATGCCAACCATATTGATATCATTCTGAATACACTAAGAGAGTATTAACTCTTTGATAATCTCAGTAAATTCAACTTTTGTATTGATAAAGTCCACTTTTTTGGTCACATAATCTTAGAGTCAGGAGTCTGAGTAGACCCAGAGAAAGTGAGAGTTATAGTTTCCTGAGAGAAACCCATGAAATTTTTTTACATTCAGAGTTTCTTGGGGATAGTCAAATATTACCGATTGTTTATCTAGTGTTTCTCATTAATTTAAGCACCACTTACGATCTTGAAAAGATGTGTGTGAAATTATTTTTTTCAAAAGCTTATGAAGAATACTTTCAAGAGTTGAAGGGAAGATTGACTTCAGTTCCAATACTTGTTATTTTAGAGCCACGTTGAATCTATAATGTATGTTGTGACACATTGGGTTTTAGTACTAGATCTGTTCTAATGTATGATGAGTGATTCATCGCGTACGAGTCTCCTTAGTTGAGGCCTCATGAGTGGAATTATCCAACGCATTACCTTGAGCTTATTATTTTTGTTCATGCCTTAAGTTGTTAGAGACATTATCTACTATGAGAGAGTTTTGTGGTATTCACCAACCAAAAAATCCTACAATACATCTTCACAAGTCAGGATATGAATATCAAGCATCGTGGGTGGTTTGAGTACCTAAAATTGTTTTATTTCAAACTTTACTACAAGCCTAGAAAGGGAATTCAGTAGTCGATGCTCTAAGCTGAAAGACTCAGACACAGGCAGTTCAGAAATCCAGTGGTGAATGGAAACTTATAGCCTTATTCTTAGAGATGCACATTATGGTTTAGGATTACCATGGATAGACTATCCTCTCATACCTAGAAGTGAGTTATAATATTTTTTAATGGGAGAGAATTAGACAGTTATCATATCCTGAAGGCCTTGTCCTGAGAGAAAACGTTTCAAATGATGATGCATATTTATATCAGACCGTGGATGGGGATGATACCTTACTGTTCCATGGGTTGTGTATGGGGTCTAGAATACATCATAGAGAAGCTGATGTGGGAATTACACACCTTAACATGGTCGGTACACCCCGATGTCACAAAAATGTATTGGGATCTTTGGTGTCATTATTGGTGGTCTGGCATGAAATGTGATATTTCCAGCTTCATCACTCAGTGTTCCACCTATCATCAGGTGAAGGTGGAACATTAGTGATTGGAAGGACTTCTACAATCATTGTTTATTCCCAAGTAGAAATGGAATGATGTTTTTATGGATTTTGTTACTGGTCTACCTAAATCACCCCATGGAAATGATAGAGTACGGTTTTTCATTGATTGTTTGATGATGGTCACGCACTTCTTACCTATGTGAGGGACCTTCATGGTAGATGAGCTAGGAAGGTTGTACATTTTAAGGAAGATATTTATTATATAATATCTTAAATAGATTCTTGTTTCACATCATAGTTCTGGAAGGGGTTATAGAAGGCCTTGGGTATGTAGGTACTCCTGAGCATGGACTATTACTCATAAACTGATGGATAGATGAAGCATACAATTCATGTGTTATAGGATATGATTCATGCATCTATCCTTGATTTTGTAGGTTCTTAGGAGAAGAATATTCCTCACATTTAGTTCTCTTATAATAAGAGTTTTCAAGATACCATCAAGATTGATCCTTATGATTATTTATTTGGTAGGCCTTTCTGCTTACCTCTATGCAGGCTAGAGTTAGGGGAAGCAGCTATGCTAAGACCACATCCCATACAGGAGACTATAGAGTAGGTCCAACTGATTATAAAGCACATGTTTATAACTTAGTCTAAATAGAAGTTGTATGCCAGCAGATGTTTGTGACCTATTGAGTTCAAGTTCAGAGATCGAGTTTTCTTACGAGTCTCTCCCAGGTTTGGTCATAGACATATTCGGGAGTAGGGTAAGCTCTCACTGAGGTTCATTGAACCCTTAGAGGTTGTGAAATGAATCAAACCTGTGGATTATCAGTTGGAAATTCCTTAGAGATATTGGTATATGCATGATGTCTTTCATGTATCTCAGCTTCCCCAATACTATCTAGACCCAAAACACATCTTTCAACCTGATGAGGTGAAATTGGATATTGATGCTTCCTTTGAGGAGTATCTAATGTGTATAGTGGATCGAAGCATGAAGAAACTTCGAGGAAGGTCCATTCCTTTTATACGAGTGCTATGAAAACATGGTCGAGTACCGAATGAGACCTGGAAGTGGGAAGATAATATACATTCTCAGTGGCTAGAACTCTTTTCTGATGACACCTATTTACCCTTAGAATGCTAATTCAGGTATGAGTTTCTTTAAGGAGGGGAGGTTGTAATGACCTATCTTTTCAACAAAGTTATGGATCATTTTTTCAATTTTAATCCTTTAATTAATCATGTTAAACATATAATATGGCTTAAGGAAGTTCCCAAGATCATTCAAGGCTTATTCAAAGCCCGGATATCTTGAAAATTGGCTAAGTAACTGGGCCTCATGTTTTTTTTTGGAAACTGTATGACCCAGAGTGCATGGCCATGCAGCTGTAGATAGGGGCACATTTAGGTCACATGGTTTATTTTTCAACCATGTGTTCCAAGGCACACTACCATGCAACATTGCAAACATTTCAAACATAGGGTGAATATAAGGTTTGTGCACAGTTTGTAAATTGTACACCTAAACCGTGAACCCCCTAATTTTGGTGTGAATTTACATGTTTACCCCTCTTTAATTCTTATACCTCTTTTCCTTTTTTCATTTCTTCTTTCAACTACTGGGAATGGTTTCCTCCTCCCATATAACTCAAAATACCTCATCCTAGGTTCATCCATATCTCTCTCTTCTAACACCTGATTCTGGATCTGAAGGAAGCATTGGACAGCTTAAGGTAAGGCTAACACCACTCATACTTACTATCTTAGTTTTCCTTCAAATATTTTGTTCTATTTAGGTTCAAGATATTTTTCCCTATTTTTAGGGAATTGGACCATTTCTCATATGTTTTCCAACCTACTTTGAATCTGAATCCTAAATCGAGTGATGCATCATATACGGCCCTAAGGTAGGTGGCCACATTGTTTTACAATTGATTTTTGTATGTTTCATAATTTTGTTGTCATGTTATATGACATCCTTTTTCTGTCATATAAATTATATTGATTAATTTATTTTTCAAACCCTTCTACCTATATACATGTTTATTGAATCTTGGTTGGAGGTTTAGAGGTTTAGATTACCTTATATGGTCACCCTAGGGGTGTTCCCAATGAAAATTTCCATTTTTTGTCATTTTTGCAAAGCACCCGGAACTCCTTTGTCCCATCCATATTAGTTTTTAAATGAAATTAACTTAGATAAATGTGTATAAAATGTAGATAAAGGCACATCTTAGGTTTTTGGCCCTCTTATAGTTGGAATTTACCAAGTGGAAAATTTCCTTAATCACCATGTCATCTCCTAAATTACATTTGATCCTTATAAGTGAATTTGTCATGTTTTGGTAAATTTAATGGGTTTATTTAAATGAAATGGATAATGTATGATTGATTTACTTTATTAAAGTGAATTCAATGGTTTAAAATGGAATAAACCCAAGGGATGGTAAGACCATGCCCCTTTTCATATGTTTTATAAAATGATTCTTATGAATTGTGATGTTTTAAATAGAATTGAACTTGACTAAAGGAACATGTGAGAGGTATTTCCTCATTTGTTATGTTATAAACATGAGTATTAATTATTTATATTTAAAGGCTCGGTAGACATATTACATGAGATTTATTTCCTCGTGTTGAGTATTAAATATGAATATGCCTTTATAGAGGTTGTGTACGATGGTATGGGGTGTTGATCTAGGAGGGAAATCACACTCCCTTACATTGGGTGTTGAGAATGGAATCTTGTACCATTGATTCTATATGGGAATTGGGATTTATGTGCCATGTTCCATGATTATAGTGTTTCCATGATGTCTCACTCACCATCCCAACTATTGTTACAAGATGTCTCTCTATCTTATTGGTATATATGGAATATACCTTATTTCATGATATTATAGGCTCATTTAAACTGGTTATGGATTTTTGAGTTATGCCCTGATCTAGAAAGCAACTAATATTCCAGGTATATGGCTATTAGGTGTATGTATGCACTTGGTTCATATTTGTGGATGGAATATATAATTATAATATATATATATATATTGCTAATATATATATAGTAACAGTTAAGACTTCTATTCTAGCCATGAGATGAAGCACATTGACCTTCCAGGTGTCCTATAGAACTTGAGCGGGATGTTTATTTATTTTTTCTTTATTTTACTTTTCTACTTATACCTTCACATTGTTTAGTTATGAGTACTTCTTGGATTACACGTAAACACTGTTCATGCTGGCCTAATGAGATTTTTATATCACACCTTACTCAGGTTTCCTTTGGTACCCAAGAAGACTATCTTTCTATATGTATTGGTAAGTGAAAATGTCCTTCTACAGGTTTTTGATTATCTTATAGTTGGACCTTAAGAGCAGTGGACCAGGTATAGGCTTAGGATTCTTATGGAGATGATTTTTTCCTTTTTGTATTTGTGTACTACTATATATAATATTTGTATCTTCTTATTTTATTTTTTCTTATACCATTCCATGTATCATGTATTTACATTGTCATTGTTTATTTTGACTATATTATAAGTTCTTCAGTTTATTATCTTCTGCTGCTTACTTATTTAGATATATTTTTATGCTTCTACATTAGTTTATTTATTTTTTTTGTTTATATTATGCTTCTAATATTGATTTTATATGAATATATCCACTATGATACTCTGATAGGAGGGTAGAGTCTCCCCACTATACCACCTTTACACCCTCACTACTAGTCATCGGCATATGGCATATGGGGAGGCATGTTTGAGGCCATGTAACCCAATAGCTCAGGGAACGGATTAAGTGGATATCAGGTCGAAACATTAAAAATTTGATATAATTATACTTTAAAACCAATTAAAAATATAATTTAACACTATAAATTATTTAGATAAAAAAGAAGGTTTCAATTAAAATATAGTATTTTCACTATTCATTAAAACATGAAACTTCTCAGAAAAATAAAAAAATCACCCAAAGTAAATTCTAATATTCCTATTTCAAAAATTAATTTTATTTTTAAAAATATAATTTATAAAAGGGTTAAAATTTAGTTCTAAAATAAGTACCCCATTAAAATGTGGTAAAATAACCTTTTAAAAATATATAGCTTATTGTGCTTAAAATTGGATTTATTCTTATCTTAGGCCTATAAAAGTTATTGAATGAATAATATAACATATAAATTTCATTAATATTTTTCAATAATAGTGGTTAATTTAATTTATTAATATAAAACATCATTCTGGTCATAAAAATAGTTTTTTCATAAAAACATATCCTTTATATTCATTTGGTCTTTATTTTCATTTTTAATTAATTAGAAACCAGTGAATTCATTTTATAAACATGTGTAAACTATAATTTCATAATTTATTTAATATAATTCATTCTCTCTATCATAATTTCTAGGTGATAAATATCATAATAATATTAACAGTAAATTGTTGTCTGGTAAGACTCGGTCTTGTGTGCAATATAAGTCATCAAAGGAACTCTATGTTGCGTGAAAAAAAAGATAAAATTTGTGTTGAATGTGATTCAAGATAGACCATGTATTGCATATAATGTAATATATTAAATAATTTAAATTAATTTTAAATAATATATTTCATAAAATCTCAGGATGTTACAACCTACCCCCATTAAAATGAATTTATCCCTCAAAGTTCAACTTGGTTATCAAATGATTAACATTTATCGAATTTCTTTATTTAAACCCACATCGTACAAAGGGTTGATAAAACATCCTCTTAAAAGGGAAAGTGAGAAACATAATGGTCACTTGAAGTTATTCTTAACTAGGATTCTACATATAGAGAACATTAGTGGGAAATTAAAATATGGATTTGGAAGGGAAAACTAATTCTCATGGAATAATATAGAGTGATAGAGAACATGGTCCATATGAAGTCAATGATGAAAAAACGACAATTCAAATAGGTTTGGAAAAGGTCATTGATATCATTAAAAAATATGGTAATGGGATAAAATTTTATTTCAAGATTTTTTCTTAGAGTTTAAGGATTCATTCACAATTTATACTAAGAGTATAAGGAAATACAATTACATTATGAGTATAGATTCATCATTTAATCAATTTAAAAAATAGACTCTTATTTTCTATAAAAAATGATTATCCAAGATGACATTCCATGATTGAATCAGTAGAATCAACTTACAAAAGATCACATAATCCTCAAAAGGATAACACAATATTCCTCCTATATTTAGATATTAACCAAAATCAAAATGGTTATCATATAGTAAGATAATTTAAACATTCATGTGTTGAGATAATACATTAATATCTAAAGTTCAATAGTAATACCCAAAGTTACAACTAAATAATTGCGTAAACATATAACCCTAATGCTCACCAATACCATTAAATTTATTTCCAAAAAAGGTGTGGTATTCCTTCTCAAATAAATTTTAATCATATACCTTATACATATATAAAAACTCAATAAATGTCTCCCAAGGTATTTCAATTATTTAGAACATTAAAATAGGGGTGCATAAGACATTAGTATTATGATCAACCTTTTAAAAATACCAAGATCCATGGAGCTATCTCCTCTTCACTAGATATCCCAACATCAACTTTATAAGTATAAAATGATTTTTTTTCATCCCTTTTTGCTTCTGAAAATAATATTTTCCACCTTGAGTAAGTTTCTTTAGAAACAGGTTAGCATAACTTCCCAACTCATTGAAACTAAAGAAAATTATTGTTGAATGGCTATCTATTATCTCATTGTTGGATTGTTTGGGACTAATTTTATTTTAGTCATGAACCTTGTGACCAAACTTACCACCCTGGTAACACTTTCCAAATCCTGAAATATATTCACAAAAATTTATTTTTCCACACTTGGAATGAGTTTTAGGGTTAACTCTAAAATTCTTCATTTGTTTATTCTCTATTTTTTTTCACCTTGACCATTTATTACTCTTATCATCTTATGGAACATAAGTATCGGAAAACTCAATTTCAACTTTCTCATCACAACAAACCACTTTCTAATAACATTTAAATTCTTGAGAGGCCAAACATCTATATAGAATTAGTTTCAATCCTAATAAAAATACATTAATTTTTCATTCAATGTCTCTGTTTCTGATGCTTTCATCGGGGCACGTGCATCTGTCTGTGAGGACGCGTAGCTGTTACCCCACATTCCCACTTTCCAAAGGCAGGAGGCATTTGCTCCTTGTTCAGGGACGTTTGCTCCATGATCGAAACGGGATGATGGGATGTCGGTTCTTCCTTCTATGGATTCCTCCTCAGAACTCATCACCAAGTCCGGGTCTCCCTCATAGATTTAATACGTTGTTCTTGAATCTCATTCCCAATTCCATATCTTCATGGATGTCAGTTAATTACACTACTTCCGTCAAGACATTCCATGGGGTCTTGACATGGTAGCGACCTTCGGTCGGAGTAGATGACAACATCAGGAATGTCGGGGCATCTCTGGGTGCATGGACATAGGAAACTGTATTCTTCCTCATAAGAGGGAATCTCAAGGGTGAAAAACCCGAGGCATCCCACGTCGAATATGGGGAATCATATGCCATAGGCATGAATATGAGGTTTTCCTCAGCTTCTCGTGTTTAACACAGGGTATGCTGCAAGATTAACGTCTAGCAGAGACGGTTACGCCAAAGGCGTGTCATCCAAGGTTTTCCTCAGGAATCTCATGTTTATCACAAGGTAGGCCATGAGTTTAACGTCTTGTGGAGACAGTTACGCCATAGGTGTGTCATCCGAGGTTTTTCTCAGGCATCTCATGTTTATCATGAGGTAGGCCGTGAGTTTAATATCTTACAGAGACGGTATGAGAGTGATCAGAACGTCCCATAGAGATGGATCAGATTGGTATATCCCAAGGAGAGAACACCTGGAAGGTGGATGGATCAGAACGCCCAATGAGGATGGATCTAAGGTGGTGCGCCCCATGGATGGGAGATGTCACACTGTAATGGCTGATTTGAACACCACTGAGGGCGGATCAGGGAGAGTGCACCCTAGAATGGGGGACACCAAGGTTTACCATTGGCTGGGATTGAACCTTGTGGAGGTTTCCTATGTACCCTATGTAGACTACAGGGTTCAAAACCCACATAGTTCCAAGGGTTGATGAATCGGGGTGTACATAGAGGACAATGACCCGGAAACATGTTGGGGCTTACGCGTGGATAGCGGCCCATGTACTACTAAGAGCAGCGAGGAGGTGGATGGCATGATCCCACCAGGATGTGGCGGCCCGGGTGAGGATCAAGATGGATGATGGAGAGTTGAATGAAGTGGAGGGGGAATGAAATGGTACCATCTCAAGGGAGCCGGTGAAGTTGTTCTTGAGCCTCGAAGAGATCTCCTACGTATCCCTGTGGCAGGGAATCAAAGTCCGCGTAGTTTGGGATGGGGCATCGGAGGACCGACGTGAAGCTGGACCTTGGTCCAATGGGTGTGGGGCTTGAACCTCGTGAGGTTTCCTACGTACCATGCCTTAGCACAGATCAAAGTCCTCATAGTTCAGTTATACAGTTTAACATCATGCGGGATGGGGGTGAACCGACGTGAATGAGGTCGGAACGACCGGGTGGTGGGCTTTAACCTCATGAGGATTCCTACGTACCATTCCTTGACATGGATCAAAGGCCACGTAGTTCAGAAAAGGGAATTTCGGAGAACCGACATGAATAAGGTCCTTGGTCCAGGTGGATGGTGGTCTTGAACCTCAGGGAGGATTCCTACGTACCATGCCTTGACATGGATTAAAGACCACGTAGTTCAAAATGGTGTGGGGATTACACTCTAGGTTTCCCAAGGTGGTGGGTGAACCGATGTGAATGAGGTCAGAACGACTAGGTGGTGGGCTTGAACCTTGTGAGGCTTCCTACGTAACATGCCCTGACATGGATCAAAGACCACGTAGTTCAAAAGGGATGTGGGTGTCGACGAACCGACGTGAAGAAGGACCTTGGTCCGGTGGGTGATGGGATTAAACCTCAGGGAGGATTCCTACGTACCATACCTTGACATGGATCAAAGACACCATCATTCAGAAGGTGGCAGTGTCAGTGAACCAACGAGAAGGTGGACCTTGGTCCGATGGTTGACGGGCTTGAACCTCAGGGAGGCTTCCTACGTACTGTGCCTTGAAATGGATCCAAGACCTCGTAGTTCAAAAGGGATTCGTTAGCGAACCGACGTGAAGGTGAAATCGGGGCTCCACTAGTGGTGTGCTTGAACCTCATGAGGATTCCTACGTACCATGCCTTGGCATGGATGAAAGTCCACGTAGTTCTGGATGGTCACAATGGCTTACCGCTGGACTGGAATGCAGTTTAACGTCATGCGGGATGAAGGTGTAACCTGACGTGAATAAACGATGGGCGGTGGGCTTGAACCTCATGGAGTCTTCCTACGTACCATGCCATGACATGGATCAAAGACCTCATAGTTCAAATGGATGTACAGTTTAACGCCATGCAGGACAACATACAGTTTAACGTCATGTTAAACGTGGCATACATTTTAATTTCAAGCTGGATGAGGGCGTACAGTTTAACATCATGCTGGACTAGGTCATTTCCATGGTCTATTCTTACTCTAAGACCACGTGAGTCATGCTCGGTGTGAGAAACAAGAGGCAGCAGAGACCTGACGATCACGTCGCGAAGGATGCGTTCGTGAGAAGCGGAGAGGGGCTTACGCGTTAGGTAGCCCATGGGGACGGGACTTACTCCAGGATGGAGGCCCAAGGAGAAGGATGATGATATTTTCGGGCTTGAGACTTGAAGGGGATTCCTACGTGTCCCCGAGGTAGGGAATCCGAGTCCACGTAGTTCTTCTGATGATGTCTTACCGCTGATTGGGGGTTTCAATGGCTTACCGCTGGATTGGGTCATAACGGCTTACCATTGGATAAGGATGTGAACGTCTTACCGCTAAATGGGGTCACAATGGCTTACCGCTAAATGAGGATGTCAACGGCTTGCTGCTGAATGGGGTTGCAATGGCTTACCGATGGATTGGTTCACAACGGCGTACTGCTAGATAGGATCACAAAGGATTACCATGGGATAAGGATGTCAACGACTTACCGTTGAATGGGTTCACAACGGCTTACCGCTAGATGAGGATGTCAACGGCTTGCCGCTGAATTGGGTTGCAACAGCTTACCGCTGGATTGGGTCATAATGGCTTACCGTTGGATAAGATCACAACGGTTTACCGCTGGATAAGGATTTCAATGGCATACTGCTGCACAGGATCACAATAGTGGATGGGGCTTACGCTAGGAAGCTATCCGGGTGCCGCTATGGAGCAGCACTGGTGAATGGGGCTTACGCTGGGAAGCTGCCCGGGTGCCGCTATGGAGTGGCACTGGTGGATGGGGCTTACTCTAGGAAGCTACCTGGGTGCCACTAAGGAACGGTAATGGTGAGTGGGGCTTACGCAAAGTAGCTGCCCAGGTGCCACTATGGAGCGGCAACAGTGAATGGGGCTTACGCTAGAAAGTTGCTCGGGTGCCGCTATGGAGTGGCACTGGTGAATGGGGCTTATGCTAGAAAGATGCCCAGGTGCCGCTATGGAGTGGCAATGGTGAATGGGGCTTACTCTAGGAAGTTTCCCAGGTGCCGCTATGGAGTGGCAATGGCGAATGGGGCTTATGCTAGGAAGCTTCCTGGGTGCCTCTATGGAGCGGCAATGGTGAATGGGGCTTATGCTAGGAAGCTACCCGTAATGTCTTCCTCATGTCTGGCCATGAGGGCATCCCAACTCACTGGTGAATTGAGGCCTTCACCTATGCACTAGTGCACAAGAAGGATAATGCCAAGGGGCGTTGGAATCATGCCATTGTAATCATGGCATTAGGCGTGTTATTCTTGGAGCATAAGACATCTCTTGTTAAGTGAAAGAGGCATCCTATATTTGGAACATAAGGACATCACTACAGTTTATAGTTATATAGATAGGACTATTAGCATCTCATGCTGGGAGCACAAGGCATCTCTTATTTGGAGCAAGAGGAATCCTATGATTGGCACATAGGGTGTGCTACAGTTTAGATTCATGTAGGTAGGACTATTGTCATCTCATGATAGGAGCATGAGGCATCTCTCATATAGGGTAAGAGGCAACCTATCATTTGTTAGATAGGGAGTACTACATTTTTTAGTCATGTAGATAGGACTGTTGGCATCTCATGCTTGGAGCATGAGGCTTCTCTCGTATAGGGCAAGAGGCATCCTATCATTTGTTAGATAGGAAGTACTACAGTTTATAGTCATATAGAAAGGACTGTTAGGCATCTTATGCTTAGGGCATAAGGCATCTCTTGTTAGGAGAAAGAGGCATCCTATGATTGGAACATAGGGATTATTATATTTTAGAGTCATGTAGGTAGGACTATTGGCATCTTATGCTTGGAGTATAACGCATCTCTTGTATAGGGAAATAGGCATCCTATAATTTGTTAGATAGGGAGTACTATAGTTTATAGTCATGTAGAGAGGACTGTTAGGCATCTTATGCTTGGGGAATAAGGCATATCTTGTTAGGAGAAAGAGCCATCCTATGATTGGAACATAGAGATTACTACAGTTTAGAGTCGTGTAGGTGGGACTATTGGCATCTCATGCTAGGAGCATAAGGCATCTCTTGCTGGGAGCAAGAGGTATCCTATCATTTGTTAGATAGGCAGTACTACAATTTAGAGTTGTGTAGGTAGGACTGTTAGGCATAAGGTTCCTGGGAATTGATGGTGTTGGGTCTTACGCAAGGGCGGCCCTTTCTGGTTCAACCTGGCACAAGATCCAAGTGATTAGGTTTGGAGGAGTTGTCTGAGGAATGGTTCGACTCAAGGTACTCGGGGAATTGATGATGGGAATCTCAACTCACGACATGGGAATGAAACTAAGAGGAATATGTTGACTCAAGGTGTTTCATGGTGTGTGGAGGAGTATCTCAAATCATGGTATTCCATAGGTGGAAGGTGGGTGTGCATAAGGGCGCAATGGAAAATCCCGACGTTACGGCCCGAAAAGTTCGCGGTGCGACTCCCCATTTTTCATGGGGGTCAGTGCCGGGTGCGGGGGTGCAGCCCCCGCGATATGGACCAGTGAGCGTGAAGGTAGGATCCTCGCAAAGGATTGGTCTTCGCGAAGTAGCTTCATGGAGCAAAGGGGATCAGGGAGCATGCGGTCTCACGGAGCATGGGCCTCTTGCGAAGCAAGGGCGGCTCGCGGAGCAAAGTCTCACAGAGCAGCATCGCGGAGCATGGGCCTCTTGCAGAGCAAGGGCGGCTCGAGGAGCATGGACTCGCGGAGTATGTTCTCATGGAGCTGCATTTTGGAGCATTGGCTCATGGATCATGGACTCACGGAGCCTCGGCTCGCAGATCAGTAACGCGAAGGAAGCTGCTCGCGGAGCATGGCCTCGAAGAGCCGCAAAGCAGAGCTCCGGGGACCGAGAGATCGGCTGCCCATGGGTCGAAGTGGTTGTGGTCCTTCGTCTGGAGAAGGGGGGTGAGCTGGGTATTTATAGGCAAGGGGCGCCGGGAATCAAAGCTCGTGCGGCACGAATACGGAGCTTGCTCCGCAGCGGCTCGCGAACGTCAAAGGCAGTCACGGAGCGTCCCACCTTTTTCGCTTCGTGGCGGGTTCACGAACGCCAAATTCGTTCGCGGAGCATCCCACCTCCTGTGCTTTGCGGAGGGTCTTCGCGGTGCATTGCGAACATCAAACAGGTTCGCAGAGCTTCTTGCCTCATTGCTTCGTGGCAGCGCTCCGCGATCGCGGAGGAGGCTTCGCGAATGGGCTTTGCGAACCAGTTTTCCAACCCAACTTCAAATGTCCATAACTCCAAATACGTAACTCCGTTCGGGCCATGCGACCTACCAAATCAAAGATTGTGAAAATTTCTATGATCTTGGATCATGTATGGAAGCATTTGAAAAATTTTGGGGACGCGTTTTCTAGGTACTACAGTCTCGAATAAAATCTGGAACATACATGGCTAATTTTGTGAAGTTTACATCATATGAGTACACTGAATTATCACCCTTTTTTTTAATTCCAAGAATGGTTTATCCATCCAAATATAAAAACCCTTTGGGAAATATTTATCAAGGAATAGATCCTTGAATGTTTCCCATTACATGGAATCAAGATCATATTTCTCTATTGTATTATTAACCACAGACCACCATCAATCAGCTTCACCTTCAAAAATATAAACGTAAATTGTTACATGTTTAGGTTCCCAACATCCAATGACTTTAAATATCTTCTCTAGGGAATTAATCAATCCCTTGGATACCATTGGTTCATATGATACATTTAATGATAGGGGATGTTGCCTCATCGAATACTCCAATATAGACTTGTTCCTTTAGGGAAGATCAGGTTCCTATCTAGCATGGATACCACCATAATTTATATCTTATGTCAATGGATACATCATTGAAACAAACTTTTCTATTCAAATTGAAACCACATCAAGATGCTGATTTGGAAGGATATTTTTCTTTTGGTTCCTTCCCATTATAGATTTCATGTTTCCTCTCCAGAAAACTATTTTTAAGAGACATATTTTAGATGTATCAATGTAAAAATATTAAAATTCTATATCATTTAAACTTAACCATAAAGTAAAATCTTCTATGTGGATGATATTAACACTATTCTAACCTCTAATGTTCTCTAAACCTTTCCTCTAATACCAACTATAAGTACCCTACCTTAAAAAATATATAATCTTTAATTTAATTCAATAATTTTACTTTCTTTCACATTGAGGATCATTTAAGATTTAGAGATTTAGATAATTATTCTATAACTCATACATAATAAAACCATAAAATAAAAAGTTGAAAATTTCAATCAGTATCCATTTTTTCTATAATATAAAACTTTTAATAAAAAACATGATTTATTTTTATATAAAATATCTATTAATTTCAACTTGACTTCATCCTTTCCCTTTCCCATATTTAAATCCTAATAAAATCAGTTAAAAATGTGGGTTGAACACTTAATGATCAGTAAGGGATATAAAAGAAGGAAAACTATTAGTCTAGTGAATGAATGAAAACTCATATAGCATTTACCTTGACCTTTAAATAAAACATTTTCTTATTAAAAAAACAAACAATAAAATATTTAAAACTCATATTAAGAAATTAAAACTCCTTTAGGTGAAATAGAGTATCATATATATAAAACCATTTCAAAACCCATTTTACTGGAATAATCATAAGGTAAACTTCCAACATTATCATTACCCAATTCATTGGAGATATATAATAGGGATAACCCTTCATATAAGCTATATCAGGATCACTCATTTATCATAATCTATAATAGGTCTTAACCCTTTATATAAGCTTTATTGGGCTCACTTGTGAGACATAATGGAGATCAACCCTTTATATAAGCTATATCAGGCTCATTCGTGAGCTATAATGGGGTTCAACCCTTCAGATAATTTATATTGGGCTCACCCATTTCATATAATGTACGAGTACCATTTCATGAAGAAAACATGTTCTTCATAAAACTCATAGAAGCAATCATTATTCATTTGTAACCTAATAACCCCATACAAATAAAATGGGTTTAATATCAATCTCTTTGAATTATGATTAACATGTGGAAAAGAAACGGTTTCCTTAACAATATCTTCAAAACAAGGTTAACCCATGGAAAATGTAACACCCCAACCTTCCATGGAACGTTTCTCTTTGAATAATGAAATAGCTTGTGTTGTATGCAACTTCGAGCTCTAGAACACCATGGCCAATAAAACTAGTCATTATGAACAGTAATACCCACTTTTTAAAATTTTATAAATTTTATTTTTCAAAATAGACTTCATTTTTTGGATTCGGAATATCAAAATTAGCTTAGGGTAAATTTTTTGTATTTTTCTGAAAACGTTCATTTTTTGATAAATAGTGAAAACACTATGTTATTGTTTAAAACTGACTTTTCATTTAAATAATTATTTATTTAATTTAAATTTATTTTAAGTAAAAATAGATACATAATACCTATATTTGTTAAATTTAATTCATTGGAGTCATTTTATAATAAAATTAGATGTATAACTTTTTATTGAATTTTTTAACATCTTTTACCCACCTTCTTAGAATGTTAGCAAATTTGCATAAAACATAATTTTACCACTTCTGTTAATTGAATTTAAAAAATCATAGAGACACATTTGACATCAGTAAGTAAAATTTGGTTCAATAAGATGAAAATAATTTTTGGTGAATAGTAATTTTTGAATTTTATTTACCACAGTTAAAAGTAAATAGGGTAGTTAAAGGTAAAAATGATATTATAATTACACTAAAACATGTCCAAATTCTATTTAATAAGTGTTTTTAAACCAAAATAAACCTTAGGAATAATATGTTATCCTATTTTATCCACTTGGATTAGATTATGACACTTATTATTATTTTATTTAAAGAAGAGTTAAAAGTGTTAAATTCAAATTTTCATGATTAAAACATTTTTAATATAAGGTTATACATAAGATAAATTCGGCTATAAATATTAATTATAATGATAAAAATATTTCATACATAATATTATTTTATTTATAATTTTTAGAAATTAAATAATTAAATTTATTTATGACACAATGATGATGCAGTAATTACCTTATTAATGAAATATTAAAATAATTGATATTATAAATATCCAAATAAATGTAAATTGATATTTTTTATGCATTAAAATAATTTTATATGTTAATATTACATGTTAGTATTGATTTAATTTATTTTTATCGAATTAATAAAAAAAAAAATTACTTTCAAAAAAACAAAATACTAAATACTGTCAAAATTGACATAAATGAGTTTTTAAAACAAATACTATATTATTGATTGATATAATATTTCTAAAAATCTAACGTTATAAAAAAGGAATTATATAAGGTTATATTTGTCAATACTGAATCACTTGGGGTTCTCTTGTATTTTTATAGTAAGTTTATTAACCATTTATTATAATAATACAAGAATACATGGTAAAAGTTAAAATATTTAACTAAGAGTTAAATCTAAAAGATAAGGTTAATATAATGACCTAAACCTATCTAAACATATTGGTTGAGAGTTTTTTGACCCACCCCCACATTCTCCTAAAAATAAATACTTTTTCAGCCATTATAAACTGAATATGATTGTATAATAAATTAATATTTCAAGATTTTCCTAAAGTGACCCTCACATATCTTATAAAAGGATACTTCCCGTTCTCTAAAATCACACCTCCAGATTCATTTGGCTTGTCCAAACCCTACTCAAATATCCTCCCAACTACCCTCACTTCAACTTAGAGTCATTACTTTGATCATAAATCCATCCTAATGATCCCTTTTGATCAAATCAAAAGGAATCACCTGAAGAAGTGGTAATAATTTCATCACCTCTTTTAAAGTTCTTTTCTTCTTCCACTTCCTCTTTCTTCATTTTTTCCATATGAAAATAATAAATCTAGTAACTTATACATACTTAAATGTTATTATAAATATGTTACAACCATATTCATTATTCTATCTATATTATGAATGAAAAAGTCACCATACGTGCGTATGTATGGCTTACCGTCTCCACGTCGTGGTGTAGTTTGTTATTCAACACTTAATTCTTTGGATGGGTATAATAATGAGTATAATTGATGTAAATAATAAATATAGAATGTTAATGATCCTTTATATATGATATACCATCTAATTACATATGATTCCACCATCAATAGAATGGTATTGTCGCTCATGCGTACGTACGGATTACCGTCTCCACGAACGCGATGAGATTCATTCCCCATCGTAACCATTCAAGAATAAATTTCATTTTATGATTAAAAACTTTTTTAATAACTTAATATCATTCTGGATATGAATAAAATACATTCTATTCATAACAAACATTACTTACATAACAAAACATATAAAGGAAAACGAATCAGTTAACACATGAAACGATGATATTACTGAAGTATCATTAACAAACCAATATTAGAAGATCATATATGATATCATATTTATGTATGTGGTTCTTGTATAATTTAATAACAATTATTTATCCATTATATATGAGTTTAACCTACCCTCTACTAAGTAAATGTACAATATAAAGGTTAATTTTACAATCTCTTTATTATCTGGGGTTTTTTATACGTAAGTATCTACGGGGACCTCTTTATCATCCACATTCGTGTTTCTTAAAAATGTATTTCAAAAAAATATATTATTTACTTGACTAAGGGTTAAAGTCATTTATACCCTTTTTTGAATTTTTATAAATTCTTTTTAAAGTAATCTTTCCATTTTTTCCAAAGAAGGTACTTTATGACCTTTTCGAAAAATTAAGGTAAGAATGTTTTTTTTAACTTATACGGAGGGTGAGGATATTTTCCACCATTATAATACCTTCGAATCTTCCCTTACAAGCTTATAATAATATTTTTAAAATAAATGTTTTCTTTTATAATTATGCGACCTTTAAATGATTTCCAAATAGAAATAGATATTTCTCTCAAATAGTTTTGATTTTATTTATGTCAACATCCTTTGATGGATTTTACACTTGTTTGAAGTTGATTTATTATGATAAAATCTTCCACATTGTATTGAAGGTTTTGTGATATGTTTTACTATGGATGTGTTATTTTTATACCATTATAGGTTTATGGATAAAGTATTAACATTTTTTATGCTATTTTTAATACGAATGTTTAGGTTATATTTTAACCTTTTTAAATGAGGAATGAATTGGACATAGTAAGTGACGGGTGGAGCCTGCTATAGCTCCTCGATGCATCGATAGGTCTCATGAGACAAACTAGTGTCTTGGAACAAGTCCTTGAAAAAATCTTATTTGTAGTCTTGGCATGAGGTCTTGACTATGTGGTTATGATGTCTGGCATTATGCATTCCATCGTTATTAAATTAGCTGTTGATATTACAAATGATTATTCGACTAGTAGAATATCCATGTGAATAAGTAAATGTAATTATTTTATTTATCTTTTCCATATTATGCTGAAGTTTAAGTTTAAAATTATTTTGTTTTAGTCTTATACATTTCCAAAAAAAATTATACTTATTTATGATTGTTTCTGCTATATTTCTATCCTTACTGAGCATATGAGCTCACCCCTTTCTTATGTTTTCTTTTTCCCAGGATTTGAAGAAGTATATTATGATTAACTTCCAGGGGTAATCCAAGGATATTTGTGCGTTCAAACGGAACACAATTTTGTTGTTTTTATTTCATGATATAATTTAAAACTTATGCATGTATCTAGTATTTACAAGGCTACTAAACTAATACGTCTTTTGAGACTTGATATTTTGTGATCATGCCAATGATATGTAATAATGAACCGACTCTAGGTAACTAGGGTTGGGGTGTTATAGAAAATAAATAGATTCCATAATAATTTATTTAAAATAATCTTTTTCCATCAAAATAAATAATTCAGATTTTATAAATACCAAAATATCCCTAGTGTAGGAAAAGTAACAACAAGGGTTTTTTATGTTGACTAATGGAAATTTCATTAAAAGATCATTAATAACATTATTGAGGAAGATAATATTTAAACATTCCAAAGTGTTCCATAACACTTTGAAAATTTTGAATCACAAAACCATGAAGGGAAAACATTTATAACAACATTAAATAACATGAGAATAAATAAATTCATGATATTATAAGTCAAATGGGTTGTATATACACCTAATAAAATAAGGTGGGTGTATAAAATCAAAAACAATTCCCTAATAAAAAAAGATTAAGACAAAGTCCCTTAACTTGAGTCTCACTTGTCATGTGTGTATTTATATTCCCAAATAATAAACTTATGTAAATTGTTTACTTGATTCAGAACCTTTTTCAAGTTTATCATTACTTTTATTTCACTTATTATAGTGTTGTATACTACTGCAAAAATAATTAAGTTTAGATCGGGTGTTTTGACCCTATTCAGTTTATGTGTCAAAGACAACTTAGGTAGGTCGACTAAGGTCAAATAATTAATTATTAAAACATCTAAAGAATATTAATAATGAAGTAATTATCATATTTTTACATCAATTGTACTTTTAAAATCAATCATGAAAGATTGTTATGAAAAATGAACTAGAGTTACAATCATGGAGATGGAAGGTTGTATGTACGCATGAGTAACATTCTCATTTTTCAATGATCATTATGGAAATAAGATAAGTATAATTTATCTTTACATAATTATAATTATATCATAAATACCATATTATGTAATCATATTTACTTATATATGTAATTATTTTGGTCTAAAAGGAATCACATCGCTTTGAGGGGGTGGTAGTCCATACATCCATGAACGACATTATCACTTTTTCAGTGTGTGAAAAGGTAAGAATGAAAATGATATATTATATTTTAAGAAAGTTAATTATGTAATTAATATCATATATATGTCACTTATATTTCATAGTTTTATTAAACTAATTATTAATACATTCCATGTAAAGTGTGAATGTATCACATCGCTTTGAGGAGGCGGTAGTCAACACGTCCACAAATGATGTAATCATATTCCCACAAAAATGAAATCATAGAGGTATGTGTCATAAAAAAATTAAATAAGTATTCATACATCATAAATATCATATAAAACAGTATTTCCATTATAATTCACAACCATTATATGTGTTAAAGGAAAAATTAACGACATCATTTTGCGAGGTGGTAGTCCATCATACACACAAATGGTGATTTCGATACCCATTTAATGGAAGTGTGTGTAGGTGTAGGTATAATACTTAACATACAAAAGTATCAGTATATTTTTTATACTGATGTTTCTATATAATCATAGAATAAGAATAATTTAAAGTGTGTATAAATAAATAAAACAAAAGTGCTCATTGAAGAATGTTACCTCTTCTTCGGGTAACTCCTTTTGGTTTTCACTAAAGTTATTCCTTGGCTTTCATTATTCCAAAAGTTTGGAATCTGGGACTATAGGAGGGATGTTTATAACTTATTTTTCTAGGGTTTTTTATCCAAAAGTCTTGATATGTGTGATGAATGGGGGGAGTGAGTTCCTTTTTATAGTGGATGACGAGTGTTATTCTTATTAATACAAAAAGGTAAACATTATTGGGGGGTCTCCCTTACATGATGTGCCTCCAATAATGAATAAAATTTTATAAAAGTGGGGATATGGTCTAAATATTTTCACCAAATGGGTTTTGTAAAAAATTTTAGGACATTTTTACCCTTAATATTAAATTTTAATGACTAAGTAAACTCATTTTTTCCTTAATCGCTATAATAAATTTTAATTTATTTCACCAATATTTTTGGTAAAAAACAATTTTTACCATAATAAAAATTATAAATTATGATTATTAAAAAAAAGGAATAAATTTTTCTAAATTCCAATAACATAAGTTCTAGAATTTATTTTAAAATTAATCCCCCATACATAATGAGAAAGTGGGCTTTTAAATTAAAATTTTTAAAAGTTTGAAATGTTTTTATATTAAATTTGAATGTAAAATTGATTCCAACGAACTGAATTGTATTAAAAGATATAAAATTAATATAACAATACTTTAAAAAAATTAAAAATATAATTTAACATTTTAAATTATTTATATTAAAAATCATTTTTCAATTAAAATTCAGTATTTTTCACTATTCATCAAAACATGAAACTTCTTAAAAAAATACCAAAAATTGACCCAAAGTAAATTTTGATATTAAAATTTCAAAAATGAGGTTTTTTTTTCAAATAGAATTTATTAATGTGTCAAAATTTAGTTTTAAAATAAGTGCTCCATTAGAAGGCGGTAAAATCGCCATTTAAATATATAAAAAAATTTATAACTAAATTGAATTTATTTTATATTAAGCCTATCTAACTTATTGGATGAATTATATAAAATATAATTTTTATTAATATATTTCAATAATAGTGATTAATTTAATCTATTAAGAAAAAATTTCATTCTTGTCATAAAAATAGTTTTTCATAAAAACACATCTTCTATATCCAATTAGTCTTTATATTCATTTCTAATTTATTGGTAGCCAATGAATTCATTTTATGAATATGTGTAAACTATAATTCCATAATTTATTTAATCTAATTAATTCCATCCATTCCAATATCTAGTTGATAACAATCATAATAATATTAATAGTATATTATTGTCAGGTAAAACTCGGGCTTGTGTGTAACATAAGTTAATAAAGGAACTCGATGTTGTGTGCAATGCAAGATAAACTTAGTGTTGAGTTTGATGTAGGATAAACTATGTATTGAGTGAAATGAAATATATTAAAGAATTTAAATTAATTTGAAATAATATATGTCATCAAATCTCATAATATTACACCATCACTTGATTCTAGTGTAGTAAGGTTGGGCATTTAAAATAGTTTTTCACCAAGAAACCCAAGATATGTAGTTTTTTCAACTAATCAAGCCATCTGTAGAAGTTTTTTCATATATTTTATCCTCTTCACTGTAGAGTGGGCTCATCATCACCTAAATGTAATGTGGTGAAATTAGATTCTTCATGATCGAAGGGGTTCCAGTCACAGACATCTAAAATAAAGCTTCTTCAATCAGTGGAATATTTTATAGAGTAAGCGGATGTGGGTTCAGTGACCTTGAAAGGTACCATCAAAATAGATTTATCTTTAGTTAATTATTTAGTTTATACTAGTTCGTCTCGCTTGTTTTTATTGAATCATGTTTTAAAATTTCTAAATATTCCTATGAAGATTTTATATTTTGTGATGGATATTACTATGCCTATGAAAATGAATAGAGAGTAGGGAATTTGATGACCTGCTTATGTTTTCTCATTATCAGAGTTGTAACTTACCGGGTATTTTATAGTTCGCAGCATGAAACCTCTTTACATCATCCTTGGGATTGATTAGATGATTGTTAATAAGGCCTAGATTTATTTTTATCTTCGACAGGTCTCATTTACTACCCTTGATGGGGTGTTCCATGTCTTTTAGGGAGAATCGTACTTGATTTTGAGTATAGTCATACCTTATTTTCTAGATTTTAGAAATGTAATATTAGTGTTTTCTTTTAACATTGAGAAAGAATATTTGAGGGGTGATCTCCCTCCAATGATCACTGAGTTTCATGAAATTTTTCCTTTTTATTCCTATGGTTTTCCACTAATAAGAGTGGTAGAGTTATCTATTTATTTAGTAATCAACACTCAGATGGTATCTATTCCTTTTTACTGTATGTAACCAGTAGAGTTTATATATATAAATACTCAATTGAATGATATATTAGAGAAAGGATTTACACACCAAAGTATTTCTCCTTGGGTGCCACTAGTTCTCTTTGAAAATAAAGGTGATGGAATACTTAACCTCAGTGTTGATTACTGAAAACTTAATAAAGTTATAGTAAAGAAAAATTATTTGTTACCATGGATTGATAATACTTTTGACCAGTTAAAATTGTAAAAGTCATTCTCAAATATTGATGTTCAGTCTGGTTAGCACCAGTTGAGAATCAAGGAATATGACATTCCAAATACAGTCTTTAAGAGAAAGTATGCCTATTTTGAGTATCTTTTTATGCCATTTAGTTTAACCAATTATACTTAAATATTTAAGGATTTTATTAATAGAATATTCAATTAGTAACTTTATTCATTGATGGTGGTATTTGTAGATGATGTTTTGGTTTACTCTAATACTTAGGAAGATCATGTGTTTCAATGGAGAGTAGTTCTAAAAATCATGATAGATCAAATACATTACATATATCTTTCAGAGTATAATTTAGGGATTTGGTTATTGAATTTATTGGTACATGTGGTCTCAGAACATGGAATCTCATTCGATTCAGAAAAGTTGATGGATGTTATAACATGGGGAAATAGTATAATGTTTTTGAGATACAAAGATCTTTGGTTTTGGAGGGGTATTACCGTATATTATTTAATTATTTCTCAAATTTGGTTTCTCCAATGACCACCCTCACTTGGAAGGGATTGAATCACATATGGAATAAAACAAATCTGATTTCTTTTGATGAGTTGAAATGTATTTTAACTTCTGTTCTAGTGTTGACTCTTCTAGAGGCTAGACAAGGATATGTAGTATTTTGTGATTCATTGGGTTTCGGTGTAGGGTTTGTTCTTATATAGGGTGATCACATGGTATCTTATGGCTCCAGATATCTTAGGCCACATGATATTAATTATTTGACCCTAAATATTGAACTCGCAGCTATGATGCCTGATCTTAAGAGTTCTCAGTATTACATTTTTTGAGAAAGGTTTACCATTTATTATGACCACAAAAGCATGAGTTATAAATTCTTTCAAATATATTTGAACATCTAAAAGAGGCATTTAGTGGAGTACCTGTAGTCTTTTGATTTCGACATTTCATACAACCAAAGTAAGGGGAATGTCTTTTCTGGCAATTTGAGCTAGAAACTTCTTACCCATTCTATGAAATAATCATTAGATGAGTGGAACTTGATGGATCTTGTTTCTAAGCTTCATTTGGGAGTCCTAGAGGAAGATTCCAAGGTTATTTCTCAAGTGTTCATTTTACCTTTGCTCTTCTCAAGATAATTCTCTACAAATATCATCTTAATGATAAATTCTATAGCATTAGAGACTCTCTTTATAGTGGATAGACTATTGGAGAGTGGAAATTCTCTCTAGAGGGTATCCTAAGTTTTTTAAACTGGTTTGTTCTGCCATTATTTGTGAGAAATGTTGTTATGGGGGTATATCATTAATTATCAGTTTTCGGTGCACTTGGGTACCAAAAATATGTTATCTGATAAACAGTGAATATTCTTATGGCCAGGTATGATATGAGAAGTCGCTGACTTTGTTCCTCATTGTTACACCTACCAATAGGAAAAAGTTGAGCACTAGAGGCCTTCGTGTTTTCTTCAACTATATCCAGTGCTGACTAGAAAGTGGGATGATATCTCCATGGACTTCATGGTTGGGTTTTTTCATACCCTAAAGGTAATAATTAGATATGGATTTTCATCGATAGGATGACCAAATCAGCTCACTTTATAATCATTTGAGATATAACCAAAGTTAAGGATTTGGGAAATATTTATGTGTATGATATTATCAGATTTCTTGGATTTTCATGTGTTATAGTATCTAATAAGGATCCTTACTTTAATTATCAATTTTTGAGGTGCCTCCAAGTCGAACTAGGATCTTAGGTGCATTTTATTATAGCATAGCATCTATATGCATATGGTCAGAAAGAACAAGAAATATATATTCTTAATGATAATGTTTGTTCCTTTTTTCTTGACTTTGGTGGATCTTCGGATATCTATTTGAAACTAGTTGAGTTTTCTTATAATAAAAGTTACTAGCATGAAATTCAGATGACTCCTTTTGAAGTCTTGTATGGTCAACCATGTAAATATCTATTACATTAGTTAAATATTAGTGAAAATTCCTTGGTTGGAATGATTTTTGTCCAAGAGATGATGTTGAAGATTCATTTGAATCATCATATAATGGTCATGGCATAGATCTGGTATAAATCCTTTGTTAATCATTGTCATTGACCATTATATTTTTCAGTTGGTGACTAGGTTATCTTGATAGTTTCACCTCGGTTGGTTCACCAACATCTTGGGAAACAAGGAAATCTTGCACCATGGTTTGTGGGTCCTTTTGAGATTTTTGACCATGTGGGGAAAGTGGATTAACATTTATCACTTCCACCATTGTTGAATTTCATCTAAAATGAGTTTCATGTATTGAATCTTTGAATGTGTCTTTCTAAACCTTATCAATTTTTTATCTAGGAAGACCTTGATGATGAGCCTGATTTCTCTATGATAGAGTATCCAGTCATGATTATTGATTCTAGGAAAAAGATACTTCATGGGAGGATGATTCCTTTGGTTAATGTGCTATAAAATCATGGTTCTAATTTTCAACAGATGTGGGAGCATGAGGCACTAATGAGAAATAAGTGGCTTCATATCATTGATATGGAATTTTCATTACAAGATTCATGGGGATATAAAGTTTTTATGTATGGGTGGATGTAACATTATGTTACCTTTTATAGGTACTTATTGACCCTTTCATTGGTTTTACTTTAGTTGGGGTTATTTTTATGTTGTTTTAGGTGAAATATAGAAAATTTTGGATCTTTTTGAGGTTGGAAATGAATGGTTAATTGTTAGGGAAAGTCATGTAGTTTGGTCCAAGAAATTGTGAAGCCAAGGAAGTGCCACTAGAAAGGGGAACACAGTTTTTCTAAGCCATGCGACAGCTCCCTCAAACCATGTTTCTTCAAAAAGTTGAGTTTTACATGGTTGCAACAAAGTTAATGTAATAGTTTAGCCAAACCATTTTCTCCAAATAGAATCATGTGGATGGAACATGGTTAGGGTACACGTTTACTACTAACCATACATCCTGTGAAGCAAACCATGTGTAAGGGTTTTTAATTCCCCAAAAAAAATTAAAAATACTAGGAACCCTAGTTTTCCCCCTAACAGACCCCCAATTGACCCTAATCAAATTTATTTGTCTTAAAGACTCTCAAGAAGTGGTTTTTACTCCTCTAACCCCTTCTATTGGTGGATCAAATCACAGTTGATCTTGTTTGATCTCCTTCGAGTAAGTAGATCTTCTATCATGTGGTTTCATTCTGATATCCTCTTATATCCTCCTTAGTGATCAATAGATCTTCATCTTATTGATGGATATAATCTTTGATTTGATGGATATTTGTTCTAGGTTTTGTTTCTTGATCTCCTTCACCTCATTCTTTATTGGTAATATCATTGTTGGTGTTTTATTTAAACATGTGATTAAATGTAGTTGGTTCCATAAAGATTTACCCTTCAATTTAAGCCTTGAATTGATTGATTTAATTGAAATGAGTTTTAAAATTATTTTAAAACCCCATATTTGAAATGATTATTATTAAACTTTGATATTGTCATGGAATTTATGAAAACCCTCCAATTTCAATGAAATTTAAATCATTGGACAAATTTGAGAAAAATGATGGCTTAATTTGAAAAATGATTTTATGAAATTTATTTGATGTTGATTATTGAGGAAAATGTATTAAATTGAAAGATTATTTTAACGGGTTTGAATTTTATGAAATTAGTGAATTGGTTTTAAAATGACAGTCATGTTAAAAACTAAAATTAGGAAATTTTATTTTGAATTGATTTGAAATTTTTATTTTCCCATGATTGATTGGTAGCTAGAATACCCAAAATGGACTCCCATAAGAGGGTGTATATTGAATACCTAATATGGGCACCCCTAATGGGGTATAGACTAATTTTATGATATGGTCTCCCATAATGGGGTGTATATTGATTACCTGACATGGGATCCCTTAATGGGGTGTATATTTATTGACCTATAAGGGCTCCCCTATTGGGGAGTAGTTCAATTTCCCAAAATAGGATCCCCTAATGAGGTGTTTATATGAGTATGAACATATATTTATTTTGAGTTGTGATCTTTGATTATAAAATTGTTTTTTTATTAAAACTATTTTATATATATATATATATATAATATTCATTTAATCCTCTTTTGAGATATTTTTCATCATTTTTGTGGAAATATTGTTTTGTATAAAGTATGAAAATGATTTTACATGCCTTTTTTATTGAAATTGATAGCATAATTTTTTCATTATTATGGTAATTTTTATGGAAAATTTAGTGAGACCCTACTGAGTTGTTTATCTCACACCCTACCTTTTCTTTCATAAATTTATAGATTATGTTTTTTTAGGTTTGGGAAAAGAGAAAGCGCTACTTGGACGTGGTGGGTGTTCTTGATCCTTAGGACCTGAAGTGGAGGAGGTGGCAAATGGATATTATATCCAATTTTTCATGAGTTTTTTAAGCTTTTATCTGGGAAGATATTGAGTACTTTGAGTATGTAATGTTTTGGGTTTGTTTTACGTATTTGTTTCTGGTATGTTCTACAATAGGAGTATTGATCATACCAAAATGTATCAATTATCTTCCATTGTTTTGGGTAAAAATAATTCACTTGTTCTTCTGTAATTATTCTAGGTTCTAGTATCCAACCAATGGGGATTTATAATTCCCTTTAGGCCATGTCATACATGGCTTGGGTATTAGGGTATTAGGGTGTCGAGGATGGTTCATGACATAGAAACCTCAATTTTTCTGAAGAGTAACTTTTGTAATGAGAATCTTCTCTAAATTTTGACTTATTCTTCTTCTTCAATTTATTATTTAATGTACTTTCTTTCTTATGAATAGCCTTCTCATATTTTTTTAATATATTTATTCTCATCATTAGAATATTAAGATGAACATGTCAACCTTTCCCTATTTTTAGTAACATTTTTGTTACATTATGTTTGTAACATCTTTTTCATTATTTCTTATTAGAATAATAATATATTCATAAAACTTTTAGTAACATTCCCAAATTATTCACATCTCTTGTAATTTTTATGAATTTTTAAACAAGTAACTGTTAGTAAATGTTTATCAACATTGTTCTCATTTTCTAAAACCTTTTCTTTTAATTTTTCATTAGAAGAAATTTGTGTAAATTCCATATTTTTATCCATATACATTTGTTCAATCCAAATAAATAAGTTTTATTTATTCTGTTCTTAACTTTTAGAAACTCTTTTCCTTACTCAACATTCTTACTCTTCTCAACTTTCTTAAATTTTTAAACCTTTTTCTATTTTTTAATTGTATTTGTTAAATATTTAATATTCTTCACCTTATGTGCTTTATTTTCTTCTTCACAAGAACATTATTGAAAATGTTGTTCTTCTCTACTCATCATAGATCCCCCTTGATTCATACCTATCTCTTGGTAAAAAACTTTTGTACCAAAAATAGTATTATTTATTCCCAAAAACTCCACAACACCTATAGTGACCTCTGAATCTAGATCTTTAACACTGACTATAAAACTACTAAAAATTTCATTATTGTTGCCTCTTTATAAACTATGGGAGATTTTATTTAGGGGGATACTTACTTAATGAATTTTATTATTTATTCATAGAATATTATTTCTCATAAGTTTTTGTATTTTAACCTACACTGTTAGTAGAACAAAATATACATTATGATTGTTTATGAAAAGAAAAAATCTAATTCTATAAACCCTTCTTATAACCATCTTTAGATGTTTCACATTTAACCTTAATAACTTTAGTGAAGTATTATCTTATCTTTCTTAACTCACTTTGTGTTTTAAGAAACATTGATTGTGTTTTTAACAAATCTTCTTATTTTTAAGAAAAACTTTATTTTAAATAATTCAATATATTTTCAAGTTCAGCTAACTTCAACCTATTATTCTTACTTTATTTAATAAATTTAGTTTCTACCATGTTAAACCCTAGATGGTTTTTCTTCATAATAATTCATATTCCTTTCCATCCCACTAATATTAATTTTATGATCTCTAATCGCATTGAGTTTTATCTCCTCATTTTTTATTCGCTCGTCATTCTCAAAATTTATTTCCTTTACTTAATTTTAAAAATTCCTTCTTTCATTCTTGAGTTTAGTATTTTCCATACATTTTACTTCCAAATTTTCTTCAATAATCAACTCAATTTCTATAATTTCATCACAATCATCATCATTTCCTGGTGAAACACTTCCATTTATAATTTTAGAAAAAAAGTTGACATGAATATATGATTCATTTATGGATGAAGAATATTCTTTCTCCCTTATAATTAAGTAACTATTATTCTTTTTAGAGGGAAATCTTTTCTTATATTTCTTTTACTTTTTTTCTGATACATTTTATCTTCTTCTTCTGACTCAGAATATTCATATTTCTTCTTTGGATAATTTTTAAAAAAAAATTATTTTTCAATATATTTCCAATATTTGATAGAAATATTACCTTTGCCTTTCCAATTTCTCTTCTTAAGTATTTTTTAATGAAGATAAATGATTATGTTGAAATCTTCTAATTTTTCTTATACCTCTAAATTACTTTATTCTTCTTTAGCTTTCTTATCTTTGAGCTTATCTTTTAAAAAATATTCTAAATCCATTTCTTACATATCATACTTCTTAAAAACTATTATTTTCATTATCTCATATTCTATGATAATTTTATGAATTTTATCCAATGATAAATATTCACAATATTATAAAATATGATACTTTGAAATCAAGACTATCTAAAAAATTTCTCACTAGTTTCTTAATAATAGTATAATCTTACAAATTATCTCCAAACCCATTGATATTGTTGAATACCTAGTTAACTCTTGTAAAGTATTCATCATACTTTCTTCATCATCTATATTAACATATTCAAACCTACTTTTCCATATTTTTATCTTATCTTCATTAACTTTCTCATTTCCTTCATAACTACTTCTTAACTTTTCCCACATTTTTTTATCTATTCACAACCCCATGATCTTTGCATAAAATTGTATATGAGATCTTTCATCATAGAATTATAAGTTTTAAATCAACTTATAATCTTTTTAATCAGTATTTTTTATAACAACATCATCAATGGGAGAAAATCCCATGCTTGTAGCATCTCTAACTTTGAGGAAAACATATAAAAAATAAGGAAACATCATATTATTCCAATTGTGACAGTTTTTACTATTGAAAATAGTAACACTCCTATTATTCACTAAATTAAAATTATTCATCCTTAGAGTTTTATATTTCATATGGAATCCCATTTGATACTAATTATAGTTCCCTTATATTAATATATGGAACCAATGAGGGTGAGGGGTGAATCAGTGAATGGTTTTTCTTTTTTATGAAATTTTTTTAACTTATTAAGAAAAACTCATTATCCTTTGAAAACTTTTTAGAGTTATGATCTGATCAAATATAAATCTCAACCTTACCTTTTTTATTTAACAAATATAAATATATTTTAATTCATTATATTTAAAATAGTTTAGTACAAACACTTACTCTTTACTATGTTGGTTATTCACTCCAATGTGGATTATTCTATTAACTTTCACATAAATATAAAGGGAAAAGAAACCACTAGTTCTACACATCAATAATAATTCCTCTAGATAACCCTATTTATAAACCCTGGTAATTAGATATTCTACCAAAATTATTTATTCCCCCCCCCCATCTATAAATCCTTTTCAACAACTGGTTATACCCTTAGTTATAAGCTCTTTCCTTCTAGTTTTTCGATCCATTATAGAAATATCTTCTCTTCCACCACAAGCAAGGTATATTAACATCAATTGTGTAAAATTATCAAGACATTAAAAAAAATATTAAGATTATGTTGGACATGAAACTTCCTCCTAATATTTACAAGACCTATATATTCTCAATCTTAGTTTTTTATAATTTCTCTAAAAACTTCCTTAGAAAATGTTCATTTGTTCGACTCCATCTAATTTTACTCTATCTTATGGCTTCATACATTTGTCTTTTTATGTTGCTTCTCACTATGATTTATTATGATAAATTCATATAGTATCCCTATATATGATGGGACTCCATCCATTCAGTCTTTATCTGATACATGTCACTTTTTTGTGCTTCAAATTGGTGACCTCGTTTCAGAAGCTTTATCCACTGACTCTATCTAGATTTCCTCTATCTGATGGCTCTATATCTTTTACTCATCTTCAACTAGTAAAAAACTCACTGCAAAAATACTTCAACAATTCCATGTTTTCCACATGTGAATAGTGTTAATTATAGTCATAATTTCCACACTCTTTATAAGGTTCTCCTAAAATAGAATTGGTGGGAACTCAATTCCATTTCCCCGCATGGAAAATTTTCAAAAATAAACATCATGCTCAATTTAATTTCACTGTAATTCTTCTCATCTCTTATATAATATTCATGAATACCCTTTTAATACTCTGGATATTTCCTAAAGACTTCCCCTTTATTCAAAATTTCAAAAAAATTATGTTAATTTCAATAAAAAAACTACTTTATCTTAGCTAGATCACCAACTTTGAATAACTAAATTCAGCATAAACAGTGTTTAAGGAATTCATAAAGTTTATGTAATTCATCTTATTATTCCTTTGTATGGTGTATGTTCATCTATTTACTTTTTTAGGACTTCTATTTCCATTGATACACCTTCAGATTCCTCTTTCTAATGAACTAACAAAAATTCATCATCCAATACACTTTTTTTGGATTCCCTTTGTCAGAAAACTTTCATCCATTAAGATTAGTGTATCTCCATCCAGCAGAAAATTTGTATTTTTTTATTTTTAAGCACTTCTCCACCTGTTGAAAAAACATTACTTCTCTGCATTACTTCATCCATCTGACTATATATATTCATTTTGTCTGATCATTAAACCTCTAATCAAAATTCATATAATTATTGCATTATAAAAACTCTATCTGGTATAACCACTTTGAGTTTTCTATTTAATGGATTTTCAAAGTGTCTATCCATTGTAAAATTTCATTCTGGTGGATCTTTAAATGGATTTCCTTCATCTGATAGAGTTAAAAAGACATCTTCTATCATTAATATTCCTTTTTATTTTTTATAAGTATAATAATTGAATTCGGACTTCTCATTTTTGGAATTCTCTCCCTTTATTATTATTTTATCAAAGTAAAAAAAATATCCCTTTTCACTTATCCATACAAAACTCAAAAACATTAGTTTCTTGTAAAAAAAATTTCTGGTGACTCTACATTATAAATTTGTAACATAATCTTTTTAAGGTTTTAGCTATAAAGATAAATATTTATATAACCCCTTATTCAATCTTCCTAACTCGGATATTAATTGGGTAATAACTTCTTATATGTTATAATTATTTTAGAAAACTCTGCACTCAGTAATTTTAGTGTCAAAAAAATATTTTTCTTAAATATATTCATCCAAAACATAAAATATGTTCCATCTAGTTTTTTTTTTTATAAATCTTCATCCAGAAATTTGTGTCTAGAAAACATTGTCTCGAATCCTGTATATGAAACATTATGTTCGAAAATTTGTGTCTAGAAACTTCACACTTCATACATTCCACCTTTCAATATACTATTCTTGGATCATGAATTTCTTCATTATATTATAAACTTTTATAACAGTATAGCATCATCTGAATTTCTTAAGAAACATCCTTAAATTCCGTAAGGAAAGTTCATGTAACTTCCTTAAAAAAATTTCTAAAGGAACTTATTTTAAGTATCTTCCTTATGTAAAATTCATAAGGGACATTGTTTTCAGACTCATATAGATATAATGACAACAAATGGAACCAAAAATCACTTATTCCTAATAGAATTATTTTATTTTATGTTTGAAATGAGAAAATAAATACATATTTTTTCAAAAAATAGTATTTAAATTTTTAAGGGAACAAATTACTTTTTGTTTTTCTTTTATTTTATATTTTTTAAAATAAATAAATTAAAAGTCATTAATTAAATATTTTACATTTATTAAATAAAAAATAAACAATTTTTGAAGACATGTTAATAAAAAAATATTTAAAACATTTTTAATGAATCATTTTGATAAATAAAATATTTTGTTTCACTTTTTTTATAAAAAAAAAATTGGTTTTAATAATATATTATTACATAATGAATAATAATAAGTAAAAAATTATTTTTCTGATTATATTTTTATTTATAAAATTAAATATTAATATAAATATC
This sequence comes from Viscum album, assembly GCA_963277665.1. Lineage (NCBI taxonomy): Eukaryota > Viridiplantae > Streptophyta > Magnoliopsida > Santalales > Viscaceae > Viscum > Viscum album. The sequence continues at coordinate 955,453,371 of OY728128.1, read as the reverse complement.
AAAATACAGTACCTTATATTTGATACATTAATTTTTTTATAAGTGATCATGAATCATAGTTGGATTACTTCCTGAAAAACGATTGATGAATATGAGGAAGGGGTTGTTGATTTTTTGTAATTTTCCATACAAAATGAAGTAAATAATTATCTATTTTTTTATCTATGGTTGAAATGTTAAAATATGAAAATGCTATAAATCATAGAAATCAAAGATCATTTTATTTTCAATGATTTTAATCTAAGTTACATTCCTTGGATTTGGTATGATGAAATTGGAAATAATCAAGAACTAATGATGATGAAGATTTTTAATATGATAGTTATGATCGTATTAAAGAAATGATTCATTATATTAAAGTGGGGAAAATTGAGAAAACACTATCAATTGAGTGTTTATAAAGATATTCTGAAAAAACATTATATTCAGGTTGTATGAAATTCATATTTTTATCAATAATGTTAATATTTGTGAACATTAATTTAAGAATGGATGGAATGAGAAGAGTTTTATAGAATTTTTACAGTTGTAAAAAGGCATACTTCCAAAACATAATGATCTCTTAGATTCAAAATATAATGAAAAAAATATTATGCCCAATGGGATTGGGTATAATAAGATATATGTATGTCTCAATGATTATGTTTTTATATTGGAAGGAATATAAAAGCCTTTCAGAGGATCCCATATTTGGGAAATCAAGGTATAATTTGAAATAAGAATAAGAATTTTATTCATCTATTACACCAAGTACCAATAATCCTACTAAGAAAATTTGGTATGTTCTAATAATTCCTTATCTAAAATTTTTATTTTCAAATTAAAACGATTCAAAAAGGATAATTTGTTATATTGATAATATAATATCTAATGTAAAATTATATCATCCAACTGATTGTTTGTAATGGAACAAAATTGATCAATAATTTCCAAAATTTTAAAATGAAGATAAAAATCACAGACATGGGTTATGCACATATGGAATGAATCCCTATCTAAGACTTAGTATAAGGAATGGTTAATGGCCTATTTTATTGGTAATTTACAACTTATCTCCTAAATTTTTTATTAAGAGGAAATATATCATGTTTATTTTAATGATTTTTGGACCAAAATAGCTGAGAAACGATATTTATTATTACTTATCACCATTAATTTATGATTTGAAACACTAATGGAAAGAAGGTATCAAGGTTTATGATTCTTATAAAAAGGAATATTTTTAATTGCATGAAGTGATTATGTTTGCTATAAATGAATTTCTAGAATATGTAAATTTTTTAGGATATAGTGTTAAGGGGCATAAAACTTGTCTAATTTATAAATAGGGGACTACATTTTTTCAACTAAAACATGGAAGGAGAAAAGTATAAATTAGTTATAAAAAAATATATGGATCACACTTATCAAATATTGAAAAAGGCATCCAACAACTCATATGAATTTGATATTGCTCCAAATTCTTTGTAAACTGACCAATATTTTGAGAGACTAAAAGAATTGATGTAAAATTTGGAATGACACAAAGATATGGTAATTATAGAAATATATAGATGAAATGATTAATATTTTTTGATCTTCCATATTGAAGATATCAAAATATAAAACATAACATTGATGTGATTCATGTTTTTAAGAATATTTGTGACAGTTTGATTGAAACGTTATTAGATATTAAAGCCAAGACGTATAGGATCATAAGAGTATAGTTTTACCTACAAGAGGGGGGAATAATTGTTTATAAAATAAAACATAAAATTTAATTAACCTCTTTATAAAGGTATTTCAGATAAATATTATGTCTAATTTATAATAAAGTAATTAGGAAAACATTTGTACTAATTCTTTATAAAATCATAGTTAACAAAGATTTATAAAAAACAGTATGAAACTTTCCTTAAAATATGAAAAATTGAAATAAATAACTTGTAAAAAAAGTTATAACAAAAGTGTATAAAGTATGTAAGGAAAAACATAATAAAAATTCATAATAAAATGTTCCACACATTAATATTTAGCATAAAGATAGTCTAAATCAGACTCATGATAACCATGATATATCACCCTATCACTAGGTTTTCATTCCACAAAAAAGAAATCCTCAATTAGTAGATTGGAAACATATTCTATTTCCCTATCCCAGATCACCCTCGATCAGTAATATTAGACCAAACATTTTCTCTCAAAACCTTGAGATCCCTCGATCAAAAATATCAAGCACAATAAAAAAAGAAAAAAACTTAATGCTTTTATAAAAATCCTCCAAAATGAATTCCTTAAGTAAAGACTCTCTAAATATTATAATTACTTGTTATCTTGTAAAAATATATTAAAAAATATTCACAAAAACGTTATATATCCTGGGTAATACACATCCTTATCCATGAATGAAACTTTTATTTATAGTCATTTCACCAACGGTCATATTATGTATTCTTCATATTTAGTTATAGTGGAATCAGAAAAACTCATTATGTACTTAAAATGTTCATCACAAATTCATCATATTGTCACTTTGGTAATACCATTACAATTATTTAGTATTCCATTTTGTAGAATAATGTTTTTTAATTCTGTGTAATGGAATTCTTTATCTAATGATCTAATAAAGGTTCATCCAGAAATCATGTCTGCCACTATCCGATGAATGTTTTTCTGGCGGACTTCATAGAACTTCATCTTGTTAGACTTGGTTATACTTCATTGGTTGAAATTTATAAATCTACATATAATTTAATTATATATATATATATATAATGTACAAAATTACATATTCATTAGGTTAAGAAAGTTATGTCTGATAATAATTTTTTCTACATCTGATAAAATATCCGTCCTATAAAAAAACATAAGAACATGGTAATTATGAATTTAGTAAGGTATAAACTTTTAATTAACTGGTTTTTTATTTTCAAAATCAAGGTTATAAATTTTTTAATGAAAACATTCAACTTTATAATATCCCCCTTTTTGAAATTCTAAAATCACAACATTGAAAGAGAAAAACTAAAGTTAAAAATTTTAAAATATACTTACTCCCCATCTCTTATAAATTTTTTATTTTTAACCTTTTTTTGAAAAAAAAAATATATTTCTTATCCTTCTTCCCATTTGACATAAATATATTTATCCTCAAAAATTTTGGTTATTTAAAATTAAAAAAAATCTCCTTTTTATATATATATTTGAATACTTTCTCCTCCTTTTGGATTTTCAAAAATAATTTTTGGGAGGTAGAAGGTTTACCTGGAATGTCTTACAAGAGAAAAACACATTGTGAAAATTGCATATATAAAAAAAAATCCATCCAAAAATCTATATCGGGTAACATTTATTCAAGAAAAATATCGAAAAAGTTTTAGTTTTATAGTAATACAAATAGTTTCATGATTTGGAGAAAATATTAATATTTATTCAAGAGATTTTTAATGATGAATTTAATCTTTTTCGCATCTTCTTGATATTTCTAAGTATCATTAAAAACTTATTAGAGTTTTCCTACTTAATAGATATTATTGGGGCTGCTCTCATCACTCTCTTATGTTGACGGTGGTTTAGGTCATGGAATAGTCATCACCTCTCCTCCTCGGTCCCTCATAGTTGGGGCGAAGAGGAATTAATTATAACCTCTTTGTGTCCCTATACTCCTCCATTTTCCCCATTTACTAACCCAAAAACCCTTCCCCATTTTCTAATAATTTAATTTTCCCCTAAAGTCCAGTATTTTGAGAATGGTGTTCTTTTGGCCCCGCTTTATTCCCCATAGTTTACTCAAGCTTATGTGATGGTGGATCTCCCATTGGTTGCTCATTTCAATAAGTGCCGCCCCTTTGAGGATAAAATTAACAGATTCATTTTCTCATATTAGAAGTTGCATGAATATGTGATTTTTGGGATTATGGATTTGAGGCACATCTTGATCTAGTTTGAAAAAAAATAATATCTCATATCTGCTTTGTCCAAATCTCTAAAAGTTCTTTAACGTTTCTGGTTTTCTATATTTTGACGGTCATTTGATTTTCACCTGCAGTGTGATTCTCCTATCACAGTAATCTAGATATATATGCCTAGTCTTCCCCTACCTTTTCAAAATATGGTAATTCTTCCATTTATTTGTAATATGGTGGGCTATTTTCTATGATCGGATACCTGTACTTGTGCCTTTTTTCAAAATATATCTTTGAGGATTTTTATTAAAGTTGATGTCTCCAAGAACCCAATGGATTATATGTAAATTGAGGTTGGGGGAGAATTATGTTGGTATCATAAGTTATGCTATTAATCATATATTTATTTCTATTTAGTATGTTGAAATATTTGTCATTATATTAGTAGATTCTGGTGAGGAGTGGTTTTCACTTATTAAGAGGTACCTCCTTTTATGGGAGAAGATATATCCTTGTAGGACATAGGGAAGGAAGGACTCAAGAATACTGGTTTAGCGTGCAATGTCACCAAGGTGGATCCATTGGGTTCTAGTGAGTTGGTACATCCTTCAATCACTCAAAAGGATTTTAGATAGTTGAATTTTGAATTACGGATAGCAGACATTTATGCTTGTTCGAGGAATGATTTTGGTGTCAGTTCAATGTCAAAGAAGATTAAGGTGGGATTGGGGGAGGATGTGGGGGTGAGTGTGGTTACAAAAAGTTCTTCACAGAAATAACCCTCATTTGAAAACATTGTAAGAGCTCATTATATTTCTCCCCAAAATGCTCTGATACATGAAACAAGTGAGGATGGATCATCTGGAGTTAACAATCAGGATCATCCATGGCATGGAGTTTTATCAGGACAGGGAGCTAGAATCAGATTAGTTGGAAGGGCATATATATAAAGGGCTCCTGAAGAACCGGTTATATGTGAGGATATAAATCCTCCCTTTCTCAAAGGCATTGGTAAAGCTGGAGTTTATTGTTACAGTTCTCAGAACCTCTTTGCAGTGTTGGGGGATGGAAATTCACCTCCATGTGAAGAAGGGATTGATGAGTGAAAAGGAAATGAAGGTAGGATGGATGAAAATGAGTTAATAATGATTCTACCATATATTCTTGTCCCTCAGAGCCCAAGGAAGTGGAACATAGGAAATATTATCTTTTATCCTCTTCAAATAAAGGAAAGAACAACCTCATGGATTTAGATGGTTTTATTCAGAATATATGGAGGTCGTGGAGTAGGAAGGACTACTCAAATTTTCCCAGTCCTCCTATTATAAGGTCCTCTAGGAAATCTAAACTCCCCCCCCCCCCAAAAGAGATATAATGATACTGCTGACAACCTACGGAGTAAGTATAAGGGGTACATTATACCTGTGTAGCCAGAAGTTAATGAGACTATTGAAGAACAAGTAGAGTAACAAACTACCACAGATCTGGTAAATATAGAAAAGGAGGTCATTGAATCAAAAAACACCCAAGAGCTTCAAATGTACTCAAATGAATAAATGTTAGAGTAAAAATTCTTGATCAAGATATCAAAGGAAGATGTACATAAAATATTTTAAAGACTATTGTGAGTTGATATGAATAAAAAATAATCCTCTTGGATTGAAAAACCAAATAGGATATTAATTCATGGCTTCAATTATGGGAATACAAGAATGAAGGAGCATGTGAAGACCTGGGAAAAATTTATTTTCACTTTTAAGATCTCATTAAGGAAAATCAAGAAATGGATTTTACCTCTATTCAATAGTGACTATTTAAGGTAAGGAATTAAAACCATTTCAAAGTGTTCTTGAATGTCTTGATAATTTCTTATGAGGTTTGAATTTTTTTTTATAATATAAACTTCATTGGTTTCCCACTTTTTCATTAAAAGTGATTCTGAAATAAAAATATTTTATTTAGAGGAGTTTCCATACTTCCTATTAAATAACTTATATCTTCCCGTTATCACTTTTCAGTTCAATACTTATTCTTCCATAGCTCTAATATTCTTTGGTTGATCTAACATATCATCATATTGAGTCATTGTGATGGATTTAAGATTATCAATTTCTCTTATGTTCTCAATAACATTTTCATTGATATTTCTCGCATGCTTCGATACTAATTTGGTTGATATTTTGATTCCATCTTTTTTCACATCATAAAACATTATCCCTCTATGTGTTTGATACTTATAATAAATTTCTTCAACTTTATTGATTCCATATTATAATTCCCTTTAAATACTTTCAAATTGGTCTTATTCTAAATTATTGTATTATCTTTATATTTTAAATAATTTGAATTTTACAAAAAAACAATCTTTAGTTGAATGTGATTGCATATTGCTACAATATCTAGAAATAAATGTAATGCATCTTCATGTCATTCTTATTTCTATCCTTCAAGCACTTTTACAAGGGGAATAATGAGTGGAATTAGAAGAAAATTTAGGAATATATAGATAAATAAGTATAAAATTTATAAATTCATCTTTACTTTCATCATATTAAGATTCAAAAATCAACATAACAATAGCTTCTTTATCATATTCTTATTTATCTGATTCTTCTTTGTTTGATTATTTAGTTTCAGAATGTTGATCTTTAACCTCTAAAAATTTTTAGATTTCCAAAATAGAAATATCAGAATATTTTTGATTTTGAGAACATATTAAAGTTTAAGTGTGAGTGGATTTTTCTTCAAAAAAAATGTTTCTTAATTATTTATCAAAAAGTGCATATTACTTTTATTTAAAAATATTTTTAACTTTATCTTAAACATCCTATGATTTATTATTTCAAAAATAATTTTATTTCCTTTGTGCTTTTTGAAATAAAGATCTTGAATAAAAAAAATTCCTAATTTTTCTTTCGGTTGAGAAAAATAAGGTTCTTTTATTTGAAAAATAAATAATTGAGGAATGGATAAAGGAACTTATCCCTTCATTTCAACTTTAATTTTAGAATTAATTTGTTTAACTCATTTTAAGAAATATTTAGAAAACTTGGATTTTACATCTTTTTCTTGTTGTCTCTTCTTCTTTTCCTCCAATCTTAAATTTTTATTTGTTTTCTCATTTAAGGATAATTATTTATCTTTTTCTAACCTAAAACTCATATCATTAGATTTTTTTTCTTCTTTATTTTTCATAAAATAAAAAAATTCCACATTATACATAGTTTTAGCCTTTTTCTTAAGAAATGGGGTTGAATTTTATTATGCCTTCCTCTTCTATCAAACTTTTCTTTGAGCTTCTTTATTTCCTCAAGGGTGAAGTTTAATCAGCTTCCTTAAAAAAGTCTTCAAAGATAGAATGTACACAAGCCACATTTTTTAAATTGTCACTTAACTAATAAAATAATATTTTGCCCCCACTAGAGTTTAATTATTCTTTATTTTTTGTACTTACATGAAATTAACAAAAAACTTTTTTATAAAACTCGAGTAGAGAAAAATCATAAATTTCAAAAACCTTCATTTAACCACATCTATGAAAAGGAAAATAAACTAAACAAGATTGAATTTTATCTCATTACAAAGGAAATTAATGTATATGACTTTTAATTTTAGGTCATCCATATCCACTTTTCTTATAATGAGAAAATTATATAACCAAATGGATAAAATTCTTGCATCATGAGAATGATTTTGAACTTTTCTAAAAAAATTAGAGAAATTAAAAAGGGAAGTTTTTACTTTTGACTTATTAAAACTCTTTATCTTCTCAAGAATATTATGAGTTACTAAATTTTCCTCACTTTCCAATGTTATTCATACTAAATATTCCACTTGCTAAATATTCAACAAATATATGATTCTAAAAAAAGTAAAAGTTATAAATTCTAAACTACCTTCTTTATTAAATATTACAGAAGAATAAAATTATATGAAAATATCAAGAAATTGGAGATTGAAATCATTTTTTAAACAAAAATATCTTCCCATACTTGAAAAAAAATATTATTTTATTAGTGAATCATACTTATCATACTAGATTTTTCCTATTAATATTTCATTCAAATTATACTAACTCCAAAAATAACTTAATGAATCTATTCATATTGATTAGATGAAGGAAGACAAATGGAAAAAAAACCCTAAGGAAATATATATAGGGAAATCTTAGTGGAAATAGTTTTCTATTTTCTTACCTCATGAGTGATTTTTTGGGTTTTTACTAAGAGTTATGGAACTTGTGTTATCAAAAAAATTGGAGTTTTTCTAAAAAAACATTCCAAAATCAGTGAGTGTGTGTTGCATCCATAACACTTAAGCATAGAAACATTCAACTGCTACATATTCATCTTTAGTAGGGGAAAGTGATATATAGTATTGTTTCTTATAATACCAAGAAACTGAGGCCTCTCTGAAGAAACAAAAAAAAATCTATAAGTACTTTTTCTATTAATTTCACATCCACAAAAGTCAGCATCTGACAAAAAAATAGTTCAAAACCATTTCCAAAAGAATAAAATAGTTCAAGTTCCATATTTCCCATAAGTTAATAAAAAAATTGTTTTACAGAATTAATATGATACTTTTTAAGATAAGATTTTTTTCTTTCATGTATGAATACAAAAATCATTAAGTATGACTGACTTGTTATAAGTTATGGTAAACTACAAATCATTCCCTTAAAAATATTTTGATCAACCTGTTTCTTATATTCATAAAGGTCTAATTTTTTCAGGTCCTCATAAGACTAATAATAATTTTATTATTTTCATATCTAAAATTTTTAATTAAATAATTTATATACTTCTGTTGCGATATAAAAGTACCTTCTAGTTTTGAGAAATTTGAAAACCTAGGAAAAATTTCAGTTCAAGCATCATGCTCATTTAAAACTCATATTTCATAAGATCTGTAAAATAATCTGAAAGTTTTTTTGAGTAGAGAAAAATATAATTTCACCAACATAAATTTAAATTATGATGGTTTCTTTAAAAAATTAACAAAAATAGTTGGATCTGTAACTCTCTTAAAAAAGTTATTTTCTAATAAAAATCTAGTGAGCCTATCATACTAGGATCTTAGTTCTTGTTTAAATCCATTGAGTGAATTTATAAGTCTAAAAATATTATCTAAAGTTTTTTTATTTTAAAACCAGGTAGTTGTTCTACATAAAATTCCTACAAAACATATCCATTAAGAAAATAACACTTCACATCTATTTTATAAATAATGAAATTTATTAATGACGCGTACGATTAAAGAATACAAATAGATTCAAGTATAGATATTGAAGAATAAGTTTCTTTATAGCCTATTACTTCTTATGTATTATAACCTTTTTTATATATTCTTTCTTTATTTTTACTATAATTAAATCTTCATCATGTTTGTTATGAAAAAACCCATTTTACTCCAATTATAGGAAAAATTTATGAAATTAAACTAAATTACAAACTTGATTCCTATAAAAATAATTGATTTCATTTTGCATTGCTTTTATCCAATCTTCATCACTTCAAGCCTCATTAGGATTCTTTAGTTAAAATTGTAATAAAAATGGACAATTTTCATAATCATTTCTTAAGGAAATTTTAGTTTTGATAGGTTGATCTACATCACTATTGATATTATAATTAGGATGATTCCTTATGATTTTCTATTTTATTAGGTTTATAAAATGTTGTTATTTAATAATAGGTTGAATTTATTATTGAGGTATAACTTCAAAAAAAAATTCTTTAGTTTTTCTCTTATAAGAAGAATTTTAAAACATGGGTTGAAAATCTATTTTAGAAAAAACATCCATAGTTGTTGTTTCAAGTTATTTTAAAACAAAAGGATAAATTTAATTGAATTAAAACAGTTCTATTTCCTCAATAGTAATTGTACATATATTGAAAACTCAATAATTCTTACTAGTTGTGGAATATGCAAGTAAAATTCATTCATTAGATTTTGGAGAAAATTTTTGTTAATTATCTTTAGTATCATACTTAAATAATTTACATCCAAAAAATATAAAGCAATAAATTTTTGTATTTCTTCTAGTCCATAACTCATAAAGAGTTTTACTAATAAAATTTCTATGTAAAAATTGATTCATATTATAGTAGTAAGTAATAAATTCTTCAAGCAAAAAATGTTTAGCAATTTAGTATCACACAACATGGTTATATTAATATCCAAAATAAATTTATTTCTTATTTCAACTAAACCATTATTCTGAGGTGTTCAAAGTGATGAAAAGTTAGGTATTATACCATTTTACTAAAAATAGGTTTAAAAATAGGAATTTATAAATTCTCCACCATGATCACAATGAATGGTAACCAAAGGTATACTTTTCAAATTTTTAACATGGACTACAAAGTTTCTAAAATAGAAAAAGGATTCCAACAATTTTTCTAGAAAATAGATCCATGTATATATAGTGTATTCAATAACTAAGACATATATATAGTATTTTTATCCAATGAATCCAATTTTTGTAGGACCAAATAAATTAATTTTCACTAACTGAAAAACATCATAAGTTGAAACTTCACTAATGGATTTAAAACTTGACTTATGTTTCTTTCCAAATTGACAAGGATAACAAACTTTAGAAGAATTAAATCTAAGCTTGGATCTCTAACTAGTCATTTATTAGAGATTTTGGAAAAGTTTCTAACACTAATGTTTCCTAAACTTCCATATCATAACCAATATTTATCTTACATTTCATTAATGAAAGTTACATATTATCTTCTAATGTATTATAATTTTAGTGTGTATTCATTGTCATGTCTATCACTATAAATTATAAATTTAACTTATGAACATTGAATAGTACATTTATCATTATTGAAGTTCATAATGTAACCTTAATCACATAATTGAATTATGATAATTAGGTTATGATTAAGTCCTAAAAAAATAAAAAAATAAAAAAAATTAAACTTTTTTAAGAAGAACAATATCACTTATTCCATATATTTATCCTTGAGAAGTATCATTAAAGTGACTTTTCCACCATTCATCTTGATAATATTAAAAAATAATTACTTGTTTCTAGTAATGTTTATGTAACATCCACCATACATGTGTCATGTATTTCTATTGGTACAATTTTAATTTTCTTCAAATAAAAAATTTATATTTTTTTTACTTTAATTTTCTTGGGTCTATCATTGTTAGAAAATAAAACCTTAGGAATACACATCTATCCAAGATTCATATGATGTACAACTTCCAATTCCTTAGAAATATAATCTTTGTGAAAACCAAAAGATTATACTTTATTTAAAGAAGACTTATTTTTTCAACATCCACCACATTGACATTTATTAAAAAAGTTTCACTTTTTAGAACAAAATAATTGTTTTATAATGAGGTTTTGATATTTTAAAACTCATTCGTTAAGTATTTTGATGATTTATAATCTATCTATACATATTATCAAAATTTACCTTCCTAGAAGTAAAATGTAATAGTAATTTCTATAGAATAAAAACTTAAAATTTTAGTTTGACAACTAAATATTTATTATCAATAGATAAGGTATAACTATATTTATTATCTAATTATTTAGTAAGATTTTAAATTTATATGGAGTGTTTGGATATTCTAAAATTTTCCTTGTCTAGTTCTTCTTTATCATTTTCAAAGTTTTTTTCAAAAAAATCTAACAAAGTGTCAAATCTATAAATTCTTCATAACTAGGTAATATATCAACTTAATCAGATGAAGTAAATTTTTATTATTACAAATATGTTGAACATTAATCATCAGAATTAGGATAATTTTCATTCAAAGATAAATTAGTTAATGATTCAGAAGATATATTATCCATGGAAAAAAAATTGGTCTTTATAATTTCATCATAAAAACTAGTATTCTTATTATCATCTCTATTATTCTATAAATATTTTTCTAAATAAATATATCCACCACTTTCACTCTAAGTGTACAAAGATTTTATAATTTTCTTTCCTTTATACTTGTACAACTTCTTTAATTTTTTTCATTTATTATCATTCTAATTTATTCTTATAATATTATTTTTCATAAGTCCCATATTTTTTCCCATATAAAATAATATTTTAATTGTATTAATAATCATATATATCCTTATGTTTTTTCTTTAACTTGTAACAAAAATCTATTTTCCCAATAATCTTATTCATCTTACTAGAAAGATTAGTAAGTCCATTTTCATTCTGTCGAGATAAACTACTTTCTATATCAACATTTACAGGCTTTTATTTTTAAGATTTAGTAACTTTATCATTAGATATATCTTTATTAGAAATATTTAATATAGAAGAAAAGGATACTCCATTAATTTCTTAGATTTTTGTACATCACTTTCTAATCTTCCCTCATACTCCGTGAGAGTTCCAATGAGATTATCTAAACTAATATTCATAAGATGTTTACTATCAACCAAATTTGTTTATTTTTATTAACATTTATAGGGAATTATATAAATAATATTTTCAACCAAATTCTCATCAATCAAGTATTTATCTCCATGGTATTGAAGACTATTAACAATCATCATGAATCTTCAATTCATTTTGGATATTTATTCTTCTAGTAAAAAATTAAAATATCTATAATCATCTCTAAACATTTATATTCTAGTTTCAAAAACATTTTTAGTTAAAAAGTGTTTAGTATACAATTTCTTCCAAATATTATTCACAGTTTCATGAAAATAAATGTAGATAAATATATATATTATCATAGATCAATGTAAAGTATTTATGACTTGATACTTAAGTTGATATTCAAAATTTTCTTCTCTATTAAAAGTAAACACTTCCTTCTCAGAAATGTTATAGTTTATAGTCAATATAATAAAATTTTATCTCCATTATTTATAATAAATGTCTTTATTCGATCACTCCTGTATTCATAATCATCACCATAAAAAATTGTGGGTTTTATTTGATTCAAGTTCTCCAACGTACAAACGATCAAACATGTCATATTATAAAACAAATATATACATTTTTATAAAACACATTAGTGTAATATTTTATAAAAAATAGAAACCTTACTTTATATAAAATGTATTATTTTATAAAAATATGTAAACTAGTAAATATAGAACTTTAACCTATTTTGATACCCAATTTTGGATCATAAGAGTATAATTTTACCTATAATATGGGGGTCAATTGTATTTTATAAAATAAAACATACAATTTAATTAACCTCTATATAATGGTTTATTGGAAAAATATTTTTTCCAATTTATAAGAAAGAAATCTGAAAAAAAATTATACTGATACTTTATAAAATAATATTTATGAAATTTTTATAACAAAAAATATTACTTTATATAAAATATGCATAGCATAAATTAGGAACTTATAAAAATAAGTTATAAAAAAAGTGTATAATGTATTTAAAGAAAAAATTTACTAAAACTTTAGAACAAAAGGTTCCACACTTTAAACATCAGTGTAAATGGAGTTTTAATTATACTCAAGATATCCATGATATATCACCCTATCATTGGGTCAACCTTCCACATAGAGAAGTCCTTAATTAGCATATCAGACACAAATTTTGTTTCCCTATCCTTGGGAACCCTCGATCAGAAAAATAAGACAAAAATATGTCTCCAAAAACCCTAAGATCCCTTGATCACAAAGATCCAACATAGTGATTGAAAAAGAAAAAACTTAAGGCATTTAAAAAAATCATCAAAAAGGAATGCCTTAAGTAATGAATCTCTAAATATTAAAATGAATCGTTATCTTATAAAAAGATATTACATACTCTTTATATAAACATTTGGTAACATGATTCCTCCTACTCAAATGCATCTTCTATTTATATACATTTCATCAGTGCTCATATTCCACATTCTTCATAGTTGGTTGCAACAACTTCGGATGAGATCATTCTTCTCTTGAAAGGTTTATCACAACTTAATCTAATGATAAACTTGGTAACACCATTGAAATTATTTATTATTTCATATAATAGAATGATGTTTCTTCATCCTTTGTAATGGAATTGTTTTTTCAATAGATAATATAAATTTTTATCTAGAAATCATATCTACCTTCATCTGATGAATGTTTGTCTAGTGGACTTGGTAGAACTTCATCTAGTGAGACCTGGTTATAATTCATCTATTAGACTTTATAAATCTATATCTAATAGAATTATATTCATTTGATTTACAAGAGTACATGTTCATACATTTAAGTAAGTTTCATATGATAATAAATTTTTTCTACATCGGATGAAATATACTTCCTAAAAAAACATTCTAAAAACATGGTAGGTAAGAAATTTTTTAAAGTAAAATAATTTAAATAAGTGATTTATGGTTTTCAAAAATAAGGATATAAATTGTTGAAATAAAAATTTCAACTCAACAAGACAAAGTATGAGTTGAATGCAAGATTAGATTTACTATTAATGGGAATATGTTTGGAGTTTTCTCCCACTCCTAAAGAAAAATGAACATATTTTCCTCTGGTATTTCATACATTATCCAAGATGGAGAAAATTAGTTTTTTTCAATGCCTCTATATTATCAAATTTCCTTAGGGTCATTCTTTAAATGTAAAAAAATCACTAAAACATTTGAATTTAATAGGCATGAACTATCACGATTTTCATATTTTGATACAATATCTCCTACCAGTTTCATTATGTGGAATAATACCCATCTATGTTAGAATTATTATCATGAATATCTGGTATTTTTTCTGTTCCATTTATTACAAAGTGGTATAACTGAATTCATTGAACAATTTTGAGAACAATGTATTTTATATAATTTTTTAACTAGAAATTTATTTTTTGTCATCTTTTTTTAACATAATGGTGCATTTAATGGTTTATTTAATGTGGGAAATAAATATTTGTGGTTTTATATATCTATGTCAGATATGTCATTTTAAAATGTATATAAAGATTTTGAATGGTTATATTATGAACCTATATCGTAATGAAGCCGCCATTATTGAGAAGTATGCTTCTAAGGATGTGGTAGAGTTTTTTATAGACCACTTGTTGGTAGTAGAGAACATCGGTTTTCTTATATTTCACTATGAATGAATCAATTTTGGGGGAAAGGCTATCCATTGCTTGAAAATAATATTGTTGAAAAGTGAAAAAATAAATTATTAATATTTATACATCTTGAATAAAATATATGATTCTCACCCATATATGAAATCACATATTAATGTGTTAAAATAGTGTTATCTAAAGAAGAAATATATGTGGGTATTAAATGAGCACAATGAAAAAAATTCCATCTTTTAATGAGATTATTCATGGTATATTAGATATATCAGAAACATTGAGTTTTTTATTTGTTAAATCCAGTTTATATGTCATAACATGGTCTGGTTATAACATTAATGGATCTAAATTTTATACCAGATATCAGAACAATCAAAGATTAGTTGAAAATAATAGTGTATTGGTGTTCATTGAAGTAAAACATTTTTTAGTGAAAAGGACAAAACCAATCTCTACATTAAGTGCATGTTAGAAAGTTATTGAACAAATAAGGGAGATTGATAAAATTAAATTTTAAGTTCAAATATTCAACTATAAATGGGTTATAGGTAACAATAGTGTAAAACACGATGAATTCAGTATGACACTAGTGAACATAAATATAATGGAATACACATATGACCCTTTTATCACACTGACACATAAGAATCAAATTTTTTATATTCTTAATCAATCAAATGTGTTATGGTATATCATTTTTCAAGTAAAAAAATAGTATTTTGGTGATAAAAACATGATGATGATGGTAATGATGAATTATGTGAGATACCTACTTCAATAAAAATATTTTTAGAGGATATTGATGCCCATAATTTAGAAATTTTTTGTTCCATATTAAATGATCATGAGGAAGGAATGCTATAAAAATTAATTTTTTAATATTCTAATATTTAGGTAAAATATATTTATTTATTTTTTAAGTATTCATATTTTTTACATTTTAAGATATACTATTTATAATTTTATTTTTTTAATTAAGTCACATATTTTAAAAAATATGATAAATTTTTTATTTATTTTACTATATTTTTATTTTTATCATGTTCCAACTATTAAATTTTATATATAACTATTAGATTTGTATAAATTTTTACTTAATATTTGTTTTTTTAAGTCTATAATTTCATGGTTTATAAATGTTTACACTATTTTTTATCATTATTTTTAACTATTATAAGAAATATAAGAGTGATTGTTTTGTTTTGTTTTATTTTTATTTTTTGTTTAATTTTTATGTTTTAATTAAAATTTATATATAACAGTTCAATTTTTGAAATATTTTACAAAAGTTTTTTTTATTTTTGAATTATTTTCTATCTCGTAATTTTTTCAGAATTTTTTATCATTTTAGTTAACTAATTTAATGAATATGAATAAAAATATTTTTCATTTAGTTTATTTTAGTTTTTATGGGATCATTTCTTAATTTATATTTAATTTTATATGTAATAGTTACATTTTTATAATGTTTTACTAATTTTTTGTTATTTGTTTAAGGATAATATCATATCAAATAGTTGATTCAGCTCAATATTATTGGGAGTAAATTACACAAACTTACACTAAGGTGACTTCACATCCTTCTACATAGGATCCTCATACTTTCATGAGGACATAGAAGGCTACCAATTTTGATAAACATGGTAGCACAAGTTTACCGAGATTATCACTTGATCGTAATTAAGACTAGAGTATATCTATTCAGTTTAATGATAATAGTAATCCTAGGGATAAAAATTAAAAAAAAATAGGTGTTTTATAGTAATTAAATATAAATAAAAATTAAACATTTTGATGTCGAATTGGAGAAGTAATGAAAAGATAGCACTGATTTAGCAATGGGAGATAATTTTGGTGAGCCCGTTTACTATTATTTTACTAATCATGAAATGTTTTACTAGTATATATTATTTTTTTCCCTTCTCATCTAATGATATATGATATACCTTTCATTAAATAAGTCAAGAATAAATGTCTAGGTATTTATTCTAGGTGATATAATGATTTTAAATAAACCCTAACTTTAGGTTTCACATTTGGTGAAATGAAAAATAAAAATACATGTGATATATATCCTTTTCTTGAAGAAGATACATGGGATAAATTTATTAAAAGTAAATGGATAGAATCATTTTTGGTTAGTTTAGTGTTAACATTTTTATTTTTTTGTATAATCACTAAAAAAGATCATTTTGATGATTTTTTGTCTTTAATTAATAGGAACGGAAAATATCTCATCATGAGATCCAATCAAAAAATGCATACCATCATAATTTATTTCATTAATGGTATCCATTATTAGAAGAGGAAATGATGACAGAAAAATTCCAAAAATTTAGATCATAGTATTTAGGATCAACAGAGATTAAACCTCTCCCCATCCCACTTAGACATATAGGAAGGATATTTCAGTTATTTAATTATGAAATCCTGAACAGTCACTCATGTGTGAGGATACGAGGAAATTGTATCAGTTAAAAAATAATTTTTTCATCCTAGATAATCCTTAAGGGAATATGTATATAAAGTAAAAAATAGACACTTTAAAATCAAAATTTTAGGATATGGATGAGATGATAGAGGATATAATTAAAGCTTCAGTATGGTTGATTTCTACTAACATGTTGAGAAAGTTTCAAGGTTTATATCCCACTCCTCCACCTTCGACTATATATCCCACTCCTCTACCTCCACCTGCATATCTCACTCCTACACCTACTCCTCCACAACTTCCCAACTATGGAGAGTTATATATTAAGGATAAAAACTATCATATTATAGTATATGGATCTATATATTATATTTGGGATACCCTACATCATAAATAAATGGATATGGATCATCATAGTGTAATAGTGAATGATATTATAAATGCATTATCTTGTGTATCATTCCCTATAGATAAATTTTTTATAGTAAGAAAAAGTTTCAGAAATTTTATACTTTGGCCATCTAGCCTTGTTTTAAAACTTACTATTGAGTTATGCATAGATTATAATATTTATTTTTCAAATTATTATTAAATTTATTTTTATAATTTAATGTGTTTATCTGTGTGTGAGTACATTAAAGTTAAATAAATATTGTATTGAAAGTAAAAACATGTTGATCCCCCTTTAACTTTGGATATTGATTTTTTTAAAGTTATTTCTAAATTATCAACATATGAATCTATATTGTAATATATTTATGATATCATAATGGATACTAACATTTTTTGGTGAAATATTATTATAATGATTTGTAAGATAGATATCATGGATATTTTAAAATAAAAAATGTTGGGCCTTACAGTGATACAAGTATTTTCCATGTAAGTCAATTATCATATTATTTCAATTATATCAATTTTATTAATCTAACTTAATACATAGATTTTTTTATTACGTACCACTATAAACTTTTTATTAAGTATAGTAGTGTATGTGTTCTTGGACATAAAATTTATTTCTCAAGTAATTAAGGTAATAAAGGTAATGAAGGATGATGAAAGAATAAAATATATTTTTTAAATAATTCAGAATGATACAATTCAGTATTAGTTGTTTCCTTGTCTTGAAAGGTATAAAAAATATATTTCATAAAGTTGTGTTACTTGTAATTAAATAACCATTGACATTATATTTTTATATGTTATTAGTCATTGGATGTTTTGTGTTTTTTTCAAAAATAAAATACATCTTATAGGTTGTGTTATATGCATAGTAACATAAAAAAATTAAAGAAGTATTAGTGGCATAAGTTTTATTATTTGATAATTATATAATATAATAAAATTTAATATTATTTCATACTTATCATTATTAAATATGGAATGGGATTACTATAGAGATTCAATAGGATGTAACTTTATCTATAATTACTAAAATTTAGCAGATACTTAAAAAAATAAATTAAAACATCTTTTCAAACATAATTTTCATTATCAAGAAGGTGTAACAGGATAAAAATATTATGTTATGAGATTTATGTTTAAATAATTTCAACTGGGATAGTTATAAAATTCCAGAATGTTATATTTTATTATAACCTTTATTTTTTATCTTATCATTATATTACAAATAAAAATTGAATACATTTCTTTTAATTTGAATATTTTTTTATGACTCTCAGCCTTATATTAGAAAATATTTAATTCATATAGAATGATCATGGGAAAATTATATTACAAGTTTAATTTAGATTTATTTTATCTTTATTTTTAATATATGTTAGGTCAAATATGGTGATGACAGATGCTTTATAGGGTCACGAATAGACCATATTAAAATTTTAAAGAGAGTGGTTAATTATTTAAATTAATTATCAAAGTTAAATTATCTATCACAATAATAGATAATATGAAGGATAAAATAAATAATTAACATATGTTATTTTTATAGTAGTTTGGCCTAAAGTGGAACTACTCTACTCATACACTTATCTACACTTTGTGAGATGTGTTATGAGAAACATATTTTTTTAGGGTGAATTGTAACCTAATTACAGCCAAATTTTTATAGTGGAATTATAACCAATACACGTGAATTTTTTTTGGAGAGTCATAACCATTAAAACATGACTTTAGATAGTTGGATTCACAACCCAAAAAGTCTTAACTTTAGAATCTATGATTCACAAACCAAAGGGAAATAATGATTTTGTTGGGAAAATCTTAAACTAGAGATTTGATTATAAGTTAGATGTATAAAAAAAATTAGAGTAAACTCAACTAAAACCAGGCATATGACATCATAGAAGACTAATGAAGCACCAAAATTGGTCTTTTAGTACTGGATTGGTATATCTCATCAAATTAGTAGTAATCTAAGAATATTAGGTTCCTTGAGAGATCATCTAGGGTATGAAAATGGGTTTACACTACACATGAAAATATGAAATTTGAAATTTCTTTCCAAATGAATTCATAACTTTTGATTGGTGTAACACCTTTTGAATTAGTCTAGAAGGCCTTTGAATACGATTTTTAAAAAACTAACAATCCTATCTAAAAATAGGTAAAACAATTCCAATACAAACAGTAGTTATCAAATAAATAGAAAATATTATTCAAGAATTACCATAACAAAAATCGTTTGAATTGAAAAACATACAGACTAATTAAAATATTTTTAAATTCATCATTAAACATCCCCAAATATCTTTTTAATAATAGTTCAAATAAATCAGATAAATATCATATAGTTTATTTCTATAAAAATAATATTTGAATTTTGAAAAACCCCATCCATATTTATATAGATGAAAAAATATTCAAAATTTAATAATACCATATTAAATATTATGAAAAAATATTGAATATGTTCAAAGTTACAAAATAATAATTTATAAAAGAATAAAATAAATAAAATAGCTCAATATATATAAATTTAAATATTTTAAATATATAATGTATTTATATGTGTTAAATGAAGAAAAAAAGTAATATCTATTTAAAATATGATTTAAAACACTCTAAAATCATTTTCTTTAGATTCTATAATATTAATATGAATTTTAGTGTTATAAAAATCCTAGATAAGGGTTTATGTGAATAGATATGGGTTAGGATTTACTGAAGAATAGGTGCACCTAATTTGGAAGATTTATTCACCAAAAAACTCTATTATGAGTATTTTATAAGTTGAAACACCTAATAAGTATGTTTTAAAGAGTTTAAAATTATTATAATAAATCCAAAAAATCATCTGAGGTAGTTCTAAGATGATTTGAGGGTTTTAGAGAATCCCTATACCAAGTATAATTTTATTTGAAGCTAACCATAGAAGTATTAATTTTGGAGTTCAAGAAAAATAGATAAATCTGAAATGTAAGGATTTACCTATGATGATCATAAAGATTATTTCAAAAGTAATAGGTTAGGTGCTAATAATATAAATTTTGGTTCTTAACTTAAGACTTTCATATTACCATAAATCTTTTTGTTCCATCATATAACTCTTC
The DNA here is from genome assembly GCA_963277665.1 of Viscum album. Lineage (NCBI taxonomy): Eukaryota > Viridiplantae > Streptophyta > Magnoliopsida > Santalales > Viscaceae > Viscum > Viscum album. The sequence goes on along the minus strand of OY728128.1, from coordinate 955,432,504 downwards.
TGATCGTGACGCTTAGCTGACTGTGTGACTTCATCATAAGACCTTAAATTCATGCCATCATAATGTGTGATCAGTTAGTATATCATGTGATTCGTTGACTTATTGTGTCTCATATTGTGTAGTCACTGTGTATAAGGTGCAATCAGTTGAGAATAAGGTTAGGTATCTAGAGTATAAGTTATGGTCACTTGATTATAAGGTTTTTTCACTTAACTATATGATGTGGTAGGTTCAAAAAACATCATACAGTAGGTTCTAAAATCATCATGCAGTAGGTTTAAAAATAATCACTAACTACTAGTTTATAAAAACTTTTGAGTAACACTAACATTCAAAAAAAATATAAACAAAAAACCCCCAAAAAACTCTCCCTTTTTGAAAATTAAAAAACCAAAACAAGATTTTATAATATTCTCCCCTTTATGGAATTTTTAAAAAAGAAAATATTAATAAATATAAAGATAAGTAGATTGAAAATAAATTTTAAAAAACTATAGTTTAAATAATAGGAAAAACTCCTCCTTAATAAATTTACATTAAGTCAAGTTAAAAACAAATTAAAATGTGATTTTCAAACTAAATTTATAGCATTCCATGCCCAAACTTTATTTTTTAAAACATTACAAAATCCAATGGTTTCATAGAAATATTTTCTAGTTGATTTTTAGTTAGGGAATATTCAACAATAATATCACCTTTATTAATATAATCTCTAAGAAAATTAAATTACATGTCAATGTGATTTTTTCTATAATATTGAAAAGGGTTTTTTCAAATTAAAATCTTATAATAATTTTTACAACAAATTGGGATCTTTTTTAAAATAAAAACATAGCGAGACAAAGTTTACTTAATCCATAATCTTTTAGAAAAACATGAATAAGTAAGGATATATTCACTTTTAATAGTAGATAAAGTGATAGAATTTTCTTTTGAAATCCAAGAAACTAATATTTTACTATGAAAATGACACATACATGAGGTACTTTTTCTATCAAGTCTACATCCTCCAAACTCAGAATTAGAATAAATAATTAAAAAAAATGGTTCTATCTGGAAAAAAAATCCAAAATTAAAATTTCATTTAAAATGTCTTATAATTCTCTTAACATCTTTTAAGTGAGACTCGTCTGGGTCATATTTAAATCTCAAACATAAACAAACAATAAATATGATATCATGTTCATAAGTAGTCAAATATAACAAAATACCAATCATGACTCAAATTATTTTAGAATCTATACATTTTCCATTTTTTAAAACCTTATTTATAATTATTACTCATAAGGGGGTTTTAAGTTTTATAAGAATCTAAACCAAAATTCTTAACTAAATCTTTAGAATATTTAGATTGATTAAAAAATATACCATCATTTCTATAATTAATTTGAAAACCTAAAAAATAATTAAAGTTCACCTATTAAACTCATATCAATTTCACTATCCATAAAATTAGAAAATTCTTTACAAAGTAATTCATTTTAAGATTTAAAAAATATCATCAATATAAATATAAATAGTTATAATATAATTTAAAATATTTTTAATAAACAAAGTAGTATATAATTTACCTTTATTAAAATGATTTTTCAATAAAAAAATATTTATATCATAACAATCATGTGGTGTTTTCTAAATTCTATATAAATCCTTTGATAATTTAAAAACATGATTAGAAAATTTTTTATTTTAAAAATTATGTGGTTGAGAAATATAAACTTCTTCCAAAATAAATCCATTTAAAAAAAACTTTTAACATCCATTTAAATTAACATAAAAACTTAAGATATTTAAAAGGATAATAAAATTATAATAGATTTAATTCTAGCAACAGGTGAAAAAGATTCTACCAAATCTATACCTTATTCTTGACAATAACCTTGAGCTACAATCCTAACTTTATTCTTAAAATTTTGACTATGTTCATCCATTTTATTTATAAAAATATATTAAGTTCTAATAACATGCTTATCTATATAGGGTTTAAATAAATTACAAACATTATTTCTAGAAAATTTATTAACTTCATCTTATATATAAATAATACAATTATAATCATTCAAATAATCAAAAAAATCATTAGGCATACATTCAAAAATAAAAGAAGAATTTTCTTAAAAATTAAAAGTAGAACATCTAGATTTAAAATAAGATTTAACATTATTAATAACATTTTAAATAGAATTTTCTTTTTTAAACTTCATAGACTTATGAACAAAATTATAAAGAGTAATCTCACCCTCAATAATTACATAATCTTAAGGTTTTTATTTATAAAAATTAAAATTATTATAATCATCTTGAAAATATTATAAAATAGAATCCCTATTCAAAAAAATAAACAAACATAACTTGAATAGGTTATTCTAAAACTATTTTTATTTTATTATAAATTTTAAAATATTTTATTTTATTAAAAAAACTCATAAAATTTTCATCATCACTTTTAGAATCCAATTTATCAAAGTTATACTTAGTACTAAAAATAAAAAAAATTACACCAAAAAACATTAAATTAACCAAAATTACATTTTTTACCTTTAAATAATTATTAATGTGTTTTATTTTAAAAAATATTATTAAAAATCTATTTAAAATATAAAAAGTTGGATTAATATATTAGTCATAAAAATATATAGGTAAATTGTATTAATTTAAAATACTTCTAAATATTTCATTCATAGTTATATTTTTTCATTCTATAACATCATTTTATTATAGTGTTTTAAGAGTGTAAAAATAATGAAAATAAACATTTTCTTCTCAAAAAAATTTGAATTCAGAACTAACAAATTCACCTCTATTATCACTTTTAATATAATCAATTAAATAACCTTTTATATTTTAAAATAACTTAAGAAGAATTTTATGAGACATAAAGTAAGTCCATGTAAATATACTAAACTTATCGACAATCCCAAAAACATATTTCTTACCACCTAAACTATAAACATTCATAGGACCAAATAAATATAAATTAATAAGTTCTAATGGTCTAGTAGTTCTAACATTATTAAGTGATTTAAAACAATAATTATGTTGTTTACCTTTTAAGACATACTTACAAATAAAATTCATACTAATTTTCAAATTGGATAGCTGATGTACATTTCATTTCTTTGATAGTATTTATAATAGTGAAAAGTTCAAATTTATAAGCCTCTGATTCCATAAGATATCATTTGTTTATATAGCATTATGACACTTGACATTTTTGTTACTTTATTCATAAAATTCAGTATAATAAATATTCTCCCCCAATTATCATAAAATAAAAAAATCATTATTAATAACTAAACATTTTTTATTTTCAAATATAATAATCATTCCATTATTTCATAATTACGAAATACTAATTAATTTATATTTCATGGCATCGTCTTATAAAATTATGGAAATTTAAAAAAATAGATATAAATAATTTACCAAATCTCTTAATCTTTCCTTTTGAGTTATCATTGAATTCCATAGAGTGGCCATCACATTGATTATATGATAAAAATATTTATGGATATCTAGTCATATGTATAGAGTATCCATTCTCCATTACTATGTATCTTTTATACTCTTAAGTCATGTTTCCTAAAAATATTAATTAAGTAGAAAACAATTCTGGTACCCATTATATCTTGGGTCTAATTGGGTAAGTATTAGAATAATTTAGTACCCATAAAGATTTCAAAAAAATATTCATGTTTAATATAGAAGATAAATTATTTTAAATAAAATTTTTAGTATATCTAGAAGATTGTGGGAACCTTAACAAACATTCATTTGAATAATGTCCTTATATAAATAATTTAAACAATGTAATATGTGATATAATTTCTTTAGAAACTTTAATAAATGTAGTCTTGTATATATTAGGTATTTTTTTTTATTATATCCCAATTCACTTTTTTCATCATTTGGTTTTATCATTGATATTATTTTATCATACTCTTATTTTCCTAAAACAAAAGCAGAAAAATTTTATTTTAAACTAACAATTTATTTCTTCAAATTTCCATTCTGTTTTGTAAAAATCTAAATCACTAGAAAAAAAATTATTTAAAGAAGAAGAATAATTTTAAAATATTTCATTTTATTAATCCTATTTATTATTTTTTTTAATAATATAGTTATATTCTTCTTTTTATTTTTAATAAAAATCACGAATTCTTAAAAAATATTTTTATAATTTTTCATTTTTCTCAATCAATTATTCAATTTTAGGTTGTTCATATTGAAAATAATAATTATGATCAAGATAATTACAAACCTCGTTAGTACTTTGATCCATTAACAAAAGGTTAGTCATATCTTTTTCACTTATGATTTCATCACTTAAATTGGATTCTTCTATACAACTCTATCTAGAAGTCAATTATCTTTTCTCATTTCTCTTATATTACTTATATTTTCTCAAATGATTTAACTTCAATTAATTTGGATTTATGTTCCCCTTATTCTGCACTCATAATATTTGAGTTCAGTTATAGCATTATAATCATTTTTACCTTTATTATTTTAATAATCCTTGTGATTATCCTTATTTGATCATTTCATGAATCCTCCAATTGTTTTTATCATTTTTTATACACCTTTAGTGAAATTTTCTATCACTTTACTGTGATTTTGAATCAAAAATAGTTATTGAAAATATTTATATTTTATTTAAATGAAAAACCTTTCTTCTTTGACGTCTCCTCTTCAGAAATGTTTATTAACTCCAGTTCGTGTTAAATTAATAAACTGATGAGTTTTTCCAATGTGTATTCCTTAATGTTTTTTCTTTATTCATTTTATTATTTTTCACATGCCACTTCTTGGATAGAGCTATTATTATTCTTTCAAAAATCATAGAATTATCTAATTTTTCTATAAGGTCATTCATTCTATTCATGATTCTCATGAATCAGTGCAACATTTGGTTGATGATTTAATCTTCACTCATCTTGAAATTTTTCTACTCAACATGAAGCATTCCAAGTTTGGTTATAATCATATTGTCTAATCCTAAGTGAGTAATTTATATAATATTATAAATATAATGAGCTATATTACATGAAAAAACATGGTTAAAAACACTTTTATTAATAACATAATATAAAATATTTATTGCTTTGTAATACAAAACATATTTAGAAACATTGTTTCAAGTAAGATTATTTTTTTCATCTTCTAGTTGTTTGTATGGTTCTTCATTGATCAAATAGTGTTTTATGCTTAACTTCTTAAGTTAAGCCTCTATTAAATATTTCCAATAACAATAGTCATTATCACCAATGTGAGGTGGATTTTGAGGAATCCATGCATCATTTTCAATCATTCTCACCATCTTATAGTGATACTTTTCTTTATATTGTCATGTCTTGGATAAACCAATTATAACAACAAAATATAAATAGATTACTCTATATCTAATTGGAATATGTTCTTGATACTAGTTGTTTGATGTCAGGAGAAGAAACAACAGAGATAAAATATCCCTAAAAAGGTCTAACCTTGGATACCAATTGTTTGGTATCAAGGGAAATCAATGGTAGTGCTAAATTATCCTTTAAAGTAACCCCCTTTGATACCAATTATTAAGTCAAATATCATAATGAAAGCCGGTATATATAGGGTGAATATACCATATTAAAATTTTAAATAGATGGATTAATTATTTAAATTAATTTTCAAAGCTTAATTATCTATCATAGCAAGAGATAATATGAAGTGTTAATAAGTAATATAAGATATTTTTACAATATTCCAGTCTAAAGTGGACCTTATATACTCTTACACCTCTCTAGTCTTTGAGAGATTCATTATTCACTACTTCATTTTTTAGGGAGAATCATAACCCAATTATAGTGAACTTTTTCTAATGGTTGTATAACAAAGATAATTCACTTTTATTTTAGGATTTACTACCCTTATAAATTGACTTTAGAAATTGGTAATCACAAAATGAACTATCTAGACATTAGAATCCAAAATTCACAACCTGAATAGAGAAATTTTTTTTTTGTAAAATGAATAAACTGAATATTAGAGTGTAACACCCTAGGTAAATAAAGAATATGAAATTTCTATATTTATCCATATTTTTGAATAAAATGTTAATATTAATTTAAAGGGAACGCTATGCTATATGGTGTACCCAATATGCAATAATGAGTTTCTTGGAAATCTTACATTGCACTCTAATAATAAAATAATATTATTTTAAATGGTAGTTAACGCCTAGCCATTGTAATGGCGGGAATGAATAGAACTAACTAAAAAATGATTATATGTGTTTGTCAAATATTTTTACCTTTATCCAATAAATGTTAGAGGCTTAAAATACGAATGAATCTAATTTTAAGCGTAAATATTCTAATATTCTTTAACAGGTCGATTAACCTCATTTTGATGGCGAACCCTTTTTAAATCCACTTGTTAACAATTTTATATGTTATATTGGACCAAATAAAATCCTTCTTTAGAATCGGGATATCAAAATTTACTTTGTGTAGGTTTTTGTTATTTTTTTTATAAAGTCCATTTTTAATAAATAAGTGAAAAATGTTGTATTTTAAATCAAAACCACTTTTTAATCTAATTTATTTATATGATTAGATCATATTTTGAATTTTTTTTAAAGTTAAATTATAATATATTTTTACCATTTAATACAATGGTGGTCATTGGAATTAATTTCACTTTGAAATTGGACTTAAACTAGTGTCAATATTTTATTAGATATTGTTTCTTAAAAACACGTTATTTATTTTGACAATAGGAATTAATTATTAAATTAATTAATGTAACCTATATGTTTCTAATTTTTTAAAATAGACATCATTTTTTAATTCGGAATATCAAATATAAATTAGGGTGAATTTTTGGTATTTTTCTGAAAAACTTCAATTTTTTATGAATAGTGAAACCACTAAGTGGTAGTTCAAAAACTGATTTTTCGTTTAAATGAAACTTTACCACTTATGTGATTTGAATTTCAAAAATCTGACATACATGGCTGTCATTAGGATATAAAATTTGGTTCAATGGGATTAAAATAATTTTTTGTGGAATAGTAACTTTTAAGTTTTATTAATCGCGATTAAAGGTAATTAGTGTAATTTAAGGTAAAGATAATGTTATAATAATAGGAAATGACCTTGACACATGTCCTACCCTTATTGTATGAGACATGCCCTACCAATAAAATACATGGGTAAACTTGGGGACCCCATGGAGCCACTTTGGTAGGAAAATGACATTAATAACGTTTTATTTAAAGTTAAAATAAAAATGTCACAAACATGTATTGTTTTACTAAAACAATTTTTACATGGGGTTATACAAGTAATATTTTTGACTATAAATATTCATTACAAAGATAAAAATATTTCCTAAATCATGATGTTTTTTTATAATTTTTAGACATTAAATAAATTAATTTATTTATGACATCATGATGATGCAGGGATTACCTCATTAATGAACGACTTAAATAAAATGAAAAGATAATTTAAAATCTAAGACTTAAACTTTTCAAAAACCTATTGTATGGGTGGATTTCGAACCCTTATCAACATATCCTCTAAATATATAATTGTGGGACCTTTGATATCCGAAAATCATTTTATAATAAAGTATCTTTTCAAGACTTTCCAAGAGTTCCCATCCTCCCTCTTATAAAAGGCCCCCACCTCTACCTCCTTACCCACACCTCTCAAGCCTTTGACTCGGACAAAATCTACTCATTTTATCTCTCCAAATCCCTATATTCATCCTAGAAGCCTTAAATTAGGAATAAATCTCGTCAAGAAACCCTTTTGGTTCAAACCAAGAGGAGTTACCTGATTTAAAGGTAATGTCTTCACTTGTGTTCTTTTGTTTTATTTTGCTTATACAACCCCTGAAACTCTTTTTATCCCTTTATTTTGTAAAAACACCAGAATATTCAATATACTAGGATGTTTTTATGTGAAGTATTCTATCTACACTTACACACACCTTCATCTAATGGTTAAAGAACATACTATTTCTGTGGATGGCGAATCTCTGCCTCACGAAACGATGATTGTTCAATCTTCTTTTAATGACTTTAATGGTGGCCATTAAGATGTCACTCTATTTATATATGATATATATTATGTTTATGTTTTCCTTATGCTTCTTTATTTTTTATTTATGTCATACCTTTATGGTTTCCATTATGGGTAAACGTGATATCTTCGTTTTAGGAAGTGCGGACTACCGCCCCCTCAAAGTGATTTGATTCGTTAATGTCATATGTGGGATGTATAAAGTATGGAGTTAATGATATTATATATGATATTATACTGTAATTATAATATACCTCTATAAAACTATGATTTCATTCCATTAAATATGAAATAGAAATGAAATTAGCGTTCATGCATACGTACGGCTTACCGTCTCCATGAACGGTGCATTTCATTTCTTACCTATAAATGTTATGTAATATTATAAATGAATGTATATACTGGATATATATGATATATATTATATCTAAATCATGAATATAATTATTTATATAATGGATATCTTACCACATGAACAACTTGTAATTATAATATGTTTGTTTTTGACTCAAGTACCAATGATCAACAAAACGACCATTATTAACTTAAATAATTACATAATGTTCATAAAATGGTAATAAATTATATAAAATAAATAATTAACTTAAAAAAATTTCTTAAGAAGTTATAAATTAACTCTATTTTATTATTCATGAGATTAAAGACCGATTGAGTCAAGTTGGACACGAGGTAAGGGATCCTACCTCTCTCTTCCTTTTTAAGTACTCTCTTTTATGTCATTTCTTTTAAGCTCATCTTTCTTATGTTTGGGGATATTATTTTATATTCCTCATACTTTACTTTTTATGTTCATATTATGAGAGACCCTGTTTGATCTCATAAATCCATTTTTTGGAGTTCTAAGTGGCGCCGTTAGGCTACCAAGTTTTTGTAAGGGATTTTTCATCTAACTTTTATTTCCATGAGATTTATGCTACATTTGCCACCATTTTATTTGAGTGGTGTATTTACTGCCCATTATTATACTCTATGTGTAATATAATTTCATTTATGGGTATTTACATCAATTTTTTATGGTTCTTCTTTCATGGGGTGTACGTTTCGAAAGTTGCCCAAATCGGTAAGGGAACCTTCAACCCTCCTCTTTTTAAAAGAATTATTTTTGTTAGGTCTTTTAATTTACATCTTATTATGTGGGGATATGTTCTTCTATATCCTTATTGATGTAAATTTTATGTCCAAGTGATGAGATACCATTTTATCTCTCATCAACTAAATTTATGAATTTTAATGTAACGTCGTTAGGCTGTCGAATTTTTGCAAAGGAACTTCTTAACCCAATTTCAATTAATTGGGTTAAACCTCTACTTCTTGATTATGTCCTACTATGAATATGTGTGGATGACATCTGATGTTTTACACTGAGTATCCACTTATATTTAGTGTATTTATTTTTTTCACACATAATTATTTCATTTCTTTATACTTGCTCTAATGGCATGATCCTTGATTGGGATTACATCTCAATTTCTTCTCATTGAGACATTTCTTAATGATATGCACTTTTATTCTTTTATAAAGTGTATATAAATCCCCTTTGACATTCCATATCCATATTATGTCTATACTAAAGTCATTTAAATGTTTTGAAAATGGTCTAATTTCTTGTGGCTTATAATTTAAATGCTCAAAATGGAAAAGGACTCTTTTATTAAAACATTGTTTTAAATGATTTTAAAGATATATTCTTTTAAACATTTATCATCCATGTACATGTTTTAAAAATGGTTTTAAGGATTTATTTATATGAACATTAATGTTTTAAAACCATTTCAAAAGTTTAGAAGTGGTATGGGACACTTTGATTCTAAAATCTATTTTAAATGTATTCTTTTAATATTTTCAAAGTATGAAGGGATTTTTTCTCTCATAGAGTTTTAATGATTTTATTAGATGTTTGTATGATAATATCATGATGTGATATCTTGTGATTGAAATGTGGAAATTTTATGTTTCTTTTATGCATGTTTTAAGTGTTATGATTATGTTATGGTTCTTGGGAAATGTTTATGAAATTGGGTGGTTTTGTGATAAACTAAGTGCGGGTGAGCCCGAGATAGCTCTCCAATGCATTGGGTAATGCAAAGGGGTTAAACGCTAAGGTTTCTCTAAAAAAAATTAGGGAATATACTGTGATGGGAATTCCAAACATAACCATGATGGTTACACCCTACGTAAGAATGTTATGAATGCCTCAAGTTACCTTTACATCTTATGATTTCTATGAGTTATTCCTAAATCTTATGATTTAATGAGGTATGTTAAAGTGCTTATGTTTTATGAGTAAAGTATGATTTCTTTGATTCTTATGTATACAAGGACTAATTTTTTCTCTCTGTATTGTTATAACCCTTACTGAGCTTTTTATTCTCATCCCAAGTTTTTTTAAAATATTTTTCATAGGACATAAAGTGGAATAGGGTCAAGGATGGGATCGAGGAAATGTTATGCTGTCTAAAACAAGGAAATAGACATGAGTATTTTGTTCAAAAGTTTTTATTTTGTGGAAAAAATGGAAACTGAGTAGATGTGCTTACTTTGTAATCTTTGGGATGTAATAGTTGTGTCCTAATTCTCTAAAACTCTAAACCTGAAAAGATCCTCAATGTGAATTATTCATTTAATTCAAGAATATGTATTTTACTAAGGTAGAGTCCTTATAGTTGGTATCAAAGGTCGGTTTAGATAACTTTAGAGGTAAGAGTGTTGTTTAATCATAAGTGACAAGTTGTGTCTAACCACAATGCTTTGTATATTAGATGGAGTCATTGTTATTTTTGAAAGTTGGAATGATTTTGAGATAACTTGGATAAGTATATATTAGTGTTTATATTCCTAGTTAGTACATGATGATTTTGTTAATATACTCACACTGACATTTTTGGTTTTAGTAAATGTATGGATCTAGCAGGAACCAAAGTGACAATGGGTTTGAAGGAAACTGTGGCGGTTCTCTGATTAAGAGACTGGATGAAATGGGGGATTCAATGAGGAATCTCATGGTTATTCTAAACCAACTATCAACGATTCATGATTAACCACTTGAACCTTGGTGAGTTCTCTGATGCATCATGTACGAGAGAACCAACTTTATGTGGAAGTTCAGGTGATAATTATAATGGTAACCATTAGGGTTTATATGATCCTTACTTTTGAGGTAATTATGGGTTACTATATGATGGAAGATGAAAGGAATGAGGTAAAATTGAGGTTAAATTATGTTATAGTTATTTTTAAAGATTTTATCTCTTTTGAGGAATGTTTTAATAATTATATAGTTTTGGAAAAAGGGACAACACGCAGACCGTGTGACAACCCGTCGCGTCGGACCAAGATGCGGGAATCGAACTCACAACCAAAGTGCGACTGGTATTTATCACCTACCACTGGACTACGTGAAGTCCCTGGTTAGTATGACAAATTCTTTTTAGTTAGATGACTTTATGAATCAAGAATAAGTTGATTTTGGGTTATCTATGGAAACTATTGACCTATCAGGGAGGATATGTGATTAGACTAATTACTTTTCAGTATGAGACTTTAAGAGTAACTGATGTTCTTTGCATATAAATGTTAAGATTTACCTTGGAAGACTATGTGATTAAATCCTTCATAGATTTGGGTTTCAATATTAGGATAGTTTATTTTTGATTAATTTTAATGGAAATTTTGTATTGAATGGTCTTTGTTGAACTTTGGGTTGTTTGACAAATTTTGGAGATTAAGAGTAGTTTTTCTTCTTGTGAAAGATTATATTTTTTTGGGATTATCTAATCTTATACAAACAAATTTGGTTTTTGTTAAGGTCTAAAGACATGGGAAATATATAGTTCATCTTTTTTGAGTTATGTGATTCTATCTAAGTTTATTATAGCACTCTTAATGTCACCAAGTCATCCTAAATACTCATTGTTTGGAGAAAATATGAGTTTGTGTTGGAAATCTAGTAAAAGATGAAGCCTACATGACAAGTAAGTTTGTCTCCTTAAGTTTCAGTCAAGCTCATAAATAAATTCCTCAATGAAAAGTAACTTAAAACAAAAATGTTGTCTGTTAATTTTTCCTAATGGGGAATCAAATATCATTTAACCCATCACAAGTTTGTGATTTTCTGGTGGTTAACTTTCTCCTAAAAATGTTTTCTAACACTCTCCATCTGAACATAACCCTTTGTTTTTTTATTACATATCCATGTTTTCATGGAATCCTGGTATGGTTTAACTCATGTGACCTTTTTACTTCACTTTCTTTATTTTAAAGTGATAGTTTTACCGACTCTTGTTTCGATGTGGGACTTTCAATGAACTTACCAAGCCCAATTCTAAAATTGCGAAGATGAAATTTCCAAAAAGGGGAGAAGGATGTAACACCCCAGTTAAATAAAGAATATGACATTTTTATATTTATCCATATTTGTGAATAAAATGTTAATATTAATTTAAAGGGAATGCTATGCTCGATGGTGTACCCAATACGCAACAACGAGTTTCTTGGAAATCTTACGTTACACTCTAATAATAAAATAATATTATTTTAAATGGTAGTTAACGCCTAGCTATTATAATGGTGGGAATTAACAGAACTAACTACAAAATGATTATATATGTTTTTCAAATATTTTTACTTTTATCCAATAAATTTTAGAGGCTTAAAATGTGAATGAATCCAATTTTAAGCGTAAATATTCTAATATTCTTTAAAATGTCGATTAACTGCCTTTTGACGGCGAACCCTTTTTAAATCCACTTGCTGAAAATTTTATATGTTATACTGGGCCAAATAAAATCCTTCTTTAGAATCAGGATATCAAAATTTACTTTGTGTAGGTTTTTGTTATATTTTTTGATAAAGTACATTTTTAATGAATTGGTGAAAAATGTTGTATTGTAATTCAAAACCTATTTTTAATCTAATTTATTTATATGATTAGACCATCTTTTAATTGGTTTTAAAGTGCAATTAGAATATATTTTTACCATTTAATCCAATTGTGGTCATTGTAATTAATTTCACTTTGAAATTGGACTTAAACTAGTGTCAATCTTTTAATAGATATTGTTTCTTAAAAACACGCTATTTATTTTGACAGTGGGAATTAATTATTAAATTAATTAATGAAACTTATATTTTTTGAATTTTTAAAAATAGAAATCATTTTTGAATTCAGAATATCAAATATAGATTAGGGTTAATTTTTGGTATTTTTCTGAAAAACTTCAATTTTTGATGAATAGTGAAACCACTAAGTGGTAGTTAAAAAACTGATTTTTCGTTTAAATGAAACTTTACCACTTCTGTGATTTGAATTAAAAAAATCTGACATACATGGTTGTCATTAGGATGTAAAATGTGGTTTAATGTGATTAAATTAATTTTTTGGTGAATAGTAACTTTTAAGTTTTATTAATCACGATTAAAGGTAATTAGTGTAATTTAAGGTAAAGATAATGTTATAATAATATGAAATTACCTTGAAACATGTCCTGCCCTTATTGGATGAGTCATGGCTCACCAAAAAATCCATGGGTAAACTTTGGGACCCCATGGAGCCACTTTGGTAGGAAAATGAAATTAATAACATTTTATTTAAAGTCAAAATAAAAATGTCACAAACATGTATTGTTTTACTAAAACAATTTTTACATGGGGTTATACAAGTCATATTTTTTACTATAAATATTCACTAGAAATCTGAAAATATTTCCTAAATCATGATATTTTTTTATAATTTTTAGAAATTAAATAAATTTATTTATTTATGACACCATGATGATGCGGCGATTACCTTATTGATGAACGATTTAAATAAAATGAAAAGATAATGTAAAATCTAAGACTTAAACTTATCAAAAACCTATTGTATGGGTGTATTTATAACCCTTATCACCTTATCCTCTAAATATATAATTTTGGGACCTTTGATATCCGAAAATCATTTTATAATAAAGTATCTTTTCAAGACTTTCCAAGAGTGCCCCTCCTCCCTCTTATAAAAGGCCCCCACCTCTACCTCCTTACCCACACCTCTCAAGACTTTGTCTCACCCAAAATCTGATCATTTTATCTCTCCACATCCCTATATTAATCCTAGAAGCCTTAACTTAGGCAGAAATCTCTTCAAGAAACCCTTTTGGTTCAAACCAAGAGGAGTTACCTGATTTAAAGGTAATGTCTTCACTTGTGTTCTTTTGTTTTATTTTGCTTCTCCAACCCCTTAAACTCTTTTTTTCCCTTTATTTTGTAACAAAAATATTATCCTAAATATACTAGGGTGTTTTTATGTGAAGTATTCTAGCTACACTTACACACACCTTTGTCTAATGGTTAAAGAACATACTGAATCTGTGGATGGCGAATTTTTGCCTCACTAAAAGATGATTGTTCAATCTTCTTTTAACACCTTTCATGGTGGCCATTAATATGTCACTCTATTTATATATGATATATATTATGTTTATGTTTTCCTTATGATTATTTATTTTTCATTTATGGCATACATTTATGGTTTCCATTATGGGTAAACGTGATATCTTCATTTTAGGAAGTGCGGACTACCACCCCCTCAAAGTGATTTGATTCGTTAATGCCATATGTGGGATGTATAAAGGATGGAGTAAATGATATTATTTATGATATTATAATATAATTATAATATTCCTCTATAAAACTATGATTTCATTCCATTAATATTAAGTAGAAATGAAAGTAGCGTTCATGCGTACGTACGGCTTACCGTCTCCATGAACGGTGCATTTCATTTCTTTCCTCTAAATGTTATGTAATATTATAAATGAATGTATATACTGGATATATATGATATATGTGATATCTATATCATTAATATAATTTTTTATATAATGGATATTTTACCACATGAACAACTTGTAATTATAAAAGTTTATTTTTGACTCAAGTACCAATGATCGACAAAACAAACGTTATTAACTTAAATAATTACATAATGTTCATAAAATGGTAATAAATGATATAAAAGGAATAATGAAATTAAAAAAGGTTCTTAAGAAATTATAAATTAACTCTAGTTTATTATTCAAGATATTAAAGAACGACCAAGTCAAGTCGGACACGAGGTAAGGGATCCTACCTCTCTCTTTCTTTTTAAGTACTCTCTTTTATGTCATTTCTTTTAAGATCATCTTTATTATGTTTTGGGATGTTCTTTTATATTCCTCATACTGTAATTTTTATGTTCATATTATGAGATACCCTATTTTATCTCATAAATCCATTTTTGGGAGTTTTAAGTGGTGTTGTTAGGCTGCCGAGTTTTCGTAAGGGGTTTTTCATCTCACTTTTATTCCCGTGAGATTTATGCTACATTTGCCACCATTTACTTTAGATGGTGTATTTACTGAACATTATTATACTCTTTTTGTAATATAATTTCATTTATGGGTATTTACATCAATTTTTTATGGTCCTTCTTTCATGGGGTGTACGTTTCGAAAGTTACCCAAATCGGTAAGGGAACCTTTCACCCTCCTATTTTTAAAAGACTTATTTTTGTTAGGTCTATTAATTTACATCTTCTTATGTGGGGATATGTTCTTATATATCCTTATTGATGTAAATTTTATGTCCAAGTGATGAGATACCCTTTATCCCTCTCATCAACTCTTTTTCTAAAATTTGATGTGACGCCGTAAGGCTATCGAATTTTTACAAGGGAACTTCTTAACCAAATTTCAATTCTTTGGGTTAAACCTCAACTTCTTGATTTTGTCATGCTATGAATATGTGTGGATTACATCTGATTTTTTTACACTGAGTATCCACTTATATTTTGTGTATTTATATTTTTCACACATAATTATTTCATTTCTTTATCCTTGCTCTAATGGCATGATCCCTGATTGGGATTACATCTCAATTTCTTCTCATTGAGACATTTCTTAATGATATGCACTTTTATTCTTTTATAAAGTGTATATACAGCCCCTTTGAAATTACTTATCTATATTATGTCTATACTAAAGTCATTTAAATGTTTTGGAAATGGTCTACTTTCTTGTGGATTATAATTTAAATGTTCAAACTGGAAAAGGACTCTTTTATTAAAACATTGTTTTAAATGGTTTTAAAGATTTATTCTTTTAATCATTTATCATCCATGTCCATGTTTTAAAAATTGTTTTAAGGATTTTTTATAGCGACATGAATGTTTTAAAACCCTTTAAAAATTTTCTAAGTGGTATGGGACACTTTGATTCTAAAATCTCTTTTAAATGTCTTCTTTTAATATTTTCAAAGTATAAAGGGATTTTTCTTTGATAGAGTTTTAATGATTTTATTAGATGTTTTTATGATAATATCATGATGTGATATCTTGTGATTGAAATGTGGAAATTTTTTGTTTATTTTATGCATGTTTTAAGTGTTATGATTATGTTATGGTTCTTGGGAAATGATTATGAAATTGGTTGGTTTCGTGATAAACTAAGGGCGGGTGAGCCTGAGATAGCTCTCCAATGCGTTGGGTAATGCAAAGGGGTTAAACACTAAGGTTTCTCCGAAGAGATTTAGGAAACATACTGTGATGGGTATTCCAAACGTAACCATGAGGGTTACTCCCTAAGTAAGAATGTTATGAATGCCTCAAGTTACCTTTACGTCTTATGATTTCTATGATTTATTCCTAACTCTTATGATTTAATGAGGTATGTTAAAGTGCTTATATTTTATTACAAAAGTATGATTTCTTTGATTCTTACGTATACATGGACTAATGTTTTCTCTCCATATTATTATAACCCTTACTGAGCTTTTTAGGCTTATCCCAAGTTTTTTTGAAATGTTTTTCACAGGACATAAAGTGGAATAGGGTCAAGGATGGGATCAAGGAAATGTTATGCTATATAAAATAAGGAACTAGACATGACTCTTTTGTTTAAGAGTTTTTATTTTATGGAAAAAATGGAAACTGAGTAGATGTTCCTACTTTTTAATCTTTGAGATGTAATAGTTATGTCCTAATTATCTAAAACTCTAAACCTAAAAAGATCCTCCATGCGAATTATTCATTTAATTCAAGAATATGTATTGTACTAAGGTCGGGTCCTTATATAGAGTATAAGTGAAATAGATGGAAATAATTATAGAGGATATAAACAAAACTAGGAAGATGAAGTAATAGAAGACTGATGAATCATTAGAACTAGTTTGTGAGTAATGAATTAGTACTTATCATCAAATTAGTATTAGTCAAAGAATATGATATTCCTTGAGATATCATCCATAATATATAAAATGGTTTTCATATCACTTGAAAATATGAAACTTGAAATCTATCATCAAAGTAATTTGTATCTCATAATCAATGGCATGCCTTTAGAATGAGTCAAAAATCTCATATGATCTATAAAAAACTAATAATATAATCTATTATTAGGTAAAATAATTCAAATACAAATAATAGTTATCAAATAAAGAGAAAAAATTATTCCAAAATTATCATAAAGAATCATTTGAATTAAAAAACATAAATACTAATTCAAATAAGTTAAAATTCATTATTAAAGTTTTCAAAATATCTCCATAATAATATGTCAAAGAAATAACATAAATATCGCATATTTTATTTCTGTAAAATTCATATTTGAATTTTGAAAATAACATTCTATATTTATATAGACAAACAAATATTCAAAAATTACTAATATTCAATTTAATAATATCAAACAAGTTTGAAGAAGTTTTAACTCCCAAAATATTAATTTAAAAATGAATAAAACAAAAAAACAACTAAAAATATATAACTTTAAATATTTGATATATATGTTATATGTATATGCATGAAATTAAGAACAAAATTAATCTCTATTTTAAATATGTTTTAAAACACTAAAAAATAATTTCCCATAGATTTTATAATATTAATATTAATTTTAGTGTTATGAACTCCTGATGTGAAAAGAGAGGGATTGGTATTGATTAAAGAAGAGGTGAACCTAAGATGAAATATTTATTCACTGAAATAATATATTATGAGTATTTTATATGATACAACACCTCAAATGTGTGTTTTATGGATTTTATAATTATTATAATAATTCTAACCATAATTTAAGGTAGTTTTGAGATGATATGTTGAGTTTGGAGAAGCCATAGATCTAGCAGATGATCATTCAAATGTAACTTTAGAAGTTTATATTTTATTATTCATGAAAAAAGGATAAGTACTATGCATAAGTATTTTTTTACTAAGATCACAAATCTTATGTTAAACATACGACTTCGAGTGATGAACATAAGACTTCATGTGAAAAATGTAAGACTTTGAGATAATCATAAGGATTTGAGTTCCATCATATGACTCTATTGATCAAAATATTTAGTTGATTATGTCATGAACTGACCCAACGAGGCCCACCTAGTTTATGATAATCTAAGTGTGACACCCCAAACCCACCTCTAGTAGTCCAAAGGATAGAAACTAGCACTAAGTAGGCATATTAAACACATGGTTGGCCATAGCCTAGGGTACCTGTACACACATATATCTCTAAATACTAATATAATAAAGAAATAAAGATACAACTACTATCAAGATGCATGAATATAACTAAATCCCACATTAGAGTATAGAAAAAGTATGGGAAAGAAAAAGGTCCAAATAAAATCCCAATGATTCTAACCTGCCGAAAATGAGGGAACTACTATAAAAATGAAACCCTTGGAACCGGTTGTGTTCTATCTAGTACAACTATTCTCTAACTACTTTTAGTCCTCCTAGTTCTATATCTAAAGTCATGTCATCTGCATAAGATATGACACACATGGACATATCTCATGTAGGGGTGAGTATAAACATACCTAGTAAGACACCCTAAAATGACTAAAAATAATGCATCAAAGAGATTCGGCTCATAAGAAAGGATAATATTAACCCAGATATACCCAATATAGACACCAAGTATCAAAGTAAGGTCACAACAATACTGTCATCCTAGGATTCTTCTCTATGATTCATGGTAACATTTTTCTATGATAACTCACTCATCATGTCTTACTAACAATAATGTAAATCATCTGAGAGGTTGTGCTCGTAGAGCTTTTCCAAGAATAGGTACATGCTAGAACTCAAAAGATCTTGATACACGTATAGGGGACCAAACCTGATGCCTATGGGGGATATCTAACCCTACCCAAATTAACCCACTAGGATGGATATCACACACCCTAATAGTCAGTAATAGGATACCTTGCCCAATTTAGGGATGAATGATAAAGGATCACACCCCAAGCCACGTAAAGGGATACCTGACTCAATCCAGGAAAATGTCATATAGGGGATCACTTATCCTATTCTCATGATAGGATGCCTCACTATACCCTCATAGTAATGAACCACGAGAACACATCCTACTAATACTTAGCTATACTAAGTAGAATGAGGGCTTCATGTCATTGTAGAAGGGGTACATTGTATGTAAAGGGAGTACGCAATGTGGCATGCTCATTCAAGACCAAATAGAGTCTGTGCTCAGGTTAATCAGCCTATTCTATTGTACTCTTGTCATTTCCATGTATGTTTTCCATGCCTGTATACCTATCCATGTCTGAGTACCTATTCATTCCCATATAACCTGACTATACACGTTTACCTAGACATGACCTTGTAACTTGGTCATACTCGTGTACCTGGTCATACTTTTTTAACCTGGTCATTCCCATGTACCTATCCATGTCTATACTTGTGCATCTAGAGGTACACATTATATTTCCAGCTACGGGTCACATGGCATGTGACACTTATCACGATGCATAAACCCTAGTAGTCTCAAAAAGGGGACCACATGGTGTGTGTTCCTCTGAATGGAACACCGTGTAGATCAAAATAATTTGGAATCCCACAACCTTTACACTTTTTCCTCCTATAATATAGTTATAAAATCCAAAAAGGAACTCGGATTGAAGGTTGATAAAACTCAAATTGTTTCCAGTGACTAGATTCCAGCCACCCAATCTACTCATTGATCTTCTCGGTCGCAACACATCATTGAAACACCTCATCCCATGAACTGAAGGTCCCCGATCCATGTCCAATCTATTTTCACACCGCATCACACCTAAATAATTCTCTTGATACTAAATATAAACTCAATGAAATGATACATTTCACCAAAGATCAATTATGAAATTATCGGTTTCCAAGTATCATCAACGCTCTGATCAAATTGAAATATGAATGATGAACTCTTGAAGAATGAGGGGAGAAACGAATGAAACAAATAATTGAGGAATAAAAGTTTTCCATTTTTTGTGTTGGATTTTGTTGATAAATAAATTAGTGAATTTAAGTAATAATAAATCATTAACAAGAATTATAAATTCCTATTTCTAGGAAGGATAAATCAATACCTATAAATCAAAAATTAACCCAAAAATCAATTTTTTAGTAGAATTGATTATCATTTGATAAGTTATAATCAAATAAAGGATTAATCAAATAAAAATAAACATCCTACCTCAATATTGGATTTATCGTTGATGAAGAACTATTCTGTGTTATTTCCATTTGAGAGATCCAAGAACTCCTTATTAAATCCAAACTCTAGGTAAAACTGATCATCGGTTCACAATATCATTGTTTTTCATGAAATACTTTCTCCAAAATCTTATTAAACATATAGGGTTATGTGGATAACCCTATGATTTGGGCATAAATATGTTTAAATAGAAAGTTTTTAGGTCACAGCCCATTTATCAAACAATTAATTAATTAATTTTATTATTTGTGGATGCGACAACTTTTAAATGAACCACTCGACATTGACCAAGGTTATCTTGCACATTGGGTAAAATCTAAATTCTGTATTTAACGGTTATATTGGATTTCCCATATGAAACACTATTCAAAAGATATTCCATTAAATTATAAAAAATATTTTTTTCATGATATAATATATTTAGTATTTTTATTATCTTATCTTTGAGGGCCTCTGGGATCCAGAATCCTATAATGACTTCATGATAAACTATAAAAATATTCTTTAAAATATTCCAAATTTTTTCAAGGAAAAAAAATTATCATTACATTCTATCCAACTCTAAAATTTTTATATTAAAAATAAAAAATAAAACTCAAAAAATATGAGTATGTTGAGCCTACATCTAGTTTTCCCAATCCAATATTCTCTCTTGATGATTCTTGTAATTCCATTAGACACACTCCAAGGGAATATCTCACCCATGAAGTATCTTTATCTACTAATCCTCAATATCTACTAGGTACTCCATGAAAGTTTTTCCATACTTTATGTCTAGTTGTTGATAACATGTGATGGGATATGGACATACATCCTCAGCTACAATACATGGAAGAGATCATGCACTCGGTCTGACTACGGAGGTAGGGATAACTGGTACGCCACCTCAACAACCCTAAAGAGTATATATAAAGGTCCAAAAAAACTCAAAGATAAATTTACACCCCAACTAAATATACACAAACTTCATTGAGGTAAGACATTTAAAATCACATGGTATCCCTCATCAAACTCCAAATTCCTCCATTGTCGGTCCACATAAGACTTCTGATGGCTCTGGGTAGTCCCCATTCACTCTTGGATTATATGAACCTTCTGTGTCATCACATTCACAAACTATATTCTTATTAATTTCGAATTCTCTGGATCATTCCAGCATAGTGGTGACCTATAGGGTCTCCCAAGAAAGGCCTTGAATAGTGTCATAACATTGGTGGAGAGGTAAATTTTGTTATTCTCAAACTCTACCAATTATATGTGATCCTACCAACTATTACTAAAGTCTAACATGAAATCATGAGGCTTATCCTTTAGAACCTAAATAATCCTCTCATTATAATATTCTATCTAGGGGTGTAACTTTATGATCATTCAAAATTGAGTCCTAAAGGCCTCATGTAATCCTCTCCATAATCATGATATGAATTCGTTGTCATGGTATGAAATGATCATCGAGAGAAATCTATGAATTCAGGTTATCTTACGTACATAAAGGAATCCTAGGATATCCACGGAACTCTACACTCAGATGTCCAAAAAGTGGGATGACTTAGTGAGTGAATCTATGATCACCCAGATAGTATCAAGACCTAGAACTGATCATGGAAGTCCCATAATAAATTCAATGGATATACCATCCCACTTCCACTCTGGAACCTCATGGGGTTTATCCAAACATCCTATAACATGGTGCGTATTCTTCAACCGCTAACAAGTGAGTCATTGAGTGATAAACTCAAGTGCATATCTCATAATCCCCATCTACTAGGACTAACAATGAAGGTACAAGTACATATTTTCCACTCCTGGATTAACCTCTTAGGGAGATGTATGAAACTATCTCAATACCTCCTCTCAAAACATGTATGGTACCATCATTAATCCTTATAAAAGGATGACATGCTCCCCATTAGTATAAAATCCATCAAGAGCATGTCCAGTGGATATCTGGTCACATGAGGGCTCACAATCGATATCTTCAAGATGAGACTCCCTAACACTTTATAGAAGTGGGGAAAAACAACCATCAACTTGAGGTAATATTCACCATCCTTGTCCACTAAGGAAAAATACAAAAAGGCTATATACTCTGACGCGTCATTCAAAAACTATGAAACATACCCTTTGATGAGATAATCCACCACAACATTCCCTTTTCAAGAGAATAGACTATCTCAAAGTCATAATCCTGGAGAAACTCTATCCATAGCCTCTATCTCAAGTTAATATATTTTTGAAAAAATATATACTTGAGACTATTATGGTCAAAATAGATGATAAACTGCTCACCCATAAGGTAGTATCACCACATCTTTAGGGTGAAGACCACTAATCACATCTTCAGGGAAAATACCACTACTGTCAGTACTAGATCATGGGTCACATAGTTCTTCTCATGGGGTCTCATCTATCGAGACCCATAGGCAATCACTACCTATCTTAAAATCAGAACACATCCAAGCCCAGTTCCAAAGTCATAATAGAACACCACATACTCAACACCCTCCTATAGAAGTATCAAGATGGGGGTGCTCATCAACATATGCCACAACTTCTGAAAATCCTATGGGAACTTCTCTGTCCACACAAAATTATTCCCTTTTTGGGTAAAATATGTCAAGGGTGAAAAAATACTAGAGAAATCAAAAAATAATATATTATAGTATCCTACCAACCCAAGGAATCTATACACCATATTCACTCTCTTAGGTGGCTCATAAGTGATCACCTCCTCAACCTTTACTGGGTCCACTACTACTCCCTCTTCTGATATGACATGTCCTAGGAAGTGAAACTATTGACTCTAGAAAAAAAACTCCATGAGTTTCCCATAAATTTTGTAATCTTATAGTATGTACAGAACCATCCTCAAGTGTCTCGTGCGATCCTCCTATGACATCAAGAATACAAGGATTTCACCAAGGAAGAATACCAAAAATCAGTTTAGGAATGGATGAGAGATCTAGTTCATGAGTATCATGAACATTTTTGGGGTATTCATCACTCCAAAATGAATTGGTAAGTACTCATAGTAAACATAGTGACATTGGAATATTGTTTATGGTATATCCTCATCTTTAACTCATAGATGGTGATAGACGAACCTAAGGTCAATCTTTGAGAACCACCTTGCCCCTTTAAAATTCTTTAAGAGGTCATCGATTCTCAAAAGGGGATACTTATTATTGATGGTCACCTAATTTATGTGATGATAATTCACACATAATATCAAGTTCTCATCCTCATTCTTGGTGAATAAAATTGGGGCTACTTGGGGGGGACACACTGGGTCTGATAAAACCATACCTTTATAAGTCTTTAAACTACACATTTAGCTCTTGAAGATATGTGGGGCCATTTTATAAGATATAGTAGATATCAGGGAATTCCCTGTGTTCTAGTCTAAGTAGAATTCGATCTCCCAGTGGGGTGGTTAGTTTAGAACATCCTTAGGGAATATTTCCTCATACTCCTCTGCCATGTCAGGAAGCTAAAAAACGATAACATTCACTACTCTGAGGTTAATAATAGCCAACTAATTAGAAATAAACTATATCCTTATGTGTATGATCCAATCCTAATCTTCTTGTAATTACTTCTTGATAATTATAGAAAACCCCATCCCATCAATTTAGAGGCACCACATCATCTTTCAAAATATATATATATATATATATATATGAGCATGAATTATAGAAATCTAGTTTATCCCTAGAATAACATCATATGACCTCATCATGGACATGAATTGATCACACAAGAATATATCTCCTCAAAGGGTCAGGTCACACTATATACAGAAGTGTTTTATTTTTGAATCTCCCCTGGTAGGAGTCTCTAATCGGAAGGGTCAAGCTAAAGGCTCCATTGGAATCTCTATATCATGAAAAAGGCATGTGGGAAGACAAGAGTGGACCACACTAGTTTCAATTAATATTTAAGATAAAGTACATAAGATAAATATCATAAATCAGATAACCTATAGAGTCTCTGGGTTATAATCCTCCACTTCCCACATTTTCCCACATCCTTGATCACTAGATCCCTAGGCCTGGAATGGACCACCTATGGGTGGTGGTTGCAACAGATCAAAACCTCAACCACCTCCCACTATTCTCCCAACTTATCTACAATGTATTCTTCCCTACATACCTTCTTAATAAACCTTTTATCTCTACCTAGATAGTCCATCAACCATCCCCCAATCCACTACATGATGGGTAGGATAGTCCCACATAACATGTCCTCAGCCACAATTGGAGTAGCATAGGCTCTCCCTCAGCTGACCAGAACCATCTAGTGAGCCTTGAACCACAAAACCTATATCATAAGACTATCTCAAAAAAATAATCATGTGAATAGATCTATGATCTTTCTATCAACTACCAACTACTGAAGTCTCAGACCCATGGTGCAAACTGAACAAACCAACTATCAATGTCTGCTCAGCTACAAAACACTCCACCAGCAAGGCACACTCCAGCACTCTAGAATATGAAGGGATATAGAAAGATTACCCTCCATTCCAGATATCTCATCGAAATAAATTCTTGAAGTTCCATTCCAAAAGGTAAACATCAAGAACCATGTCTATAGAGTATCTCAAGTAGTTAGTGAACATTGACGCAAAATCTGCAACTAACATGCTTCCCTAACAGAGATTTAGAAGCTCCTAGATACACATATCATCAACATAACTAAGTAAAAACCCTCTCTAAATAGGAACATGAATTATGTATAGGTGTGATTCATCTCTTCATGAACCTGAGTCACCATATTCCACCATCACCCTATGTATCCATGGAGAAGGCTAGCCGCTTGTACCAGTATCTGATCAGGAGGTGTCCTAAAAAGTTGGAAACTCACCAAACTATATAAATCTAATAATATACCACTGGGGGTGGATAACACCAAAAACTAAGGGGTATTTTTCTATAAAACTCATGAAGTGCTCTCAACCTATGTACATCATATTTTGGTACTTATATAAAAACCAAATACTCAAGGGGTGATGTAAGACCAGCAAACCACCCAGAGGTACCACCTCGTGTAAAGGCACCTAAAATGAAGCCTCGTCACTAGGAAAATCATCCTCATTATCCTACTATGGAATACTAACTAATTTTCATTGTGGATGTATCTTGAAATAGAAAATATATACCATGGTAAAAGGGAAAATTTGTAGAGTTGAATCAAGAAGGACATGGAAACCACAACCCATTCCTATAGGATTCATGTACTGATTTTTTATATAAAACCAATGGATAAATATACCGATTATTAAGAAGTTTATCCAAGTATTAATGAATGTATTTTTTAGTTATTACACCACTACTAGGTTTCCTATCCTGAGTACTAAACTTGATTCACTTTAAAATTGTTTCCTTATTTCCAAAACCAAACCTCATAGATAGACTATCTCCAAAAATAGGTCCTAAGATGAAACTACTTTGATATAAATCTATCAGGACACGAACCACCAGGGCCATCATGTACAATGGTAATCAGCGCATGACATCCCAAACCAACCTTCAATAAACCAGGGGATAGAGAATAAAATAGAGTAGGCATATCACACACATGGGATGCCTTATCCTAAAGTACTTGTACACACTCACACATCTCTAAATACCAATATAATGTAGAAGTAAATATATAAATAATACCAAGATTCATGCATAAAAATAAATCCTACATCAGATTATGACACAAGTATGAGAAAGAAAAAGGGCCAAATACAAGCCCACCAAAACTGTAAAAGAGTTCATCCTACTAGTAAGGAGGGAACTATTGTCAAAACACAACTCCTAGAACCGAATGTGGTCTATTTAGCACAACTATTGTAAGTGGGTACCCTATAACCAACTTATGTATATACTTTGATTACAATTACATATATATAGCTTGATATATACATGTATTTTTCTTTCAAAACTTTTATTTATACTTAGGTATCCACTATATTTATGGTAATTTCCATAGATTACATGTTGTATCAAAAGGTTATAGCAGTTACTAGGAAATAATGAGTACCAAAAGATTCCATGACAGTGATCATGAATTTATGTCCTATGGTCTAGATACATCATGTTGAAAGAACATAGATGATGTGTGACTATCAGGTGTTAAGGGATCATAAGAACTAAGACTTCATTAGATGAATTTTTCATCAGTTTCAAAGAGAAAGGGAATATCCTTTATGAAAGTGCTTCATGGATCAGATGTTGACATTATTGTATCCACCAAGCCTCCTTCCTTTAAAAAAATGGATGTCGATGGATTATTTGTTATTGTTGATCCAGAATCCCTTTAGAAAATATTGGACTTATGTAAGTTTTCGATACTTGGGAATATTATGTACTTCAATGGGGGAAAACTTTGGTCCAATGAAAACCTTAAATCTAGGATCTCACGCTACTAGGGAGACCACGACTGGATGATGATCTTGATTGGTCAATGCTTCTTCCATTGATGAAAAACAAATAGGGTCTTGAACCAATATGGAAGATTGGAAATATTAGCATAAATCCTGGAACTATGAGGATCTCTAAATTAAATATCAAATTAAAACATTTCAATCAAATAAATACTATATTACAACTTTGGGTAAGATTTCATGGCATGAATTGGGTGTTCTTGCACCCTAATATTTTGGACGAGCTTGCTTCTTGTATTGGAATTCCTCTGAATGTGGATCATAGATTCATGAACAGAGAGTTGGGTCTTTATTCCAAAGTATTAGTTGAGGCTGATTTTGATTCTAATACTCTAGAAACAATTTGATTTATTTCCAAAGATCAAAAAACTAAGGTAAAAGTTGAGTATGAATATGTCCCTCTTTTTGGTAATGTTTATAGACTTGTAGGGCACAACATCTCTAACCATAGATCTCTATATAAGCAAGTGAAACCCACAATTGACTCAAATGAATGGAAATATTTTAGTAGAAATAAAAATGGAAAGGATATTGCATTGGAAAAAAATAAACTTCCAAAAAATATTTAATCAAGGAAATGGATGAGAAAACATCCAAGAACCTTTGATGTCAGAAATCTCAATGGGAAAAATTAGGTCTCTCTTGTTGATGAAGAGTAAGGGGTTCATGTTCTACATAGGACACACAAAATAATGAATGATACTGGGAATTATGGTGGTATGGATCAAAATACTGCCCTAAGAAATGAAAATGATAGAATGTATCTTAAAATTTCTCATGATGTTGTGAGTTTATTTAAATTATTGTAGGATGATCACTCTTCATATTCCTCTGATGTGTATAATGTTTTCATAACCTCTCATCTATAGATGTATAAATTATCTACGGCTTATAATCTCAAGGTTGTGGACACATCCAACAGAATCCTTGTACAATCCATTGAAGGTGGAAGCAGTGAAATCATTTTCACTCACATGTGTTGTATTCCTTCTCAATCTGTCTAGCCAGGTTATAAGAAGGATGACATCTATAATAAGTTTATCACCCATCATGGAAATGACAGTACTGTTACACTTTGTGGTTCTTCCTTACAGAGAGTGGACCTCTCTACACATAAGGCATCCATATACAATGGTATCTACAAGTTTATTCCCACCCCTATTGGACAATATTATCTAGAGTATTTTAAAACTAGTAGCAATGTAATCCTTGGAACTATAGGTGAACCTTCCTCCATAATAAATTTGGATGCTACCCTATTAGAATGAAATGACCAGTAGATCTTGTAATCAGTTTTAGTGAATGACCAAGAAATTACTGTGGATTGTTCCTCTGATCATAAGAATGCTTCTTACTACTTAATTCCAGAAACACACTATACAAATACTGATAGCCTGGTCAGTGATGATAAGAAACATTTTTTCACTAGAAAATAATCCAAAAACAAAAGTTATGGGGGGAAGAAGAAAGGTGGATCCTGCTAAAAATGTAGGTTCAAATGAAGATCTCTTTCTATAATTTCTTGGGGATTTCCAACCCTGAGAAGGTTAAAGATTTTAATATTTCTATCAACAGGCATAATCACGAACTTCTTGGTCTCTATAAACCATATATAAATTTCTTTGAGAATATTAATTCTCTTGAAAACTTTGGATACCACCTCATTAACACAAATTAGTCTCGTAATGACATCAAAATACTCTGGGTCTTAACTAATTCTAGACTATAATGAATCTACTCTATTTCCACTGAATAGATGGTTACCCTTAGATATAATTATAGAGGAATTCAGAAATGTTTCTATTTTATTTATTATTATAATGGTTACGAAGAAAGAAGAGGTATTTGGTAGAGCATTCTAGACATGAGAATCTCAAAAACTTCCCATGTAATCCATTGGGGAATTCAATGCCATCTTGAATCCTGATGTGATGTTGGGAATGGTTAATTATTCTATTTAGACTAGGTATTTCAAGGTTTGTGTTAAAAATAGTAATATTTATGAATTAAACTTAGTTGGTGAAAAATACCCCTAGTATAGAAAGAATCTTAATAAAGTGGTTGCCAAAAAGTTGGATAGAGACTTTGTCAATGATGTTGCCTTTGATGCTTGGGCCTCTATTTCTTTCTCTACTCTTGTAAGGTTCAACTCTAATCACCACCCTATTTAGAAAAACCTTATTCCTAAAGAGAATAAATCTCCATATACTTTTAGATTTAACAATGCCTGGTCTTTACACCCTAACTATAGATCTCTAGTTTAATAAATTTGTAGCTCTTTTAACTTTAAATATGATGCTTTTTCTTGTATTTTAAAGCTCAAAATTCTTAAGAAAATGCTGAAATTTTGGAGTAGATATTTCTTCAATCACGTTGATGAAAATATCGATCATCTTGATTACATGCTTCACTCTATTAAAGAAAAGGATATTGGAACTGATTTCCCTACAATCCTGGAGTAGAAAAATAAAGACATACATGACTTGAATATACTATTGAATCTTAAAGAAAGCAGGAAGAGGGAAGCTTTCAAAATTAAATGGATTAAGGATGGTGATAGAAACAAGGTATTTTCTAACTCTCTTAAAAGTGTATGTAAAATAAGTAAAACTTTGGATATTATTAGTGATAATGGAAATTTATTTGATAAAAAAGAAGAACTTTTTTCCCATATTTTTTCCTACTACATGAAACTATTTAATTCTCCCAACACCTACACTAACACAATGGAAGATGTTATTCCTAATCTTATTACTCAGGAAGATAACTTAAATCTCTTTGGTATTCCACATACTTTTGAGATCAAGGAAGTTTTCTTTAGTCTTAATACAAGGATATCTCTTGGGACTATAGTTTTAATAATGACTTCTTTCTGACTTTTTGGGATATTATACACACTGATGCTTGCAGATTAGTTGTTATTATTTTTAAGGTAATCAGCTGACATGGAGAATCAATGCTCAATTTTTTTCCCTAAATCCTAAAGTAGAGAATGAAAATGAGATTCATATATTCAGACCTTTTTTCCCTTGTCAATGCTATTTATAAAATCATTGGAAAAAATCATCTCAATAGGCTCACCATCATTACCAAAAAGATTATGTCCTCAAATCAGTTTGGTTTCATTAAAGTTAGAACCATCCAGGATTTCCTGCTCACTAATTTAGAATGTGTTAATCTTATCATGAAATCCCCTAGAGGTGGAAATATTTACCTCAAACATGATGTTAAAAAATTATTTTGACACCTTATATTGGGGTTTTATTTTTGAGGTTTTGACCAGACTTGGATTTGATATGGTCTTCATAAATTGGGTTAAATCCTTCTAAACTCGGTTCGCATTTTGATTCTTGTCAATGGATTCCCAAAGGGTTATTTCATTTGTTAAAGGGGTTCTAGGTAAGGTGATCCCCTCTCAACCATTATTTTTTCCATTTATAAGGATTATTTAAGCAAGATTTTTCTTATCATGGTGAATACCAGGAAAATCATTCCTATCAGGACTAGTAGATGTCTTGTTACTCCCACTCACATTTTATATGATGATGACATCATTATTTTTATTCATGGTGGAAAAAAATCAAGAACATAAAAAATGTTCTTCTACACTATGAAAAAGTTTCATAGCAATAAATTTGTTGGAATAAGTCTTATATATAATTTTGGAAAAATATCCCTATAGCTAGAAAAATTTATATCATAAATGAGTTTGGAATCAGAGGAGGATTTCTTCCTTTTACTTACCTCAATGTCCCCATGTTTTGGGGTAAACCACAAGTTGGTCATTTTTCTCAAATTGTGAATCAGATTAGGAATCACTTAGCCTCATGGAAAGGAAAAATTCTTTCAACAGCAAGGCATATTAGTCTGGTGAAATCTATTATTATCTCAAAAAAATTACTCTTTTACAATATATATATGTGTGTCTTCTCTTAGGAGAAGCATAAGCACCTTTATAAGGAATTTTATTTGGAGTGGAATCATACTGTATTGAAGAATCACCACTTTTCTATGGAAACAATTTTTTCAACCAATTTATTATAGTGGGATTAAAACTAATAATAACAAAAAATTCAATCAATCATTGTAGGATAGTTTTTCTTGGTGACTCATCAATGAGAAGTTAGAAGCTCTTTATTTTTTAAAGGTCATATTTTAAAAAAAATCTTAAATATGGTAATATTAACTAAATGGAATATTAATTTTTCTTAACTAGATAGGTATTCCTCTAATTGATATTTTAACCACCCATGATATTTATTTGGATATAAATGATTAGATTAAAGATCAAATGGAGACTCCTTTGGATACCCTACCTAATGTGATCAAGGAGTTTGTTCATAATTATAACTGCATTAGTGGTGATGACTCACTATTATGGAAACCTATTACTAATGGAATGATTTCCTCAAAATATTTTTATCAGGAGATGATTCATGGACACATTAACAGTTAGGAAAAAATTAAAACAAAAAATGGATTCTTCTTTCTAGATTTACTCATGTATGGAGATTGATTCATTACAAACTCCCCACTGATGATTTCTGGAAGGTTGTGGGTATAAATATTTTCTCTAGATGAGTCCTATGTAATCAACATAGAGATGATATGATCATATTTTCCTCAGTTGTGTAACAACATCTGTGCTTTGGATAGAAGTAGATGACCTATTTAAATTCAAGCTCCCACACATTTCTAATATCAGGGTGCACCTTCATGAATTCATGTGGATACTTCTTTTATAGTAGATTCATCGTCTTCTTCTCATTGACAATACTAAAGTTTTTCATGTGATTTGGTCCATCCACGACAAACATATTCATGAAGGCATTGGTTTTTTTCTTAAAATAGCCTTGGATAATATAATTTATAATTTTAAAGGAGAAAATGATATTAAATATAATTTTTTTATCACTCCCTTCATGATTTCACTATTCTTAAGTGCTTTGAAATTTTAGGTAATTATTGTGTGCCCCATAGAACCTTTGAAGTTATATGGACATTTCCCTTTCATGGTTAGATAAAATTTAATACTAATTGGGATTTAAGAGGAAATACAGGTCCTTCTGGATATGGTTTTATTCTCAAAAATAATATTGAAAATATAATGGGATGTCTCTTGGGTTCATTCGGTATCACTACATCTCTGGATGCTGAAATTCTTGGAATCATCTATGTGGTTGAGGCAGTGAAAAAAATGGGATGGTCCAATTTGTGGCTTGAATTTGATTCCACCACTATGGTGCAGGAGATTAGAAATGAAACCATTCATCTATATTATAATATCACTACTCTTTGGATAAAATTCATGGAATATATTTCATCCATGAATTTTATAATAACACATGCATTTCATGAAGAAAATTATTTGGAAAATGGACCTGAAAAAAGAAGGGGTAATGACCAATAAGTTGACCCAGATCAATGAAGTTCTTGATGGTATTTTTCCCTATTGGTAGTATGTTTTTTGTAAAAATACACATTTCAAACTTCTATAACCTTGTTTTCATTCAATAAAGGAGGCTTGTATTTTTAGAAAAGTCCTTATTCCTTTATTTGATCATGTACTTTGATAAAATTAAAGGTTGGAACCAAGGATTTTATTTGATGGAAATGGAATTTGGTTGGTGTTTTTTGTGAATCCACATTGGTTTGATCAAGGATTTTTCAATACAAGTGATATTACAGTATAGGATGACAATAGTGTTAAAGGTGGAATTGTTTCTCAGTGTTTCCCAAATTGTTTGGTCCAAAAATTAGAGAATAAAGAAAAGTGTTTTTCAAAAAGGAAGTTTCATGAAATACAGAAGGTGTATTTTAATGTTTCATACAAGTTATGTACAGAGAACATCTCTTCAAAATATTTTAAAGGAAATAGGCATGTGCAAGATCTATTTTTTGTGGGGAATATTGGGTTCTGCACAGAAGAGACTTATACACCCAATGA
Source organism: Viscum album (assembly GCA_963277665.1). Taxonomy (NCBI): domain Eukaryota; kingdom Viridiplantae; phylum Streptophyta; class Magnoliopsida; order Santalales; family Viscaceae; genus Viscum; species Viscum album. Next base: position 955,399,525 of record OY728128.1, on the reverse strand, counting down.
GACATCAAAAATGGTTTTACGCACACAGAGATAATATTGTGAACAAGGTTTTTGAATGATATAAATATGTTTCTACCCCCATTAAATTCTCAAAAAAAATTCCAACAAAGATTCAGTGTCACTACCATATGAAAGAGTTACACATAGAAGACTTACGCACATTATATTTTACGTGCAAGATGTTCCTTGGGTATAAAAAGACCATGTAAATCCCAAGGTGTCATTTTGTGAAATATAGGGATTTTGTGAAATAAATATTGAATGAAAATTCCAAAACTTGCATGCAAGGACATGTGTTAGGCACAAATTTAGTGGTGAGATACTAACAAGCGTTTGATATCTGATTTATTTGATCATCATTTTCAAGTGAATCGACTCGGGACTTCGATGAAAGTAGAGTATTGTGATAGATAGGGACAAATACTTCAATGAAAATATTTTGAATATACCTTCATATAGATAAACTGAGTAAGACTTCACCCAAGGTAGTGAGCCAGGGGGAGTCAATGTAAGTGTTCTGAGGGATGCAGTATGTTGTCCCTAAAATATTGTAAAGGAAATGTGCCTAACATATAGTGGTTGTGTCTAAACTTTTTCATTCTACTAATAGTAAAAACTAGTGAATTTAGGTATGATCGAAACATTGTCAGAGTATTCTCCTGGGACTTTCCCTTAGTGGTGAATAAAGTAAAATTGTTGTGTTGTTTCTTTTCATGTGATTGTTTTTTTACTACACATTCTCATCAGACAGGTGTAACAGGTTTCTACCAATGTGGAAACAAGATCTGTCACTTTAAAAATAAAACATTTAAACCCTGATCCACCCCTCCCCTCTCGGAGTGTTATGGGGTCCTACAAGTGATATCAGATCCTACAGGTTGCTGGTGTTAAATATTTCCTTCCTTGTTGTCATGAATAATTCGGTAAATGTTAGGGGATTCCCCCTCTTTGATGGAAGAAACATCCAGATTTTAAATAATAGGATGATATACCATATAATATCTCTTGGAATGGAGGTAATATTTACTACTTCACAAGGGATTCAGGTCACTAATGAAATAGGATTTTCTATGACTGAAATAGATAGAAAATTTCTTTATGAAGATGCCAAAACACAAAATTCCCTCACTGCTTCTCTCTCTGATCAAATCTATTTGAAGGTTATGAGTTTCACTTTATCCAATTATATGTGGGAAAAACTAGAAAATATATATGAATGTGACAACAAAGTGAAGGATGTGAAACTCCAAGTTTTACACAATAGTTTTGATGATCTAAAAATGCATCCTAGTAAAAATGGAGATACATTTTTCAATCGAATTAATGAATTTTTAAGAGGAATTTTAGGGCTTGGTGAAGAAATCAAAGACATTTAAATTTTATAGAAAATATTGATAAGACTTCCACATATTTATAATCCAAAAGTTTTATCCCTTTAGGAAAGGGATATTTCAAAACTTTATTTGGTTGATCTACTAAGAAGTTTTGTAGTATATGAAATGAGAATAAAACTAGAGGATTAAAAAAGTTGTGTTATCAATGAGATGACATTCAAATACATGGAAAAAACATGAGATTTTATGAGATTTTGTTAATGAGGTTAATGAAAAAGATGAACTTCTTTATATCTTTACAAATAAATTCAAGAGAGGAAAAGGGGGATTTGAAGGAAATTTACCCTTGGCATGTTTTCGTTGTGGTATATTTGGGCACATTGCATATCGATGCCCAAGGAAGTTAGATGATGAAGAGAGTAAATCTGGAAACTTGCAGATGCCTCAGAAAAGGTTTTATCAAAAGGAAGACTTCAAATATAGAAATAAATTGTAGAGATATAGTTTTTTATGTGAAGAAGAGTATGATGATAATAAATTCATTGAGTAAGAATAACCATAGTTTAAATATAGAACCAAAGAATCTATGATGGCTACAATTGAAATTTATAACCATAAAAAAATAAATCTAGATATAATCAATTTATTACTGATTTTGATCTCAAGTTTCAACTTAAGGATGCTCTTATTAATATTTAGAATCAAAGTAATAGATGAAAAAAGTGGAGAGCAGATGTGGAAGAGTCATCAAAATATGTTGATTGAATTGAAGTTGAAATTTATTAACTGGAAGAAGTAGTAAAATAACATTCAATACCTATTGAAATCTCCAAATGTGTAGTTGAATTCAAGCTCAAGATTGAAGAAAAATCAACAGTCATCAATGACCTTACATCCAGATTGGAAGATAAGTCCAAGACTGTTGAGGTTCTTGAAGAATAAGTTGTTACTCTAATAAGTAAACACGAAAGTTAATAAAATTCAATGGAAACAATGAAGAAAATATAGTTTTTAATATTATTATATTTTGAGCTGATAGAGAGATCTAAGAGTGGTTCTGAAAGAGTATAGAAGGATTTGTATGATCAAAGATCCACATGCATTGGAAAAATTGGAATTGGTTGTGATGCTAAAACATCAAAGGATAGAAATAAGATGAATCAAAATAAAGGTAAGTTGAAAATTGAGCATATTGAGAAGTCACATGAAGTCTTAATAAAGAAATCCCCAAATCAAACTGAAACGAGAACTAAAAACCATCCACAATTATACAAAAATGATCTTCAGTCAAACACTTTTCCTAAGGAAGGTGATCTAAGGATAAATAGAAGTGTGAATACATTTCCTCTTATGAAATGTCAATTCTATGGCTATTTGGGCCATACCATGTCATAATATGAATAGGAAAGGATCTATTTGAATAGGTAAGAGCTAGGAAGTCAATAAAGGAGAATAAATACATATTCTACATCTTATAGAAGAAATATTTTCTATGGATATTTTTTCACTATTATAACTTTGGACAAAAAGATATTTATTTTAGACAGAGTAATATTAGAAAAAAATCATAAATAACTCAAAGACAAGTCAATACTCTCCAACCAGATGGTGTTCCTCTCAAAAATAGGATTTCTCATCTAGAATAATATTTTGAGTATGATGAACCTTTTCACATAGAAAAGATATTTGAAAGTCCATATTTATCTTTCACTCAATCTAATATTTCATGGAAGGAAAAGAATAAATTTGAAAATTCCAACCTTGCAGAAGTATCTCTGAAATCTATAAAGAACAGCAGAAAATAGATTCTTGATAGTGTGTGATCATCCCATATGACGGGAAATGCAGACTTATTAAATAATGTTAAGAAGATGGTTGATGAAATAGTAATGTTCAATAATGATAGTGCTTTGAAGATTAAAGGTGGTGGAAGTACTAAACTAGATAATGGAAAGATGATGAAAACTAAAGTTCTTTATGTAGGTGGTCTACATCACAATCTCTTGAGTGTGAGTCAACTTTGTGACTCGATACTGATAGTGACATTTAATAAAAATGGGTTCACTATCAGAGTAAAGATGGGGAAATCTCTCATAAATTGATGTATAGCATATGGAAACCTATATAAGGTTAATAGTAAAGATAATATTTTATACATGATAGTTGAATAATAGAACAACCTGTGGCACCATAGGTTGGGTCAAATTAATCAAAAATACATAGAAATTATATCTAAGATGAATATAGTCATGGATATCCCCAATATGAAGCATAAATGAGAAAATACTTATGATTCTTGCATACCAGGAAAGTTGTCCTACAGTAAATATCGAACGAAGAAGAAAATGGCATCAAATATACTTGATCTCATTCATATGGATGTTTTTGGACCAATAAATGTGGCTGGAACATATAGAGCGAGGTACTTTATTCTATTTATTTATGATTATAGAATAATGGCTTGTGTGATGGTTATTCATAGGAAATAGTAAGTGCTTGATTTCATGAAAAGTTATTGATGTATTGTTGAGAATGATATAGGTCGTACAATAAAAGTTTTATGATCTAAAAATGGATGGGAATATGTATCCATTGAATTTGAAAATTATATAGAGAAACATGGAATACAACATGAGGTGGATGTTATGATAACCCCATAGTAAAATGGTTTTTTCGAACATAGGAATTGACAGGTAAATAATATGGTCAGAACTATGTTTATTGAGAGTCATATCCCTCTCCATTACTGGAAAGTGGTTTTTCAAGCTACAGTGTACACTTAAATTTGAACAGGGATTTATATGGGAGAAACATAGACACCATATGAGTTATGGGATGAAAAGAATCCCTATTTAAATTATTTTTATGTTTTTTGAAGTAAATGTTTCATCTTCAAAAAATAAGAAAATCAATGGAAGTATGGTGATGCTACTGAAGAGGGAATATTTTTTGGATACTCAATGAAGATAAAAGATTACGAGTGTTTAAATAATCATCTTGGAAGAATTTTGGAAGGTAGTGATGTAAATATCATTAAAGATAAAACCAAAAATTCCTTTAGGAATTCATATGATTATATGATAGAAAATGAGGAAGAATTTGGATGTTGAATAGGTGCAAATACAAAAGTAAAGGAATGCATGAAAAACATTCAGGGATCACAACACAATGTTGATTTAGAATACAAAACCATAGCTGAAGAAAATTCTTTTGAACCTCATAGGATAAATAAAATAGAAGAAATTAATCAATCTAACATCATTGGAGATTGGACAACACCCACACAAACAAGGAGAATGAGGAATAATGTATAATCTTCCTTTCTATCAGTTGTGAAACCATCCTCTTTTAAAGAAGCTACAAAGGATGAATCATGGGTTAAGGTCATGAATGAAGAGTATGATTATATTGAAAAGAACCAAACATGGGATCTTTTCAAGAGACCTCAAAGTCACAATATGATTATTATGAAGTGTATTTTTTAGAAAAAATGTGATGAGCATGGTAATGTGATCAGAAATAATTCATTATTGGTGTGTAAAGGATATTCACATATTGAAGGTGTTGATGTTGAAGAAACATTTTATCTGGTGGCCAGACTGGAGTCAATCAGAATTTTTCTTACCATGAAAATTCAAAGAGGATACAAAGTATATCAAATGGATTTCAAAACATCTTTCTTAAATGTCTTTATTGAATAAGAAGTCTATATTGAACAACTAGTGGGTTTTCTTCTTTGTAATGATGAAATGAATAATTTTAGATTAAATAAGATGATCTATGGTTTAAAGTAGGCACCATGAGCATGGTACTCTCAGCTGGATTATTATCTAAAGAAGATCAAATTTAAAATAGTAGGAGTGGATCACAATCTATATGTGAACAATTCTCAGAAATATCAGTTCATGGTACTGTTGTATCTAGATGATATTATATTTGGTGGAAGTAGGCAAGGATCAGTGGATGAATTTTCCAATCACATGAAATCAGAATTTGAAATATCTATGATTGGTGAATTAACATATTTCTTAGGGATGCAATTGATTTATAGGAAAGACTAAACTTTTATTTCTTAGGAAATGTATGCAAGAGAGTTACTAAATAAATTCAATATGCATGACTCCAAACCAATGTCGACTCTGATTTCGGTTCAGACAAAATTGGTAAATTATGAGGATGGGATATCTATTGATCCCACAATGTACAAGATAATCATTGGAAGCTTATTTTACATGACTACAACATGGTTAGATATTGTCTTTCCAACATGATTAGTGGACCGCTTTCAAAGTAATCCGAATAAAGAACATTTGATAGTAGTAAAAAGAATCATGAGGTTTATTCACGTCACTCGCAATTATGGATTATACTTTGTTATAGGAAAAGATAATGAACTATCAGATTTTTTTATGCTAACTAGGATAAAGATGTGGTGGAGATAAAGTAAAAAAGTGGTAGAGAATTCTTTATTGGAAAGAAATATGTGGTCTGTTTGAGTAAGAAATAGGAAATTACTTCTCTTAGTACTACTAAATCAGATTATATCTCTACGATAAAGGCATGCACTTAGTTACTATGGACAAAGAAACAAGTGACTGATATTAGTGATGAGGTAAAATAGTCAATGTTGATTCACTATGATAATAATAGTTTGATCCATCTCATGAAGAATCTGGTTCAGCATTCTTATATGAAATTTATTGAAATTTGATATCACTTCATCAAATAAAAAGTTGATCAAGGTCTGATTCAAATGGATCATGTTGGAGCTGATGACCAAGTGGCTGAAATTCAGAAAAAATCCATTGGAATCACATGTGTTCTAGAAACATCAGTTTAACCTTAGTGTTAAACCACCTCCCAGTGCATGAGGAGGTTATGAGTGTTCTCCTCTCCCTAATTTTTTTACATGTTTTAATCTGTTTGTGGAAGTGATGCAGGTTTATGGGGGAAATACAATTCTGGGAGAGTGTGTTTTGATATCTACAATTAAAAATCAAGTTCTTTGGGTTTATTTAAAAATGGGGGGAATGAATAAATTCAATGTTTTTAGGTTGTATAAGAATATATAATGGATAATTTATGGAGAAATTAAATGTGTGGTTGTTGTAGGTTTTTGTAAAACCATGCAATGCTTTTATGACATGATCAAAATTCAGTGTTATGAGGAAATAGTCAAAGCTTAACTTGTACATATTTAAGTGTTCCAAAACATGAGAACCCAATTCATGATTTCCCTATTGTTTTTTACACCAAGAATTTCTCAGGTAGACTTATAGTTTTTGATGACTTATCTCTTTCATTTCAGGATTTGTTATTGGCTGGTGCTTTATTGAATTTATCTGGAGATTGCTAACAAACCCCAAGGGGGAGATTATTGGAACCAAGGTTGTTATTTGATGGAAATGGAGTTTTTTTGTGTTTTTTATCAATCCAAATTGGTTTTATCGAGTATTTTTCAAGATAAGTGATCTTATAGTATAGGCTAACAACAGTGTTGAAGGTGGTATTGTTTCCCAGTGTTTGCTAAATATTTTTGTCCAAAAATTGGAGAATGAAGAAAAGTGTTTTTGGAAAATGAAGTTCCACACAATAATGAAGGTGTATTTGAATGTTCTATACAATTTATGTTCTAAGATTATCTCTTAAAAATATAGAAAAGGAAATATGAGCATGCAAGATCTTTTTTTTGCGTGAAATATTGGGTTCTGTGCGGAAGAGGCTTACACGCCCAATGAGATGTAAACATTATTTTCTATGCATGGAGAGAATATTTTTTATAAGAAATTTGGGGGATATAAATATATGGATACCCCCATGCAAGACTCAGACATTTTTCTAATTAATATTTAGTGTCTCTACCACATGAAAGAGTTGTGTTCATAAGACTTACGTATAGTAAATATTACGCATAGGATGTTCCATGAGTCTAAAAAGATCAAGTGAATCCCACAATGTGTTTGTGTGAAAGATATGGGTTTTTTAAAATAAATCTTCCATGAAAATTCCAAATCTTGTGCACAAGGACAAGTGTTACGCACAAGTGCAGTGTTGAGCTACTAACAAGTTTCTTATATCTATTTTGTTTGATCAGTGTTTTTAAGTGAATAAACTCAGGAATTCGATAGAAGAGTATCATTCTATATAGGGACAAATAATTAAATGAAATTATTTTAAAGATACCGTAATATAGATAAATTTAGTAAGAATTCACCCAAGGTAGTGAGCTAGGGGGAGTCAACGGAAGTGTTTTGAGGGACGCAGTGCGCTATCCCTAAAATATTATAAAGGTAGTGTGCCTATTACAGAGTGATTGTGTCTAAACTTCTATATTCCACTACTAGTGAATAATAGTAGATTTATTTATGACAGAAACACTATCGGCATATGCTCATTGGAATATACATTAGTGGTGAACCAAGTAAAATTGTTGTGTTATCTCTTTGTATGTGATTGTTTGTCTACTTCACATTCTCATCAAATGGGTTTAACAGGTTCCTATTAATGTGGGAACAAGATCCATCAATTTAAGAACAAAAATTTGACAACCTAATTCACCTATCCCCTCTCAAGGTATTCTGCGGTCCTATAGGAAAAACAATGGCATTTAATTCATAGTGAGGTAGCTTGTGTTGGGTGTGTCATTGGTAGTATGACATTGGTTAAATGATCAAGATAGAATTTATCACTTTCAATTTAAAGAAGTAATATATTGGGCCTAGTTGATTGGGATGGTAGTACCTTCATAAAACCATGGACATGGTAGTCAAAGGTAAGTCTGTCTAGTTAGGTTGAAAAATAATAAATCGAGAATGGATGATGAGATAAGGTTTGCATTCTACTTTATGAGATATCATGAGACAAAGAAATTATATTACATAGTGTGTGTCCATCAGAAAGGTTATCATTTTTGTGATTTTCCTTATCTTATCAATAACCCGGATGGGTTTCTAGACTCCACTCCTAATCTATGAATAGTATTCACTACTATCAAGATAATAACCTAGAGGGTCACACATAAAAGCGTATTCAAGAGTATATCATATTCTAATGAATAGGTGTATAGGACTTGGTGGGCCCTAACAATGGGTTCTGAGTTGTGCTCGAGAATAAATGATCACCAACAAATAAATAAATTCATTATTATTCAAGTATAGAATAATTGGATTTGAATTTATTTGTTAAAAGTATTCACAGGTCATTAAGTGAATACATGGGAAAATATTATATGAACAAATATTATTTTAATATTCAATATTCATTTAATATTGTTAGAATTATGAGTAAAGTTAATGACTAAATTTTATCATGTAGTATATTTATTATATATTAAAAGTAAGTGATAAAAATATAAATGACATTATGATGTATTTAGTTCATAATAATGTTTATTTTACAACTTATTTAGTGAGAATTTTATATATAGGGGGCTATTGAACTCATTTTGAGGGTTTAACCTCCTATATATAAGAAAAGAGGATCTCATTTCTAGGGAACTATTCATACCCATGAAATTGAGATCTCCTCTATCCTTCTTCCCACATCCAAGAGAGAGAAATCTGCATACAAGCATTTGATATTCAATTTTCTTCATGGATTGAAGGGATGAGATCGTGGTGATCATCAGGATGTTGAAGGATTTGTTGGATCTCTATACTGTCACCCTAATTCTGATGATCAGTGTTCCAAGACTCTTGAAATGTGTGTGGATGATCTAGAGGGGTTCAAACTTGGATATTTCAAGCAACAATCACCGGTGAAAAGCTATAGTTGAATGCACTTCCGAATTGAAATAGGTGATAATTTATTTAATTTTTATGCTTAAATAATTCATGTGAGATCCTTGGACCACCACCAGGTCTTGGATCATATAAGATGATGAAGTTTCAACACTCTAGTTATGAAAAATTTTAAATCCCCAACACACTAGCTTCCACTACATGCTTTGGTACCATCATTAGTATCAAAGGGTCACATGAATTTTTTGTGATAAAAATATTTAATTTCCCTTAAATTTAATTTAAGGGATTTATTTTGGTCCCAATGGAACATACCACAAGTTGATCTAATTTCATACGTCCAAGTTACATTCATCTGAAAATTTCACTTCTAATCTAAAATGTGGCTTTTATGGGTGAAAATTGTAGATTTATATTTATATATTTGTTCGTGTTGTTGTTTTTAGTGAATTCCTATGAATTTTTTTGACTAGCATAAAACCTAATATAATATGGTAATTGTAAAATATCCCAATGAGTCACTTATTTCCAAGGGATAAAATTTTTCAATAGCCTATAAAAATAGGCTATCTAAAAGGTACTACAAAAAAATAACATTTGAGGTGGTTACATGGTGGTTCTAATAAAAAATAAAAAAATTGGGTGGTGGTGGAGTTTTTTTATTAAGAAAAAACAAAGCATAAACCAAATAGGATTTGAAATTTGAATATAACCAAAAGGAGAAAATTGGGGTGGCACCCCAGCTGGGTGAACTTAAATAATTTAAAAATAAGGGAAAGCTTCTTTTGTAAGCTCTCCCATGTGCCTCCTCTAGCTAGCCTATTGTCATGGCCATCCCATTACTGTCTCACTGTCATCACCTCCCTAACAGTGTCCACTAGTAGGCACGTGTGACCACCTCTGGTCACCGTTGTAGCCTCCTCAAGCAATCCCATCTGGCCAACCACTATTACCCCATCCATCATTAAACTCGCGGTCGTCGTCACCCCATCGTTCCACCTCACCAAAGCTGGTAGCCACCACCCCTATAGACTGCCAACCCACTGGTGCCTCCTCCTCACACCTAAGTTTTTCTTGCCATAGCATGAACACCTAGCCACAAACGCTACCCCCTCTACCATAGTGACTGATAAACCCCCTTTCATGCATGACTGACAACCCCCTTTCCCTATTAGCAACCTCAGATCCACCTTTCCATATCTGTCTTGACTCGAAACCACTCTGCATTAGTTTTTCCCAACCAATAATAAGCCTATAAATGGTTGGGCCCACTCATAATGGGCTAGGGAAGGGTTTTAGGGCCTATGAAAATTTCAAACCTCCAAGAAATATTTTGAAATAATTTTTTGGAATTTAATAAATAATAATAAATTTATTATTCTAAAATTTAGTTTAATTTTTGGTATAAATATTAGACTAATTTCAAAATAAAATGAAATAAAATTATTTGAATTGAAATTATTTATTTAATTTATTTAAATCCCCTTAAACATAAAGTTATTGCATTTTAATTTTTATCACACATTTAATTTACCCTTCAACTGTTCTTGAGCATTGATAAACATTGCATGTCTAGATTTATTATATTTTATTAATTATTACAACTGTGTTTGATGATTATAATATTTACTTTTTTTCCAATATTCTGGGTCATATATTTTCATTTAATTTGTATAAAGGTATTCATGTCCATCAGTATTATCTATATGTATTTTTTACTTCCCAAGACCCCTCATCTGCATGCAAGTATATTTTTATGATGATGTTGTATGATGTGGACCATGCCAAGCTAAGTCAGTTTCCTATATGAGATGTAAAAAGACTTGACTGGGGTACGATCTACGATACGATTCAAGATCGACTCAGGTATTATACCCCTCAGTCATGGTTGATCCATTAAGTTTAAGTGGATCAACCAATACAAAATCATCAAGATCAGTCATGTAGTTTATTTATTTTATACATTGTTTATTATTTTATGAATGTGAAAGTTTTTGAGAAACACATAAAATAATAAACAAATAATGCATAAAGACACGATGAATGTTTTTCTATTAATTCATGTTCAGTTATGAGTGTGACAACATAGTATGAACACATTTAATAGAAAATTATTATATTCATTAAGAAATAATAAAAAATACCAAAGTATTATTGATTCATAAATCCCTCCATAGATTAAATTCGAACAAAATCGGGTGTATGGGGTACTCTTTAACCCTTGTTGTGGGTGCCTCCAACTATTGGGAAGTTCTTATGAGATTAATGGGTTGAATTACTAAATCTATAAGAAAATAAGTATCTATATCTATCTTACTGTCACTTTAGTGGCAAAGAGTTGAGGGAATCAAGGTTACTATTTTGAGAAGCTAGGACTTCACTCAATAGTTCAACAAGAAACAATTTAATATGGTTGGACAGTCGAGTACCTACCTTGGAACTCTTCAAGTAGTGGTGTATCCATATATTTAACTACGAGGAGAGGTTTTAAGGACCCTTTCCACTAGAATAATTAAGAAATAGGGAGTTTCGAATCTAGTAGTGATGGATACTATAGTTCGATAAAACAATAGCAGACATTTAATGATTTTATTAATTAATAAATAATGTCTAAAAAATAATCATGATAAAGTATTAACTACTAAATTTATTTTTTTTAGATAAAAAATGGAAAACACCAATACCATCAGTTCATTAACACTACAATCAATTCTGGATAAATAATATATCATGATCGTCCATAACATCCATGAGTGGTGTAGGGGATTTCACATAGTACAATGACAAGAGAGGAAGATTTGTGTGTTGGATTCCACACTTTCTGCTAATCCTCCTCATGGATAAATTAAGGTAGATAAATAAAAATGGAAAAATCATATAGATGCACTAGATGTACAGTGTATTATGTTTTCATCTATGCCCTCTCAGCTATAGAAAATCTATGAGGATGAAGATACCTAAAAGATTCTACGTCATCTCAAAAAAATTATATCAGGAGAGAGTAAGGAAATAAAGGTATGAGATATCAAGTTCACTATATAGGTGCAGGATAGTATAAGGGAATCAAGAAGGACCTAATGTACTCAAGATGATAAGGTACGTTGAGATACTTGAATCTATTTGGTTCAAACTGAACCAAGAAGTAGAAAATGATCTCATTCTTACCTATTTTCCTCTAAGATTCTTGTATTTTATTATTAACTAAAATTTTATTAACATGAAAAATTCTCTCACATACCTTTTGGATTTAGTTCTTCAAGCTAATAAGTATATGAATAATAGAAATTCTTCAGTCCTTGTGGTGAATAAGAGGATGGAGGGAAAGACAAAGTGGTCTAAGGCTAAGTCCATGTCGAAGACACCTCTGCACTATCCTTCCTAAAATCCAAATATAAAAAGGTATGGAAATGAGTGGGAGGTTGTATTATTTTCACTTTATAGGAAAGGACACTGGAATAAGAATCAAAGAGCTGGGAAAATGATCAATGTGACACCTCTACTTCATTTATTTTTTTCATTGAATGTAATCTATATTTATCTACAAGTTGGGTATTGGATATAGAATGTGGGTCACACATTTGTATTTACATACATAAACCAAGTAGATTCTAGAATATTTAAAAGGGTGAGGTGGATCTTCAATATACATATGGTACGAGACTCATAGAATTTGTAGTGGGGGGTTATAATCTTACTTTATTTAGTGGTTTTTTTCTTTTATTAAATAATTTTAATTATATTACTTCAGTTACTAGAAACATAATCTCAGTGTCATGTTTGGAAACCATGGGATTTTATTTCAAGTTTAAAAATAAATGTTGTCTCTTTTATATGGATAACATATGTTGTGGTATGGTGCATCTTTAGAATGGCTTGTATATATGTGAACTCAAAAACCCAGTAATGGAAATCAATGAAGAAAGTAGTGAAAATGATTTAATTAACACCCACCTATGGAACTTCAGTATTTTCATGTAAATGAGAAGCATTTAACAAATTACATCAAGCAAGGTTTTTAGACTCTGTTGAGTTAAAACCTATGAATGTATGACTTGCTTATTTAAAAAGAAAAATGACCAAAGCACCCTTCCCTGGGAAATGCGCAAGAGTCATTAGATTACTGGAATTGATTCATACTAACATCTATTGATCATTTATAGTAGAGGAAATGGATTGTTTTTTGTACTTAATTAATGTTACAAATGACTATATTAGGTATGGTTATATCTAATTAATTAGGTATAAGTTAGATTTCTTTCAAATGTTTAAGGCTTACCAACATGAATTAGAAAACCATCTTGGAAATAATATTAAGGAACTTCGCTCAGACCATGGAAGAGAGTACCCAAACCAAGTATTAATTAATCACTTAAAGGAGTGTGGGATGGTATCCCAACTCACTTCTCTTTATACACCATAGTGGAATGGTGTTAGTGAAAGGATGGATTGGACCTTGATAGACATGGTTAGATCAACAATGAGTCATACATATCTTCCATTATCCTTTAAGGGATATGTATTGTAGAAAGTGGAATATACCCTTAACTGAGTATCAACTAAATTTACAGATGGAATTTCATATGAGTTATGGTATGGGAAAAAACCTAATATGTCACACATATATGTTTGGGTATACGAAGATTTTTTTAAGACTATACCTAGTGATAAATTAACATCTCAAAGTACAAAGTTCATATTTATATGTTATCCTAAACAAAATGAAGGATATTAACTATATAACCCTTCCAATATAAAATTAAATGTGTTAATAAATTCCATATTTCTTGAAAGGGAATACATTTCCAATGAAAATAGTGGTATCAATATTGACTTCTAGAAATTCTATGCTCTAGATGAACAAGAGTTGTTATGGGAATAATATCCACAAGATAAAGTGGGATATGAACATGTTCCTGAGACACAAGTACTATATAGGCCAACTTGAGAGGTTATAAAACAAGATTGATATGGTTTTCTTGTCACCAAGTCAGGTGAGGCATTACTCTTAGAGAATGATGAACCTCTAATATACAAGGAAGTAGAGTAGGCAAGGATGATGCTAAATAAAATGATTCCAATCATTTTGAGGTGGAGTCCAAGTATCAAAATCAAGTTTTCATTTTGGTAGATCCTCTAGCTGATTTAAAACCCATTGGGTGAAAATGGGTATTAGATAAAAATCTAGACATAGATGGTAAAGTAAATACCTATAAATAATTTTTCATAGTGAAGGGTTTCGGGAAACATCAAGGCATAAACTGTGATGAATCCTTATCACTAGAGAGATGCAGAAGTCCATTAGAACAATACTTACAATAAAAGTATTCCATTATTATGGTATTTGGAAAATGGATATAAAAACTAAATTTTTAAATTTGTAGTTGGTTAAATATGTCTATATGACTCAACCTTAAGGATTTATTAAGTAAAATAATTTCAATAAAGTGTACAAGATTTAGATATCAATTTATGGATTGAAGTGGACATCACGGTCATGGAATGTTCATTTTGATGATGCCATAATGGAATTTGGGTTTTTCAAGAAATAATAAGATCTGTGTGTTTATAATAAGTTTAGTTGGAATAACATCCTTTTCCTTATATTATATGTAGATGACACAATACTTATGGGAAATGAAGTGAGATTCTTAAAATAAGTTAAGGCTTGGTAAAATGATTGCTTATCCATGAACTAAATAAGTGAAGAAGCATATATTCTAGGGATTAAGATCTATAGAGATAGATATTAGGGGCTACTTGGGCTAAGTAAAAGTACATATATTGATAAGGTACTCAAAATGTACAATATAGAACAATCCAAGAGAGGCTTGTTCATAATGTCCCATGGTTTCAATCACTCCAATAAAATGTGTCCACAGATACAGGAGGTGATTGAAAGAATGAGTAAAATCCCTTAAAGATAATTAGTGGGATCTATCATGTATTTCATGTTATGTACTAGGTTTGATGTTTCCTTTACTTTAAGAATGGTGGAAATATATCAATCTAATCCAAGAGAGTTGCATTGGGTAGTTGTAAAAAATATCCTGAAGTACTTGAGAAGTACAAAGGATATGTTACTGGTGTATAGAGTAGATAAGGAACTAGTCGTGATAGGATTCACTTATGAAGGTTTACATATATATCATGATGATATAAAATCACATTCATGATATGTATTTTTCCTGAATGGTGGTGTAGTGATATAGAGAATCTCAATGAAATCTATAGTTGTTGAATATGTAGCAGAATTCGAGTATATCATGGATTTTAATATAGATAAGTAATCATTATAGATATGCATCTTTGTCTCATACATCGGTGTTTTGACTAGTAGTGAAAACTCTATTCCAGTTTATTATGATAATACTATAGCAGTGGTGTTTTCCAAGGATCCAAGGTCACACCAAAGGCCAATCATATACTTTAGAAGTTTCATCTCTCGTGGAATTTTACTTAAATAAGTGAAGTCATAGTTAGTAAAGTATCTATATAGGATAACATGGAAGACCCCCTAAATAAATCCATATCTCAATAGAATCATGATTCTCATGTGAGATCTAGTGGATTGAGACTTTTTAGCAGTTGTCTCTAGTGAAAGTGGGAGTGTGGTAAGTGGGTTCCCTAGAACCAACTTATATATATATACTTTTATTACCATTACATGTATATATATTGATATATACATGTTATTATCTTACCAGAATAGTGTTGATACTTCTATGTCCAATATATTTATGGTAATTTTCCTAGAATACATGTTGTATCAAAATGTTATAGCAGTTCCCAGGATATAATGAGAACCTAAAGATACCATGAAAATAGTCTTAAAGTTATGTCATATTGTCCAGATACATCATGATAATAGTAAACATAATATGTGTTAATATCAAGTGATGGGGAAGCATAATAATTGATACTTCATCTCATGAAGTTCACACTTGGTGTTCTCAAGAAGATGAGATCATGAAGAAAGACCTGATAATAGGAACACTACATGTTTTAGGTTTCATTGGTAGTTCCTATCTACGAACATAGGTAATTTTATCTTGAATTGAGATTATTATTAGTGTATAATACTTGATCATGTATTTTGATTGAAGGAAAAAACTATTTCATTAAATTCATAGCAAGGTAGTTTGCATTGGGTGTGTCATTGATAGTATGGCATTGGTTGAATGATCAACATATAATTTTTTCTTTCCAAGTTGAGAAAGTAATAACCTAATACTAATTGATCGGGATTGTAGTACCTTCATAAATTTATATCCATGGTAGTTGAAGTTAAGTCCATCTATCAAGGAAAATAAATAATAAAGAACGAATGGATGATGATATAAATTGTGCATTCCGATTTATGAGATATCATAATTTAAGGAGATTATATTACATCATGTGTGTTCATAGGGAATTTTTTCATTGTTATGCCTTTTCCCTATCTCTTTAGAGGATTTGATGGGTTTCTAGACTCTACTCTATGTCTATGAATAGTATTCACTTCCATCAAGATAAGGGTCTAGAGGGTCACACATAATAGCGTATTCAAGAGTCTACCCTATTACGATGAACATGTGTATAGGACATGGTGGGCCCCACCAACGAGGTATGATATGTGTCAAAGAATAAACAATATCCTAAAAATAAATAAATTCCTTATTATTTGAGTATAGAATAATTGAAGTTGAATTTATTTATTAATATTATTCATAGGGAATTGAGTGAATTTGTGAAAAAATATTATATAAACAAATATTTTTTAATATTCAAAGTTCATTTAATATTGTGGGAATTAATGGTTGAGTTAATGACTCAGTTTTATCATATAATGTATTTATAATATATTACAAGTAAGTGATCAAAATATAAATGACATTATGGAAAATTTAGTTCATCATAACATTCCATTTACATTTTATTTAGTGATTTTTTTATATATGGAGGGTTGGGAAACCCTTTTTGTTTATTTAACCTATGATATTTAAGTAAAGAGGGGATCATTTAAATAGAACTATCCATACCAAAAAATTTAGATCTACTCTCTCCTTCTTCCCACATCCAAGATATAGAAAACTATCCTATAAGTATTTTATCTTCGATTTCCTTCACGAATCAAAGGAATGAGATGATGGTGATCATCGGGATGTAACATGTTTCATCTAAGATTCATGATGCAACCTGGATTATGATGATCAATGTAAGAACCCGAGTTTTTAGAAATGGGTCAAATTCCGACCCTGTTTAAACTTTTTGACTGGTTTTTGAGAAGTCTGGAAAATCTGGTCAGTTTCTGGAAATTTCCAGACTACACGCCATGTACTTTAAGTACACGTCGTGTATGAGTTAATTGAGTGACCGGCCATGTACTCGCCGAGTACATGCCGTGTGAAGACTGTGTAGAAGTTTCCTACTATACGGCGTGTATTTATAGACATGTCATGTAATCCTTTACCTGTGTGAGGCCAAGTACATGTCGTGTGGTGTCCAGGTGTAAATTTCCATCTACACGGCGTGTAGTCTTCCTGGACACACCGTGTATCTTTGTCCCGTGTAGCGGCTGAGACCCTAGTCGTGTGTTGATCGTGTACATGGTCCAACCCATGTGCTGGACTCCACTTAAGTCGGAGTACGGAAACACATCTACACGGCGTGTACTTTGGAAATAAACGTCGTGTACTTTTTTTTTATTTGAGCGATCGGGAAGCTGTCATGTCTCATTCCCAAAACACTCTCTTTCTTCCCCTTTGGAAGAACAATTCGTCCGAAAACTTCCGAAAAACACAAACCCTTCCAGAATCGTCATACGACCTCTGTTCTTCGATCCGTCGGTGGCAGCGGGACCGCATCGAAAAGGCTAACCATGTGCACCCTTCTTCGTCTTTGATCCCTCACCTATTCCTCCGTAGATTCCATCCAAATAGAATTTTCGGATTTGAAATAAACACAGATCTACCATGATTCAGTCCGATTCAGAGGCTGATATCAAAGGAGTGTCATCGTATGAGTACGAGGTGGGTGGTGCATACCTTTTTTCGTGTTTTCATAGACAATTTGGGGTTGCGACCTTCGGGCACAATGTGGGGTATTGAGTGAAACCCTTGTTTATTTATATTAATATTTTATCTGCATTGTGGGATGCCTCTTGGTATTCCCTGACCCTTGTTTTGCTGGAGCTAGGCCGGGTGAGAGGTCATGGCTCGTTCGGGGCAATTCGGTCGGGGGTGCAGAAATGCGTATCTTTTGAACCGGTATTTAAACTACTAATTTTTATATACTGTTGTTATTGTTGTTGGATTAAGCTGCTGAGTTTGATTTTTTATAGCATGATAGAAATTTTTTAAGGCATTTAAGACCTTAGGTACTCGTATGGATTGGCATAATTTAGTGCAATTAATTGTTTAGTAATTATCTGTTTCAAGTAATGCTTGAGTATAGTTATGAAATGTGTGATATTAGCTGTGTTGAACTGCTCCTTGTGTTGGGAGTGGTTGGATATTTGTTTAGTTATGAGGATCAAGGTTGGGGCTTTGGCTCGGGTCACGTTAGGTGGTTGCTACCATGGGATTGGGTGGGCGTCATAGACATCGGTTGAGGCAGTTGGACTGTCAGGTTGGGCTTGGCCCGGGTTACTTGGATGGCAAGGCCATCAGACTTGAGCGACAGGTTAGCAGGGACACGAAGTGTCATAGGTGTTGTGGCTTGGTACATACTGAGGTGATTACCTCTCACCGGGTAATTTTGAGTAGTGTGCACATAGATAGACTACGAGATGAGGCGGTATGGCCACTTGTTGGGTAGAGGCCCCTGATAGTTGTGGTTAGGTATATTTGGTTTGGGGGTTCTTGTCATAGGAAGCCACATGGAAGGTGAGGAGCCTTCGGGAGACAGCTTTGAGGCGGTCAGATTGGGGGCAGAGGCTCGCCGTGATTTGAGGGCAGACATCGTTGTCCCTCCGCTTATCTTTTAAGGACAGGTATCGTTGTTCCTCCGGATGTTGTGCCATGGGAAGGTTGAGCTTTCGAGCTGGGTTATGACGGTTGGGAATGCCTTAGAGACATCGGTACTTGAGACACATGGTGTCAGGTGGCATGAGGTGTCGGGCTACAGAACATAGATTCCAACGTTGGTCGAAGCAGGTGACACTTCCTGGTGGCCGCTGAGCACCAGTGAAGTCTTTGTTCACTTTTGGGCATTGCACTGTTTACTGTTTTATTATATAAGCATGTCTTCCTAAACACTTATATTAGGTATGCACCTCTGGGTGGTATCCTACTAAGACTTGTCTCACACCCTAAACGGTCCCTTCGGGACGCGTATAGACTTTATGAATTTGCATGCAGGTAGAGGGTCAGCCTCAGGAGCTGGACTTTAGTGCTGTTAACATGGAGACTGGAATGGACCTTGAGGTCATGCCATACTGGAGATACTTTTTTAGTATTCTTTTTTCTTACATCAACATGTTTACTTAATATTATAGCTACTACTGGTTAGCCATTGGCGCCGTCATATGTATATTGATATGTATGACTTGCTTGGATGCATGCTTGGTTGTTTTAGCAGTTATTGCAGTTGATTACTGTCATGATGTTTTGTTTACTTTCCACTGCTGTTGTTTCTATATTGTTTCCACTATTTATTGTTATTGAATGTGCTTCTGCTCTGTGGGTCTGGTTCGAGTCTGCTGATTCATTTACTTCCACTGCATATTTTAGTTTAACACTTGGACCAGTACCTTTAATTCCACTGAGAGGGTATAGCCTCCCCACTATACCTATTCAGACCCTCGCTGCTATTCAGTATCCTTTGGAATTCATGGGAGGTGCACCTAAGGTAGTAACACCTGAACCGTTCGGCACTGTTCGGGTGGCTGGCCGGGTCTGGGTCGTTACAAAGTGGTATCAGAGGAGTTCTTGATAGGGATTTAGTAGCAGGGTTTTCTGGCTACTAATGAGTTTGAGACTTCTCTTTTTATTTCTGCTGGTTTTACTATTTGGGATATGGTAGAATGGAGATAGGTTGTTATTGGAACTTGATTTTGAACTTGTTCTTGGGTGCCTTCATCCCTATGTACGAGGGACGGATTGAGTTGTCGGGGGCAGGAATTGTTGTTTTCTTTTTTGCTCAGATTACAGTTGATATGATTTCCACCTCGGTGGCTCACTTGTTTTGCGATGTTCTTGATTGTGATATGTAAAACTTGGCCGGTATGGCAAGGGTTGCTTGCTTGGCTTTTGATAGGCACATTTTTGGGTATTTCAATTTCATAATTGCACGTATGCTTTGTGAAGTGATAATACCATGTGAATATAATCAATTTCCATCCTATGTATGCTCTGAAATGTGAATAGGTGAAATTCCTGGTAGAATTGATAGTTGTGAAAATGTGTATTGTCATGCTTTATGTTTTTGTAGAATTGCATGTTGCAGGATATTTGGGCCTAGCTCTTAAGAGAGAAAGCAGGTACTATGGTTGAGGCAGTGTAACTGTCAGGATTGGGCGACTCAGTCGTCGGGTTTGAGGCAACATTGGTTGTTAGGATGGGCATGGCTTTAGGAACTATTGATACTTGGCTCTGTTGAGGGTGGGTAAGGAGGCCATGAGGCCGGGAAGCCGTGGGGCATGGGTTACGGTGAGGGGGAGTAAGGGTAGTTGTTATGCACTACCTTTTACTGCTTTCCTTATCTGCGTAGAATATATTTTTATATATATATGTGGGTTGTCTGACCATTTATGGTATTCAGTGGGTTACTCCTTTATGACACGATGGAGCGTCAGACAGGAGAGGATACGGTACCACAGGATCAAGTCCAGAATCCGGTGCAGGCAGAGCATGAGCCGCAGGTACAGGCTCAGGGATAGGATCAGGTTCAGGATCTAGTGTAGGTAGGGCAGCAGCCGGGTTTGGAAGGGTTCGGACCATGGCTTGATGAGCAGCTCCGAGCTATCCTGGTATGCGTCTTATAGGGAATTGACAGAGGCACGCAGGGTACAGAGCCTTCTATGGAATATCTGATGTCGGAGTTCCAGTTTCAACACCCACCGCTTTTTCATGGTGAGGATGGTCCGCAGGCGGCAGAGAATTGGATAGAGATTATGCAGATGATCTTCGAGTAGCTGGAGATACCTCCCGGGAGGAGGGTCAAGTTGGCGATGTACATGCTGAGAGAACCGGCGAAGCATTGGTGGGACATACAGGTACAGACTCGTAGGCATGAGGGACTCACTTGGAAGGACTTCGAGGATAGGTTCTTTGAGCACTTTTACCTGGAGATGCTGAGGGCATAGAGAGCTCAGGAGTTCTTGAGTCTTCAGTAGGGAGACATGTTCGTCATGGAATACACGGATACTTTTACTGAGCTATCTCACTTTGCACCTGGTATGGTAAGCGACGACGCAGCTAGGGTGAGGCGCTTCGAGGATGGTTTACGACACGCTATTAGGGTCTTGGTGAACATCTTCAGGCTGGGTTCTTTCTCTGAGGCGGTCAACCAGGCACTCATATTTGAAGGCAATGAGAGAGAGAAATCTTGTTTCGGCAGGGTGACAGCTTCAGGTGACGGTCCAGACAGCAGGAAGCAAGGGAGAGATGAGTTCCAATAGGGCGAGCAGGACAAGGACTCAGCAAGACCACCCCGTGGTAGTTTAGTGGTGGTTTTCTTTCAGTGTGGATAGACGGGACATGTTCAGGCTCAATGCGATAGGCCCCCAAAGGAGTGTCGGGCGTGTGGACAGGTCGGACATCTGGAGAGGTTTTGCAGGCAGCCTTCTTAGACAACCGAAAGGTAGGGACCAAGAAAGACTGTGGAATCAGAAGTTGGTTCAGGTTATGTACCAAGAGAGGGTAGTCGAGGTTCAGCTGCACGTGGGGGACATGATAGAGATAGTAGGACCCAGCTGAGGGGTCTGTGGCCAGAGACTAGAGCAGCACCACAGGGAGGTCAGGTATCAGGCAGTCGGGCTTCAGGCTAGGTGCATGCTGTGGAGCTGTCAGGGATTGAGCAGGCTGGAGAGCTGACGACGGTGGCAGGTACACCGCGGGTGTGGCTGTGAGTTTCCTTGCTTTCTTTTGGCATGGCCTCTTTAGGTGTGTCTGGTTGAGTGCATGAGTTTCACAGGTTACTTGTGGACTGACTAGAGACTAGTTGGTGGGATTGGCATCATATCAGATGCGTTATATATTTTATTATATAATTGATATGCATGACATTAGGAGCATCAAGGATGCAGGTTACTTGAGGTGTCGTGGGCATCGGTGCATCATTGATGCGGGTTACTTGAGGTGCATGACACCAGGTTTGATTTGAGCATCTATTATATGCAGGACCTCAGAGAGGCGGACACCGATGTGGTGAGGGTTACGTTGGGTGTCGGAAGTGACACGTGAGCGCCAAGGAGGTGCAGGGGTGACGATGCATCACAGGAGTACCATGGGTCTAAGAAATAGGTTGTTGGGCCTTGCTTGTTTATTTGTTTTGCTTGATCTTTGTTAGGGTTGAGACCCAGTAGGAAATTTCTAAGGTGGGGATCCCTTTTATGAATTTAGCCAGAACCTTGAGACTGGGGTAGTCTGGGTTGTTTAACTGGGATGGGCGTGTATGGTGTCATCTATTAGTTCTGTTTGGTAGCTCGGGGACGAGCTATGTTAAGGTGGGGAGTTTGTAAGAACCCGATTTTTTAGAAACGGGTCAAATTCCGACCCAGTTTAAACTTTTTGACTGGTTTTTGAGAAGTCTGGAAAATCTGGGCAGTTTTTGGAAATTTTCAAACTACACACTGTGTACTTTAAGTACATGTCGTGTATGAGTTACCTAAGTGATCGGCCGTGTACTCTCTGAGTACATGCCATGTGAAGACCGTATAGAAGTTTCCTACTACACGACATGTTTTTATAGACACGTCGTGTAATACCATACATGTGTGAGGCCAAGTACATGTTGTGTGGTGTCCAGGTGTAAATTTCCATCTACACGGCATGTAGTCTTCCTTAACACACCGTGTATCTTTATCCCATGTAGCGGCTAAGACTCTGGCCGTTTGTTGACCGTGTACACGGTCCAACCCGTGTGCTAGACTCCTCTTAAGTCGGAGTACGAAAACACATCTACACGGTGTGTACTTTGGAAATACACGTCGTGTACTTTTTTTATTTGAGCGATCAGGACGTCATCGCATATCATTCCCAATACACTCTTCTTCTTCTTCCCCTTTGGATGAGCAGTTCGTCTGAAAGCCACTGAAAAACACAAACCCTTCCAGAATCGTCATACTACCTCTGTTCTTCAATCCATCGGTGTCAGCGGGACCGCGTCGGAAAGGCTAACCTCGTGCACCCTTCTTCGTCTTTGATCCCTCACCTATTCCTTCGTAGATTCCATCTGAACGGAATTGTTGGATTTGATGGAAATGCATATCTACCACGATTCAGTCCGATTTAGAGGCTGATATCAAATGAGTGTCATCGTACGAGTACGAGGTGGGTGGTTCATACCTTCTTTCGTGTTTTCATAGACAATTTGGGGTTGCAACCTTCGGGTGCAACGTGGGGTATTGAGCGAAACCCTTGTTTATTTATCTTAATAGTTTATCTGCATTGTGGGATGCCTCTGGGTATTCCTTGACCCTTGTTGTGCTGGAACTAGGCCGGATGAGAGGTCATGGCTCGTTCGGGGCAATTAGGCCGGGGGTGCTGAAATGCATATGTTTTGGACCAGTATTTAAACTGCTGATTTTTTTAGACTAATGTTGTTGTTGTTGGATTAAGCTACTGAGTTTGATTTTTTATAGCATTATAGTAATTGTGTAAGGAATTTAAGACCTTAGGTACTAGTATGGATTGGCGTAAGTTAGTGCAATTAATTGTTTAGTAATTTCCTATTTCAAGTAATGCTTGAGTATAGTTATGCAATGTGTGATATTAGCTGTGTTAAACTGCTCATTGTGTTGGGAATGGCCGGATATTTGTTGAGTGATGAGGATCACAGGTTGGATATTTGGCTCGGGTTACGTTGGGTGGTTTCTATCACGGGATTGGGCATCATGGACTTCGGTTGAGGCAGTTGGGCTGTCAGATTGGGTTTGGCCTGGGTTACTTGGATGGCGAGGCCATCAGACTTGAGAGACAGGTTCGTAGGGATACAAGGTGTTAGAGGTGTTGTGTATTGGGACATATTGAGGTGATTACCGCTCACCGGGTACTTTTGAGTAGTGTGCACACAGATAGACTCTGAGATGAGGTGGTACGGCCACTCGCTGGGTAGAGTCCCCCAATAGTTGCGGTTAGGTATATTTGGTTTGGGGGTGCTTGCCATAGGAAGTCACATGGAAGGTGAGGAGCCTTCAGGAGACAGCTTTGAGGCGGTCATATTGGGGGCATAGGCTCACCATGATTTGAGGGCAGACATCGATGTCCCTCCGGTTATCTTTTGAGGACAGGTATCGTTGTTCCTCCGGATGTTGTTCCATGGGCAGGTTGATCTTTCGAGCTGGGTTACGACAGTTGGGAATGCCTTCAGGACGTCGATACTTGAGACACATGGTGTCAGGTGGCATGAGGTGACGGGCTACAGACCAGAGATTTCGGCGTTGGTCGAATCAGGTGACACTTCCTGGTGGCTGCTGAGCACTAGTGAAGTCTTTGTTCACTTTTGGGCATTGCACTGTTAACTGTTTTCTTATATAAGCATGTCTGCCTAAACACTTATATTATATACGCACCTCTGGGTGGTATCCTACTGAGACTTGTCTCACACCCTACACAGGCCCTTCAGGATACGTGTAAACTTTATGAAATTTCATGCAGGTAGAGGGTCAGCCTCAGGAGCTGGACTTTAGTGCTGTTAACATGGAGACTAGCATGGACCTTGAGGTCATTCCGTACTAGGGATACTTGTTTAGTATTCTTTTTCTTGCATCAACATGTTTACTTCATATTGTAGCTACTGTTGGTTAGCCAATGGCGCCATCATATGTATATTGATTTGTATGACTTGGTTGGATGCATGCTTGATTGTTTTAGAAGTTATTTCAGTTGATTGATGGCATGATGTTCTATTTACTTTTCACGGTTATTGTTTCTATATTGTTTCCGTTGTTTATTGTTATTGAATGTGCTCCTACTCTGTGGGTCTCGTTCGAGTCTACTAAGTCATTTACTTCCGCTGCATATTTTAGTTTAACACTTGGACCAGTACCTTTAATTCCTCCGAGAGGGTATAGCCTCTCCACTATACCTATTCAGACCCTCTCTGCTAGTTGACAGCCTTTGGCGTTCAGGGGAGGTGCGCTTAAGGTAGTAACACCCGACCCGTTCGGCACTGTTTGGGTGGCTGGCTGGGTCCGGGTCGTTACAATCAACATTCTAGTGGACTATTTATGAGTGTATGGATTATCTAAAGGGGTTCAGCCTCAAATCCTTCGATAAACAATCACCCACAACAAGTTGCAGTCTAATAAACTTCCAAATTGAATGAGTTAATCATTAATTTAATTTTTGTGCTTGAATAATTCAAATGAGATCCTCATACCACTACCAAGGCTCATATCACCAAATAAGATGAACGGTTTTCACTTTGGTGATGAAAAAAATAAATTATATGGCCCACCATCTTTCACTGCACACCCTGATACCATCAAAAACTATGTTTCACCTAATCCTTGTCCTCTTGGATCATTTTCAAAAGGCATATCGTCTATATAATACATGACATGTCTAGGAAGATCTCATGTAGGGGTGAATATAAGCATGCCCAGTATGACACTCTAAAATCACCAAACATAAAGAATCAAAGAGATTCATCCCATAATAAAGGATAACATAAAACCAAATATATCCAATATAGACACCAAGTCTCAAATTAAGGTCACAAACATACTACAAACCTATAATTATGGTCGATTATTCACGGTAACTTTTTTCCTAGATAACTTACTCCCTAGGTCTCGTTATAATTGATGGTTCTCATCCAAGAGATTGTGCTCATCAGGACTCTCCACGAATAGGTACACTCTAGAACTCAAAATATATTAATACATAGATAGGGGATCACACCCAGTGCCTATATGGGATACTTAACCCTACCCAGATTAACTCTCTAGGATGGGGATCACACACTCTGGTAGTTGGTAATGTGATACCTAACCCAACCTAGGGATGAATGATAGAGGATCACACCCCGGGCCACATGGAGGGATACCTAAATTCATCCAAGACTAAAATATAAATGAGATCTATCATCCTATTATTAGGACTGGATGCCTCACTATACCCTAAAAGGGATGAACTAAGGGAAAACACCCTACTGATACTCATATAGAATGAGGATAATGAGGCCTCCAACCCACTCTGGAAGGGGAACACGGTGTGTATAGGGAGTACATAGTGTGTCTCACTCAGTCTGAACCTTCTGAGTATGTGCCATTTTCATCAAACAATTCTCATGTACTCAGACCATGCCCATGTACACTAGTTTTTATTATGTACATGGACATATCTGAGTACTTGATTGTGCCCATCTAACCCAGTCATGTTCATGTACTTGGTCATTCTTGTATAACCTGATTGTGCCCATGTACCTTTTCATGCCTGTGTAACTTGGTCAAGCTTGTGTACCTAGTCATTTATATTCTCGTGCATCCATAGGTACACACTAAATCTCTATATTCAGGTCACATAGTGTGTGACATGTCACATGATGTGTGATACTTATCACTATGTGTAAACCCTATCCACTGCGAAAGGGGAGCACACATTGTGTTTTCCTCTATATTGTACATTATATAGATAGAAAATTTACATATTCCTACAGTCTTCATACGTATCCACTCACATCACCTCCTACTATGATCCAGCATCAAAAATCCCCCAAGGAACTTGAATTCAATTTTGGCTGAACATGAATCATCATCGGTGGCTGGATTCCGGCCACCCAATATGCTTGTGGATCTTCCCCATCAAAATGTGTCACCTAAACACCCCATCCTATAAAATGAAGGTCATTGATCCATTTCTTATCTCCCATATCACTACATCATGCCTCAATTATTCTCTTGATACTGAATATGAACCCACAAAAATGACCAGTTTCACCAAAGATCAACTCCATGATCAGTTTTTGGGTATTATAAAATCGTCAATCAAACTAAAATATAAATAATGAATGCTTGAAGAAAAAGGGTAGTAAATAATAAAATGTAAAATTGAGGGATAAACACTGATCATTTTTTGGGTTAGACTCCTTTTATTGATGAATAAATTAGGGAATGCATTGAATAATCAAATATTAACAATCATTATCAATTCCTAATTTTAATAAGGTAAATCAAAACCTTTAAATCAATGATCAACCTATGAATCAATTCGTTAGTATAATTGATTCATGTTCAACATGGGATAATAAAAATAGGGATTAATCCAACAAATATAATATCCTACCTCAATATTGGATCGATCACTGATAAAGAATAGTTTTTCATTATTATCATTAGAGAGATCTGAGAACTCGTTATTGAAGACAAACTCTTAGGCCAATTGATCATCGATCCACAGTCTTATTTTTTCATCAAAGACTTTACCCATGGTCACCTTAGATATATAGGTTTATGTGGATAACCTAGGATTTATAAATAACTATGTTTAAATAGAAAGGGTTTAGTTCATGGTCCATTTAATAAATAATAATTTTATTTATTTACTTATTTTATTATTTGTGCATGTGACTGCTTTTAAATGAACCACCTTCCACCAAAAAACGTTATGCCATAACTAGGGTAAAAACCATATTCTGAATTTAATGGTTGTATCAGATTTCCTATCTGAAACACTATTCGACAGATATTCTATTATTTTGTAATAACTACACACATTTTATATAATATTTTTAATATTTTTATTATATCAACACTGAGGCTCCCATGTCCCCAGAATACCATGATGACTCCATGCCTAATTTTGAAAATATTTTATAAAATATTCTAAAGTTTTACAAGGTAAAAATGGAGTCTTTATAGACTGTGTGACTTCATAATAATACTTTGAATTCATTCCATAATAATGTGTGGTTGGCCAGTATATCATACGGTTAGTTGACTTACCATGTCATCACAATGTGTGTTCACTTGGTATAAGATGTGTTCACTTGGGTATAAGGTGTGGTCACTTGAGTATAAGGTGTGTTCACTTCATTATGTCATATGATAGGTTCAAAAAACAGCATGCGACATGTTCAAAAATCATCATGCGGTGGGTTCAATAAATATAACTAACTATTTATAAAAACTTTCAATAAAGTTTAATATTCAAGATACAAAATATTCACAAAAAACTCCTAAAAATATAGATTTTGAAGTTCAAATTTAAAATTTTAATTTTTTTTACATGAACAGAGTTATGATATAAATATTTTTTATGGAATTGTATTTATCTTGTTTATTTTTCTATTGTTTCTACTATTATTTTTTCTTATTTTCTTAGTTTGAGTAAACTATATTTTAAAAAAAAATTAAAAAAAAATTATGTCAGTTATTTTATAACCTACATAAAGAACTTTTTTTCTAGTTTTTATGATAGTTATTCAAAAATAATCGACATAAAAACATGATTTTACATTGATTTTTTTACAATCGACATAAAAATATAAATGATTTTACATTTTATTTAACTTTTATTATGATATTTTTTATAATAATAAACATATTTATAACATCTCTTAAAAATACGTCGCTAATTAGCCGACATTAAAATTTAAAAAAATGACATGGAAAACCCTTTTCTTCACTAGTGTCATCATTGACCCTACCATGTCAAAAAAGATATGGTTCCTCCATTAATTGAAACCATTATACTATCATGTATAAGGATGGGTGAGTTGAGATAGAATATCAAACTCCCATAAGTAATCTATAAACTCTTAGTTAAGATACTCACCACCCCATTCAGATCAAATATTATTTATCTTCTTACCAAGTTAATTTACTACTTCATTCTAAAACTCCTTAAATTCTTAAAAGGATTTATACTTATACCTCATTAAGTAAACACTTCCACTCCTACTCAAGTCATCAATAAAAGTAATGAAGTAAGAATAACCACATATAGCTTCTACTATAAAAAGGTATTTACACATCGATGTGTACTAATTATAGATGTTCTATGTATCTTCCAACCATACCACCAAAAGTTGGTTTGGTCATTTATCCTTGTAAACAAGTAACGCATCTATAAAGTGGTTTTACTTCTAAGGAATCGAAATAGATATCTTGAAATATATTTTTCAAATGCCTCTTGTTTATATAACCAAGTTGGTGATTCCACATATGGGTGTGATATGATTCATGTGAACCTAATTCTTTATCAATTTCCAATACTTAATTTTCATAATATAATATATAAAGGCCATTATTTAAATGCTTCATACCATAAAATATGTTGTCTTTGTAAAATTAATAACTTTTATTTCCAAATTTTAAAATAAAACTATTAGCATCTAGAAAGGATATATAAATTATGTTTTCGGTAACACTACATACATAATAAAAAAATTTAAAACCAAGATCATCCTTATTGGAAATGAATGGTGTTGGTATCCTAAATCCAAGGTAGTAAGTTGTCCTTTGTTACCTTCTTGAATATCCAAATATCCTCTAGAAATATTTTTTAATATACTTGGTTCCTACATTTGGATAAAGATGCTAGTACCACATGCTATATCTGTTACCCAATTAGTAGATTTATAAAGGTTGTACTAAATAATAAATGCACCTAAAGCTTCCTTGTTCTTATTTAACTGAGTGTAGTTATTCTTCTAGTGGCATATCTTGCCACATGAAAAACATATTGCATATGATTCCTTTTCCTACCTTTGACTATTCCTCTTCTTGGAAGGATGATTCTTAGGAACCTTATACTTATAGTGATTCTTGGTTAGCTTTTCCTTTTTTTCCTATTTTTCACTATAAGGACCCTAGGTTTTTCATACCTCATGTCATTATCAACTTGGAAAATCAAGGTATGGATTTCCAAGAGATTCTTATCGCTTTTTCTTATATTATAATTCATAATGAAATTGGATAATCTCTAAGGTGGTGTGGGTAAGATGAGATCTGTGTACAATTCATCTAAAATATTAAATCCAAATATGTCCAAGTATTTCATATAGTTAATCATTTTGAATACATGTAGACTATATATAACCTAATCTCCATGCTTTCATATTAATAGTATATTAGATATCTCATATCTCTCTTTACTTTTGTTCTCCTAATAAAAATCATGAAGGTGAGAAAACATACTATGTGAATAAATTTCCTTGTGTTACTTAAAAAGATCACTAGATAGGGATGATAGCATTAAAACACTAGAAATATACTGTATCATCTAGGTGTTTTATGTAGAGAGAGATAGAGATATTGAGTTCATATTTATGATAATCTTAACCAATCTCTTTAGGAATTGGGTTTTTCAGCATGTATAATTTCCATTCATAGAATTATATAATGTGCAAGCGTCTATTCCATTCTTGGAAATTTGAGTTGGTGAGAATGTTATCCTTATTCAATATAGATCTCCATGATAAATTTAAAGTAATATGAAATTCTATTTTTATAATAAAAGTATATTTTAGTAATTTATATGGATTTAAAAATAGATAATAAATTTAATTTGTTAATCTCTCATTATTTTATTAAAACCCAATTTCTATCACCATTGGTTTTGAAATATCATATCATGTGGATATCATAGTGGAAAGGATCCATATGTTCCTTATCATAACAAAAATGGAGGAATAAAAAGATACCTTATGATATTTGGGTAAGTATAACTTTCTAACAGCATTAACGTACTGCTACTTGATCTGTTGAGTTGACTCCCAAATCATAAAATCTCATACATGGATTTACTCTACACTTACCTACTAGTTACAATTTGTCTTGTGGATGTGATAAACCCTTAATGTAAACTAGGTTATATTGACCCAAAACTCATGTATGAAATCCCCTGATAATTGAAAGCACCCTAATGAAGGTTGGTCAAACACTTTAAACTATGGTTCGATTTCAAGGCAAGTAGTGGAAGACTTTTCTGGTTTAACATTTAATTGAGGTATTTTATCTTTATGTGTAAATTGTTGATTTTATCTTATAAAATTATTTTTAATATTAATTGGATTTTACTTTAGTGATTAAACAATTCTAGATAAAATTTACACATAATCCAATTTTATTTTAATTCCATATTTTATGCTTGTTAATTCAATTATCTAATTATAAAGCATCCATAAATAATTAACCATACAACTAATAGAATTTAAATAATGAAATATCATGATCATGATATTTTATAGGGGATGGTTTATCTAGAAGATGATAAACCAAGCCTTGAACCTAGATAAATAACTCATGGAACCATTTCTAGTTCAAGTTGAAATAATCCATATATACTCTTATGTATCTATTGGTCTGATTTCAACTCATCTCCAAAATTGGACTCCTCCTCTCACTTGGGAGATCAATCCTTTATATATGATTTTACTCTCATATAGATGATGTGAACCAATAGAATGGTTAAATGGGTTTTTATAAAAAAAAATGGACATGTAGGTCTTATAAACTATAGAGTTAGGGATGACACACAGACCATCATTTTAATTTAATACTAATAATTTCAAAGTAACCAATCACATACACAGTTTTGTCTAAGATCATGATCATACACACATGAAACAAATATATAAATTTAAACTACCCATCATTTACTTCAATTTTTTATTTATTTTTAAGATAAATGCACATGAATTAATTGAATTAATTTATTTATATATTATTTATTTTTATCTTAATGTCTATAGGAATATTCTTGGAGATTCTCATCATATGTTCTAACATATAAATTAAATAGATTCACCAATATTTTTAAAAAAATTACATTGAATTAATTGAGGATTTATTAATCCTGAAAACCTTATTACATTGTAATCACATTAGATTATAACTATATAATTTGTTTTTAATTCTATAATTAATTATTTTTTTCATGTAATTCGATTATTTCAATTATTGGGTGACTACATGGTGTGTACTAACAAGCTATATTTCATGTTTATCTCTTGTCTTGTGTCTAGAAAATACACTAGGGACTCGATGTGTATTTTGAATGAAGATACTTAGGAGGTACATGTTGTGCATTCTAGCCACATGACGTGTAACCTCTATTTTTCCTGGTTGTTAGTCCCATGGACCATGTATTTATATAAGAAATTTCACCATGAAGATTCCATGAAATTCACTGTGAAAATGTGTATACTACATGGTGTGTACACTAGCTACACTCTAAATAGGCTGACAAATAGTGTGTCAACCTAGACCGATTGACAAATGGTGTATTTAATGAGCACCATTTATTATTTACCACTTGAAACATCATATATAATATGTCATGTCCAGGTATAGTGACCCTCAATACATGGCATTCTCTTTTCTATTACACACTGAGTAATTGTGTCTGCTGACCAGAAATGTTTTAATTGACTTCCTATTAAATAATGAATAAACCATAAATGAAAAAATAACATAAAATGCCTAAAATTGGATGACATTTAATTTACAAATAATTTATTTATATTAATAATTACCTCATGTTGGAATTATTTCTTCATTCTCGATTTGAATGATATCTTCAAACCTTATTTCCAATGCATAAAAGGATTCAAGGGTAGAATCCCACTTGTAGTAATCCACATGTGAACCAAGAACCTCCAAACATTACCATAAAAATATTTGGGTCTTAGTTCATATGATTATAATGCTTACATCATTTATCATTGATCTATACAAGAATCGCTTCAAGGCTGAAAGGATTCTTATTGTTATATCTAGAGTTGATATGGTGGAGGAGGATAATTTCCCTCTTTTATTGAGAGAATTATAGAGGAATATCTCTCTAGGTATTAAAATGATTATCTTTAGACTTTCATTATACACAACGATGACTAGGGTTGATAATGATATCACCGTGTTTAAATAGATCTAGGGTTAAAGAATAATAATTTCACATGGTTTTTTATTATGATTTTGATCCCCAAAAAAACACATGTCTAATAAATAATATTATTATTATTATTTACTTGGAATGAACTAAAATTGATATAAATTAATATCATTTATTGAATAAATAATTTAATATTTATTCAAGTGATTTTTAATATATTATTGTCATCATATCATAAATATGGAATGTCTTTACTCTTTGGTATTTATTGAACCTTGTAATGAAAATTTATTTAAATAAATAAATATAACTTAATTATTCACTGATAAATAAAAAAATATTATATTCACGAGAATAGAGTGTAAATATTTATTAAATATTAAACTCACATATATTATCCCAAATAACTAGTGGATGAATATTTTTGATCAACTAAACATGAATAATTATTAAACCATGTATGAGAAAATAATTATTCATCGTTTTAAATTCATATAGAATCTAATTGAGGTTCTAGATACACTTAATGTGTAACCATCTAGGCCTCATTCTTAGTGGAATTTGGGGAAAAAATACAATGAAGATTCCATGAAATTCACTGTAAAAATGTGTATACTACATGGCGTATACACTAGTTACACTCTATATAGTCCGAAAAATGGTGTTTCAACCTGGACCAGTCGAAAAATGGTGCATTTAATTATCACCATTTATTATTTACCACTTGACACATCATGTATCCTATGTCATGTCCAGGTGTAGTGACCCTTAATACATGGCATGGTATTCTCTATTACACATTGGGTAACTATGTCTTCTAACCAGAAATGTGTTAATTGACTTTTTATTAAAGAATGAATAAACTATAAATGAAAAACTAACAAAAAATGGTAAAATTGATCAATGAATAATAAATAACTATAATTTATTATGTGACTGTAGATTCCACTTAAAGGTTCTATGGTGCAATGGAAGTGGTCGGGCCCATGCCCAATAATCAAATTTCATCAACTTATTCATATTTATCCTCAGAATTAGATGAAAAGAAACCCTATAATTCACTAGAAATGATCATTACATATAATTTACAATTAATTTATTTATATTAATAATTAAAAAATGTTGGAATTCTTTCTTCATTCTCAATTTGAATGATATCTTTAAACCGTACCACCAATGAATAGAAGGATTCAAGGGTATAATCCCACTTGTGGTAATACACATGTGAACCAAGAACCTCCCAACATTACCGTAATAATATTTGTGTCCTAGTTCAGAATATTATAATGATTACATCATTTATCATTGATCTCCACAAGAATTGCTTCAAGGATGAAAGGATTCTTATTATTCTATTTAGAGTCGATATGGTGGAGGAGGATAATTTACCTCTTTTATTGAGATAATTCTAGAGGAATATCTCTCTAGGTATTGAAAGGATTATCTCTAGAATTTCATTATACACAACGATGACTAGGGTTGATAATGATATCATCATGTTTAAATAGATCTAGGGTTAGAGAATAATAATTTCACATGGTTCCTTATTATGATTTTGATCCCCAGAAAACCCTATGTATAATAAATAATATTATTATTATTATTTACTCAAATGAACTAAACTTGATATAAATAAATATCATTTATTGAATAAATAATTTAATATTTATTCAAGTTATTTTTAATATATTATTTTCACTATATCATAAATTTGGCCTATCTTTCCTCCTAGGTATTTATCGAACCTTATAATGAGAATTTATTTAAATAAATAAATATGAATTTTTTATTCACTAATAGATAAAAAATATTATATTCACTAGAATAATGGATAAATATTTACTAAATATTCAACTTAGGTATATTATCTCAAATAACTGGTGGATGGATATTTGCGATAAACTAAACATGAATAATTGTTAAACCATGTATGATAAAATATTTATTCATCATGTTAAATTCATATAGAATATAATTTAGGTTCTATATACACTTATTGTGTGACCCTCTAGTCCCCTTTCTTAGTAGTATTTGGAAAAACTGCCTAAATTCCAAGGTTGGTGTCATGAAACACACGAAATTACACATAGGGAAATAATTTAATGTCATAATGAAATAAAACCTTCTATGAATGAACAATATATAATATAATCTATTTGTATCAATATCTCTAATAAATTAGGTTTCATACTGGTGTCATCAACCTATGTGATCGATGTCTCTTTCTTTGAATTTTCTAAAATAAACTTGATGGCAATACATTATGGCCATGTAATTAATCAGGAAATTACATCCCCATCAAAGGTTCTTAGATATCAAATTACATTAAATAATGGAATAAATATATCCTTCCTCAGATTATTCTTTAATTAAATATCACTCATGAATCTCCCAACATATCTTACCTCAGTATGAGAATATGTCATCACAGTTTTCATCAATACATAAAATCATGTGATTTTTTATATGCATTAATAATGATCTTAAAGTCTAGTCACCATTACACACATTTGAATATATTAATATCCAATGACACATATAAATATGGTTTTCATACTGGCTGTTCAAGTTTTCATAACCTCTTTCTCATACAGATTACTATGAGAAAACATTAATAAAGATGTCTCAATGTCTTATGAGCCTCCTACCCATGATATCATGTATAGTATATATCCCATCAGAAAATATCATCCAACCATAGTATATATATTTAAGAATATTTTCATATCACCTTAATGTTTTCATCATAGCAGGGAACTACTATAACCTTTCAATGTGACAAGTACACTTATGACATTATCACATAAAATATTACATAGAATAAAGATAATGATGTGATAATAACTTTATTAATATTAAAAACCATTAATATTGGTAATCATAAAGTATATATAAGTTGGTTCTAGGGAACCAACTCTAACTGACTCCCACTTTCACTAGTGAAAACTACTAATAACTCTTAGTCTGCTAACTCTCACATGATGTTCATGTTTTTTGTGTGATAAGGA
The DNA here is from genome assembly GCA_963277665.1 of Viscum album. NCBI lineage: Eukaryota > Viridiplantae > Streptophyta > Magnoliopsida > Santalales > Viscaceae > Viscum > Viscum album. The sequence goes on along the minus strand of OY728128.1, from coordinate 955,363,466 downwards.
TTTGGTCAAGGGGTCTTCCAAATTCTCTTTTTTGGAAACTCTACTCACTGATACATCACCCTTTGAGAAAAATCTCTCAATATGTAATACTTCCAAAGTCTGATTTGTCTATTGAAGTGTCCTTAGATCATTTACGAGAGCCACTATAGGAGTATTATCATAATATAATGGTATAGGATATTTACTGTTAGGAACCACATCAAGATCTTGGATAATGTTTCATATTTACGCTACTTATTTAGCTACATCAGAAGTTTCAATATACTCAGATTACACCATAGAATTACTAAAAACTGACTTCTTTTAACTCTTTAATATCATAACTCCTTTTTTAAGACTATAAAGATATCCTAACTATAACATCATATCATTATGATCTATTTAGAAACTATAATTTTTATATCCCCTAATTAATAGCACCTCATCTACACCATATACCAAAAAATACATCCTTATTACTCCTTAGATACTTAAGGATATCCTTAATAGTAGTCTAATGTTCTTCACCAAGACCATCTTGATATCTGTCAACCATTCTCAAGTAATAAGAAACATCAAGCCTGGAACATAACATGGAATATATGATCAATTCTATCACAGAAGCTTATGGGATCCTACTCATGTTATCTCTCTCCTATTTCCTATGAGGTCACATTTTCTTGTAATGATATATATCATCTGACATGGTAAGAAATCCCCTCTTAGATTATTCCATGATGAATCTCTTCAGTGTTTGGTCAATGTATCTACCCTAACTTAGCTCAAGCAACATCATGGATCTATCACAAATGATCTTGATCCCATGAATATAGGTTTCCTCACCTATTTTCTTTATTAATAAACACTTGTTTATCCAATCCTTAACTAACTATAGGAATAGTATATTGTTTCAATAAGTAATATGTCATTGACAAACACTATTAGAAAAATCACTACTCTCCCACAAAATTGATTGTAATCACAAATATCACATTCATTATTTTTTAAATAAAATTATCTTATGGACTCATTAAATTGAATGTTCCATGATCGAGATGCTTACTTCAATCCATAAATGGATCTCTATGAATTTCATACTTATTGTTATTTCTTGGAGTCACAAATCCATTTAGTTAGGTCATATAAATATCTTCCAAAAGGTTCTCATTAAGAAATGTTGTTTTGACATCCATCTTCCAAATCTCATGGTCATGTAAAGTTGTTATATTAAGTAGAATTATGATGTATTTAAACATGAAAATGGGATAAAATGTTTCATCATAGTATATTCGATAAAAAAATTTAAAACCTATAGCCACTAGCCATGATTTATAGGTTCCCACTTTACCTTCCATATCTAGTCTTCTCTTGAATACCCACTACTACAAAATCACACTTATTCAGTGCTACACTTTATCAATGCTAAAAATGGGGGTTCTTTTATTCGTACTAGCTAAAATAACTGATAAAAGGTTCTTTTATCAGTTCTAAAAAAGTGTTGATAAAGGATGACCTTTATTAGTGTTTTTGTAAGAACCTATGTTTTTCTGGAATGCAGTTTTGAGAAAAAATTTGAATTTTTTCTATTGGATGCTCATGAGGGGTCAAATAGTCTTTTTACCCTACCATTTGATCTTGGATAATTTTTATGACCACTCCGTTGGTCCTAGAATAGGTTGTTTAACCTAGGATAGGAGTTTGGTGGAAATCTGAGTTGTTAAAATTTTAGAAGAATATTTAATATTTAATATTATTAAATTAAATATTAAATTATTCATGCCAGTTATTTTGGTGATAAATTTTAAATGGAGCATCGTATTGAGATTTATTCTGCACAGCTGAGTCCAAAATGGGGAGTTTATTCTAGGAGAGGCATAAATTCAAGTCAGGCATTGGGGCCAGCCCAGGCCCCTTTTTCTTTTCTTTCTTTTTCTTCTTTTCTTTTCCTTCTTCTTCTTTCTTCCTCCTCCATGCGCATGCCTCGTGTGTGATCCTACATGTACATGTCCTATGGGGGAAAATGGATATCTAGAAAAAAAGGGATAGAAGGAAGGGAAGAGAGGTACCGTTTCGAACCTCTCGACGCGATGAGTCTGCGTGCGGCATCCGTAGATGGTGAAATCAACAGAAGCTTCGGGGATTTCCACCCGAAGGTAGGGAAATTTACATTTTTTCCATATATCTCCTTTAAACATGTTTTTTAATTTTCTAAAGCCTTATATTTCTTTCTTGTGTCTTCTTGAGGCTCGATCTGTTGTTTCGGGGGTGAAAATCGGGGTTTTGTACGATCCGAGGGATTTCCCGTCAGGAAACCCAGGTTACACGGCTTGTGTTTCAGAAGAACATGTTGTGTGTTCTTCCCATTCAAAGAAGAATAATTTTTCTTAATTACACACCGTGTACTCTGATTACACACCATGTGTTGGTTGGTCGTGTGTCCGACCGTGTGAAAAAGAACACTAAATACTGGTTTTTGAACAGTACACACCGTGTACTGGGAGTACATGCATTGTAGTGACACACAGGCGTGTGTCCGGGTGAAAAAACACATTGGGTGGTGTTTTTTAAATAGTAAACTCCATGTACATTAACTTATATGTCGTGTACTTTTACATGGGCAGACCCCATGTACTCCAGAGTACATGCCATGTACTTTGTCCAACCTGTTTTCGTTCGGGGGTTCTTTAAACCCTTGTAAGTTGCAATCCAGGGGTCCGTTTCATGTGAAATCTACATCCACATGACCCTTGATTTGAGGATGAACTTTTTAGGCTAGTTGGAGAACTTTTTATTTTGGTAATTATTCTCGGTGGTACGAAACATCCAAAGAAATAATAATAATAATAATAATAATTTAATTATTATTATTTGGTGATTATTGAATCTGACGTATCTTCTATGTCTGATGTCCGTTTGATGCACCATCAGTGGTGTTGTGACCCTGAATTAATGGAGGAAGTTTAGAGATATATTTATGGTTCTAAAACCAAAATCATTTGTGGTCCCCACTCTGGATTGTTACACTAAATAGTACCTTTTTCACTTGTTGACTGTTTTGGGTGTGTGAGTAGCCCATTCTGAGCATTTTTCTGTGTAGATCTCAATGGTGGAATCCTATTGACATTTACGGATCATCTAAATTATTTTTTGGGGGTTATGTATAAATGTAGAGGTTCTTCCTCCAGTTATTGGGTTCATTTGTCACCTGAGAGTGAGACTTGGCGTGGATGATAGGTTGGATGTTCGGACTAACCTATTTGAGACCTTTGACCTTATATGAGCTATGATTTATCTCCCATGACTAATGATTTTGAGGATTTTCCCATGTGAGACGTTCCCTTCTGGCCTATGAGGCTGTGAGACCAGTTTATCTTGAGGATCCCCTGTAGGATTCCTCCCTTACTCTTCGCTAAGGATTCCATGTTGGATGCCTTCACTGTTATTTATCTAGAGGTTCCCGGGTAGGATTCCTCTTCAGTGTTTGAATTGAGGGACACAATGGGTGCCCTTGGTTTGACCATCCCTGATTCATACATCTATTTTGGGTAGAGATGGTGTTTGGGTGTCACCTAGAACCTGTACCAAACTAGTAAGCCCATGGGGTTGTGGTCGTAGTGTTGGGTTGGGCATTTGGGACACCCTTACTCTTTGTTATGTTTCACTTGTTTATTACTGATGTAGTGATGTTCACCAGAGGTTCTTCCTGGTTGGTGGTTGTTGGTACTAACATGAGTCATCTTTAAATATTTTTTTGGGATGCCCGGACGTGCTCTCTTGGGATCCGACTTTTGAGCCATGTTATTTCTGATATTTACTATACCCATAGGTATTACCTAGTAATTAGCTAATGTTCCTTACTTGATGAAATTGGTTATATAAATGTTTTTCCCATGTGATTTGATTATTTTGAACCATGTAATAGTGTAATTTACATGTGTTCGGATACGTGCTCAAATGATCATATATTGGGCTTAGCCCTAATACATGTTGAAATGATGATACACCAAGATTGTCCCTGATACATGTTGAAATGGCGATATACTAGGATTGGACCTAAAACATTCTAAAATGCTTATATACTGGGATTGGCCCTGAAACATGCTGAAATTATTATATACTGGGCTTGGCCCTAAAACATGCTGAAATTATTATATATTGGGTTTTACCCTGAGACATGCCGAAATGCTAATATATCGGGATCAACCCTGATTGACTGATGTTCCTGTGAGAAATGTTTTCTAAGTCATAGTTGGATTCATTGGCTTATGTTCCATGTTTTCCGACTAGTGAACTTTTAGAGGATTGGCCGTTAGTATACGGTATCCTTCCTTATAGGATTGATTGTCAGTATACAGTATCCTAGTTAGTGATTGGAGGCGAGTATGGGTGAACTGAGGTATAGGATGAGTATCCCCCTATGGTGATGTAGCTTGCTCAAAGATATAATTCCAGCATTGGATGAAGCAGGTACATGTCGATGGGATTTTGGACCCAAAGATCGACTTAATGATACACGTCTTGAGTGGAATAACGTCCAGCTCAATTCCCTTCCACAAGATGTCTAGGTGATCGGGATTACGAACCTAAGGATCGACTCCTGATGTGGTTTATTGTTATTTGATTCACATACTCATGAATATTCATATTTATGTATATGTGTATTAGTATGGTACTATACATGTATACGTATATAGATACGGACATCCATGGTGGCACTTGCCCAGTTTAGAGGGATTACATACCTTGGGTTTGACTATGGTTTCGTGTTTGGTTTAATTCATTTTGTTGTGTTCCAGCTAGGCTGAGCACGTTGTTGTTGCGTGCACTTTTAGCTGTATAGTTATTGGTTGCTTGTCAGGGTGTCCTACTAAGATTATTTTTCACCCCTAAATGTGCACCTTGGTGTACATATAGACCTTATGTCTTCTTTTTAGGATGATCACGAGTTGCATGGGGGATAGGTCTGATGCTCAGTGTTGCATGATCGAATAGAGTTGCTCGAGTAGTTTTACTGATTGGGTCAGTGTAGTTCGATAGTGTATGGAGATCGGGTGCGTGGGTTGGCTCAGAGTTAGTTTTAGAGCCTTGTATTTTTACTTTTAGTTTCTTTTGTACTTTTATCTATATGTTTGGCCCAATGGGTGACCAGTGTTGTATTTTATTGCATATTTGTTTGGTATTTTATAGCATTTTACTATTGTAGCTTGTTCTATTTTAGTTGTTTATTAATTCATCACTTTGTTTACTTTCTACTGTGTGTGATACTTAGTTATTTTTTTGTTTTATTACTATTTTATGAGGCCATAGTCTCCAAACTATCACACCCTAGGACATCACTTCTAGTCGATATCCTCTGGCATAAAGGGAGGCATGCTTGAGGCCTTGTGGAAAACCATCTCGGGGCACCAGTTTAGTGGCTTTTGGGTCGGAACATTACAATGTGGTATCAAAGGGGATTTTTTCCTGTTCTTTACTATTTGGTATATGGTATATAGAAGTATTAGGAATGTGTTTGGACTTTTGATGGATATCATATTGGTGCGTCGAGAACACTTTTTCCGGTAAGAAGTCCAGGTTGCCGGGTTTTGGGAGTGTTGTTCTGATTTGTGATGTTATAGTTGTATATGATTTCACCTTGAGTGATGTACATGTTGTGTGGTGTTTTGATTTACTATGGATCTCTGGCTCTGGCCATTGGTAAGATTCCAGGGATGGTTTTTGACTCTTGGCCGGAAAAGTCAAGAGGTGTCTCATGCATTATACTAGGCATGTAGGATTCACAGCATAGAGGCTTGGTAGTGTGGGTTTTTACTTATTACTGAGCCCTTTGGGTCTTCTTATACATACTTTTTACTCTGGTGGCAGGTTATTTGGATCTACATTGAGGCGTTTTTTTGTGAGGCTAATGACTCAATCCTCATGCACTGGTGGTGTAGTGACCCTAGTAGGTCAATATAGAACATGATTCCTTTTTATTGAACCCCTTGTAGGGTGTTGTTTCTTAAGTTCGTGGTTATCTATTCAAATCTCTAAGTACGATGTCGATAGATACCAAGGATTTTATTATGAACTTGACCTGAATGGGGTATTACTGTATACAGATACCCGATGAGTTTTAGTTCAACTTTTCTCTTCTTCTTTAGTTGTGATCTCCAAGGAGATGTTCCTTCTAAGGATGCTCAAAAAGGATCAAGGCCCTCATAGGATATGTTTTTTAGCTTTGACCATTGTTGGTCGTTGTGATCATACCTGATTTTCATAGGTTTGTCTCTTTTGGGCTAGGTGGTTATACCTTGCGACCTAATAGTGAGGTTTGTTCTGTAAGAGTAGGTGGAAGACCCGAAGACCATTGGTTCTAACTCAAACCCTTATAGGTCGATGTTTGTTCTGTTCTAGGGAAACTTATGTGAGAGATCATTGACCCATGCTTGAATCTTGGTCAAGTTTTGGAAGTATGTTAGCATGGATTGGAGGGAGTCGGATACACCTTCGTTGAAATCTTAGTGTACTCCTATAATAGATGATCAGGTGCTATCTTGATTCGTCTTGAGTATGCTGAGAGAGTTTCGGCCCTAGTCCAATCACTTTTTTCTTTCTTAATGTTCTTCCCAATTGAGGAGGGAACCTATTGTGGTTTCACTCAAGGAGTATTGTAAGGTAATACATATGGTGGGGAGTGAACATTGGGCTGTTTGAGGGTGTTTTTCCTCATTTCAGTTAAACTTAGGTGTTTTCTATGAGCTTTTGAGCTCATGGTTTTTGTTTAAGATGATGATAGGGGTATTCCTATCGTGGGGAGTACCATATCGGTTGTAGTTAAATGTCTTCCATGTAGAAATCAGTTTTTAATGCTATAAGGTTGGCCATTGGATAGTTCATATATCTTGGTTGTGCATATGTTCAGGTTGGGAGCATGGTTACTGGTCCTTTAACCCAGCTTCTCGGGGACAAGAAGGTTTGTGGGGGAGATTTTGTAAGAACCCGTGTTTTTTTGGAATGCAGTTTTGAGAAGAAATTTGAATTTTTTTTGTTGAATGCTCATGAGGGGTAAAATGATCTTTTCCCCTACTAGTTAATCTAATATAATTTTTTCAACCACTCTGTTGGTCTCTGAATAGGGTGTTTACCCTAGGATAGGAATTTGGTGGAAATCTGAGTTGTTCAAATTTTAGCAGAATATTTAATATTTAATATTATTAAATTAAATATTAACTTATTCACGTAAGTTCATTTGGTGATAAATTTTAAATATATAATTGGATTGAGATTCCATTTTCCCTGTTGAGTCCAGAATAGGGATTTTATCCTAGGCGAGGCATAAACTTGAGTCACGCACTGAGGCCGGCTCGGGCCCCTTTTTCTTTTCTTTCTCTTTCTTCTTTTCTTTTCCTTATTCTTCATTCCTCATCCTCCATAAAAAACCTCCTATGTGATCCTTCTTGTCTATTTACTATGGGGTAAAAGGGATATTGAGAAAAAGGGAGAGAAGGAATGTAATAGGGGTACCATTTTGAAGCACTCGATGCACTGAGTCGGCATGCGGCATCTGTGGATGGTGAAATCAACCAAAGCTTCGATGGTTTACGCCCAAAGCTAGGGATGTGTATGTTTTCACCATATATCCCCTTAAAACATGTTCTTTTAAGTTTTTAAAGCCATATATTTCTTTCTTGTGGCCTCTTGAGGCTCGATCTGTTGTTTTGGGGGAAAAAACAGGGGTTTCGGGCGATCCAAGGGATTTCCCGTCGGGAAACCCATGTTACACGGTGTGTGTTCCAAAACAACAAGCCATTTGTTCTTCCTATTTGGGGAAGAATAAGTTTTATTAAGTACACTTCGTGTACTCTGAGTACACATCGTGTGGTGGTTGGCCATGTGTCTGGCCGTATGAAAAAGAACATGGAATAGTGGTTTTTGAATAGTACACGTCGTGTACTGGGAGTACACACCATGTAGTGGCACATGGGCATGTGTCCAGGTAAAAATGCACATGGGGTGGTGTTTTTTGTACATTAAAAACCTTTTAAAGTAACTTACACACCGTGTAATTTTACATGGGCAGACCCCATGTACTCTAGAGTACATGCCATGTACTTTGTCCAGCCTGTTTTTGTCTGGGAGTTCTTTAAACCACTATAAGTTGCAATCTAGGGGTATGTTTCACATGTCATATATGGACAAAAGACCATTTATTTGAGGAATAAATTTTTAGTCTAGTTGGAGAACTTTTTATGTTGGGAACAATTCTCGGAGGTACGAAACTTCTAAATAAATAATAATAATAATTTAACTATTATTATTTGGCGATTATTGAATCAGACGTATCTTCTGTGTCCGATGTCCATTTGGAACACCATCAGTGGCTTTGTAACCATGAATTAGAGTATTAAGTTTAGAGACTTATTTCAGGTGCCAAACTGAAATAATGTGTGGTCCCCACTCAGGATCATTATGGTGAATAGTACTTTTTCACCAGTTGACCATTTTGGGCGTGTGAGTAGTCCATTTTGAGTGTTTTTTTATGTATATCGCAATGGTGTAATTCTATTGACATTTATATGTCATATAAATGATGTTTTGGTAGTTATATATAAATTTAGAGGTTCTTACTCCAGTTATTGAGTTCATTTGTCACCTGAGAGTGAGACTTGGCGTGGATGGAAGGTTGGATGTTCATACTAACCTAGTAAAGACCTTTGACCTGAGATGAGCTATGAGATATCTCATGTGAACAATGATTTTGAGGATTTTCCCATGTGAGAAGCTACCTTCTAGCCTATGAGGTCATGATACTAAGTGTTCTTTAGGATCCCTGGTAGGATTCCTCCCTTACTCTTCACTAAGGATTCCGTGTAGGATACCTTCACCATGGGGCTGTGGACATAGTGTTGGGTTGGGAATTTGGGGCACCCTCACTATTTGTTATGTTTCACTTGTTTATTACTGATGTAGTGATTTTCACCAGAGGTGCTTCCAGGTTGGTGGTTTTTGATCCTAATGCGAGACGTATTTCTATATTTTGTTGGGATTCTCGAACGTGCTCTCCTTTGATCCGGCTTCTGATCCATGTTATTTATAATATTTACTATACCTATAGGTATTACTTGGGAACTATCTATTGAGACTTAATTGATGAAATTGGTTATATAAATGTTTTTCCCATGTAATATTATTATTGTGAACCATGTAATAGTGAAATTTACATGTGTTCGGATACATGCTGAAATGCTTATATACTGGGTTTGGCCTTGATACATGCAGAAATGTTGATACACCGGGCTTGGCCCTAATACAAGCTAAAATGCTGCTACACCAGACTTGGCCCTGAAACATGATAAAATTATTATATACTAGGATTGTCCCTAAAATATGCAGAAATTATTATATACCAGGCTTGGACCTGAAACATATTGAAATTCTTATATACCGTGTTTGGTCATAAAACATGCTGAAATGATTATATACTAGGCTTGGCCCTAAAACATGCTGAAATGATGATATACTGGGCTCGACCCCGATTGACTGATGTGCCTATGGGAAAGATTTTCTGAGTCTCAGTTGGATTCATGGGCTTATGTTCTGTGTTTTCCAACCAGTGACCTTTTAAGGGATTGACCGTAAGTATACAGTATCCCTCCTTATATAATTGATTGTTGGTATATAGTATCCTAGTTAGTTATTGGAGGTGAGTATAGGTGAACTCAGGTATAGGACAAGCATCCCCCTGTGGTGATGTATCTTGCTCAGTGATATAATTCTGGCATTGGCCAAAGTAGGTACATGTTGATGGGATTTCAAACCTAGATATCAACTTAATGATACATGGCTTGAGTGACACGACGTCCAACTCAATTCCCTTGCACAGGATGTCCAAGCGGTCGGGATTACGGACCCAAGGATCGACTACTGATGTGGTTTCTTGTTATTTTATTCACATACTCATGAATATTCATATTTATGTATATGTGTATAGGTATGGTACTATACATGTATACATATATAGATATGGACATCCATGGTGTCACTTTCCCAGTTGACAGGGATTATAGACCCTGGGTTTGACTGTTGTTTCACGTTTGGTTTACGTCATTTTTTTATTGTAACACCCCAAGTTTTTCTACAAATAAATATAAATGCATGGAACTTTGTTTTAAGTAGATATTTATAACTATCCTTTTCACATAAATTTTCCACTTTTATGTTTTGAATTTCAAGAAACTGTCATCTACAATTGTGTTCAGTATGTTATTTGGAGTCTATTGGAACCAACTTGTTTTTTGGTGAATAGTAGCATACCCTAATGAATAGTAATATGAATAGTAATATGACCCTAATGAATAGTAAATTTTATTATTATTTTATTTTCCTAAGGCTAGAAGATAATAACATCTTGGTTAATTTTTCATTGTGATAAAGAAGTACTTGTAGAATTAGAACTGTTAATTTTTTAATTAAGTATGATTTTATTTAAATATTAAATTAATAATATTTAGAAAATTATTTTCAAAAAATGGACTTCATTTTTGAAATCTACACTTCGATAAATGGTTAGGGTGAAATTTGGAAATTTTTCTGAAACATTTGATTTTTCAGTGAATAGTAAAAAATACAGTTTTTAGTTTCGGTGTGTTAATGACATCATTAATGATATAATAATGATGCCATAAATATGTTAGACTTGTGTATAGTTAAATAAGTTTTTAGGTGTCCCAAGTGGATTATACCATGAGAAAATACCATGGGAAAGCCCATGGTTTTGCAAATACCACCCATGAGGTGTCCCTTGAAAATTATTAAAATAATCCCTCACTTTTCCTATAAATACCAACTCTTCCCTTCATTGAAATCATTCCCAATTATCCATAAACGAAGATATGGACTCCTTACCTTCATAGTAGTCCTCCCAAGGTTTCCTCAATCCCCCAAGGTCCCAAACATCAAGTTCTAAGGGTTACTCTACAAGGTAAGAAAACTCTCAATTTCTTTCTTTTTCCTTTCAAATTCTCTTTTATGTGGTATAATTTTCAAGTTTCCATACCATGGTATTATTTAATTCTTATTCTTGATCTTATATATATTATTATTTATTTCTATATGGGTTACCGTTGTCCCCTCTCTTTTTAATATTTTCTAAAACCATGTTGCGTAGCCGTTAGGCTGCCGAATTTTTGTAAGCGATTTCACAATTTTTCTTTTATTTTGAGTTCCTTCCTTATTCTTTGTTCATATCTCCTTACCCAAGAGGCATTAATTATCCATAAATCATGTATACTCTGGATTTTTTCATGTTTATGAAAAATTACTCATCTTTATTCTTCTCCTCTCCTGCTTAATTAAAGAATAAAAAACATTGTCTGTTTGTGTCGAATTACCAACATCATGGACGATGTGATTTCAAAATCCATTAATTATTTCAATTCTGGTCATGAAACCATTTATATGGTTGAACCAGGTTATAATACATTTTTTATGACTTACCCATGGTTCTGTAATTCCTTTTTACTCATGGTTCTAATTTATAATACAAAACAAGGTTGTTATTATCAAAGAACCACTAAAAGGATCTAAACGAACATCATTAATGATCTAACTTATGAATCATCCTAATGTAAGAATTAAAAATGATAAATGGAATAAATTATGTTACTTTATATATAAAAATAATACTCCATTCCAATTCTAGAGTTTCACTTCTAATCAACAAGAATGTCCACCATGAACCAATCATAGAAATCATGTAAAGAATTCAACCAAAAACAGTGCAAGGGGAAAATACTAACAATTAAGGGTGAAAAGATGTTATTAAATGATCATATAAGATGTTATCAACATGAACATGTTTCTGTAAAATATTAATAACACTCTTTTAACCATTATACATGTCGTTTAAACAAGTTGGAAGTAAGACAAACTCGAGGTAAGGGAATTCTTAACCTGATTTCCATTCTTTGGGTTAACCTTCTACTTCATTATTTATGTGCTATTTAAATTTGTTTTTGTGATGGGTTATGTTTATATTATGTTTCATTATGTTTATTTACAGTATATATACATACTCCATCCAGTCCATTATGTCTCTCTTCAATTGTATGATTTTTATAAGGGGATTTTCTTTAAAAATCCTCTTTTTAAAATTCGGTTTTACGAAATGCCAAAGCAATGTTTTTATGGAATTATTCATGTTGTATGATTATGTTTTGGTTCTTGGGAATTATTTATGATTAAGGTTGGGACCTATATTTACCTCCAATTCATTTTTTATGAGTAAGTTGGAGGTCGACCGTATGGTTACTCCAAGTGTAACTGCGATGGTTACACAAAGTAAGGTAGCCGTGAGGGTTACAAATTTTAAAGTAGCCAAGATGGTTACAAGATTATGTAAGTAATGACCCAAGATACCTTTATGATTATAATTATGTTATCATGTTTGTGTGAATATTTTTTAAATCTCATGTTACACGAAGTAAGTATATATGGGTGAAAATCATGTCTTTTGAAAATGTTTTCATACGTTACGAGTATTCATGGACTAATGTTCTCTTTCCTTAATTTTTCATCCCTTACTAAGCTGTGTGCTCATCCCATGTTTTTAAATGATTTTTCAGAGGTTAATGGATGTGTAATACAAGGAAGGAAGACACGTTAAATGTTTAATAATTGTAAAGGAGTCTTGTTTTAAGTTTTAATGTTTTGTTTTTTAAGAAAAATGGAAACTGTTTTTATGGTATCCACTCTGTAACAATGTGTAATGTTATGAATGTTTTGTCCTAATTATCTAAAGCTCTAAACTTGAAAAGATCATAAATGTAAAAGGAAGTGTTTTCTTAACTAAACTCAATATTATGTATGTAATAAGTCCGAGTCCTTATAGTTATGTTCCAGCTAGGCTGAGCATGTAGTTGTTTCATACACTTTTAGTAGCACAGTTATAGGTTGCTTGTTGGGGTGGCCTATTGAGATTATTTCTCACCATTGCATGTGCACCTTGGTGTATGTATAGACCTTATGTCTACTTTTCAGGTTGATCACGAGTTTCAAGGTGGATAGGGATAAGTCCCAGTGTTGCATGATCGAGTAGAGCTACTCGAGTGGTTCTACTGATCAGGCCGGTGTAGTTCGACAATGTTTATAGATCAGGTATGTGGGTTGGCTCAGAATTAGTAGTAAAGCCTTGTATTTTTACTTTCAGTTTCTTTTGTACTTGTATCTGTATGGTCAGCCCAGTGGGTGACCAGTGTTGTATTGTATTCCATAGTTGTTCAGGCTTTTACATCATTTTACAATTTCAGCTTGTTCTATTTCATTTGTTTATTGATTCTTCACTCTTTTTACTTTCCACTGTGTATGATACTTAGTTATTTCCAATGTTGTTTTACTCTAGTATGAGAAAATAGTCTCCCAACTATCACACTCTAGGCCCTCACTACTATTTGGTATCCTCTGGCGTACGGGGAGGCGTGCATGAGGACTTGTGGCAAACCGGATCGGAGCTCCGGTTTAGTGGCTTTCGGTTCAGGACATTATAGTTTTTTAGTGCTAATAATGGGTAGCCTTTATCAGTGCTTTTCTTAGCACTCATAAATTTATTCCCTTTATCAGTGATAAAATGATTTTTTTTTTCACTGATAAATGGTATGTTTCATAAAATAACTTTATATATTATTAATAATCATATTTTAATATATAAATATATTTCTATTGATATATATATATAATATATTTTTACTTAAATATTATTTCTATAATAGTAAATATGTATTTACACTTAATATATAATATATTTAGTGAAAATAGTTTATAAAATAATTAAAATTTTATATAATTCACAATTTGGTAATTAGTATCAAGTAATATACATTTAAGAACATTTTAGTGATAAAAATTTTAATGAATTAATGAATATCTTTTGAAAATTTGAAAAATATTCTTAAACTTTAAATATCCATAACTTTTGATTCGGTTGTACCTTTGGACTCCATGATCTGTTAAATTGAATCTTGTGAAAGAATTGGAGAGAACTAGTTTCCTATTTTTTTTCTTGGTTAAAAAGGCCTGAATAGCCTCCAAAATAGATTTTTTTTTGTCGTGATGACTTGATTTGTGAACATTTTATGGAATTTATTCTTCTTTTAAGTGGATCTTCTTATTTTTGTAGTGGAGTCTAAATTTATTCATTAGTATTGCATTCATATGGATATTATGGTATTGAAGTTTTATAGTTCTTCATATTATAGTGTTATTTGTAAATTAAAATATAAATATATATACATATTTTCATATATTTATATATATAAATTTAAATATATAATTAGATATTTTAGCATATTTACAAGTGAAATATATTTTTAAATATATAAATCATTTGGAAATAAATATTTATTAACTATTTTATTTAAAATAAAAGTTTATCCATTATATTTAACTTATAATATTTTCAATATATATATACATATAAAAATGTATATATAATGTCTATATATAAATATGTGTGTGTGTGTTAATAAACACACACACACACATATATATTTATCTATATATTCTAATATATGTAAATAAATATTAATATATATATATACACATTCATACATAAAGGCTACCTTGTATATATATTTTATATATACATATTTATATATTATTAAATATGATTTATATAAAAGTAAATATATGTTTACATAAATACATTTTATATATATTACCAATCATTTATAATTTCTATTATTCTTTAATTTTTTTTTTATAATTTTATATATAATTATAACTTCATATATATAGTATATAATATAGTGATATGAACTGTATAGATAAATATATAAATATATAAATATGTTTGTGTGGTGTATATATATATATATACATGTGTCTCTATGTGTGAAAAATATAAATATATATATGTAAATATAAATATGTGCGTGTGTGCATGTGCGAGAAATATAAATATGTGTGTGTTTCTATGTGTGTGTAAGTATGTTCATGTATGCGTGCTTATGCGTGTGTCAATATTATGTACGTACATCATATACATGTATTTATTTAAATATATAATGAAATATAAAATATAGATGTATATAAACATATATAAGATAAATTTATTTAAACATATTATAGAAATATAGTATATAAACATATTTAAAATAAATATTTTATTATATAAATACATTAAAAAATTATATAAAAAATATAATTAAATGTAAATATATAAAATATATATAGGTAAATATATAAACATATTTTATAAGTATATTTAAAAATAATTATATAAATATATCTAATTATATGATTAAATATATAAATAAAAAATAATTATGTATATATATATAGATAATTCGTAAAATATAGAAGAAATTTGGGTGGCGGAGTGGTAATGGTGTTTGAATTTGAAGTAAGAGGTCTGAGGTTTGAATCCACACATGAATAAGGATGAACTGGGAACAAAAATCACTGATAAAGGGGGTGGGGGCGAAACAGGGTGTGAAAAGTGCTAATAAATCTGTTATGGGGGCACAAAAAGCACTGATAAAGGGATGGAAATAGTCTACATTAAATTATTTGAAAAAAAATATAGTTTTATCATTTTTTTATTACTAACAAACACACCCTTTATCATCACTAAAAAATCACTGATAAAGAGTGTGTTTATCAGTGCTAAAAAAATCATTAGTAAAACTAGCACTAATAAAATTCTTATTTATCAATGTTAGAAAAAGAACTGATATATAGTGTTAAAAAAGTGAGGATAAAGTGATATTGTATCATCCCTTTCTTTAGCACTAATAAAATAAAACATATTTTGAGGGTTCTTATAACATTAACACTTTTTTAGTACTTATAAATGAAAATCATAGCACTAATAAAAGTTAGATCTATTTTAGTTACCTATTTTACACCCAATGGGATTTAAATCAATTGGAAGATCAATAAAAACCCATTCTTGGTTCTAAAACATGGAATACATCATAGAATTCATGGATTCTTTCCATCTTGAAGCTTATGATCTCTCTACTTCCTCCTTATAGGATATATGATCTTTATTATCAACCAATAATGAGTCATCATCTTCATTGACTAGAAAACCATCTATTTCTGGTTCTTTAATCTATCTAGTGCTCCTACATAGTACTTGTATCTTAGGAAAAGTATATTCCATGGGGATCTTCATAATGTGTTACTATACTAAATCTTTTATATCTTGAGCATTAAATTAATCAAAGTCAATCTTTCTCTCAGTATCTATTTTAGATACATTATACTTCTCAAGAAATTTGGTTTGTTTGGACATAATGAATTTTTTATTTAAAAGTTCATATAGATAATATCCCCTCATTTCATTGGGGAATCCTATAAATATACACTTTGTTCTATGATGTGCCAATTTTTTTCCAAATCCGACCATAACAAATGCCTCACATCCCCATACAGGAGTATACAAAAACAAAACAAAATTCCATGCATTAATTTTTATGGTATTTTATTTTTAGCCTTATTTGGAACTCACATTAGAATGTCTTTCATGACCTATAATATATATCCCCAAAATGATAATGGAAGATTTACATAACTCATCATCGACCTTACCATGTCAAGAAAGGTATTGTTCCTCATTTGACTAACATTGTTCCATTATAGTGTATAAAGAGGTGTGAGTTGAGATATAATATCAAAATATTGTAAATAATTAATGACCTCTTGGATAATATACTCACCAACCTAATAAGATTTAATCTTCTTTATCTTCTTACCAAGTTGATTATTTATTTCATTCATGAACTCCTTTAATTTCTCAAAGGATTCAGATTAATACCTCATTATGTAAACACTCCCATATCTACTCAAGGAATCCTTAAAATTAATAAATTAAGAATACGTTATTATATCTTCCTATAGAAAAGGTCCAAACACATCATTATGTACTAATATAATCTCTATGGATCGTTCACCCTTACCACTGAAAGGTGGTTTGGTCATATTGGCTTGTAATCAAGAAACACATCTATCAATTTGTTTTAGTTCCAAGGAATATAAATTGATATCTTGATATATTTTTGTCAACTACTTCTCATTTACATGACTAATTTAGTAATTCCCCAACCGAGCATGATTTGATTAATGTGAACCTATTTCATTATCATTTTTCAATACTTGTTTTTCATGATCTAATATATAAATATCGTTATTTAAATTCATCATACCATAACATATGTTGTCTTTAAAAAATAAAAAAAATATTATTTCCAAATTTAATATAAAACCATTTTCATCTAGTTAGGATACAAAAAAATTATGTTTTTTTATAACATTAGGTATATAATAATAGTTTATCAAAACTAAAATCATCCATGTTATTAATGGAATGTGTTAGTATCTTATAGATAAGTTATAAATTCATGCTCTATTGGATACTAAAAGATCCGCCTCTCCTCATAAAATCTTATAGAATCTATTTGGTTCATATATTTGGATACAGATGTGAGTACCACAAGTTATATCTAATACCCAATTAATAGATATATAAATATTTCACTCAATAATTAAGACACTTAAAATCTTCCCCATGAATTTTTAACTAGATGAAATTCTTCTTTTAGTGGCATAGATTACCACATAAAAAAGATATTGTATTTAATTCCTCCACTAGCCTTTATATCTTTCTCTTCTTGGAAGTATATAACTAAAGAACCTTAGACTTGGAGTGAGTCTCGAGGCCCTTTACCTCATTCTTACTTTTATTCAACATTAGGACTACAGTTTTTTCATGCCTCATGTCCTTATCAACTTGGAGAATCAAGGTAAGGGATTATGAGAGTGTATTTTCATTGATGTTCATATTATAATTCAAAATAAAATTGTAGAAGATTTGAGGTAGTGATGATAAGATGAGATCTATTCACAACTCATCTAGAGACCTAAATTCTAAAATGTTTGACTGCTCTATATAGGAAATCATTTTGACTACACATTTCCCAACTAGAACTGACACTCTAGGATTACATATGAATGGTTCCTTAAAGATATCATATCTCTCTTGTCTCTCCTTATCTTGATAAAGATCATAAAGGCAAGACAACGTGATATATGTATCCAATTTCTCATATTGCTTCAAGAGCTCACAAAACATATGGATGATAGCATGAGACACTAAAAATCTACTATATCATATAGGTGTTTCATATAGATAGAGATTTCCTCCTCACTACCCACTTAAATAGGTGTTTTAGGAATATAGGTTTCTAAATCATATAATTTTATCTCATGAAATATTATAACATAAAATCTTCTATACCGAAGTTCCTTGGAATGTTAGGATTATAGAGAATGGGGAGTGAATTAGTGGTGATATTTTATAATCTCTTTTCTCTCAAAATTAACCCCTACAACTTGTTAGAGTTTCTATCCTTTTGAACTTTATATCTCATCCTCAATCATATAGAAATAAAGGAAAGTAAAGTAAGGCACATGAGATTTACAAGGTTCACCCCTAGTGTGGGTGACTACATCCTTTCCATGGAGACTTACACCGAACCATGAAAATTATATATGATTTAAAGTGAATAAAAAATGATCCAACTCCTTTCAAGCTTCTTTTATCCTATAATAGGCAACTATACTAATTATCATTAGTAACAAATTATTCCTTATACTTTTGATCCAAAACTAGATAAGAAACTTTTCATAATAGCTCATGAAAACTCTTCCCAAAATCTCAATTTGGTACCTCTCTATCTAGTGTGACTCTGTTTTTGTCTAATATGAATCCATTTGATGCACCTCAAAACCTAGTATCTCTATCTATTTCCTATGTTCAGTTTTACTCTTTATATTGAACTTGTGACTAGAAAACCTCTTTCAGGTTCCACTTCCTCAACCAAATATTTTCTTGTTTTGAAACTCATGTTGTGCCTCTAACAAAAAATTCATCACTTCCGCTCTCTCTCATGCACGAATAGTGTATATTTGTACTATACTTTCACCCCTTTATATAGGTGTACTTCTAGGAAAAAACATGAAAAAACATGAGAATCCAAAAATAAAATTTCACATTTTCTCTCTCAACTCAACTTTGTTGGACACCTCTCAAACCTTATAGAACAATCGTGAAATTTATTGAAAACTCATACTTTATTAAAAATTCCTTAAAACTCAGAAATATAGAATAACATTGAAATAATATCTTAGCATAATCATGGTTAAGGACTTTAAAAATATATTTAGAGATTCTTAAAACTCTATCTGATGAAATTCTATTTTATTACTTCATTATGAACTTCCTCATCTATTACCTTCATAATAAATCCTATTTTGAAATACATACAAAATATTTCATCTGATAATTCTCAGTCCAATGGAACTTTTTTCTATGGACTCAATCTAGTAGCCTTCATACAATAAGAAACATCATGACTTCTTAACTTCAAACTTTGTATATACTCCAACATAAAATTTATAACTTGAACATTGTATTGATTGAAACATAAACAATATAACTTTAAATGTATATAGACTATAGCATAAATTTTTTTAATTGAACTTTTTACATCATGAAACATAGACATTTTTACTTGAACTCTGTTAAAATTTCAATATAAACATTTTTACTTGAACTTTTTACATCTTGCAACATAAACTTTGTTACTTGAACTTTGTACAAATTGTAGCATAAACTTTATAACATGAACTATGTACATCATGTAACATAAAGTATGTAACACAAAATTTTTACTAAATTTCTATATAGAAACTTCATATACCTTTTTTGGTAGACTTGATCGGTTCGACTTTATTCATGTATGTACAATCATTAGTTGCAACATTACTACATCATGGTTTGAATTGTATACAGCGATAACTCCAAATTTGTAGATATGACTATGACTTCTCCTCTTTTTTTAAAAATCATAAAAACTCAGCTAGAATCATGAGTATCTTCATGATGTGATAAAATTGAAAATAAGTATAGCATCATTTGACATAGTAAGGAAAATTTATTATCCTCCTTCATAAACTAATAATTAAGGTTTCTTAATCTTTATGAGGAGAGGTCCATAACCTATATACGGAAAGATTCTTAATATTCTTGAGAAACACATTATCACCTGAAAGACAAAAACATTCAAAAACACAATGTTGGAAACAAATAAAAAACTCATCAAAAAACAAATCAAATTACCTTTAATCTTACCTCTTTGGATTTATTGGAAACATTATTAATCAACTCAATGTTATTTTTTTGAATCTTTAATCAAACAATATCCTTTCTCATAGAGAATTTCCTAACACCACACTACCATTTTAATTCATGATTTATAAGGAATTAAATCCATTAGGGACAATTAATTTTACATCCAAAATAAGAAAAACTCCTCCACCCCCCACCCAACACTCTTTTATTACCCCTATTTATGATAACACCAGCATCAGATTCTAAAATAATAGAGTTGTACTTATTCTTAAAAAACTTTACTTATCCTCTATATTTGATGAAAAAATCTAAAGAAAGGTGTGGGTATTACTTAAGAACTTTCTTAATTCATTGGTGGAGGCTGGAAATGTAGTTGCAACCTCAATTCCTCAAACATTTCGCTTGGAAAATCTTTAGTGAAAACATCATCCATTTAATATCAATATTAAATGATATTTAAAATCAATATTCATGGATCTATAATGTTGTACATGATTTTTTTAAAGATCAATGGAACTTTGATAATCAAAAATAATATTCAATACTTTATCTACATACATTATAATGACCCTAACCTATATAGTCAATTTCTTTGTAAGAATTTAGTGTTTGAGGTGTTCTGGGGGGTCAAGGTGACTTATTTCTAACAATTTCCAAAATTTCTAGTTCTGTGAATAGTTTTTCTAGAACGGTGAGACATCCAACGATAGGTGTACAGTGTTTCTAGAATGGTGATACATACAATGGTAGGTGTACGGTGTTTCCAAAATGGTGATACATCCAATATTAAGTGTACAGTATTTCCAGAATGGTGAGACATCCAATGGTAGGTGTATAGTGTTTCCAAAATGGTGAGACATCCAACGGTATGTGTACAGTGTTTCCAAAATGGTAAGACATCCAACGGTAGGTGTGTAGTGTTTCCATAATGGTGAGACATCCAAAGGTAGGTGTACAATGTTTCCAGAATGGTGAGACTTCCAACGTTAGGTGTATAGTGTTTCCAGAATAGTGAGATGTCCAACGGTAGGTGTACGGTGTTTCCAAAATGGTGAGACATCCAACAGTAGGCGTACAATGTTTCTAGAATGATGAGACATCCAACAATAGGTGTATAGTGTTTATAGAATGGTGAGACATCCAACGGTAGGTGTACAGTGTTTCCATAATAGTGATAAATCCAATGGTAGGTATACAATGTTTATAGAATGGTGAGACATCCAACGGTAGGTGTACAGTGTTTCCAGAATAGTGAGACATCCAATGGTGGGTGAACAGTGTTTTCGGCTTCTTACAGTTTCACCCCTTTGACATTATCTTTGATGTAAAACACATTAAAAGCCTTGTATTAAGGGATTTAAGATTTATTCAAATCCCATAACTCCTATTTAAATTCTCTTAAGGGTCCAGGTTCCTTTACTTAGTCAAAATGCGTAGTCTTGATCAGATTCGCCTTTAATGGAAAATCTAAATCGTATCTAAATCGTTGCTCCGTTTAGATTTTCAAAAGGTCGAGATACCTTCTTCCCTTGTTATCATTTCTTGTTTTTCCTTGGTACATTATGTCCAAAGTTATTTCTCCCATAGGATTTGTATAATTGAACTGAAATCCTTGGATCTCTTCCCCTTGGAGTTTTTCCTACTACATGCACACCCCCTGTTTTGGTGCAACCAGGAAGTGTCGATCTGTCTTTGATATAAGGTATGTTATACCTCTATTCTTCTAGGTTCCTTTATCTATTTCCTCCCATTTATCCTTTCCATATGATGGAATGTGATCTCCATGTTTTTAATGGATGTTTCTTGGGTGTTAGTTGATGCGGTTGTGTTATGGCGTCCTTAGGTGGATGCAATAATTGTGAGAGAGGTGATCATGATCTATTGTGTTGGCCCATTCTCGTTCAAAGAACATCAAAAACCTTTTGAGATAGGTGATTCATGTCTTATATATTTTATTTAAATTCGGTCACAAAGTTATCATGATTTATCCTACTGGATCACAATGAAATTGACATAATAAATATTTGAATTGAATTAAATAATTGGTATCAATTGCTTAGTGATGTTTTTGCCCCTTGATTTTCTAGATAGTGTGATATCTATTCTTTTCTTGTTTATCATTCCATTTTTAATGTAAATTAGTAAAAAACATAATTTTGGTATTAATTGTAAATTTTTTGGCTAAATAAATAAAGATTCATGTTAATGAATCTGGTTTTTGTTGTTGTGGTTTGATGATAATAAAATGGATGTAGTTGTGCATGTTTAATTAAATCAGTTAATTCAAGATAGAATAAAGAACCTTTTGTGTGTTAAAAGATAATTCCGTTTAGGGTTCTAAGTTACCCACTTTCTTGTAAAGTCCAAACACCTTAAGATTTAGATTTGTGAGTGCTCGTTGTGTGTGAAGGTTGAATGCCTTGTTTAGGGCAAAGAGCCCAGTTGTTATGTTTTTTGTTTCCTAATACTTGTGTTGTGGTGTGAGCCTGGGATGGATGATCTTGGAGGGCTATTATAGTATGTGGGGAAAGGATTCCCAATGGTTATGGCAGTATTTTACACCTAGATTGGCAAGATGCATTGAATGTGGGTGTCAAAGAGGACACTGGGGATGATAGAAGGGGTTGAAGCTAGGCTTACCTATTGATGTGAAAGTGGTTGATGTTGAATCTGTTGCTTATTTAACATATTTACTTTCCCTGATTCTTGATACAGAAGGTATTTCTTACCCTCCTTCCAAAATAGGCAAATACATGTGTGGTATTCCATGTGATTTCTATGTTTAGCTTCTCAGGGGTGTATGGGTCTACACTCCTTCTATAGGCGGCAAAGACTCGATGGGTAGTTCATCTACTCACCTTGTTGAACCCCTTGTGTTTGGTAGTAGAGTATGTTTTCCTAGAATACCGGGAAATATGTAAATATGGAAATATGGAATTGGTAATGTTTCTAATAAATGAATAAATGTTTAACCCATGGGGTTGAAGCTTGATGGGATGCAATGTTGAGGTTGTAACTTTGAGAAGTTGTGGACTCTGTTTGGTTATGTTTGGAGGGCATGGATATTGGTTGGAATGATAATTTAATGTAATGTGGAAATGATTGTAACACCCTAAGCTTCCATGTTATGCTTTTCTTTGAATAATACAATAGCGTGTGTTGTACGCAACTTCGAGTTCTAACACACCACAACCAATCAAACTAGCTGTTATGAATAGTAATACACACTTTTTGAAATTTTATACATTTTATCTTTCAAAATGGACTTAATTTTTGGATTTTTAATATCGAAATTAGCTTAGGTTAAATTTTTGGTACTTTTCTGATAACTTTCATTTTTTGATGAATAGTTAAAATTACTTAATTTTAATTAAAAACAACTTTTTTAATAAAAATAATTAATAGTGATAAATTATTCATTTGAGTGTTTTTACAGTATAATTAGATTATATTTTTAACATTTAATCCAATTTTGGTCATTGGATATAATTTCGCATTTAAACTAAACAAAACAAGTGTCAATCTTTTGATAGTTATTATTTCTTAAAAACACGCTTATTGTTTTGACAACAGGAATTAATTTTAAATTAATTTCTGCCACTTATGTGTTTTGAATTTAGAAAAATGGATTCCATATTTAAAATAAGGAGGTCCAAATTGTGTAAATAGGTAACTTTTATTTTTAGACATTTTGAATAATTACTTCGGTAAATATTTTATTTACCATGGTTAAAGGGTTAATTCGGTAAATAAGGGTAAACAAATAATATTATAATAATATTAAATTACCCTAAAACGTGTCCTAACCCCATTGGATGATACATTTCAGACCATGGAAATATTTGGGTTGATTTTGGGACCCCATGGAGCCACCTGTAAGTGATAATGACACTTTATATTAATTAAGTTAAAGTAAATACAAAAATGACAAAAGCATATATATTTTAGTAAAAAAATTACATAGGGTTATACATGTTATCTCTTAAACTATAAATATTCATTAGAAAGCTAAAATGATTTACTACATAATGGTATTTTATTTATAATTTTTATACATTTAATAATTAAATTTATTTATGACACAATGATGATGCATTATTTTCCTTATTAATGAAAGAATCAAATAATTGGTATTATAAATGTTAAAATAAATATTATTTGAAAGTTTTGATTCCATAAACAAATTTTGTAGGTTAATATGACATTTTAGTATTTATTAAATGAATTTTTTTTCGAATTAATAAAGTTTTTAAGACTTTAACAAAAATTAATTATTAAATAGTGTCAAAATTGACATAAAAGAGTTTTTAAAACAAATATTATATTATTAATTGATATAATATTCCTAAAAATCTAAGTTTCAGAAAAATGACTTATATAATTATATTTGTATCATTTATGAACCACTTTGGGTTCTCTTAGAAGTTTATACTAAGTTTATTAACCATATAATATAAAAATACAAAGAGACATGGTTAATGTCAAACTATTTAACTAAGAGTTAAATCTAAAAGATAAGGTTAATATAGTGACCCAAATCTGTAAAAAACCTATTGGTTGAGTGGTTTTAGACCCATACCCACCTTATACTTTAAATAATATACTTTGGATCCATTATAAACTGAAAATTATTTTATTATAAAATAATATTTCTAACTTTTCCTAAGGTGCCCCTCACTCCTCTTATAAAAGGGAACTCCCCCTTCTCTCTAATTCACACGATAAAAGCATTTTGGATAGGAAAAACACTACCAAAATACCCTCTCAACTATCCTCCCTTAATTATAGAGGCCTTACATTAGTCATAAAGTCAACCTAAGGAGCCCTTTTGATCAAATCAAAAGGAAGAACCCGAAGAAGAGATGAATATTTCATCACCTCTTTCAAGTTCCTTTCTTCTTCCACTTCCCTTTTCTTTGTTGTTTCCATTCTAAAATAGTAAATCCAGTATCTTATATATAATATTATGTTATTATAAATATGGTATAACCAAATTCATTATTCTATCCATTCTTTGAATGACATGTCACCATACGTGTGTACGTACGGTTTACCGTCACCACGTCGTGGTGTATTTGTTATTCAATACATTATTATTTGGATGGGTATAATAATTATGTGTAACTGATATAAATAATAAATATTACATGATAATTATTCTGTATATATGATATACCATCCAATTATATATTATTTTAATATCAAAAGAATGATATTGTCGCTCGTGCGTACGTACGGATTACCGTCTCCACGAACGCGATGAGATTCATTACTCATTGTATCCATTCAAGATCAATTTTTATTTGATGATTAAAAATAATGTTTAAGGGATTGATATCATTCTGGATATGAATAATATACAACCTATCCATAACAAACATGGCTTATGTAACAAAACATATAAAAGAAAACAAGTAAGTGAACACCCGAAACGACGATAATACTAAAATATTATTAACAAAGCAATATTAGAAGATCATATATAATATTATATTTATGTATATGATTATTCAATAATTTAATAACAATGATTTAACTATTATAAAGTAGTTTAACTTACCCTCAACCAAGGAAAACTACAAGGTAAGGGTTTATTTCGCAATCTCTTCATTATCTGAGGTTGTTTATACGTAATTATCTATTGGGACCTATTTATCATCCACATCCATATTTCTTAAAAATGTATTTCAAAAAATTCTTACTATTTTATATACTATGGTTTAAATTCATTTATACCCTTGTTTTACTTTTATAATATGTTTATAAAAGAATATTTCCGTCATTTTCCAAATAAGGTTATTTTTAACCTTTTCGACAAAATTAAGGAAAGAATGTCTTTTTTTAACTTATACAGAAGGTGCGGCTATTTTTCACCATTATAAAATCTTCGAAGATTCCCTTACAATATTATAAGAATATTTTCAAAGTAAATGTTTTCCTTTATAATTATGTGACTTTAAATGATTTCAAAAAAGAGATATTTCTCTCAAATAGTTTTGATTTCATCTATGTCAACATTCATTGATGGGTTTTAAGATTATTTGAAGTTGATTTATTATGATACAAAACTTCCATACTGTATTAAAGGTTTTATGATATGTTTGAATGTGGATGTGTTATTTTTATACCAATAATGGTTTATGGAGAAAGTATTGACATTTCTTATGATAGTTTTAATACGAATGCTTATGTTATGTTTAAACTTGTTCATATGAGGAATGCATTGAACTTAGTGAGTGACCGGTGGAGTCCGCTATAGCTCCTCGATGCATCGGTAGGTCTCATGAGACTAACTAGTGTCTTGGAACAAGGACTTGAAAAAATCTTATATGTAGTCTTGGCACAAGGCCTTGACTATGTGGTTATGAAAGTCTGGCATTATGCATTCCATCATTATGAAAGTGGTTATTGATATTGCATATGATTATTCGATTAGAAGAATATTCATGTGAATAAGTAAATGGCACTATTTCAGTTTATTTTTTCCATATTATGTTGAAGTTCAAGTTTAAGTATTTTGTTTTAGTTATACATTGCCTTAAATGTTTATACTTATTTATGAAATTTTCTGCTATATTGTTGTCCTTACTGAGAATATGAGCTCGCCACTTTATATGTTTTATTTTTCCTAGGATGAGAAGAACTATATTATGACTGACCTTCAGGGATAGTCTATGGGATCTCAGTGTGGTCGTTGGAAACAATGTTGTTGTATTTTTCCATTTTATGATGTAATGAAATTTTTATGAATGTGTCTAGTGTTTCCAAGGCTACTAAACTAATCAGTCTTTCAAGACTTGATCTTTTTTTATCATGCCAATAATACGTAATAATGCGCCGACTCTGGGCTTTTGGGTTCGGGGTGTTACAGTTGGTATTAGAGGAAGTTTAGTACAAACCTTAGAAGCTATATTTAGATAAACTCTGATTAGAGAACATTACCCTAAGATAGAGTTTGAGGATTAGTATAGAAGAACTTCCTAAAATTTTTGGTAATGTAGAGATTTTTGTGAGATTTCTGAGCAATACATCCCTGTCTTGATACGAGCAGGTAGAGGCAGCTCTGGCACAGATGTACCAAGGGGTAAAACCCAAAAACACTACTTTGAGCTAGACTCGAATGGGAACTAGTGCATGACAACGGGTCTTGCTGCACTCTTGGTTACAACACTCCCGGGGGATATGCTTAGGATAATTCTCATTTTCTTTACAATCCATTATGAAGGGTTTATGAGTATATACTTCCTCAAAGAAAACATTTTTTATGATTATGGATTATATCCATAAACTATTCAGTTTCTGTTAAGTGTTTTACAAGTTGGGATTTATGTATTTAGATTCATAAACTAATCTAGTTTATGCCATTGTTTAGAAATGGTGCCTAGTGGAGGGAATGGAAACTGTATCAATGCACACACTCCATGAAGATATTTCCCTCCTACTTAAGATAATTATAGTGGAGTCGGTGATACAACTGGTGTTGATCAGCTTATCACTATATTGGGACAACTCACTCATATTATGAATAATAACCTTACTCGTATGGAACACCCTAATCTGCAGTGTGGAGAATCAATGTTAGATCGCTTCATGGGGCAACAACCACCAACATTCAATGGGAGTACAAATCCACTAGTAGCCAAGAAATGGATAAATTCCTTAGATAAAATATTCCATGCCTTGGGGAGTAGGGAAAGGGAAAACGTTTTCATGGCAGTTTACCACCTCACTTGAGATGCTGATCAATGGTGTTCATTGATTCAAAACACGAAGGAAGATGATGAAGTATCAAATATAGAATGTAGAGAGTTTAAAGAAATTTTCTTAGAAAAATACTTTCCTCGTGACCATCGAGCGGATATGGAAAGGCAATTTCTGAGTGTGAGGCAAAACGAGGATGAGAATATTGCAAAGTATGAGTCTAACTTTACATGATTAGAAAGGCATGTTGCAGATTATATACGTAACCCAATAATTAAGATGGATCATTTATTTTATGGGTTAAAACCATTTATCCGTCGAGAATTAGTCTCACAATCCTTCTTTTAGTACAAAGATATTGTCTCATGTGCTATCAAGACAGAGAAGGAATTCTCTAAGTCCTACGACTTTAAAGCAAAGCAAGAGAAGAATAGATATGCTGATCACTCTAGAAATTGAAATAAGGGGAAGAAGGGAAAATTTGAATATCCATCCTACAGTAAATGTGGGAAGGAACACCCCGGTACTTTCTTGAAGGGAATGGGAGTTAGTTACAAGTGTGGTGAGAAAGGCCACCAAGCTCGTGATTGCAAGGGGAAGAAATAAGCTAATGATGTTCAATGATACAATTTTAGGGATATGGGACATTATGAAAATGAATTTCCTAAGCGTCAAGGAAACTTACCTTAGAAAAGGCCAATGGATCAAGGCTATGCTTATGCGATCACTATTGCTGAGGTTGAAGCTCTAAAAGACATGGTGGAAGGTAATTTAATGGTTTCCTCATGTTTAGACAATGATTTATTTGATTCTGGATCATCGCATTGTTTCATATCTTCCCGGTTTGCTAAGAAAATTAGATATTTTCAATTTTATTTAACAAGGGATTTGTCAATCAAAACTCTTAAGGGAAGTATCATCGCAACAAAGTTTTGTGAATCAGTTCCCATTAGAGCATATAAATGTTCTTTATCTACTGATCTCATCATCATACCCATGATTGAATTTGATATAATCCTTGGTATGGATTGGCTTTCGGACCATGATTCAAAAATTTATTATAAGAAGAAAGAGGTTACTGTTTTTGATGACGATGATAAAGAACACCTTATCTTTAGAGAAGAATATTCACCACCAAATTATTATCTAGATCCACCCCCAGTACCTCAACTAAATTCAATTATTGGGGAGGAAGAGAATGAAATAACTGTGGGTGATGAAATGAATGTTCAAATAGAGGATGTACCTATTATGAAAGAATATGTTGATGTGTTTCCAGAAGATTTACCTGGACATCCTCCAGAATGAGAAATTGAGTTTTCCATTGATTTAATTCATGGTTCAAGGCCCATATCGAAGACCCCTTATAGAATGGCCACTTTAGAATTAGTGGAAATAAATAAACAACAAGAAGAATTGAGTAATAAGGGATTTATTCACCCTAGTGTTTCTCTATGGGGATCTCATGTTCTTTTTGTTAAGAAGAAAGATGGATCTATGAGGTTGTGCATTGAATACAAGGAGATCAATACTATAACAATAAAAAACAAGTATCCCCTACCTCGTATTGATGATTTATTTGACCAACTTCATAGAGCTCGATACTTTTCAAAGATTGACCTTTGCTCTGGATATCATCAGTTGTGTGTAAATAAGGAATACATTTTGAAAACAGCATTTCAAACTAGGTATGGGCATTACGAGTTTACAGTAATGCCTTTTGGGCTGACTAATGCACCCTCTGTTTTCATGGATCTAATGAACAAAGTTTTCAAGGAATATCTTGATGAATTTTTAGTGGTATTTATTGATGATATCTTGGTATACTCCAAAATCTACTAAGATCATGAAAATCACTTGCGCATTATCCTAAATACTCTTCGAAGAAATGAATTATATGAGAAGTTTAACAAGTGTGAATTATGGATTCAAGAGATTTCTTTTCTTAGCCATATTGTCTCTAAGTATGGAATCTCTGTTGATCCTTCTAAGACAAGAGCAATCCAAGAATGGCCAGCACCAATGAGTATAACTTAGGTATGCAGTTTTATTGATTTAGTAGGTTATTATCGGCGTTTCATCCATAATTTTTCCCAATTGGCTAACCCATTAATGAAGCTCACACATAAAGGGGTTAAATTTGTTTGGACAAAAGAGTGTGAAGAATATTTCAAAGAACTGAAGATAATATTAGTCAATTCTCTTATCTTGACTCTACCATCGGGGAATGATGGGTTTGTTATTTATAGTGATGCTTCAAAAAAAGGACTTGGTTGTGTCCTTATGCCGAATGATAGGGTTATTTCCTATGCATCACGACAGCTAAAAATTCATGAGAAAAACTATCCTACTCATGATCTTGAGTTAGCAGCTGTAATCTTTGCTTCTAAGATATGGAGACATTATCTCTATGGTGAAAAATGTGAGATATATACTGATCAAAAGAGTTTGAAGTATATTTTCTCACAGAAATAACTCAAAATGAGGCAAAGGAGATGGCTTGAACTACTCAAGGATTATGATTGCACCATACACTACCACCCGGGGAAGGAAAATAAGGTGGCAGATGCTTTGAGTAGAAATGATTGTGGAGTTTTGAACTATATGAGAGTTCAAAGGGATCCTATTTTCATGGATCTAGTAAAGATGGATATGGGAATTACTATGGAAGATGAAACATCGATACTTCTTCAAATGGTTTCCAAACCATCCTTACTAGAAAGGATAAATAGTTCTCAAACCGTTGATGAAGAGTTTCAAAAGAAGATTAAAGCTGTGAATGATGGGAGATTGAGTGAATTTGTGTATGAAGATGGAATTTTGAAATTTGGGAAGAGACATTTTGTTCCCTATGTACCTGATCTAAAAAGGAAATTGTTGGATTATGCTCATAGTTCTAATTTCTCTATACACCCTGGTAGCACTAAGATGTATAGAGATTTGAAATAACATTATTGGTGGGACAAAATGAAGAGGGAGATTGCTAATTTTGTGTCAAGGTGTATAGTTTGTCAACAATTGAAAGATGAAAGGTAACAGCTAGGAGGAGTCATGAAACCTCTTCCCATACCTGAGTGGAAATGGGGTAATATTATGATGGACTTTTTCATGAGACTACCAAGGACTCCTAAAGGAATGATGCAATATGGGTCATTGTTGATCATCATACCAAGTCAGCACATTTTCTTACTATAAGAGAAGATTTACCACTTGAACTTCTAGAAAGACTATATATTAATGAAGTTGTGAGACTTCATGGAGTACCATTATCGATTGTTTCTGATTTTGATCCACATTTTACATTAAGATTCTGGAAAATTCTTCAGAAAGCCCTGGATACTGAACTTCGTTTGTGTACTGCCTACCACCCCCAAACTGATGGACAATCAGAATGGACTATTCAAACCTTAGAAGACATTTTGAGATCTTGATCACTTGAATTTCAAGGTATATCGGATCAATATTTACCTCTAGTAGAATTTTCCTATAACAATATCTTCCATTCAAGTATTCAGATGGAACCATATAAAGCGTTATACGGAAAGAGATGTCGCACACCAACCTTTTGGGATGATGTTGGTGAAAGAAAACTTATAGGCCCAGAACTTGTTGAGGAAATGATGGAAAATGTGAAGGTAATCCAAACCCACATCAAAGTAGCTCAAAGTGGGCATAAGAGCTATGCTGATAACCAAAGTAAAGATTTGGAATTTTAGGTAGGAGATCCTGTTTTCTTGAAGGTATCTCCATGGAAGGGTGTTATATGTTTCGGTAAGAAGGGTAAATTGAGTCCTAGGTACATCAGACCTTTTGAAATTCTAGAACGAATTGGGGTTGTAGTTTGCCGTTTGGAAATGCTGCCAAGTCTCTCCAAAGTTCACGATGTGTTCCACGTATCACTATTGAGAAAATACATGCCTGACCCAACGCATGTACTCACCTATAAGGAATTAGAACTGGAAACCGATCTGTCTTATTGCGAAGAGCCTTTCAAGGTTCTTGATACAAGAGAATAAGTGTTGAGAAACCGGACGACTCATATGGTAAAAGTTCTATGGAGAAACCATAATATGGAAGAGGCAACGTGGGAACCCGAGGAACTTATGATGAAGAACCACTCAAGCCTTTTTATGCAGTAATATTCTAGAAATTTTGAGGATGAAATTATTTGAAGGAGGGGATAATGTAACACCCCAAGCTTCCATGGTATGCTTCTCTTTGAATAATACAATAGTGTGTGTTGTACGCAACATCAAGTTCTAACACACCACAACCAATCAAACTAGTTGTTATGAATAGTAATACCCACTTTTTGAAATTTTATATATTTTATATTTCAAAATGGACTTCATTTTTGGATTCGGAATATCGAAATTATCTTAGGGTAAATTTTTGGTACTTTTCTGATAACTTTGATATTTTGATGAATAGTGAAAATTACTAAATTTTAATTTAAAAAAACTTTTTTAATCGAAATAATTAATAGTGATAAATTATGAATTTTAGTGGTTTGAAAGTATAATTAGATTATATTTTTACTATTTAATCCAATTTTGGTCATTGGACATAATTTCACATTTAAACTGGACAAAATCAAGTGTCAATCTTTTGATAGTTATTATTTCTTAAAAACACGCTTTTTGTTTTGACAACGGAAATTAATTTTAAATTAATTTCTTCCACTTCTGTGTTTTGAATTTAGAAAAATGGATTACATATTTAGAATCAGGAGGTCCAAATTGTGTAAATAGGTAACTTTTATATTTAGACATTTTGAATAATTACTTCGGTAAATATTTTATTTACCATGGTTAAAGGGTAAATCTAGTAAATAAGGGTAAACAAATAATATTATAAAAATATTAAATTACCCTAAAACATGTCCTAACCCTATTGGATGATACATGTCCGACCATGGGCATATTTGGGTCAATTTTCGGACCCCATGGAGCCACTTGTATGTGATAATGACACTTTATATTAATTAAGTTAAAGTAAATACAAAAATGACATAAGCATATATCTTTTAGTAAAAAAAATTACATAGGGTTATAAATGTTATCTCGTCAACTATAAATATTCATTAGAAATATAAAAATATTTCCTACATAATGGTATTTTATTTATAATTTTTAGACATTGAATAATTAAATTTATTTATGACATAATGATGATGCAATATTTTTCTTATTAATGAAAGAATCAAATAATTGGTATTATAAATGTTAAAATAAATATAATTTGAAAGTTTTGATACCATACAAGAATTTTATAGGTTAATATGACATGTTATGATTGATTAAATGAGTTTTTTTCAATTAATAAAGTTGTTAATACTTTAACAAAAATCAATTATTAAATAGTGTCAAAATTGACATAAAGGAGTTTTTAAAACAAATATTATATTATTAATTTATATAATATTTTAAAAAATATAAGGTTCATCCACATGACTTATATAATTATAGGTGTATCATTAATAAACCACTTGGGGATTTCTTGTAAATCTATAGTAAGTTTATTAACCATATAATATAAAAATACAAAGAGACATATTAAATGTCAAACTATTTAACTACGAGTTAAATCTAAAATATTAGGTTAATATAGTGATCCAAACCTGTATAAAACATATTTTTTGAGTGGTTTTAGACCCATACCCACCTTATACTTTAAATAATCTACTTTTGAGCTATCATAAACCGAATATTATTTTATTATAAAATAATATTTCTAGCTTTTCCTAAGGTGCCCCTCACTCCTCTTATAAAAGGGCACTCCCCCTTCTCTCTAATTCACACCTTCAAAGCATTTTGGATCATCCAACCCCTACCCAAATACCCTCTTAACTATACTCCCTTCATCCTAGAGGCCTTACTTTAGTCAGAAATCCAACCTAAGGATCCCTTTTGATCAAATCAAAAGGAATAACCCGAAGAAGAGGTAAATATTTCATCACCTCTTTCAAGTTCCTTTATTCTTCCACTTCCCTTTTCTTTGTTGTTTCCATTATAAAATAATAACTCCAGTATCTTATATATAATGTGATTTTATTATAAATATGGTACTATAAGGACTCGGCCTCAGTACAATACATATTCTTGAATTAAATGAATAATTCAGATTGAGGATCTTTTCAGGTTTAGAGTTTTAGAGAATTAGGACATAACTATTACATCTCAAAGATTACAAAGTAGGCACATCTACTCAGTTTCCATTTTTTCCAAAAAAAATAAAAACTATTGAACAAAATAGTCATGTCTAGTTCCTTTTTTAGATAGAATAACATTTTCTTGATCCCATCCTTGACCCTATTCCACTTTATGTCTTGTGAAAAACATTTCAAAAAAACTTGGGATGAGCATAAAAAGCTCAGTAAGGGTTATAGCAATACGGAGAGAAAACATTAGTCCATGAATACATAATAATAAAAGAAATCATACTTTACTTATAAAACATAATAACTTTAACATACCTTATTAAATCATAAGATTTAGGAATAACTCATAGAAATCATAAGACCTAAAGGTAACTTGAGGCATTCATAACATTCTTACGTAGGGAGTAACCCTCTGGTTACGTTTGAAATACCCATCACAGTATATTCCCTAAATCTATTCAGATAAACCTTAGTGTTTAACCCCTTCGCGTTACCCAATGCATTGGAGAGCTATCTCAGGCTCACCCGCCCTTAGTTTATCACGGAACCACCTGATTTCATAAACATTTCCCAAGAACCATAACATAATCATAACACTTAAAACATGCATAAAAGAAACATAAAATTTCCACATTTCAATCACAAGATATCACATCATTATATTATCATAAAAACATCTAATAAAATCATTAAAACTCTATGAGAGAAAAATCCCTTTATACTTTAAAAATATTAAAAGAAGACATTTAAAAGAGATTTTAGAATCAAAGTGTCCCATACCACTTCGAAACTTTTGAAAGGGTTTTAAAAAATTCATGTATATATAAAAAATCCTTAAAGAAATTTTTAAAACATGGACATGGATGATAAATGTTTAAAAGAATAAATCTTTAAAACCATTTAAAACAATTTTTTAATAAAAGAGTCCTTTTCCATTTTGAACATTTAAATTATAAGCCACAAGAAAGTAGACCATTTTCAAAACATTTAAATGAATTTAGTATAGACATAATATATATAAGGAATGTCAAAGGTGTTGTATATACACTTTATAAAAGAATAAAATTTCATATCATTAAGAAATGTCTCAATGAGAAGAAATTGATATGTAATCACAATCAAGGATCATGCCATTAGAGCAAGGATAAAGAAATGAAATAATTATGTGTGACAAATATAAATACACCAAATATAAGTGGATACTCATTGTAAAACAATCAGTTGTAATCCACACATATTCATAGCACGGAAAAATCAAGAATTAGAGGTTTAACCCAAAGAATTGAAATTGGGTTAAGAAGTTCCCTAGTAAAAATTTGATAGCCTAACGGCATCACATCAAATTTTAGAAAAAGAGTTGATGAGAGGTATAAAGGGTATCTCATCACTTGGACATAAAATTTACATCAATAAGGATATATAATAACATATCCCAACATAATAATATGTAATTTAAAAGATAAAACAAAACCAAGTCTTTTAAAAATAGGAGGGTGAAAGGTTCCCTTACCGACTTGGTAACTTTCGAAACGTACACCCCATGAAAGAAGGACTATAAAAAATTGATGTAAATACTCATAAATGAAATTATATTACACAAAGTGTAGAATAATGGGCAGTACATGCACCACTCAAAGTAAATGGTGGCAAAGGTAGCATAAATCTCATGGGAATAAAAGTGAGATGAAAAATCCCTTACAAAAACTCGGTAGACTAACGGCGCCAATTAAAACATCCAAAAATGGATTTATGAGATCAAATAGGGTCTATCATAATATAAACATAAAAATTACAGAATTTGGAATATAAAATAACATCCCCAAACATAATAAAGATGAGTTTAAAAGAAATGACATAAAAGAGAGTACTTAAAAAGAAAAAGAGAGGTGGGATCCATTACCTCGTGTCCGACTTGACTCGATCGTTCTTTAATCTTCGGAATAATAAACTAGAGTTAATTTATACTTTATTAAGAACCTTTTTTAATTTAATTATTCCTTTTATATCATTTATTACCATTTTATGAACATTATGTAATTATTTAAGTTAATAATGGTCATTTTGTCGATCATTGGTACTTGAGTCAAAAATAAACTTCTTATAATTACAAGTTGTTCATGTGGTAAAATATCTATTATATCCCAAATTATATTCATGATTTATATATCATATAATTCATATATTTCCAGTATATACATGCATTTATAATATTACATAACATTTAGAGGTAAGAAATGAAATGCACCGTTCATGGAGACGGTAAGTTGTACGTACGCATGAACGCTACTTTCATTTCTATTTCATATTTAATGGAATGAAATCATATATGTATAGAGGTAAATTATAATTTTAGTATAATATCATATATAATATCATTAACTCCATCCTTTATACATCCCACATATGGCATTAACGAATCAAATCACTTTAAGGGGGCGGTAGTCCGCACTTCCTAAAATGAAGATATCACGTTTACTCATAATGGAAACCATAAAGGTATGCCATAAATGAAAAATACAGAAGCATAAGGAAAACATAAAAATAATATATATCATATATAAATAGAGTGAAATCTTAATGGCCACCATGAAAGGTGTTAAAAGAAGATTGAAAAATCATCGTTTCGTGAGGCAGAAATTCACCATCCACAGAAATAGTATGTTCTTTAAGCATTAGACGAAGGTGTGTGTAAGTGTAGCTAGAATATTTCACATAAAAACATCCTAGTATATTTAATATACTGTTGTTGTTACAAAAGAAAGGTATAAAAAGATTTTAGGGGGTTGGAGAAGCAAAATAAAATAAAAGAACACAAGTGAAGACATTACCTTTAAATCGGGTAACTCCTCTTGGTTTGAACCAAAAGGGTTTCTTGAAAAGATTTCTGCCTATAGTAAGGCTTCTAGGATGAATAGAGGGATGTGGAGAGTTAAAATGATCAGAGTTTGACTGCACCAAAGGCTTGAGAGGTGTGGTTAAGGAGGTAGAGGTGGGGGCCTTTTATAAGAGGGAGGAGGGGCACTCTTGGAAAGTCTTGAAAAGATACTTTATTATAAAATGATTTTTGGATATCAAAGGTCCCAAAATTATATATTTAGAGGATAAGGTGATAAGGGTTATAAATCTACCCATATAATAGGTTTTTTACAAGTATAAGTCTTAGATTTTACATTAACTTTTCATTTTATTTAAATCATTCATTAATGAGGTAATCGTTGCATCATCATGGTGTCATAAATAAATTAATTTATTTAATGTCTAAAAATTATAAAAAAAAATCATTATTTATGAAATATTTTTATATTTCTAATGAATATTTATAGTCAAAAATATTACTTGTATAACCCCATGTAAATATTGTTTTAGTAAAACAATATATGTTTGTGACATTTTTATTTTAACTTTAAATAAACCGTTATTAATGTCATTTTCCTACCAAAGTGGCTCCATGGGGTCCCCATGTTTACCCATGGATTTTCTTGGTCGGCCATGACTCATCCAATAAGTTTAGTACATGTTTCAAGGTCATTTCATATTATTATAACATTATCTTTACCTTTAATTACACTAATTACCTTTAATCGCGATTAATAAAACTTAAAAGTTACTATTCACAAAAAAATTATTTAAATCCCATTGAACCACATTTTACATCATAATGACAACAATGTATGTCGGATTTTTGAAATTAAAATCACATAAGTGGTAAAGTTTTATTTAAACGAAAAATCAATTTTTTAACTACCACTTAGTGGTTTCACTATTCATCAAAAATTGAAGTTTTTTAGAAAAATCCCAAAAATTCACCCTAAGCTATATTTGATATTCGGAATTCAAAAATTATGTCTATTTTAAAAAATTCAAAACATATAAGTTTCATTAATTAATTTAATAATTAATTCCTGCTGTCAAAAAAATAGCATGTTTTTAAGAAACAATATCTATTAAAAGATTGACACTAGTTTAAGTCCAATTTCAAAGTGAAATTAATTCCAATGACCACCATTGGATTAAATAGTAAAAATATATTCTAATTGCACTTTAAAACCAATTCAAAAGATGATCTAATCATATAAATAAATTATATTAAAAAGATGTTTTGAATTAAAATACAACATTTTTCACTTATTCATTAAAAATGGACTTTATCAAAAAAAATAACAAAAACCTACACAAAGTAAATTTTGATATCCTGATTATAAAAAAGGATTTTATTTGGTCCAATATAACATATAAAATTGTCAACAAGTGGATTTAAAAAGGGTTCACCATCAAAAGGTGGTTAATTGACCTTTTAAAGAACATTAGAATATTTACGCTTAAAATTGGATTCATTCGCATTTTAAGCCTCTAAAATTTATTGGATAAAAGTAAAAATATTTGAAAAACATATATAATCATTTTGTAGTTAGTTCTGTTCATTCCCGCCATTACAACGTCTAGGCGTTAACTACCATTTAAAATAATATTATTTTATTATTAGAGTGCAACGTAAGATTTCCAAGAAACTTGTTGTTGTGTATTGGGTATGCCATCGAGCATAGCATTCCCTTTAAAATAATATTAAAATTTTATTCACAAATATGGATAAATATAAAAATTTCATATTCTTTATTTACCTGGGGTGTTACATCCTTCCCCCCTTGTTGGGAATTACGTCCTCGCAATTTTAAAATTGGGCTCGGAAACTTCATTGAAAGTCCTACATCGGAACAAGAGTCGGTAAAACTATCACTTTAAAATAAAGAAAGCGAAGTACAAAGGTCACACGAGTTAACCCATACTAGGATTCCATGAAAACATGGATATGGAAGAAAAAAAGGGCCATGTTCTGATGGAGAGTGATAGAAAACATGTTTTGGAGAAAGTTAACCACCAGAAAATCACAAACTTGTGATGGGTTAAACGGTATTTGATTCCCCAGTAGGAAAAATTAACAGACAACATTTTTGTTTTAAGTTACTTTTCATTAAGGAATTTATTTATGAGCTTAACTGAAACTTAAGGAAACAAACTTACTTGTCATGTAGACTTTATCTTTTACTAGATTTCCAACACAAACTCATATTTTCTCCAAACAATGAGTATTCAGGATGACTTGTTCACATTAAGATCCCTATAATAAACTTCGATATAATCACATAACTCACAAAAGATGAACTATTTATTTCCCATGTCTTTAGACCTTAACAAAAACCAAATTTTTTTGTATAAGATCAGATAATCCCAAAAAAAGATAATCTTTCACAAGAAGAAAAAGTACTCTTAATCTCCAAAATTTTTCAAACAACCCAAAGTTCAACAAGGACTATTCAATACAAAATTTCACTTAAAATTCATCAAAAATAAACCATCCTAAGATTGAAACCCAAATCTCTGAAGGATTTAATCGCATGGTCTTCCAAGGTAAATCTTAACATTTATCTTCAAAGAAAATCAGTTACTCTTAAAGTCTCATACAGAAAAGTAATTAGCCTAATCACATATCCTCCATGATAGGTCAATCGTTTCCATAGATAACCCAAAATCAACTTATTCTTGATTCATAAAATCATCCAACTAAAAAGAATTTTTCATACTAACCAGGGACTTCACGTAGTCCAGTGGTAGGCGATAAATACAAGTCGCACTTTGGGTGTGGGTTCGATTCTCGCAACTTGGTCCGACACGATGGGTTTTCACGCGATCTGTGTGTTGTTCCTTTTTCCAAAACTATATAATTCTTAAAAAATTCCCCAAAAAGAGATAAAATCTTCAAAAATAACCATAACATAATTTAACCTCAATTTTACCTCATGACTTTCATCATCCATCATATAGTAACCCATAATTACCTCAAAAGTAAGGATCATATAAACCATAATGGTTACCATTATAATTATAACCTGAACTTCCACATCAAGTTGGTTCTCTCGTACATGATGCATCAAAGAACTCACCAAGGTTCAAGTGGTTAATCATGACTCCTTGATAGTTGGTTTAGAATAACCACGAGATTCCTCATTGAATCCCCCATTTCATCCAGTCTCTTAATCAGAGAACCGCCATAGTTTCCTTCAAACCCATTGTCACTTTGGTTCCTGCTAGATCGATCCATTTACTAAAACCAAAAATGTCAGTGTGAGTATATTACCAAAATCAAAATGTACTAATGAGGAAGATAAACACTAAGATATACTTTTCCAAGTTATCTCAAAATCATTCCAACTTTCAAAAATAACAATGACTCCATCTAATATACTAACCATTGTGGTTATACACAACTTGTCACTTATGATTAAACAACACTCTAACCTCTAAAGTTATCTAAACTGACCTTTGATACCAACTATAAGGACCCATCCTTAGTACAATACATATTATTGAATTAAATGAATAATTCATATTGAGGATATTTTCAAGTTTAGAGTTTTAGAGAATTAGGACATAACTATTACATCTCAAATATTACAAAGTAGGCACATCTACTCAGTTTCCATTTTTTCTACAAAATTTAAACTCTTGAAAAAAAGAGTCATGTATAGTTCCTTGTTTTAGACAGAATAACATTTCCTTTATCACATCCTTGACCCTATTCCACTTTATGTCCTGTGAAAAACATTTCAAAAAAACTTTGGATGAGCATAAAAAGCTCAGTAAGGGTTATAACAATATGGAGAGAAAACATTAGTCCATGTATACATAAGAATCAAAGAAATCATACTTTACTCATAAAACATAATCACTTTAACATGCCTCATTAAATAATAAGATTTAGGAATAACTCATATAAATCATAAGAAGTAAAGGTAACTTGAGGCATTCATAACATTCTTATGTAGGGAGTAACCCTCATGGTTACGTTTGGAATACCCATCACAGTATATTCCCTAAATATCTTTAGAGAAACCTTAGAATTTAACCCCTTTAAGTTACCTAATGCATTGGAGATCTATCTCGGGCTCACTCGCCCTTAGTTTATCATGGAACCACCCGATTTCATAAACATTTCCCAAGAACCATAACATAATCATAACACTTAAAACATGCATAAAAGAAACATAAAATTTCCACATTTCAATAACAAGATATCACATTATGATATTATCATAAAAAAATCTAATAAAATAATTAAAACTCTATGAGATAAAAATCCCTTTATACTTTGAAAATATTAAAAGAAGACATTTAAAAGAGATTTTAGAATCAAAGTGTCCCATACCACTTTGAAACTTTTGAAAGGGTTTTAAAACATTCATGTCCCTATAAAAAATCATTATTATTTTTTTAAACATGGACATGGATGATAAATTTTTAAAAGAATAAATCTTTAAAACCATTTAAAACAATGTTTTAATAAAAGAGTCATTTTCCACTTTGAACATTTAAATTATAAGCCACAAGAAAGTAGACCATTTTAAAAACATTTAAATGAATTTAGTATAGACATAATATAGATAAGGAATGTCAAAGGGGTTGTATATACACTTTATAAAAGAATAAAAGGGCATATCATTAAGAAATGTCTCAATGAGAAGAAATTGAGATGTAATCCCAATCAAGGATCATGCCATTAGAGCAAGGATAACGAAATGAAATAATTATGTGTGAAAAATATAAATAAACCAAATATAAGTGGATACTCAGTGTAAAATAATCAGATGTAATCCACACATATTCATAGCACAACAAAATCAAGTAGAGGTTTAACCCAAAGAATTGAAATTGGGTTAAGAAGTTCCCTTGTAAAAATTCGATAGCCTAACGGCGTCACATCAAATTTTAGAAAAAGAGTTGATGAGAGGGATAAATGGTATCTCATCACTTGGAAATAAAATTTACATCAATAAGGATATATAATAACATATCCCAACATAATAATATGTAATTTAAAAGACAAAACAAAAACAAGTCTTTTAAAATTAGGAGGGTGAAAGGTTCCCTTACCGACATGGGTAACTTTTGAAACGTACACCCCATGAAAGAAGGACTATAAAAAATTTATCTAAATACTCATAAAAGAAATTATATTACACAAAGAGTAGAGTAATGGGCAGTACATACACCACTCAAAGGAAATGGTGGTAAATGTAGCATAAATCTCACGGGAATAAAAGTGAGATGAAAAATCCCTTACAAAAACTCGGTAGCCTAACGACGCCAATTAAAACTTCCAAAAATGGATTTATGAGATCAAATAGGGTCTCTAATAATATGAACATAAAAATTATAGAATGTGTAATATAAAATAACATCCCCAAACATAAGAAATATGAGTTTAAAAGAAATGACATAAAAGAGAGTACTTAAAAACAAAGAGAGAGGTAGGATCCCTTACCTCGTGTCCGACTTGACTCGATCGTTATTTAATCTCCTGAATAATAAACTAGAGTTAATTTATACTTGATTAAGAACATTTTTTAAGT
This sequence comes from Viscum album, assembly GCA_963277665.1. Taxonomy (NCBI): domain Eukaryota; kingdom Viridiplantae; phylum Streptophyta; class Magnoliopsida; order Santalales; family Viscaceae; genus Viscum; species Viscum album. Next base: position 955,321,048 of record OY728128.1, on the reverse strand, counting down.
TCATTATTCCTTTTATATCATTTATTACCATTTTATGAACATTATGTAATTATTTAAGTTAATAACGGTCGTTTTGTCGATCATTGGTACTTGAGTCAAAAATAAACTTCTTATAATTACAAGTTGTTCATGTGGTAAAATATCCATTATATATAGAATTATATTAATTATACAGATATCATATATATCATATATATCCTATATATACATGAATTTATAATATTACATAACATTTAGAGGTGAGAAATGAAATGTGTCGTTCATGGAGACGGTAAGCCGTACGTACGCATGAACATTACTTTCATTTCTATTTCATATTTAATGGAATGAAATCATAGTTTTATAGAGGTATATTATAACTCCAGTATAATATCATATATAATATCATTAACTCCATCCTTTATATGTCCCACATATGGCATTAACGAATCAAATCACTTTGAGGGGGCGGTAGTCCGCACTTCCTAAAATGAAGATATCGCATTTACCCATAATGAAAACCATAAAGGTATGCCATAAATGAAAAATACAGAAGCATAAGGAAAAAATAAACATAATATATATCATATATAAATATATTTACATCTTAATGTCCACCATGAAAGGTGTTAAAAGAATATTGAACAATCATCGTTTCATGAGGCAGAAATTCACCATCCAGAGAAATAGTATCTTCTTTAATCATTAGACGAAGGTGTGTGTAAGTGTAGCTTGAATCCTTCACATAAAAACATAATAGTATATTTAATATACTTTTTTTGTTACAAAATAAAGGGATAAAAATATTTTAGGGGGTTGGAGAAGCAAAATAAAACAAAAGAACACAAGTGAAGACATTACCTTTAAATTGGGTAACTCCTCTTGGGTTGAACCAAAAGGGTTTCTTAAAGAGCTTTATGCCTAAGGTAAGGCTTCTAGGATGAATATAGGGATGTGAATAGATAAAATGAGTAGATTTTGGCCGATCCAAAGGCTTGAGAGGTGTGGGTAAGGAGGTAGAGGTGGGGGCCTTTTATAAGAGGGAGGAGGGGCACTTTTGGAAAGTCTTGAAAAGACACTTTATTATAAAATGATTTTCAGATATCAAAGGTCCCACAATTATATATTTAAGTATAAGGTGATAAGGGTTATAAATACACCCATTCAATAGGTTTTTGACAAGTTTAAGTCTTAGATTTTACATTATCTTTTCATTTTATTTAAATCGTTTATTAACGAGGTAATCGATGCATCATCATGGTGTCATAAATAAATTAAATTATTTAATGTCTAAAAATTATAAAGAAAATATCATGATGTAGGAAATATTTTTATATTCCTAATTAATATTTATAGTCAAAAATATGACTTTTATAACCCCATGTAAAAATTGTTTTAGTAAAACAATACATGTTTGTGACATTTTTATTTTAACTTTAAATAAACAGATATTAATGTCATTTTCCTACCAAAGTGGCTTCATGGGGTCCCCAAGTTTACCCATGGATTTTCTTGGTTTTTCATGACTCATCCAATAATGTTAGGACATTTTTTAAGGTCATTTAATATTTTTATAACATTATCTTTACCTTAAATTACACTAATTACCTATAATCGCAATTAATAAAACTTAAAAGTTACTATTCACCAAAAAATTATTTTAATCCAATTGAACCACATTTTATATCCTAATGACAACCATGTATGTAGGATTTTTTAAATTCAAATCACAGAAGTGGTAAAGTTTCATTTAAATGAAAAAATCAGTTTTTTAACTACCACTTAGTGGTTTCACTATTCATCAAAAATTGAAGTTTTTCATAAAAATACCAAAAATTCACCCTAAGCTATATTTGATATTCCAAATTCAAAAATGATGTCTATTTTACAAAATTAAAAACATATAATTTTCATTAATTAATTTAATAATTAATTCCCGTTGTCAAAACAAATAGCGTGTTTTTAAGAAACAATATCTATTAAAAGATTGACACTAGTTTAAGTCCAATTTCAAAGTGAAATTAATTACAATGACCACCATTGGATTAAATGGTAAAAATATATTCTAATTTCCCTTTAAAACCAATTAAAAAGATGATCTAATCATATAAATAAATTAGATTAAAAGGAGGTTTTGAATTAAAATACAACATTTTTCACTTATTCATTAAAAATGGACTTTATCAAAAAAAATAACAAAAACCTACACAAAGTAAATTTTGATATCCTGATTCTAAAGAAGGATTTTATTTGGTCCAATATAACATATAAAATTGTCAACAAGTGGATTTAAAAAGGGTTCGCCATCAAAAGGCGGTTAATCGGCCTTTTAAAGAATATTAGAATATTTACGCTTAAAATTGGATTCATTCGCATTTTAAGCATCTAACATTTATTGGATAAAAGTAAAAATATTTGAAAAACATGTATAATCATTTTGTAGTTAGTTTTGTTCATTCTCTCCATTACAACAGCTAGGCGTTAACTACCATTTAAAATAATATTATTTTATTATTATAGTGCAACGTAAGATTTCCAAGAAACCCGTTGTTGTGTATTGGGTACGCCATCGAGCATAGCGTTCCATTTAAATTAATATTAACATTTTATTCACAAATATGGATAAATATAAAAATTTTATATTCTTTATTTACCTGGGGTGTTACAGGTACAACCAAATTCATTATTCTATCCATCCTTTGAATGACATGTCACCATATGTGCGTACGTACGACTTACCGTCTCCACGTCGTGGTATAATTTTTATTCAATAAATTATTATTTGGATGGGTATAATAATGATGTTTAACTGATGTAAATAATAAATATAACTTGATAATGATTTTTTATATATGATATGTCATCCAATTATATATTATTTTATCAAAATAATGATATTGTCACTCGTGCATACGTACGGATTACCGTCTCCATGAACGCGATGAGATTTATTCCCCATCGTATCCATTCAAGACTAATTTTCATTTGATGATTGAAAATAATTTTTAAGGGCTTGATATCATTCTGGATATGAATAATATACAACCTATCCATAACAAACATGGCTTATGTAACAAAACATATAAAAGAAAACGAGTAAGTGAACACCCAAAATGACGATAATACTAAAATATTATTAACAAATCAATATTAGAAGATCATATATGATATCATATTTATGTATATGATTCTTTTATAATTTAATAACAATTATTTAACTATTATACAGGAGGTTAACCTGCCCTCGACCAAGGAAAAGTACAAGGTAAGGGTTTATTTCACAATCTCTTCATTATTCGAGTTTGTTTATGCATAATTATCTACTGGAACCTCTTTATCATCCACATCCATGTTTCTTAAAAATGTATTTCAAAACATTATTACTATTTTATAGACTATGGGTTAAAGTCATTTATACCCTTTTTTGACTTTTATAATATGTTTATAAAGGAATCTTTCCATCGTTTTCCAAACAAGGTCCTTTTTAGCCTTTTTGACAAAATTAAGGTAAGAATGTATTTTTTTTAACTTATACAGCAGGTGCGGATAGTTTCCACCATTATAAAATCATCGAAGCTTCCCTTAAAATCTTATAAGAATATTTTCAAAGTAAATGTTTTCCTTTATAATTATGTGACTTTAGATGATTTCAAAAAAGAGATATTTCTCTCAAATAGTTTTGATTTCATCTATGTAAACATCCTTTGATGGGTTTTAAGTTTATTTGAAGTTTATTTATTATGATACAAAACATACATATTGTATTGAAGGTTTTGTGATATGTTTGACTATGGATGTGTTATTTTTATACCATTCATGGTTTATGGAGAAAGTATTGACATTTCTTATGCTGGTTTTAATACGAATGTTTATGTTATGTTTAAACCTATTCATATGAGGAATGTATTGGATATAGTAAGTGATAGGTGGAGGCCGCTATAGCTCCTCGATGCATCGGTAGGTCTCATGAGACAAACTAGTGTCTTGGCACAAGGGCTTGACAAAATCTTATTTGTAGTCTTGGCATAAGGCCTTGACTATGTAGTTATGATAGTCTAACATTATGCATTCCATCATTATGAAAGTGGTTATTGATATTGCATGTGATTATTAGATTATTAGAATATCCATGTGAATAAATAAATGAAACTATTTCATATTATTTTTTCCTTATTATACTGAAGTTCAAGTTTAAAAGGATTTTTTTTAGTTATACATTGCCTTAAATGTTTATGCTTATTTATAATAGTTTCCTCTATATTGTTATCCTTACTGAGCATCTGAGCTCACCCCTTTCTATGTTTTATTTTTCCCAGGATGCGAAGAAGTATATTATGACTGATCTGCAGGGATAGTCTATGGGATCTCAATGTTGTATTTGGAAACAATGTTGTTGTAGTTTTCCATTTTATGATGTAATTAAAACCTTATGAATGTATCTAGTGTTTCCAAGGCTACTAAAATAATCGGTCTTTAGAGACTTGATCTTTTGTGATCATTCCAATGATACATAATAATGCATCGACGCTGGGTTTCTGGGGTTGGGGCGTTACAATGATAATGGTTAATTAATGGTTAAAGAATTAATTAACATAAAGTGAAACTGAAAAAAATGGATAAGTGACTTAATGTAGCTCTTTAAATGGTTGTGTGCTTATAGGATATCTTGTCTTAGTAGTGGTAGCTAAGAGTCCAAGAGACTTTAGCTACAGATGAGTCTAAGAGTAGGTTTTTTCTATAGTTTGGTTGTGATTTATATTATATCATGTAGTTTTTGGGTTTCTATATGCTACACCACCCTATCAGTTAGGGAAACTGACACCTCGAGAATTCTTAGCCCTAGGGGTGTTTTCCCCAACATCCTAATGGTAGGATGGATGGATTTCTTCCCCCTTTTAGTCTTGTACTCTTCTATTGGTTGTTACTTATGCTGGTATGCATGGCGGTTAGTTTTCCCCATATATGTGTGTAAAGGGCTGTAATGGCTTGTGGTTATTTCACACACATAAATTCTAGATATAGTTTCCTATGTGCTACTATAGGTATAAAGTGTATAGGCTATGATGGCTTGAGGATCCTTACTCAGTGTATGGGTTGTAGTGAATTTAGGTATAATACCTGTCATTTGATACACTTTATGCGAACTATGGTGGATCCTATAAACTACCTAGTCACTTTTTGTTATGTTGATGTGGTGGTGGTGTGTTGCATGAGGTGTAGGTTATGGTGCTTTGCCCAGGTGTCTTCGGGCTATCCTTTTTGGAGAGATATGATCAGGATGTACGACGTTGGGGAAAAGCGGCAAACCAGTGGGGAAGTGGTAGAGGGGTTCCCTTGATATTCTATTATATTATATACTCTTGTATACGATACTTTGTGATAGTATCCATGGTGAGGCTGGGAACTTAGTATACCTATTTAGGTGATGATTTGATTTCACTTGTCATTTAATGTGCTTTCGCATTATTTCTTTACTTTTTCATGAGAGGCTTTGAGGTGAGTCTTACTGAGTATACAGTTATACTCAACCTATGTTATATAAACTATTTTTCAATTCACTTAGAGCAGGTTGGAGATCATGCTGGTTATTACTAGCTTGGGGGGGTTTGCAGGAGCTGTTTGGAATCTGTGGTCACTATCGTTTTACTTTATTTTAGTACTTTATTTTTTCACCTTTCAATTATAGTTGTTTTTTATGACATTACATATGTGTACCTGGGATTTATTTTATAATGTAGTCTGAGTAGGAGTTGGTTGGTGTCTGCATTATCTCTCTCTTCTGTATGTTTTCTCTTAGAGGGCAATGCCTCCTATCTGTGTGTTTTCTATACCCTCAGTTATAGTCACCAACTCGGGGCCTACTAGAGGTGGGACTCGGGGGGTCATTATCTCTCTTCTAACATTTACGGCCCAGGAGGGGTACACTTTATGGGGAGGGGGTCATGACATTCACCCTCGAATATTCCAGTTTAACTTCCATCTACATAATTTGTATTCAACCCTGGGTAATGACAACATATTATCCTTCCACTATACTCAAAGTAATAAAATTTTGTTTCTTACTATGTCAGCTGACACAACATTCTCACAAGAATAAATTTCCTCCTAGTGTTGATTTTCGATCATTCCAATATCCAACCCAATCAATATCAATGAATCCAAGAAAGGTTATATCATTAATTATTCTATAAATTAAACCATAATTTAATGTTCCTTTAACATACCTGAGTATTCTCTTAGCTTACAACATGTGTGATTCCTTTAGATCACTTTAAAATATTGCACAAAAAGTTACAACATATAAAATGTATGGTCTTAAAGTAGTAAGATAGAGTAAGATTATAATTTTCTTCTAAAAGTATTTCTGATTATCATTTTTCTCTTCCTAATATTTACTCATTTTATGCCAATAGTGATAGGAGTATAAAATTTCTTTGAATATATCTTGAAAATATTTTTGTAATAACTCCTTGGAAAAAATTTATTTTGAGGGGAATATGTATCTTTATTTTTATTGAAATTGTAATCCCAGAAATAAATTCAACTCTCTAAGCATATATATCTTAATGGGTTTTTTCATTTATTCAAAAAATTAATCAAAAGATTTATCTATGTCACCTAAAATTAAAAAATCATTAACCTAAGAAATGACAATATGGTTATCAGTTCTCATTTATATCACATAAAAGTTGTTATCGACTTCTTTTTAGAAAGTTTCAACTTTTTTAGGTAGCTTTCACGTTTTTAATACTAGGAATGAGGGGACTGTTTCAACCCATACAAATATTTCTTTAATCTTCACATCATGGTGTTATCTTTATCAAGTAAGAACCCATAAGGACTCTCAATATAAACTTCTTCTACAATTTATCCATTTAATAAATCTGACTTAACGTACATATGATAGACTTTGTAATTTTGATGTGTAGAAACTTCTAATAATATTCTTATAGTTTCAAGTATTACAATTGGAGAAAAGGTTTATTTAAATGAACACCTTCCACTTTTGAGTAACCTTTGAAAACCAATTGTGCTTTATTTCTTGAAATTTTCTTCATGTTTATAAAGCTTGTTTCTGAACACACACTTGGTACCGATAACATTCTTTATTTTTAGTCATAGAACAAGATCACAGGTTTCGTTCTTCTCAATATAATACAACATTCCATTCATTACATTTACCCACTCATGATGTTCAACTTCTTTTGATACAGATTGTGGTTTCACTTATGACATAAGTGAAGTTTGATTCTCAAGTATCAATTTTTATCTGGTCTGAACTTGAGATTTCTGATTTACATTGATATTACCATATTCAACATGTTTTTTTAAAGTTTAGAACCTCATATATTTTCCCATAGTCTTATTTTCCTCATCACTAGACTGATCTGAATCAACTTATACATGTTTGTAATCATAATCATATTCCTTCTCATTATCTTCTTTAGATGTCACCAATATATCTTTCATAACATTATCCTTATCATATTCAATAATTTTTTTTAAGGATGACTAATTTTCAATAACTTTATCATCAAAGGAGTCATCCAACTTATGAAGTTGTTTATTCTAGTATTTGTAACTTATTACATCGGTTGAATATCCCAAAAAACCCTTAATTTACCTTCTCATTAAACTTTCCAAGATCTAGATTTTTTATCTTTATTAATCATGGACTCCCAAGAACCTTCAAGTATTTCATTGTAGTATTTTTCACATGCCACATCTCATAATGAGTCATTTTTTATTCTAATTGGAGTAAAAATCTATTCTATACATGGATTGTTGTACTCACAGCTTCTCTTTAGAAATTTTTTGAAAGTTTTTATTCATCTAGCATGATTATTCACATTTAAAATAAACATCTATTTTTACTTTCTAATAATCTATTTTATTGAGGAGTATAGGGGCCACTATATTAGGTTTTTATTCTATTCTTGTTCAGGTAGGATTCAAAAGAGTTACTTGTATAATTTTTCCATTATCTTTTCTTAGCTTTAATATATATACACCTGTATCTTTTTCTACTTACCTTCTAAAACTATTAAATATCTATATATCCTCTAATTTATGTTTTATAAACATTATGTTGGTCAATCAATTGAAATCATCAATGAAATTAATAAAGTACAAATCACCTTTTATTGATTGATGTATCATTGACCCACTAACCATCCACCCTTTCTGATAGGTGGCACAAACATAATCATCTTTCCTTTTAAATTTTGATATGTTTCCTATGAAATATTCCATAGAAATTATGATCATGCTTTTATTTCCAAGATTCATAAGTCTTTAGTGCCAAAACTTATCTTCATCCTCACAACTTAAGTAACACAAGTTACAAGGATCTCTAATCTGAAATAGATTTCCACTAGTTCTTTCTCTCTTAGTAATAATTTTTCTATCTCTCAAACATTTAATGATACATGAATATTTTTTTAAAGATAACTTCCTTACCATAATCACTGATTTTAATGACACTTAGTAAGTTATGCTTAATCCCATCAAAAAATAAAACTTCCTTTGACTTTAGTTTCTGAGCATCCAACTCAGTCATGCTAATTCCTTTTATTTTTAAAGAACTTTAATTTTTTAAAGTAACTGATCCTCCATTATTTTATTCAAAAAAATCAAGATTTTTATATCACCTGTTATATGTGAGGAACAACCACTATCAAGAATCCATGACCTATTCTTCTTAGTATCTTTTAGAGCAGCCTCAATAATAAAAGCACTATCTTTAATTTTCTTCTTCACAACTTCCTTTTATTTTCTATTATATAACACTTATCCTGGAAGTGTTTTCATACATTCTTTATCATAGTGACTTGGTTAGTCACACCTTACACAAACTTCCTCTAAGTAGTCGAAATGATTTTTCCTTTAGAACTTTTTAGCTTCTGAATACTTTTATTTTCTTTCTTCCTGCAACTTTTGAAAGTTACTCTATTTTCTTACAATGTTTCTCCCCCTTAGTTCATGCCTATTACTAAGGACAGAAATGTTGTGCCAAATATTATATGCCTCGTGCATATATATACCACAATTTTAATATGTAGGTTATTATTAACTTTAATTTATTTGATTTTTTCTCACATCCTTTCTCATCCTAAACATTCCCAATTTTGTTTCATATGCATGTATGGTTAGAATAATCAGATGAAATTTTATGGTTAGTGGGTGTAGATGTCTATAAATTCTTGGGATGTGTTCTTTTAACAGCTTGATATGTTTCAACCTTTACCTATAAAGATTTGTTAAAATATTAACTCATCTTCTTTAAGGTGATTTCAAACTCAAGGAATCTCAATTGAGATTTATAAAGCTCATCTTCCTTAGCATCAAGTTACTTACCAAGATCTTCCACCATATTTCCTTATTCTGAAACTTTTAGTTTGAGGTTTTTAATTTCCTAAATGTAATCATCTTCATTTTTAAGAATTTATTCCTTTCCTTCATTCTCTTTTTCACTTTCCTTCTTCAATATTCGTACTTATTTCTAGAGTTTTATATTTTTCTCAAGACATACCACAAGTTATGATCTCATCTGATATTCCCTATAGATTTATTTACCTTATTCTTCATTCATATTTGACTTATATTTCTTTCTTTAAACATTAGAAAATAGAGTTTTTATATTCTCTAATGATTCACTTTTTGATGAACTATTATCAAAAAAATTGTAATCAAATTTCTTACTCAACATACTTTTTTTGTTTCCAGATTACTTTTTCTTATTTTTGGTAGACTAATTATCATATTTGGAAGTTGTATTTCACTTTTTCTATTGAGTATTTTCTTTAGAATCATCATTATATTCTCCAACTTTCTTCTTTGGACAATTGATAGAAAAATATTCAATTCCTCCACACTTGAAACATGTAATTGGGAGATTTCCTTTGTACTTCCCACTAACATTCTAGTAATTTTTGGAGATAAGGTGAATAATTCTATAATTCACTTCAGCAACATATTCTTTATCCTATAATTCACTAAGGCAAACAATATAATGTTCATGATCTTATATTTTAAGCTTTATCATAGTTTCAAAAGTAATTTCTTCCTTAATATTATTTTTGAATGTTGTATTTTTCATCATCTCATAAACAATAAGAAATTTTTTCAATTAATCTAAAGATAAATCATCTTTTTTTTCTAAATATGATATTTTAAGAATAAACATGTCTGGAAAGTTTGTCATCAGTTTCTTAACAATGGTGCAATCTTCCAAGACATCCTTGAATCCTCTGATGTTTCCAAAACTTTCATTAAATCTAGTAAAGTATTCATTAATCGATTTTTCATTAGCTATTCTAATATCTTTGAACTTACTTCTCTAGATTTTATGTGTTTCTTCCTTTACTTTTACATTTCCCTCAAATGTACTTTTGATCTTTTCTCAAGTTTCCTTAGCTATTTTAAGACCCATCACCTTCATATAAACATTTTTTGTTAAGGATATAATAATTTTATTTCAATATTTCCCATCAACCTAAATATTCCTTTTGTCATAAAATGTCATTGGAGAATCTTTATCAATGGGTGGAAATATAATTGTATACACATCAATAACCTATAATACAAATGAAAACAGATGGGGTATCATTATATTTTTTCATCCATAATAATTTTTTTCATAAAAGGTAAGAATACCACCGCTATTAAATTAGTTAATAATATGCATGATAAGAAAAATTAGGATCTTGCAGAGGGGACCTGGATTATCTTATACCACTTGAAGTTCCTAGGAATATTAAGACCACCGAGAAGGGTTGGTTAAATCATTGGTGATATTATTCAATTTCTTTTCTCTCAAAATAAACCCCTAAAACTTGTTATATTTTATATACTTTTGAAATTTATCTCTCAACCTCACTCATATGAAAAGAAAGTAAAGTAAATAAAGGTACGCGAGATTTAAAAGGTCCCCCAGTGTGGGTGACTGCATTCTTTCCATAGGGACTCTCATTAGTTCATGGAAATTCACTATGAGTGAATAAAAAATGAGCCAACAATCGTCATGTTCCTTTTATCTACTGATGGGTAATTATACTGACTCCTGTTAGTTACAAATTATTTCTTATACTATCAATACAAAACAAGATAAGAAACTTTTATTAATAGAAAATGAAAACTGTGTCTAAAATCTCAGTACAATACCTCTTTGTCTAGTATGACTCCTTCTAGTGTGCCTCAAAACACCATATCTATGTTTGGTGCCTTTTTCTAGTGATACTTTGTCCATTTCACCTATGACCAACACACCTCTTCATGGTACCTCTTCCTCAACCAAATGATTCTTGGTAAAAAAACACACATTATTCCTCTAACAAAAACTACATCGCTTTGTCTCTCTCTTTCACATGAATAGTGTATATTCATATTGTACTTTCACCCCTTTATATAGGTGAAATTATAGTAAAAAACATGATAAACCAACAATTAAATTTCTCACTTTCTCACTCAACTCAACTTTGTTGGATGCCTCTCAAAAATTTGGGAGCATTCTTGAAGTTTTTTGAAAACTAGGTCTTTAATCAAACTTTCTTAAAACCCATCATGATAGAATAACATTGAAAGAACAACTTTGCATCATCATGATAAACTACTTTAAAAATATATCTAAAGATTATCAAAATTTCATCCAATGAAATTCTGTTTGATGACTTTGTTAAGAACTTCTCCATTTTGTGCCTTTATAAGAACTCCTCCTCTAATGGAGTTACAAAAGATTCCATCTGATAATTCTCAGTCTGATGGAAATTTTTTTGATGGGATTGATTTTGTAGCCTTCATATAATAGGAAACTTCATGACTCCGTAACTTTAAACTTTTCATAGACTACAACATAATATTTGTAACTAGATCATTGTACAACTTGAAACATAAAATATTTAACTCAAACTGTGTATAGACTTCAACATAAACTTTGTTACTTGAACATTTTATAGCTTGCAACATAAAATTTGTTACTTGATCTTTGTAAAAATTGAAAAATAAACATTTTTACTTGAACTTTGTAAAGATTTCATCATAAACCTTTTTACTTTAAATTTGTATGGATTGCAACATAAAATTTGTAACATGAACTTTGTAAATCTTGAAACATAAACTTTGTAACATGAAATTTGTACATATTGTTTGTATGGAAAATTCATATAACTTTGTTTGGTAGACTCGATCTATTGTCCTTCATTCCTTTCTATCTAATCGTTAATTGAAACATTACTACATCATGCCTTGAACTTTGTACAACTGAAACTCTGAATTTATATATCAAACTATGAATTATCCCCTTTTGTACAAACTCATACAAACTCAGCTTGAATCATGAGTATCTTCATGAGGTTAGTAACTTGAAGATCAGCATAAAATCATCTGAATCGGTAAGGAAACTTTTTTATCCTCCTATGGAAACTCATATGGGAATTTTATTAACTTTCACAAGGAATGCTTCATAACCATCATAAAGAAAGTTTCTTAACCTTCTTAAGGAAAGTTTCTTAACCTTCATAAGGAAAGTTTCTTAACCTTTATAAGTAATGTTTATTAACCTATATAAGGAAAGTTTTCTAACCTGCTTGAGAAACACATTCTTTCCTAAAATAAAAAAAATAACCCAATGGATATTCATATACAATTCCAAGAAATTTGATTCAGTGGGAAGCTTATCCTTCTATAATATAAATCATAGTGATAAAGTTGAAGTTTTATGAATTTAAATTTCTATAATAAAATCATATTTTATTACTTTATATTGATTAAAAAATAGATAATAAATTTCATTTATTAACCTCTCACTATTTTATTAAAGCCCAATAGCCCTCACCATTCGTTTTAAAATATCTTATCGTGTGGATATCCTAGTGGAAAATATCCATATGATAATTATCATAACCCATATGGAGGCATGGAAAGCTACTTGATGGTATTTACATAAGCGTATCTTATAGCTCCTTGATCCTTTGGGTGGACTATACAATCTTGAAATCATAGAATTGTATTTTTTTCAACACTTGCCTACTAGTTGCACTAAGTCTCGTGAAGGAAAACAACCCTTAATGTGAACTAGGTTAAGTCGGCCCAAAACTCAAGTTAGAAATTCCCCAACAATTGAAGGCACTTCAATAGAGGTTGGATAAGAACTTTGAACTATGATTCAATTTCAACCCAAGTTGTGAAAGTATTTTTGGGCTTAATATTTGAATTGATGGATTTATCTTTATGCATAAATTTCCCATTTTATCTTATTACATGTTTATTAATATTTTGTGGATTTTACTTAAGAGATTAACCATGTCTAGATAAAATTTACACATAATCCAATTTTATATCAATTCCATCTTGTGTGCTTCTTAATTCATTTATTTAATGATAAAGTTTCCATAAATATTAAATCATGAAACCGGTAGGATTAAAATAATAAAATAGCATGATCATTAGATTTTCTAAGGTTTTGTTTATATATATTATGATAAACCAACCCTTGAACTAGGGGAAATAACTCATGGAACCATGTATGGTTTGAGTTGCAATAACCCATCTATGCTCCTGTGTGTCTCCTGGGTTGGTTGCACCTTAGATCCAAAATTGGACTGCCTCTTCTCTCCTAAGAGATCTATCTTTTACATATGATTTTACTCACACAAAGGTGAGGGGAACCAATAGAATGGTTAAGGGTTTACATAAAAATAATTATGGACTTGTAGGCCTACAAAGTATAGAAGAGGGGATGGCACGCAGACCATCATTTTAATTTAATAATAATAAATTAAAAGAAATTGATCGCATACACAAGTTAGTTTGAGCTTATGATCATTCACACATGCAATGAATACATAGATATAAGTTAGCTAGCATTTACTTCAATTTATTTTTTATTATTAAGATAATCATGCTTGAATTAATTCAATTGATTAATTAATTAATTTTTTATTTTTTTTATTTTTTATCTTAATGCCCATCCGAATAGTATTGGTGATTCCCATCATATGTGGAAATATGAAAAGTAAATGGCTTTACTAATATTTTCCGATAATTACTTGGAATTAATTGAATAGTTATTATTTTTGAAAACATTATTACATGGTAAGCATGTTAGGTTGTAACAATGTAATATAATTTTAATGCTACAATTAATTATTTTTCATATAATTTAATTATTTTACTAAATGGGTGACTATAAAATGTGTACTAATGAGCAACACACTGCGTTTGTCTCTTACTATGTGACTGAGAAATAAGCTTAGGGGCACGACGTGTATTTCAGATGCATACACTTATGTGGTACGCACCATGTACACCAGCTACATGGTGTGCAGCCTCTATATTGCCTAGTTTTCAGTCTCACACATCATGTATTAATACACAACTCATATTTGAATACGCAGGTTCTATGAAATTCACTATGAAAATGCATATACTATAAGGCATGTATGCCAGCTAAAAATCGTGTAGTCCAAAAAATTGTGTTTCATCCTCACCCGGTCAACACGTTGTGCATTTAATGATCACTGTGTATTATTTACCTCTTGACACATCATGTGTCTCGAAACACATCAAAGTGTGGTGAACCTTGGTATATGATGTGTAATTTTCAATTAAATGTTGTGTAACCGTGTCTACTAGCCATAATCTCTGACACCTCCCAACAACATCTGTAGTCATTCTTTACTTATTCTTAACCAGTTTAAGATCATATAGAACTAAACGCAACATGTTTTATAAAGAAAATGTGATAATTGAATTTTGGATTAAAGAAAAAATAAACTATAAATGAAAAACTAACAAAAAATGCATATAATTGATCAACAAATAATAAATAATTATATATTATTATGCGACCACTCTAATATCACTTGAAGGTTTTAGGGGGCATAGGAAGTAATCGATCTTATGCCCAACAATGGAATTTTATCAACTTTTTTGGATTTCTCCTTAGAACAAGATGAATAACAACCTTGGAATCCATGAGATAGGATCATCACATATAATTTATAATTAATTTATATAGATTAAGAATTAACTCGTGTTGGAATTCATTCTTCGTTGTTGAGTCGGGTGATATCTTTACGTTGTTCTGTCATTGTGTGGGAGAATTCAATGGTATAATCTCTTTAGCGATGATCCACACATACACCATGAACCTTCAAATGTTGTCGTAGAAATCTTTGGGTGCTCGCATAGTAGATTATAATGTTTGTATTGTTGAAGTGCACAAGAATCACGTTAAGGCTGAAAGGATTCTTCATGTTCTCTCTAGAGTCGATAGGGTGGAGAAGGATAATTGTTCTCTATTCTGGAGAGCATTTTCGAGGAAGAGTATTCTTGGGCTTGAAAGGATTCTCTCTAAACTTTTGTTGTGCACAACAATGACTGTGGTTGGGGATGATATGATTGGGTTTATATATAGCTAGGGTTAGAGAAAAATAATTACACATGAGCCCTTATTATTCTCTTAATCATAGGTGAAACCCATGTATAAATAATAATAATATTATTATTATTGACTCAGCATACACTAAACTTGTAGATAAATAAATTTCATTTCTTGAATAAATAAATTAATATTTATTGAAATGATATTTAATATATCATTTTCATTAGACCACCAATTCAGCCCTTCTTTTATCCTCGGTATTTATCAAACCATGAATAATGACTATTTATTTAAATAAATAAATATCATTGTATTATTCACCGGTAAATAAATAAATATTATATTCATTATAATAAAAAATAAAAAATTATTAAATATTCAACCCACAAATATTCTCTTGAATAACTGATCACTGGATATTTACAATCAATCAAACGTGAATAATTATTAAACCATGTACAATAATAATATTTATTCAACATGTTAAATTCATATAGAATTTAACTGAGCTTTTGGATACACATAGTATGTGACCCTCTTGACCCTTTTCTCTATGGTGTTAGACATAACCGTCTAAAGTCTAAGGTTAATGTCTAACAACACACCAAGACACCTATAAAGAAAGAAATTAATATCACAACATAAAATCTCCGACAAACGCACACTGTGTAATATAATTCATTTGTCTCGATATCTCTCATCAAGTAGGTTGCATAATTATGTCATCAAACTATGTGCTCGAAGTCTTTTTCTTTAACTATTTGGAAATGAACTTGCTGACAAAATGTCAAAGCCATAGACCTAATTATGCAGTTTCATTAACTTCTGCTAAAGAACAGAAGGAACAAATCCTTTCTCAACTTATTCATTAAAGCAACATCCCTCGTGATGCACCCAACGTATCCAACCCTCCTGTGAGCATAGGTTGTCACAGTTGTCATCAATACATCGAAGTATGTGACTCATGATATGCATCAACAATGATCTTAGTGTCTAAGGACCATTACACACACTCATAAATAGAAATATCCAATAACACATATAAATATAGATTTCCTAAAAGCAGGTCACGCTTTCAAAACCTTCTTCTCTTGGTGATTACCAGGGGTGAATTTCATGAGAAGAGGTTGCAATGTCTTATGAGCCTCTTACCCCCAATAGCTTGTATCATTTGTGCTCCTTCATACAATATCATCCGACCATAAAACATAAATTTAAGAATATTGTCGTAGCACTTCAACGTTCTTGTCATAGCGGGGAAATGTTATGACAATTCCGTATGACAAGTACCCTTAGGGCCTTGTCACATTCAATATCACGCAGAAAAACAATCATGATTTGATAAGAACTTTATTAATATTCAAAACCATGAATACATTCATCATAAAAGTACATAGGTTCTAGAACACCAACTCCAACACAATTCTATGATAACGCAATATAAGTCTAGTGAATAAGGAATAATTATGTACCTTAATGCATTTAGGTATCATGTATCCTACAATCTTTTATTAAGCGTAAAGGATCGCCAATTCTAAGTGATCAAAATTTCGGGCGTTATAAGGAACTTGTCATGCCGGAGATTCAGTCTTGTGAAAAACAATTTTGTTCTTCTTTATTTATTATTGATTTATATCATTAATTGCTTGAATGATTTTTAGCTTTCGATTTATGGAAAACAACGACGACGATGACAACAACAAATGACATCAATTATTATTAATAGTATTATTGGTTTTCATTTTATCAATTTTCTAGTATATTAATTTTTTAAAATGCTTTGTTTTATTTTTATTTTATTTTCACTGCAATATTTGAAATTTTCAACTAAAATATTAAAAAACACATTTGAATCATGATTATAAAAAGCAACTAAAAATTAAATTGTTTTTACTTTACTTTTTTTTTTTACTTTACTCTCAAGACGTTCCGCATATTTCGTCCCTCTCCCAACGGCTCCGCTCTGTGCCCTCATTGCCATCGCCGGCGCACGGCAGCCGCCTGCGGAAGCGCCGGAGATGGGAATCCGTCGCCTCTCCAACGATCTGCAGTACTGGTTGGTTGATCATCCCAGGATCACCCAATTCGAATGGAGGAGGGGTCAAACTTTGGGCGCCTCGCCGATCTTCCCCATCCTCGCCATCGCTTCCTACCTCGCCGCCGTGGCGATTCTCCGCTTCAAGCCTCCGCCGCCCCTCCGCCCCGCCGTCCTCCGCCCGATCTCCGCCGTCCACAGCCTCCTCCTCCTCCTCCTCTCCCTGGCCATGGCCGCCGGGTGCTCCCTCGCCGCCTACGCCCAGATGCCCGGCCCGGGGTGGATCTTCTGCTTCCCCGCAGGCCGGACTCCGCCGCGCGGCCCCGTCTTCTTCTGGGCCTACGTCTTCTACCTCTCCAAGCTCATCGAGTTCGGCGACACTCTCCTCATCATCCTCGGCGGCGGGGGAGGGGGGAGGAGCATCCGACGGCTGTCGTTCCTCCACGTGTACCATCACGCGGCGACGGTGGGGATGTGCTACGCGTGGCTGGAGGCGTCGCAGTCGCTGCTGCCGGTGGCGCTGGTGACGAACGCGGCGGTGCACGTGCTGATGTACGGCTACTACCTGAGGTGCGCGGCGGGGGCGGGGCGGCCGGCGTGGAAGCGGGCGGTGACGGAGGTGCAGATCGGGCAGTTCGTGTTCAGCTTCGCGGCGTCGGTGGTGATGCTCCGACTCCACTTCACGGGGCCGGGCTGCGCGGGCATCGGCGCGTGGTGCTTCAACGCCGCCTTCAACGTTTCCCTCCTCGCTCTCTTCTTCCACTTCCACAGCCGGAATTACGCCGCCCGCCGATCCCATAAGTTCGAGTAATTCAAATGTACTTGGCAAGATGATCAAAGGAGGTAAAGGTGCGTTTTTGAATAAAGTCATTTATGATATATATATATATATATATATATATTGTGTTTGTTTTATGTTGTTTAGAATTAACATTTGAAATTGAAAATGTTATGTTTTTAAGCAACATTAGTTTTTGTGGCGCTCAAATTTAAAACATTTTTAAGAACTAAGTATAGGTTCTGATTGATATTTAAATTGATATAAACATCATTGATTGAAAATGAGTCTTTAAGAGAAAAATGGTCATGAAAGTTAAAGGGAATAGATATAGAGAAAAACTGGTGATTAAAATGTTTAAACAATAATAAGGCATTGGATACAATGAAAACTTTTCATCCAGGTCGTCCACTTGGATCATGCTCACCATTTGGTTTGTTCATCTGTGGCACGTGGCATTCACTAGTTCATCTGTGTCATTTCACCACTACCTCCTTGTTAGGAGAATTGATTATGCCACAACCATTCTCCCTATTTTTTATATGACGAATTGATCATTATTGTTTTGAATTCTTCTCGACATTTTTTCTTTTTGTTCTCACTTCCGAGTAACCTTAGAGTGACATTGGAGAACCTTGGTTTTCATCTACGTAACTGCTTCTCAATAACTTCCAGTGGAGATCCTCTCACCGCTCCATCATCCTAAATGAGATTTCATCGCGGTGTACATTTCTGATGGAGATCCGGTTCCTGTTTTCAGCGTGTAGTCTTTGACATGCATTTATCAGATCCAGAACCGGTTGTCACCAATGCGCATCAACGTGCAAATGTTCTGTTTTTAAGCAATAACTTTTGTGGCGCTCAAATTTGAGAGACTTTTAAAAACTAAGTATGGGTTCTAGTTGATCTTCAAGTTGATATAAATATCATTTGGTGAAAATGAGACTTTAAGAGAGAAATGGTTATGAAAGAGAAAAGGAGTCTTTAGTAGGGTTCAATATCTAGGGTTAGTTTTAATCTACAATGTTCCAACTTCATTAATATTTTATTAAAAATTAAATTTTAGTATTGTTTTAAACCATCACAATGGTATTTATAATCTCTTTTATATTCATTTCATATTTATTTATTTATTTTATCTATGAAACTCGTTTTATTTTCAACAACTTTTTAGATGTTTAGGCTATCTTTTAAATTTTATTTAGATTGTTTTAATACTGTATATTTTATAAGCTTTTAAAGTTAGTGAATTGAAATTTAATAATTATTCTCATGTTTCAAGTAGTTGACTTTGAAAGCTTATAAAATATAAACCGTGCCTAAAATATTAATGAAAACTAAAGCACCGGATAAACATGTAAAATGACCAATAATAATAATAATAGTATCTTCATTTCAATAGACATAAAACATATACATGAACAAGTACAATCAATGTCTATGAGAAGAAGATTCTATCCCACATGGTGGTCTGCGGATGCTACGTCCGTATCAAGATCGCCGAGCTTTGTGTTGGGGGGCGGGGTTTGATGACTTGGAGAGGGCTGGTCCTTAGGCACTGAAACGTCGATCGTCGCATGTTTCGCCTATGTGTTAGTGGGAGGAAGTGTCAACTGCATGTCATACTGCGCTTCTGATTCTTCTCCCACTAGGGTAGTAGGACCTGTCATCATCGTAGTGCGGAACCAAGCCTGCGATGGATTTGGACCCCAAAGCTGTGATGGATCTGAACCCCAAGCTGGAGAGAACTGTGAGTATTCTGTCAAGAAAGAAGGATCACATGCCGCATGAAGCACATCCTCAGTCGGTTGAGGCTGGACTGCTAGAGGGCCGACCTCTTTCTGTGGAACAGGTGAGGCCTCACGTGTAGCATGATGCAGTCTACGTTGTCGTCTTCATGACTCCTCAGCACCAGCAACTGCTGGAGGATGTTCCTCCGGGGCAGGGACCTCCTCTCTCTGTGTTGAACTCTCGAAGATGCTCTCGGAAAGCGCACGATAAGATGACCTCAGCTCCATCCCTTCAGCATGGACCGCTGCCCAACTAAAGACCTCCTACTCTTCATCACTCATGCAAATAAGATGCTATGTGTGAGTACCCTGTAAAGAGATTCAAAATGAATTACAAAATAGTTCAATGAACAAACTAATGGAAATTTGTTGACTTACAATCTTATGAAGCTCTCTGCCGTGTCAGGTAAGATACAGTATAGACTTCAGTCTATACCATGGCTCATACTCGACATGCTCTCAAAGAAAGAATCACATCATAGGTACACTTTGGATACAAAACTCTGCACGTCTATCCCAACGATCGAGATAGTCATCATTTACTCGGTGCCAGTCCTGATCCTGCCTCCCTGTCAACTTCACGCCGTGAAGCTTCTCTGTCTGTCTCGGTGGTAATGGAATCGTTTTAACACAACAAAAAATGGCGCATGACTCTATCAAGCTACTGCCACTCAATAATATGGAAGTGAATGATGGACACTACAACCATAACATCATCAAGTCCAACAGTGCAATATGCTGACAATTGGTCCAGTATAGTCCAGTATGACATCAATGTAATCTGAAATAATATGTGACCTTTTTCAAAAAAGCTTCTTACTAAAAACCAAAATTGATGCTATTATTAAATTTGTTAGACATTGATATATTGTATATACATACCTGGTCAGGTAAGAGACAGTCCAACTTGAGGTGATATGCACCCAAATGGTGTGTCGGAACCGTGATGAAATTGGGTCTCTGAGACCACCTGTAAAATACAACATCGAAAGTGAAAAATAATGAGAAATTCAATTCAATAACTCCTAGTAACATCAGAAACTAATAGAGATAAGTGATCATACCAACGTCCACGCAGAGTGTCATGTAGCACCTCCATAGGCTGCACCGAACGAGCAAGCTGAGGGCAGAATGAGGGGATGCGCTCTCATGCCCACATCTGAATAAGGATGACGCATCCCCCCGAGATATGTGCGGTCACTGTAGGATACCGTGCATAATGCTATGTATGTGTATGTCACGCAGGTCGATCTCCAACTGTACGTCCCAGCCCGATCAAAGTCCTTTTGTAGGGCTAGATACATCATGTGCACGTGCTTCCCCGAATGATCAACGCACATGGTCCCTCCAATGAGCCGTAATATATATGCACGAACATAACAAATGATAGTTTGGTTGTCAGCATCATCAGGTAAATGTGGAATCTGCTCCTCCATTCAGGGCATAGATATCGATGCTTCATCTATAGCCCTACGGTCGGACAAAATGTCGATGCCTAACAATCGATGAGCAAGGTCAGACCAAGATATACGGGTGAGTGCAATAACAGCTTCCCCCCTGGATAGAAAGACTGAGAAGCACTACCACATCCCTGAGGGTGGTGGTCATCTCTCCCTCGGGTAGCACGATGCAAGTATGGTGTAATGACATGTAGAGGCTTCCTGTGATGAAAATGATGTGCTCGACGCATCCTGATTGGTTGAACCTCACCACCCTCTAACACGACCTGAGAAACATGGGTAGCCTGCTAAGTGAGTAGTATGGTATCCTCCATCTGTATATAAACAAATGAAATGATTTGTAAGTGTAAAATATAAATATAACGTTGTGGTCAGCAGAATGTTATGACATTTAGAATGTAAGAAATGTCATGTTTATTCGCATTGTTTTATGAAGTTATTTCTTACCAAAAGAAAAGGGCATGTCTTCATGTTTTTCCAAGCATATTACTAAAGTGTTTTTGAGATATGCTTTTACCTAGAAGAGGGTGTTTTGTAAGATATGATTTTATATATTTATATATATAAACATTTTGTCTTTATTATGTAAAAGTTTATTAGAAAATGACGTTCTTTGTAATTTATGTATGAATTTCCATATGATGGTATGTTTCATTATTATTTTCTAACATGTATGCTTTATGGTTTAGCCTTGGACAAATTGGTTATGCGTTAATGTCACCTCAAATGCACTTGTCATATTCCTTTTAATGTCACTATGAAAGGCTTATTATCATTTGATTGTAAAATTATTTGGCGAAGTCAGGTAATTCTACAGAATAAAGAAACTTATAATAACACCATATAATTAACTATATTAGAAGATCACATAAGAGACAATATATCATTGTGGCTAAGAGTGTGAACTCGATCCAACAATGTTAGGGAAACGTTTTTGGTTATGACCTTCTTGATGACATATGGTGCATCTCAAACTTTTCCCTTGTTCTTGAGGCCATTCCATCTCATTTTGCATCCTGTTGGACTTCAGTCTTCCTCGTTTACGCAACCTGTTGATGTCAGGTATCACTATCGGCTGACCTTCAGGCATTGAGAAATATCGAAACTCCTCAATAGGCGTCCATAGTGCAACATAACAGTTAACAATGATGTTCATCTGGTGCACTGGATCAATATATTCTTCCCATGATATGTTCACAGATGCACATGCTGCGATGACGTGCGTGCATGGAAACCGTAAGGCCTAGAGATTTCCACATTGACATTGTCTCGCTTCCAGTAATACCATTGTTTTTTCACCGATGCTATTTGTGATGGGGTCTGAACGCTCTTGAAATTCAAATCGAGAGTCTTCTCAGCAGAAAAGAATGACATGATAACCAGAAGTTTCTTTAATGTTTTTTTTAATCTCTCGTTGAAAGTGCCTTCCGTACCTTGGCCCCTGATGAATTCTGTTTGAGGCTAGTTTTTGTCTATCAATGAAATACTTCACGCAATGATATAATGTCTCTTGAACTAGAGCAGTTATAGGTAACTTAAAAAGCCCCTTGAATACATCATTGATGCACTCCACAATGTTTTTGGTCATGTGTCCATACCTCTTCCCCTCATCATATGCCAATGTCCATTTTTCTTTTGGAATCCGCATTATATAATCATACACTTCTTGATTAGCCTTGCAGATTTGTTCGAAATGTTTTTCAAACCGCCGTTGATCTGGCTCATATGCTACACAAAAGTGATCATATTTCACATAAATTGGTTTTATCTTTACATTGAAATAGTAACAAATAATAAAGACATTGCATACCTATCCTCATGATTGCCTTCTTCATAGGTTCATTGTGGAATGTTTTCCTCACATTGCTAGCAATGTGTCTAATGCAGTACCGATGATGTGATTTTGGGGGTCTCCATGTATCAGGGTCCACAATGATTGCCCGATGCTGATCAGATATCAAACAAACACCTTGGATGCGAGTGAAATGGTTGTTAATACATGCAAAAAACCAGCTCCATGAATCACATTTTTCCTTCTCTCTAATGGAAATGGCAAGCGAAAGAGGTGAACGGTTTCCATCTTGGGTTTCCGTAATCAATAATACGCCCTTGTATTTTCCACATAGAAACGTTCCATCAATCTGAATGAATTGTTTGCTAAAACGATATGCAGAGATACATGTGAGGAATGCCCAGAACAACTGATGAAATTGAACACGAGATAGATCAATTCAGTTATCTTGAGACACATGTTCGTTTGTATCAAGATGGAAGACAACTTGGTTCTTGTGCCTCAGTATGACCAGCAATTGCAGCAACACCTGATATAAGTCATCTCAATCACCATAGACCTTCACAATTGCCTTTTGTTTCGCCATCCATGCCTTATTATAGGAAATCTTATAACCGAATGTTTGTTGTATCCTCTCTTGCACAAGGGCTATAGGAACATCTTGGCATGTCCTAATCATCTCAACGACAATGGATGAAACAAATTCAGCATCCAATGAGGTATGATCTTATGTCAGGTTTGGTTGAACGCAAGTATGAGCTACCTCAATCCTTGAGATTCTCCAACCTCCAAATGCAATGTCTGGAATCACCCTCAAGCAGAATCTACAATCATCCCCATACTTCTCACACTATATGATATATTTATTAAGGTCTGATTTTTGAACTATTTATCTCAGCTCCTCTCAATGTGAAATCTCTTTAGCGTGCTTTTTAAAGCATCTTTATTTGAAAAATTCATTCCAACATATAAGGTTTTTTCCATCTCACTAAACCTATCTGGAACAACTCTGGGAAACTCAGTTTTGGGTGTGAGAACATTACTGTCGAATTTAGGCACACGTGTCATTGCTTCTGACCAAGATGCAAAGAGTGGTGGATGATTTATTGTGGGTCGATGCTGCTATACAACGAATGCATTTCTAGAAACTTCCTTCCCAACTTCCACTGCTCCCTCATCCACGCTATTGTCACTATCTGTTCCATCATTATGAAAATCCTCATCATAAGTCGGATTTACATGTATACCTGGGAGACATCTAGGTTGTCCTTTTCTGCATCATTTGGAATAGGCTTCATTTCATGGAGCATACCATCTTCAACCATTCTTGTAAGTCTACGTCTTCGTACAACTGGACGTTGTTGTTGTACAATAGAAACATCAACATATAACTCCATCATGGTACCGTCTGACCATTGAGAAAATAAATTTATTGCTTGGACCCATTGCGCATCAGCAACCAATGGATAAGCTAGATGTCATAGTGTTGCCGGGAATTGCAAATGTCTATAGCTCATAGACTTGATCTCTTGATCAGGTACCAGATTTAAGGAACCATGAATTCTGTCTTGAAGGCCACTTAGGGTTACACAATCAGCTGTAGTAACCACTATTGTTGGTTGTGTACTGTGAGAAGCTCCTTGCTCAGTTTAAATAACCTCCCCGTAGCAGTACACACAGGAAAACATGACTCTATGTCAAAAATGTTTTTTGATCAAGATTATGATAGTGTAACTAATATTGGTAATGATGGTTCACCATATAATATTTATTATAATGAAAAATTTGGACGTCTTTTTATACCCTAAAATATGATAGTAATGTTTCATTATATAAAATTTTATTAGAATATAAGTCACATAATGTTTTGGAAACCAAGGTAAAAAAGAAAAAACAGTAAATCAGTTTATTTATCATTGATAAAATGAATATGATCATATAAAGTGAAATGGAGAAGAACCAACACATGAATGCTTTATAACATACAAGAAATACCTTGACATTTTTCAATAGAATATGGTTTGGATGAGATGAGCCTCACTTTAGATGTGAGGTAAAATCTTGTTTATTTTCAATTGGTAGCTTGATAATATCTTCTAAAGGTATGTACTTAACTTTGAAATTTTGAAAATATTTCGACCTTCTAATAACATATCTTAGATGTTATCTTAGATGTCATTAAAAGGTCGAAAGATTTTCAAAATTTCAAAGTTAAGTACATGCCTTTAGAAGATATTATCAAGCTACCAATTGAAAATAAGCTAGATTTTACCTCACGTCCAAAGTGAGGCTCGTCTCATCCAAACCACATTCTATTGAAAAATGTAAAAGAATTTCTTGTATGTTATAAAGAATTCACGTGTTATTTAATGTGTTTGTTCTTATCTATTTCACTTTATATGACCATAATTGTCATTTTATTAATGATAATTATTATTAGCTAATCATTATATGTATTCATTTTTTAATCCTAAGTTATTCATTAATTAATCTATACTTAATCATTACAAATAATAAATATTATTTCTAAACTATATAATCTTTATGATACTAAAATTTTAAAACATCTTCTTATATACTAAACTATGATACTAATGTTTCTTAGTACAGTTTTTAACTAGTTAATCATTTTTTAATCACTAGTTAATCATTACTAAATTATTCTTTAGTTTATCATTCTTTAATTAGTCTATAATCGTTCTTTATTCAATCATTACTCATATGATATTCATTAGTTAATGATTATTAGCTAATCATTGCATTTATTCATTTGTTAATCCTAAGTTATTCATTAATTAATCTATACTTAATCATTAATAATAATAACTATTCATTTGTTGGTTGTGTATTATAAGAAGCTCCTTGCTCAATTTGAATAACCTCCCCGTAGCAGTATATACATGCAAGCATGACTTTCTACGTCAAAAATGTTTTGTGATCAAGATTCTGATAGTCTAACTAATATTTACAATGATGGTTGATCGTTCTTTAATCACTAGTTAATCATTACTAAGTTATTCATTAATTAATCATTCTTTAATCACACTTTAATCATTCTTTATTGAATCATTAATCATATAATATTCACTAGTTAATTATAATTAACTAATCATATGTATTCATTTTTTAATCCTAAGTTATTCATTAATTATTCTATGCTTATTCATTACTAATAATAACTATTATTTCTAAACTATATATAACTAATTAAACTACTTAATAAAATAACATATTTAAAACTAACTAAAAAGAATTCAATTACTAATAATAACTTTTATTCTTTAATGTTTTTTCCTAGTTCATTTCATTTTATATGAACATAATTATCATTTTATCATTGATAAATATACTGATTTGATGTTTTCTTTTCTTAGGTATTTTAGTAGTTTATAAAAAAATATGAATCATCTAAAGCATATCCCCTAGGAGTGTCAAACAAGGAGTGCAATAAGACCCGTTTTCATGCACCAGTTCCTGTTTGAGTCTAGCTCAAAGCGGTGTTTTCAGGTTTTACCCCTAGGTACATCTGTGCCAGATCCACATCCACTTATTTGTATCCAGATCGGGATTTAATTACTTAGATAACAACATAATCTTTATGCTACCAAAATTTTAGAACGTTTATTCATAAGTTATTCTATAATTAATCTATACCTAATCATTACTAATAATAACTATAAAGGTCCTTATCCTTACCTTTAAAAAAACTTTAAATTAAATAAAAAATACCTCTAAATGATGCTTCACAAAAAAACTGACACTTCTTTTAGACCACTGAACCCACCACACGCGAAACTAACTTTTTTTAGAGAGAGAAGCAGTGGAATGAAGAGAGATGAGTGCAAAATGAAGTGAGGAGAAGGGGGGAGGGGGTGCCCTTGTATAGGGTATTAAAGAAAAGGCAACGGGGGGGGGGGGGGTGCCCTTTTATAGGGTATTAAGGAAAATGCGGCAGGGGGGTTCCACCTTTTCCATGTCATCAATTCGGGCAAAAAGCGGTGGGGGGGGGGGGGTGCCCTTTTATAGGGTATTAAGGAAAAGGCGACGGGGGGGGGGGGGGGTGCCCTTTTATAGGGTATTATGGAAAAGGCGACAGGGGGGTTCCACCTTTTCCATGTCATCAATTCGAGAAAAAAGCGGTGGGGGGGGGGAGAGGCGACAGTCCCGTTGTCGACTTCCAAGCATATTTTTAATTTTTTTTAACCTAGACACATTTAAAAAAAAAATTCAAAAACACATAAAAAACCCGCTGGTTGGAGATCCTTTCACTATATACTATATTTTAAGGTAATGGTTACTCAATTTTACTGTTGTTGGTTGGAGTTGCTCTAATTGGATATTATTTTGTAATGTTAAATCCCATTTCACAAATAAAATTATATGGTTGACATATCAACAACATAAATATGATAAAAAGAAACATGGTCACATCTTATGTCTCAAACATACTTCTGTAACAACAATATCATAAGAAATGTTTTAGAAGATATAATGAACTGCTTTTTTTCTTATTGCAAAAAAATTAATAAACCCTCGATGACTAATCATGAAACTTGACCAAGTGACTTAGCTTCATCCCATGAAGCAAATGTGATTGCATAAGGAAATTCAAATATTCAAAAAGGAAATTCAAATAGTCGAAATCACAATGATAATCGACATGGTCGAGTTCAAGGTACATCCAACATGTATTTATATTGAAAATTAATGTTAATCCTTATCCACAATTAATAAAAGCGAACGAGAAACGTGTTTGAGTGCACTTTGTTGTTCATACTATAAATAATGATGATGATATAATAAATTTTGAAATCCCTAGTTTTGTCATAACTCGACTTTAATATGAATCCTTTTGAGCTGGCAACGAGACCAAGTATAACCCCCATGCCCACCTCTAATAAATAAGGGGTTGAAAAGTAGTATTGAGGGTATCAATCATACAAATGGAAGGTATTACCTTCTAATATAAAATCTCCACCCACTAAATATATGTAAACAACATGGCATGTATGAAAAAAATGCTTGATAATGTCATGTAATAAGACAATCTCGCAAAAAAACAATAGTGAGGCACCCTGTAAAACACCCCAAAGATACCTCGAAGGACAAATGAAACAACTCCAACAAACTCCAAAGCTCCACAAAATGAAGCTAATGATCACCAACACCACCACCAATTCACTCCTGGTAAACTGAAAAACAATATATATAGAATAGGGGTTCGTATGCTCAGTAGGTCCCCCCTAAAACCAACACTATTCAATGTGTATAAAGCATAATAATTCATCTATGAGATAACGAGGAAAAAACCATTGATAAGGATCCCATTGTCTACCCAGAATCTCACCACAACCACCCTCACCATAAAATGATAATATATAAATATATATACTCACACTAATAAAATCCACAACATAAATAAGGGCCCATGCATACCAACTCCCACTAGCTATCTCACCATAGCTCTCAACATCAAGCATTTTTTATCCAAAGGATAATTTTAGTAATGGGCGAGGAAAAACCAAAAATCTACTAGTTTCCCATCTAGTAACCAACACCTCTCATTGGATTTCGGTCATACCTAACCTCAAATCTCAGGTTGGGGTAGCTTAGTGGGTGATAAGTGTGTGTTATTACTCAAATAACATAAACATACAAGATATACACACAATTACCATCCCACAACTCTCTGTTAAATATAAGTTCACTCCCCATTATCAAGCATCATTGGTAGTTACAACTATTTGGGACTAGCACCATTGGTAAATTACCAGGAGGAACCATTGGTAATTACTCAAAATTTCACCACCATGCACTATTGATATTTACCCAAACGAACCATTGGTGAATACCCAAAATTTCACTACCAAGCACCGTTGATATTTATTTGGAGGAACCATTGGTAAATACCCACAATTTCACTACCAAGCATCATTGATAATCACCCAAAGTACCATTGATGATTACTCAGAATTAATCACCTAGCATCATTGATAATTATCTAGAAGCACTATTGTTAATTACCTAGTAAGTAACATTATAAATTACCCAGTAAGCACCATTATTAATTACCCAGAAGAACCATTGATAATTAAACCAGAACATTATTAATAATTTAATTATAATATCATTAATAATTAATCTAAAGCACTATTAATAATTATCCTGCATTAGAATCATTCACACTACCCATATAAATACCCCATCATACATCTGCATTCATATCCATAACTACAACCATTATCAAAACCATCATCCTATTTGTAATTGATTCGACACCTATAACTATGTCCATATCCATAACTAGGTTTTTATCTAAAACTAAGTCCACTTCCATCCCATCCATTTCTACAAGCCCCGTCATTAACTCTCTCTTAATAATTAATCGATATTAAGGCACCTTCGGTAAATATAAATCTTTTATATAAATTCAAAAATTAAGAACACTACCCTCGTGTAGGATTCGACATCGCTTGTGCCAAAGTGATACGACTCATGCCAAAGTGGTACGGCTCATGCCAAAGTGGAACAACCCTATAATTTCTACACCACCTCATGTAACACATTGTTAAAATCCCACCTTTTACTCTAGAATATGACATAACCATATTCATAGGTTCCATTATCCCCATGTAACTAATTGCCTCTTTGTCCTAATCTTCCACTAACACTTTGATAACTTTTTCCAGAGTGCGACATAGCCCCATTCCAAATTGGTATAACCCATGCCAAAACTCATAAATCACCGCTTCTCTCTACTTACGGTTTTTCCCACATAATATCATAATTTTAGATCAATTTCAATAAAGGGACTAAACAATAATTCATATACCAACATAAACAATATTTCATAACCAAATCCAATACATCAATGTATCAAGAAGGGATTCTCATTTCTGTGGTTTCATAAATCAATAACAACAATTCTATAGATATAAATTTTATTAATTAACCAATTAACATATTCCCTTTTTCCACCATTATAATTTTAAGAAATCATTATGCATGAATTCAAAAATTCAATCTTGAAACCCTTATTTTCCTAGAAAACATTTCTCCATGTTATTTTGTCGATTTCACCATTTAAAAATAATAATAACATACTATATTCATAATGGATCCAATAAGGAACCAAAGTGCAACACCCCTCGAATATCGAGGTGTGTTTTGTTTAAATTTGTTGAATCTTATGAATCTTATTGAATTTGGGATATTGGGGGTGTCTATGTAGGATAAGAATTAGGTCTTGATAAGTGGTTGGGTTTAGAGATGAGTTTCCATAGCTAGAAACCACACCACGGTGTGGAAGAATTATAGCGATCCCACTTTTTCTTACATAACTATAACATCATTTTTAAAGATTGACAACATAATAGATATACATTCAAGGATCAAAAAGTTTAGTATCTTGTGAAAATTAGGATCATGCATCACTTATACATAATAAAACATAAACATTATTAAAAAACCTTATTCTTTATCCACTTAAATGCTCTCACATTCTCCTTAGTACATGTAGTCACCCGAGGATATACATCAAAGAAAGGGGTGAGCTAAAATCCCAATAAGAGGAGGAATAAGGGACATGAATCAATATTACATGAGTGAGAATAATAATAATAATAATCACATCATAAGCATAGGATCATCATCATAATCACAAGGCAAACATTTGATAAAGGCATGGAATATGGCGATGCATAAGAATGAAACATCATGTCATAGTTGTCAAATACCACACATAGTTGTGAACAAAGCTAACATCATGTTCACAAATAATACACATAAGATCATGAGATATATTACATTACCTAATGCATTGGAGTGATATATAATTCTAGGACCACCCATCACATCATTATATTTACATAATCATGCATGCTAATTAGAATGTTTAACAATCATAATCATGAAATTACCCATGGAAAGGAATGAGTTTCATAAGGATTTCATAAAGCATGATTTCATGAATAAATTTGGGGTTCCCAAATGAATAAGGGAAAACATATTCGGCATAAACATCATCATTCATGGGTGAAGGAGAAACAACTGAAGAGATGTAAAATATGTGTTTTGGAAAGAAAAGTCTTTTTTTGGAAAATCTTTGTATTTGGATTAAAAAATCAAGGTTGAAACATGTATATCCCCAAAAAGAAAATGGAATAATAGTGAAATGATATTTATGGAATATCCATACTGAAGATATCGTGAAAAAGGGATAAGGTCATGACCCACCTTCACTAAGATGAGGAAAGAGACAATAGATTGCCAAACCCTTCCGTCATCAAGTTGAAGGAGAGATAATGACCCCTGAGAACCGCCTTCAATAGGCCCCAGAGTGGCGACTAGCACCAAGGGTATAGAATCATACATAAAAATGGAAGGAATTACCCTTTCTATTTAGTAGGATCAGGAGATAAGATAGTAAATCCCAACAACACCAAAAGTGGAAGTAAAAGTAAAGCCAAAACAATCCATTCCCATATGCATGTTTAAATAATAAAGTGCTATAGGTACAAAATAACTCCAAAGGAAAGTTCCCAAAAGAAAAGAAAAACAACAACATCAATGGTCCCAGCGTCCGAGCTAGTAGGGTCCGGCACGGTCCCCGAAATCCTCCTGGAAATTTGAAATCAATTTTATATACGTAGAGTGAGCATACAAGTATACTCAGTAGGGAAAACCAAAAGCTCTTGTGCATAAGTGGGGAGACATTCTAATGCCCCGTGAGAAAATGAGATAACCATAGTACCTAGAAAAGAACCTATCCACCCAACCTCACCAAGGCACACTCCCCAAACAATGCATGTAAAGTAAAGTAATAGTAATAACACATCGATGTTTGGGTACCCCGCACCACTTTCCCACTGGTTATTAAAGGCATCCTACGCGTCAGACCTCCCCCACCATTCTCATCGTAGTCCCACTACCATCCTCCGCTCGCACACACCTGGGATAACACAACCACATATCCCGCCCGCAAACACCTGGGCCACAACAACCACATGTAACCACGCCCACAACCACTTGAGCCAAAACAACTACCGCCACACCCGAAGACACCTGGGGCTCATCCCAAAGGCAGTTGGGAAACAACCTACCCGCACACACCTGGGAAAACCACCACAACTACCCTTACCAAAGAATCTTGGGCTATAATAGACCTCAGTCCATCACAGCCTACCCAAAGAGTCTTGGGCTACTTGGGAAAGGGAGTAGAAAAGGAGCTAATAACCAGCCACTCATAGGAGTGTTGGGAAAAACACCCTCCCCCATGAAATGGGGGTGTTCGACACGAAGTGATCAACTTGGGTGGGGCACTAATAAGAAACATAAGAAATAAATTATACATATAGGTAAACAAGCACTCATCCCAACCTAGGGGTTCTAAAACCAGCCCATACACAAACATTCATTCATAAGAAGAACAACAACCACAACCAAGTCACAACTCATTCCCATAAAACAATTCTCCATTGAACCCATTATTGTTTTCATATTCAAGTGATTCCATTTAAATAATTATTCACTACCGGGCAACTAATAGGCATAGCCACAAGCCAAGGAAGGAAAATCAATCAAGCATCAAATTAAGCATTCACACCCAGTTCTCTTGTAAAGTCACAACAACAAAAGGGATCTGTGAGATCCCTCAAAGTACTGGAACCAAACCAAGCCCCACCATACGACCCACATGGCCTCAGATCCACAACCAACAACTGCACCACAATAAGGGATCCCATCCCCATCCATGTCACCCACAAGAATCAAGCAGAAAAACCACACATATTACCAAGACAGGGCAAGGGAGTTTCCAAATTCTATCACACCATTCATTGAGTTCCTTCTTTTCATTTGGTTAACTAAGGTGATCACATAAGGATTCTTGTTCACTAGACATCCATTTAATCAACTGAGTTTACGTGATTAACCAATTTCCATGTTACAGCCATTCAATCATCACAGAAGACAGGGGTCCATTAGTGCGCAAGGAAAGACCACCAATGGCCATGATTTTTAGAGGACAGAAGCCCATACAATAAAAAACATATAAGAAAGGTTAAAAGAGTACAACAACATCATCAAACACACCCCTTCATTCTTTAAAATTCTGTTTATTATCTTCGTTATGGTTTGGTTTCATCCATCCCCGTAGAAACATTATCATACCCACCCCGCATGATACACAGTAACAAGAGAGGAAGGGCACATGATCCTCAGCCTAGTTGGTGAGGAATATTAAGTGCATCCAAGTGACCCGGGATCAAATCCAGGTGGGGTCATAATTTCTGGGGTACTGTAGCAGTGATGTAGCGGGAACTGTGCAGTACTGTAGCAGGCACTGTAGCAGGTACTGTTTGGCACTGTAGTAGCCAGGAATTTTCCCCTGTTTGGGCCTTCGGGCCACCGATTTGGTCCCCGAGTCCTTTAAGGCCTTCGGCCCACCCAAGCCTTTGGGCCAGTAAGGCCTTCGGGCCACCTCAAGGCTTTCAGGCCACCTTAAGCGCATATGCAAACCAGACAACCTACAATGAATAAGCTCTATAAGGAGGATGAGCAAGGAGTTTTCACCACAACAGAAGCTACATGGATTGCAAGAATGAGAGGGTATGGCACCTGGCATAAGGACAAGCTTGTTCATGCATGGGATAGCCTAGCTGAACAGCCATGCGAAGGTGGAGAGATGATTTCATGATGAAGATGCTGGGGAGGAGCAGTTCCAAGTTAGTCTGGGTTGTATGTAATGTTTGAAACCTACGGGCAATGAATTCCTCTAAGGCCTATGGGCCATATAATACTTATGCCTACGGGCCTTGTAAGGGTTCCACCTCACCCCTTGAAAGGCGGATTATCAAAAAATCAATAAAAAATGAAGGCCTTCGGTCCATTGGATGGAGTGACGGGAGAGAAAAGAATAACCCTACTTAGATGATCAACGATCAAAGTTTTTCTCCTTGCGCCAAGAATTGGGGATGCGCGACTTGCAGGGGAGGGACTTTGGGGACTCCAAGAGTGAGTAGGAAAGGCTCCAACACAGGTGTACCACTAGCCTCAGAAAGGGGGACTCCAAACTCACTAAGGAAAGGAAAGAGACCAGCCAAGAAGAAGAAGAATTCCTATGCGATAAAAGGCGAGATCCTGGAGTTACAAGATATGAAATCTTGAACGGATTTAAAGGCGGATTGTGGTTTCACAATTTGGTTTGACAGTTACACATGATGGAATTAATTTTTTATTTAATAATTCTCATCAGAGAGGCGGCCTTAATGACTATGAGCTAAAGGGTTTCCTTTAAACAGAGGAAAACGTGTAATAGGGGAGGAAATGGAAGTATAGGAAAAGGGTGTGGCACTGAGGAAAAAAAAGCCACACGTTTTAGTAAGTCAAGGGTCGCCCGAATCTTAAGGGATTTTAGATATCATTTATGTGCTTTAAATGGATTTGAAAGGGGTATAAAAACACTTTTATGTCAAAAGATACGTTGCGAGAGCGTAAAAAGTTGGAAACTGGAAAAAAGGAATAAGCGTGGCACACCGTTTGGTGAGACACCGTCACGGTGCCACCCTCACGGTGCCACCATCATGATTCCACCATCACCGTTCCACCGTCACGGTGTCACCCTCACGGTGCCACTATCAGAGTGCCACATTATCGTTGAGCAACCGTGATGGTGCGACTGCCACGGTGCCACCGTCACGGTACCACCGTGACCAGTGCCACCGTCACGGTGCCGCTATTTCGGTGGAACCGTTTGATGAGACTGAGATTTTGGCAATGTAATGGACTAGGAGGGTCCGAGCCATTACATCAGATACCTCTCAAAGTATTCTCGTCCTCAAGAATTCAAGGATAAACCCGAAGAAAAGGGAGGGGTCCGAACAACCACCTCGAAGATACCTCTCAGGAGTAAACCTCATCGACATCTCAGAACACCTCTCCCTCAAGTAACCACACAAACATATAAAGGTGTCACTGTCCAGACATATGGATTAGGGATCCCATTTCTCCCATGTTGAGATATTATCAGCTTTGGGCGGCACTGACTCGCCCACACGGGTTTAATCGCATCCACCTTAATGCATCTCGATTAGGGATCAGGTCCTCCCCTCCCCACAGTCAGGACTCTTCACACACATCCAGAGAATAAGGAAAACATACCATCTCATAGTTAACAAGGTCAAGCACTTTATTACAAATAAGTACAAAACAAAATAGAAAAAAACTCAAAACAACTCTGGGTACTGGGTGCACATCTGTGCCTCACATTCCTAGGTACTCTCCTTGAGGACACAATGCCTCCATAACACACGAACCAAGAGAATAGTTCATCCATGAAGCACCTTCTCCTCACGATCCTCACTGTTCTCTCTACAAACGTCGCATCATCCTCAATATTCAGATCTCCCCAGTCGAGGATGTGCGAATCATTGTGTAGATACTGACGAAGATGAGACACATGGAAGACGTCGTGCACCCTTAGTAGCGGCGATGGTAGCGCCAGCTGATAAGCCACTTCGTCGACCTGCCACAACACCTCGAAGGGTCTGATGAACCTGAGAGAAAGCTTACTCCCCTTGCCAAACCTCCGTTGTCCACGCCGAGGGGAGACCTTCAAGAATACGTGGTCCCTGATCTCAAACTCCAAGGGTCTCCTTCTATGATCAGAATATGACTTCTTCCAGTCTTGAGCCACCTTTATCCTCTCCCATATAAGCTGAACCTTCTCTATTGTGCTCTGCACTATCTCCGGTCCAAGAACACCTGCTTCCCCGACCTCTGCCCAACACACGGGTGAGTGACATGGCCTCCCATACAAAGCTTCTAATGAAGCCATACCAATGGTAGAGTCATAGATATTGTTGTAGGAAAACTCTACTAGAGGAAAGTGTCGTACCCACGATCCCCCAAAGCCCAAAACACATGCCCGTAGCATATCCTCCAACATCTGGATGGTGCGCTATGTCTGCCAATCTGTATGGGGGTGGAAAGCAGTGCTGAGGCATAGCTGGGTGCCAAAAGTATGTTGCAATCCCTTCCAAACTCGTGAGGTAAACCATGTATCCTGATACGAGACTATGGACCTCGAAACTCCATGCAACCACACCACCTCATCTACGTACCTCTGTGCTAAGGCATCCACCACACTCAACTCCTTGATTTCTAGGAAGTGAGTTGACTTCGTCAGTCGATCCACCACTACCCAGATAGCATCACGACCTCCTTGAACCCTGGGTAGTCCCATGACGAAATCCATTGAGATGTCATCCCACTTCCACTCGAGGACATCTAAAGGATGCAACAAATATCCTGGGACGCGGTGTTCAGCCTTCACCTACTGATACACCAGGCACCTTGCCACAAACTCCACCACTGCCCGCTTCACCCCGGGCCACCAAAACTGACCCCACAAGCCCTGACACATATTGGAAACTTCTGGGTTCACCACTATAGGTGAGTTTTTGAACTCACCAAGAACTCTCTTGCGCATTCCCACAGGGATGAACAACTTTCCATGAAACAACATCCAATTCTTCCCATCTTTCGACCATCCTCTGGGAGCATCACCCTGGCTAACACGATCACGCATCACTTCAGCCTCCATGTCCCCCCACTAAGAATCCTCCACCCGCCACAATAGAGAGGACTACACTGTCATCTGAAACAGATAGCCTTTTCCATCCCCCACCCATGCATCTAGGTGTAGGTTAGCCAACTCCTCCATCGCCTACCAAGCATCTATTGATTCTCAAACCACATCCTTCCGTAACTTCCTGCTCAAGGCATCAGATACCACATTCCCTTTTCCTGAGGTGTAGGAAATTTTGAAGTCGTAGTCCTGAAGAAACTCCATCCACCTCCGCTACTGTAAGTTCAGGTCTCGCTGAGAGAAGATATACCTCAAGCTCTTGTGATCTGTGAAGACCACAAAGCGTTCCCCGATGAGGTAGTTCCACCAAAACTTTAGTGCAAACATAACCGCTGTGAGCTCTAAGTCGTGGGTGGAATAGTTACGCTCATGGGGATGTAACTTCCTAAAACCATAAGAGATCACCCCCACTAATGCATCGGCACACACCCAAAGCCTTGGCATGAATAATCACAAAACACCTCAAACGTCACCCCTTCTTCTGGAAACCTCAGTACTGGGGCACTAACTAGCTTCCCCTTCAGATAACTGAAGTCTTCCTGACAGTAACCACTCCATATAAAAGTTTGGTCTTTCTTGGTCAAGGATGTCAAAGGTGCTACAACTCAGGAGAAGTTGGGCATGAACCTCCGATGGTACCCTGCTAGACCCAAGAAACTATGAACCTCTTCCACGTTCTTGGGTGCTACCTAAGAAACAACTGCTTTGACCTTCAACGGGTCCACTACTATTTCCTACTCAGACACCATGTGTCCAAGGAAGTGCACCTCTCGTGTCCAAAACTTTCACTTGGAAAACTTTCCGTAGAGATGGTGTTGTCGGAGGGCCTCTAAAACCATTCTCAGATGCTCGACATGATCCTCCTTTGATCTTGAGTAGATCAGGATGTCATTAATAAACACGACTACGAACTGGTCCAGATATTCTCAAAAGATGGAGTTCATGAGCCCCATGAACACGGCTGATGCGTTCGTAATGCCGAACGACATGACCATGAACTCAAAGTGCCCATATCTGCACCTGGAGGTAGTCTTCGAGATGTCACCCTCTTTCACCCTTGACTGGTGATACCTTGACCGTAGGTCATTCTTAGAGAACCATCCTACCCCCTTCAACTGATCAAAAAGGTTGTCTATCCTCAGGAGAGGGTAATGGTTCTTGACCGTTACCTGATTCAGCCTTCATTAGTCTATACATAGCCTGATACCACCATCTGCCTTCTTTGCGAACAAGACTGGAGCACACCATGGTGACACGCTTGTTCGAACAAAATCCTCCTTCATCAGATCATCAATCTGAATCTGTAACTCCTGCAACTCAGAAGGCGCCATCCGATAGGGAGCCATCGAAATCGGACAGGCACCGGGTTGAAAGTCGATCCCAAACTCAACATCACATCGAGGGTCACCTATTTAGGGAATTTTTCATGAAATCACTGATAATTCCCAAAGCTTCCACCATCTCTGTGTCCACTGACTCCACCGACAGCTTAGCTAACAAGGAAAGAAGGGGCTCCACTCACCGGATGCCCTCCTGGCAACCTCATTCGCCGAAGAAAGCTATATGTTGGCCGCCCGTATCTGAAAACAAGATCCTTATTCATAAGCAGTCGATAACATCACATATAGAGAACATCCAGTTGATGCCTAAAATGACATCATACGGCTACATCTACAGAAAAAGAAGGTCCCCACTGGACTGATGTGGTCCCAACATCAGTCTATATCCTCGGAAAACACAAGAAAAGATGGTATGACATCCGACTGGCATACTCAAAACCAGGGGTATGGGAAGTCTCTCTGTGTCTAGACCCAGAGCATGGGCTAGACTGGGTGCAAAAAAGGAGTGTGAAGCTTCTAAATCAAACAAGGCATAGACAAGAGTGCTAAACAAGATGATCGTACCTCGAATGACTTTTTAACCTGCTGGAACTGCTTCCTCTGTGGCGTGCAACTGTCCATGCCCAGCTCCTCTTCCCCTCGACTGTAGTTTGCCTCCCCAACCATGCCCTGGTCGATGTCCCTGAGGAGTGCCCTAAGGCCGGCCTCCTTCTGCAACATTTACTCTTGGAGGAGCGAGAGCTTGCTGTCCCTGGTGCTGTTGCTGAAAGGGTCTAGTTGGAAACTACTGCTAAGGTGGGCGCTGAATCTACCCACCCCCACTGTACTGCACTCGGTTTGGGCACTGATTCTAAAGATTCCCATGACTTCCACAAATGAAGCATCTCGGTCTTGGTCTCGCAAAGAAGAGGCGGTGATCGGGAGATCGAAACTAGAACTACTGGGACTGCTCCCCACTAGATGAAACCTAGAAGGCCTTGACACTGGAGGTCTGTTGCTGATGACCTTCTCCTTTGACAAGCCCAACTGGCTCCCCTCTCGCAGAACTCCTCCTAGTGTATACATCCTCTACACCACTTTAGCCTTCTTCTAGACCTCCAAGTATGTCGGTAGAGTGAAGGGAGTAACAACATACCAAAGAGAAGGTCATAGTTCCTCCTCTAAACATCTCACCCAAGACTCCTCATCTAAAAAGAGTTCTGGAGAAAAGTGAAGGAGATCCTTGAACTTGATCCCCAAATTCCTCACTAACATGCTCCCCTGCTAAAGGAAGAGTAGTTCCTGTCTCTTCTCCGCCTTCATTGTGGAAGAGAGGAATTCTGCCCAAAACTCCCTCTCGAAGTCAGTCCA
Organism: Viscum album; assembly: GCA_963277665.1. Classification (NCBI taxonomy): domain Eukaryota; kingdom Viridiplantae; phylum Streptophyta; class Magnoliopsida; order Santalales; family Viscaceae; genus Viscum; species Viscum album. The sequence continues at coordinate 955,281,494 of OY728128.1, read as the reverse complement.
CAAAACCTCATCCTCCCTCTTCTCCCCGAGATAGAGCGTCCACCACTGATGTGCCGCTCCCCGTATCTAACTTACATCCAGAGGAAATCAGTACTCCGTCGGAACCTGGATCAAGCTAAAAGCTATCACCAGATCTTCGAGCCAGCTCTCTGTCTCCATGTCCAAGATACTGCCCTCGTACTTCCTGAGGGTCTGCCGCTGAAAGGCACATAGTGTCTTTTTCCAATAGTCATTCTCCTCATCTCGATCATCCCTCTGCTGATCAGCCAAATCAGCCTCCTAGGCCTCGATCTCCTGCACTACTCGTGGTCACCTTCCGGGTGCCATAGTTTCAAGGTAAATAAGGAATGCCTAAGCCCGAGTAGTGTAAAATATTTCTTCTAAAATTTTCTTAAAATTTTTATTTATTTTAAATCCCCAAAATACCCAAGACACACAAGAACACATGTTATTATGATGCATGAACCTTTCCCAGGGTCTCTACCCTGCAATCAGTGTATCCTCGCTTGGTCGTTCGGTAGGTCCAGAGTCCTTGCATCAGATCACGGGGGCCCTATAATCCCATGTCCTAGATAGTCTTCCCTAGACTATTTCACATTCCAAGATTACCTAACACTATTTCCCTACCATCCCATGAAATCCTTATTGTGCCTAACTCCAAACTCCATCCTATCTCTCAATCTGTCTTTGATACCATTCTATCATGACCCGCCTTCACCAAGATGAGGGAAGGGACAACAGATTTCCAAACCCTTCCTTCCTCAAGTTGAAAGAGAGATAATGAACCCTGAGACCCATCTTCAATAGGCCCCAGAGTGGCGACTAGCACCAAGGGTATATAATCATACATAAAAATGGAAGGCATTACCCTTTTTATTTAGTAGGATCGAGATATAAAATAGTAAATCCCAACAACACCAAAAGTAGAATTAAAGTAAATCCAAAACAATCCATTCCCATATGCATGTTCAAATAATAAAGTGCTACAAGTCCAAGAAAACTCCAAAGGAAAGTTCCCAAAAGAAAAGATAAAAAGAAACATCAATGGTCCTAGCGTTTGAACTAGTAGGGTCTGACATAGTCCTCGAAATCCTCCTAGAAACCTGAAAGTAGTTTTATATACGTAGGGTGAGAATACAAGTATACTCTATAGGGAAAAAGAAAAGCTCTCATGCACAAGTGGGGAGGAATTCTAATGCCCCGTGAGAAAAGGAGATAACCATAGCACCTAGCAAGGAACCTATCCACCCAACCTCACCAAGGCACACTCCCCAAATAATGCAAGTTAAGTAAAGTAATAGAAATAACACATCGATGTTTGGGTACCCCACACCACTTTACCATTGGTTATTGAAGACATCCTACACGTCAGACCTCCCCCTCCATTCTCACCACAGTCCCACCGCCATCCTCCGCCCGCACACACCTGGGCTACCACAACTACACATCCCACCCGCAAACACCTGTTCCACAACAACCATATGTAACCTTGCCCGCAGACACCTAGGCCATAACAACTACTGCCACGCCCAAAGACACCTATGCCTCATCCCGCAGGGACTTGGGAAACAACCTGCCCGCACACACCTGTGAAAACCACCACAACTACCCTGCCCAGAGAATCTTGGGCTATAATGGACCTCAGGCCGTCACAGCCTGCCTGAAGAGTCTTGGTCTACTCGGGAAAGGGAGCAGAAAATGAGCTAATAACCATCCACTGATAGGAGTGTTGGGAAAACACCCTACCCCATGAAATGGGGGTGTTTGGCACGAAGTGCTCAACTTGGGTGGGGCGCGAATAAGAAACATAAGAACTATATTATACATATATGTAAAAAATCACTCATCCCAACCTAGGGGTTCCAAAACCATCCCATACACAAACACCCTCATAACTATTCATTCATAAGAAGCACAACAACCACAACCAAGTCACAACTCATTACCAGAAAACAATTCCCCATTGAACCCATTCTTGTTTTCATATTCAAGCGATTCCATTTAAATAATTCTTCACTACCGGGCAACTAATAGGAATATCCACAAGACAAGGAAGTAAAAACAACCGAGCAACAAATTAAGCATTCAAACTCGGTTCTCTGTAAAGTCACAAAAAAAAAGGGATCTGTGAGATCCCTCGAAGTACTCGAACCAAACCAAGCCCCACCATACAGACCCACACGTCTCAAATCCACAACCAACAACTGCCCCACAATAGGAGATCCCATCCCCATCCATGTCACCCCACAAGAATCAAGCAGAACAACCACACATATTACCAAGACAGGGCAAGGGAGTTTCTAGATTCTATCACACCATTCATTGAGTTCCTTCTTTTTGTTTGGTTAACCGGGGTGATCACACAAGGATTCTTGTTCACTAGATATCCATTCAATCAACCGAGTTTACATGATTAACCAATTTCCATGTTACACCCATTCAATCATCACAGAAGATAGGGGTCCATTAGTGCTCAAGGAAAGACCACCAATGACCATGATTTTTAGTGGGCATAAGCCCATAAAATCCACAAAATATAAGCAAGGGTAAAAGAGTACAACAACATCATCAAACATGCCCCTTCATTCTTTAAAAGTCTGTTTATTATCTTCATTAAGGTTTGGTTTCATCCTCCCCGTAGAAACATTATCATACCCACCCCGTATGATACACAGTAACAGGGGACGAAGGAAGAACCCTACTTGGATGATCAGTGATCAAAGTTTTTCTCCTCACGCCAAGAACTACGGATGAGCGACTTGAAGGGAAGGAACTTTGAGGACTACAAGAGTGAGTAGGAAAGGATCCAGCACATGCGCACCACTAGCCTCAGGATGGGGGACTCCAAACTCACCAAAGAAAGTAAAGAGACCAGCCAAGAAGAAGAAGAATTATCGTGCGATAAAAGGCGAGATCCTGGAGTTACGAGATATGAAATATTGAGTAGATTTAAAGGTGGATTGTGGTTTCACCATGCGGTTGGGCGGTTACACATGATGGAATTAATTTTTTATTGAATAATTCTCATTGGAGAGGTGACCTTAATGACTGTGAGTTAAAGGGTTTCCTTTAAACAGAGAAAAACATGTAACATGGGTGGAACTAGAAGTATGGGAAAAGGGTGTGTCACCAAGGAAAAAAAGCCACTTGTTTTGGTAAGTTAAGGGTCACTCAACTCCTGGGGGATTTTATATATCATTTATTGCCTTTAAATGGCTTTGAAAGGGGTATAAAAACACTTTTATGTCAAAAGATACGTTACGGGAGCGGAAAAAGTCAGAAACTGGAAAAAAACGAATAAGGGTGGGACACCATTTGGTGAGACACCATTACGGTGCCACGGTCACAGTGACACCCTCATAGTGCCACAGTCACGGTGCCACCCTCATGGTGCCAAGGTCACGGTGCCAACCTCACGGTGCCATGTTCACGGTGCCACCCTCACCGTGCCACGGTCACGGTGCCACCCTCATGGTGCCACTATCACCTTGCCACCCTCACGGTGCCACCGTCACCGTGCCACCCTCACGGTGCCACCGTCACAGTGCAACCCTAATAGTTCCACCGTCACGGTGCCACCCTCACGGTTCCACCCTCATGGTGCCACCGTAATGGTGCCACCCTCACGGTGCCACCATCACAGTGCCACCCTCACAGTGCCATTATTTTGTTGAGCGACCGCCACGGTGCCACCGTCACGGTGCCACTGTTTTTGTGGAACCGTTTAATTCCCACTTCATTTCCTTGCTTTTTCCCCTCTTGAATAATAAATTAGATTTATTAAAACATTTAAACATAAGTGAATTACATTAATTTATGACACTATTTATCAATTATAATCGTTGGATTATATTTCTTAATTTCCTTTGATGAAATTGAAGCATTTTGATATCATGTTTTCCTTAAAAATTTATCATTTTGTTTTAATTTCACTATTTTGTTCAAAGAAATTAATACATAAGTAGAATAAATTCTAGAATCTTAAAATTAATATATTTATACTTGTTTATATAATAAATAATTTCTTTTAACCATCCATAAGTTTTCTAATAAGAAAAGAATTGAAAGTGTCCTTGTTGGTGATTAATCGACCATTGGCGGGATATTTTCGAAAGAGAGGGAAAGGGAAGTTTGAAATTTATAAATGTCATAAATTTAATACTTCTAGTAGGTTAAAATCACAAAAAAAATTTTAAAACACTACCTAATTAATTTTATAATATTTGGTTTTCAAAATAACTGGGAAGAAAAGAAAGAGAAGAAGAAAAAGGGAGAAGAGTTGATATAAAATTTCTTTTTCCTCGGTGTAGCTTCTCTTGAACAACACTAAAACCCCCTTGATGAATGGAGTAGGTTTACTCTAGCACATCCCTAATGTTTCTAAGGGATCAAGAGAGAGGATTTGGGAATAAATTTGTCTTTGGAAAGTGTGAGATGATTTGTTTTACATGTTGGGACCAAGTTGGATGGATAAGGAAGTAAGAAAAGTTTGCTGTTACAGAGTGTTGTCTTTTATTGTCAAAAATCTAAATCAATTCACTTTGTAAAGGACTTATAAATCAGATGATGCTTTGCTGATTTGTATTTTATAATCATCACAAGTTTGGAGAACTTGTGGTGCAAGCCGTATGAAGGATAGAGAGAGTAAAGAAGTTTTTTTGGAAAAACACATTTCAATATCATACTATCCAAAAATGAAAAAGGAAAGAAGAAGACACACAAGTGGTGGTGTTCAAGTGGCGGCGCGCAAGTTCTATAGAGGCGTGCAATTCATATTTCAAAAAGAATTATTTCAGAAATATGGCAAAGGAAAGAAACTGGCGCGCAAGTATTGGCACGCAAGTAGTGGCGCGCAAGTGGTGGCGTGCAAGTATTGACATGCAAGTGAAGTGGCGCGCAAGTCCTATTTCAAAGATCATCCAATAAAAATATTATGAAGGAAATAAAGTGACGTGCAAGTTAGAAAGTGTCGCCCAAGTTAAGAGTGTCGTGCAAGTATTGGCACGCAAGTCTTGGCGTGCAAGTGCATGTTGCGCGCAAGTCATATTCCAACATCATCATATCAAAATATGACAAAGGAAAGAAAGTGTCGCGCTAGTGATGGAAGGACACGCAAGTGATGAAGCGGCGTGAAAGTGATGAAGCAGCGCGCAAGTATTGGCGCGCAAGTCTAGGTTGCGCAAGTCACCAAAATGCCTATAAATAGATGACTCACCTCCTCATTTTTTAAGGATCAATACTTGAGAATTATCTTTGAGCTCTGGGTGTGCAAGTAGAGAGTTGGGCACGCAAGTATTGGCGCGCAAGTCTAGGTTGCACAAGTCACCAAAATTCCTATAAATAGACAACTCGCCTCCTCATTTTTTAAGGCTCAATACTTGAGAATTATCTTTGAGCTCTGGGTGTGCAAGTAGAGAGTTGGGCGCACAAGTTGAGGGTTGTTAGAAGGCACGCTAGTTGGGGACGCACAAGTTAGAGGCGTGCAAGTGTTAGTTGGCGCGCAGGCTGCAAGCAGGCAGCGCGTCTGAAGGGCAGTGTGCAAGAAGAGTCTCGCAAGTATAAGGTGCGCAAGTATAGGTCACACAAGTGGAAGTGGGTGCACAAGCTGTTTTTCTCTAGGGGTTCCTACCAATTTCTGGGTAGGAAAGTGAAGAATTGCTTTAAAAGATTTTATTTGTGTAAGCTCATTAAGAAGCACTGATCCATTGTATTACCCTATTTGTGCTAAGAGGGAGCACACCCACTATTGGATTATTTTCAAAGTGTCGCATGAGTGTAAGGGTATATCCTACTCATTGTATTCCACATCAAAGGATTGTTTTCTAGTGGATTGTGTGGTACTGGATTGTTTTCATACCATACCAAGGACGTAGCTACTCTTGTTGAGTAGTGAACCTTATAAATATTGTGTTCCTGTGGTTGTGTGTGTTCAGCAGGGAAGAAACTCTTTAACAGGAGGCGAAGGTTGTTTCAAAAAGGGGAAACTTAAAAGGTAAAAAGATATCACTGATTCACCCCCTCCCCCTCTCAGTGATACTTGGATCCTGACTGGGAACTTCAATTGGTATCAGAGGCAGGTTCCCTTCGTTTAATCTTTGCTGAAGTGTTTGAAGAGAAGTTGTGATGGAGAATCTAAATTGCATGAACAGTAAGGGGATTCTGATTTTTGATGGAAAGAACTATCACATCTGGAAGGACAGAATGATGCCTTATCTTATGTCTCTTGGATATGAAGTTCTTGAAACTACAACAGATGGATTTCCTGCTATTGATGATAAGGTTCCTCTTACTCCTGTCGATAAGAAGAATCTTGAAAATGATGGAAGAGCTTAAAATGCATTACTTTCATCTCTTTCTGAGAGTGAATTTTTAAGAGTGAAAGGTGTTGCTACAGCCAAAGGAATCTGGGATAAATTGAAGAACATTTATGAAGGAAATACAAAAGTGAAGAAGGCTAAACTACAAATCTGGAGACTGAAGTATGAAGACTTCAAAATGGGAGAATCTGAATCTGTTGGGGATTTCTTTACCAGGATAAATGATATTGTCAGTATAATCAGATATCTTGGTGAAATGTTGGAGGATTCTATAGTTGTCAAGAAGATCTTTAGAATTCTGCCAGACAAATTTGATGCTATAGTATCTTCATTGGAAGATAGAGACCCTGAGACATTATCTTTGGATGACTTGCATAGCACTCTCATTACTTATGAAATGATAAGGGAGAAGACTATGAAGACCAAAACAAAAGCAGATGGAGAAATGTCATTCAAGGCTTCAAATAGAGAGAAGTCAAAGAAGACTCTTATTGAAGATGATGATGGTGAATCTGATTCTGAAGATGAGGTATGTAAAAATTTTGATGAAATTTTAGCCTTGTTTTCTAAAAATGTGAAAAAAGGTACAGGGAAATACAAAGTGAAACTTCCCTTAAAATGTTTTGAATGTGGAGATGTTGGTCACTTTGCGGCTAACTGTCCTCAAAAGAATAAAGAAGAAGACAATGATGATGATGAGAGACGAACAAGAAGGTCATGGAAGAAAAAAAATGACAAAGATAAATATTTTTCAAAGGGTAAGGATAAAAAATTCTTCAAATAAAAAAGAAGAAACTTTTTATCTAGAGATGAAGAAGACAACAAAGCTGAATCTAAGTAATCATCTACTGAGAAAGCTAGAGAGAATACCTTTATTACAGCAGCGAATAATAAAGATTATGGGATCAAAAGTTCTTAAGAAGAAGAAGCTCAACTTGAATATCATCTGAAAGAAGAGTTGAAAGAATGTTTGAGGAAGATCAGAAGGCTTGAGAAGGAAAACAAAAAGTTTATAAATGAAATTTCCACATTAAACAATCAACAAGGTTTTCCTGAGGTGAAAATAAATATGGAAAAAGAGATTGATGATATGAATAATTCTCTTGAGAATGCAAAGAATCATAATGATCATCTTGAAGTAAAGATGAAAGCAAAAGAAGAAGAGTTTGAACTGTTCCAATAGAAACTGTGCAAAGTTAAAGAAATGAATGTCAGTTTCAAACATTCTATCTCAGAAGTTGGTGAATGTTCTAGTAAGAATGAACCAATGAAGGGTCCACAGAATTTACCTTCAAAAGTTGAGAGGAAATGTGGAATTGGTTCTAATAGGAACAAAGTTGGAAAGGATATGTATATGGCCAAAGTCAGTAATGCTGAAAAATCAAAAGTACATAAAAATCCCGTGTCCAAAAAGATTTCTACTACTTTTGGTACTGATATGTTTAAACAGAAATCTGATCTGAAAAAGAAAGTTACGATTGAAAACAGAAAGGTTGATGGTCAGTAGAGTTCTATTAAGAAGTTTGTTGAGAAGCATGTTCACAACTCCGGTTAGTATAAAAGTTTCAAAGGAAAATATTCATTCTATGGTTACTGCTGGTATTATGGTGGATTCAGACACACTGCAAACATGTGTTGGTTTAATCAACAACATTACAACTATTCCACAAGTTTTGAATGACAAGGATTGAGGGGGAGTCAATCCATTCAAAATAGAAAGTCTCCAAATAAATTTTAGAAGATATCTGAGAAGACTGGTGTGAAAGTTGAGAATAGGTTCCAATCACTGGAAACTGGTTGTGAAATATGTGATCGACCTGGACATCTTTCCAAGGGCTGCCTTAGTATGTTACCAGTGCAACAAAAGATTCTTAGTAATTCTCAAAATCCATAGTTTTTAAAAGCTAAAAGGGACATGTCTGATAAGTCTGAACAGAAAGAGTGCATGGTTGTCTGGCCAGAACACATTGACTTGGCTAGTAAATTGGAGGAAGCACAACAGAAAGTGAAGAAAAATGAAGAACAAAAAGCCCTTGTTGTTGAAACTTCTTTGAAAGCTACAAAATGATAACATCCATGGATTCGTGATAGTGGATGTTCCTCTCATATGATAGGAGACTTAAAGCTGCTGTAGAATGTGAAAGACTTCAAAGAAGGAACAATGACATTTGGAAATGATGAATCTCTAAGGATCAAAGGTGTTGGATCGACTATTATTGGAAAAGAAAAATGAAATCTAGGAAAACATTATATGTTGATGGGATTAAACATAACTTGTTAAGTGTGTCACAACTCTGTGATGAGGGAAACAAAGTAATATTCAAAAAAGATGGATTTGTTGTGAAAAGTGAAAATGATGGAAATATAGTTACAAGAGGCCAACGTACAAAAGGGAATCTATTCCAAGTTGGTGATGTGCGGAACTCTTGTTACATGAGTGTGGTGGATGAAAATAAATTATGGCATAAAAGGCTGGGGCACATGTGTCAGAGAAATATGTGTAAGTTATCAAAGCGAGACAGTGTTCGGGATATGTCTGATTTATCAAGAGAAAGAGATTGGTGTTGCACTATTTGTGAGAAAGAGAAGATTACTAATTCTATGCACAAGAGAGTTGAAATTCACTCAAAAGACCCTTGGAACTCATACACTCAGATATATGTGGACCAATGAGCAAGAAATATTCAAATGGAGATAAGTACTTCATTACTTTCATTGATGACTTTACTCGCATTACTTGTGTTATGTACATGAGACATAAGTCAGATGCTCTGACAATGTTTAAGAGTTTCATAAGGAAAGAAGAGAATGAATGTGAGTATTTAGTGAAGAAGTTGAGAACTGATAATGGTGGTGAGTATAAGAATGAAGATTTTGAAAGTTATCTTGAGAAACATGGAATTTGGCATGAGTTCAGTTCACCATACACACCTCAACAAAATGGGGTGGCTGAAAGAAAGAATCAAAGTCTAGTGGAAATGGGGAGAACTATGTTACTTGAACATAGTCTTTCTCATTATTATTGGAGGCAAGCCATGAGAACTGCTGTGTATATTCAGAACTGATGTTTCTATAGGCCAAACTCAGATATGACTCCATATGAAATGTTCCATGGAAAAACTCCAAGTCTAAAACACTTGAGAGTCTTTGGGAGTCCATGTATTATAAAGAAGAAAGGTGGAAACCTGGGAAAGTTTGAGCAAAAAGGAGATGGAGGAATTTTTCTTGGCTATGATCCAGAAGGAAGAGGATATAGATGCCCCAATAAAGAAACAAGAAGAATTGTTGATTCTTCAGATGTAAAAGTTGTTGAGAATGCTAAAAAAGAAAAGCAGTCATATGTTGATGTCGAAGTCGATCAGGATAGAGAAGATTTTGTTAACAATTATGATAATGATTCAGACTGTGTTAATCCTACTCAAGAAGAGGAATCTGACTCAGAGATCTCAAGTGATGAGGATTGTCACGAACCAGCCCGAGTCGACCCTGAACCGGTCACCCAGGCCAGCCCGCGACAAGTCCCGAGAGGCGTTCCCGATCCTCCCGGGATGGTGACAAGCACCAAGGGCATCAATAGAGTACACAAGGGAACGATTTCTCTCATATATAAACAATCAAACAAACAGCGGAAATAAACGGACAGCCCAAAATGAATTTATATAAAAATTGAACTAAATATTATTTGTACAAGAAACTAAAATTAGAACAAAACCAACAAATCAACTGAACAATTCCGATGAAAAAAATAACTCCATGTGACACTTCTGGTCACTCTCCAACACAATGATAAAAAGTCACCCAAGGTGATCGAACTAAAGATGAAACCTGCACAAGGGCTAAAAAAAGAAGAAGACTATAGGCGTGAGTATTAAAACTCAGTAGGTTAGCCCGGTATTCTATTCCCAATGCACATTAATTTAAAATAAAAGAAACATCAATTTATAGTTTTAAATTCAAGATTTGAAAGTATGGTTTTCAAATGAGGTTCCATGGTATAATAATTATCAGACAAAAACATGCATGTTTAATAAACAAAAATGCAAGTAACAATTATTTTCAAAGAGGTGAAACTTAAAAATGAAAATAGTTTTCAAGAGGGATTCTTTAAATAATTTTAACATTCAAATGAATAACACATAATACTGAATTTACCAACCAAACACACCGTATGCCGATGGTGAGTACAAAATAGCCAATGAGCACTAGTCACAGGAATACCCCTAGGCACTAGTTAGTTGTGAGCCTCAGGTACCTCGTATCTCGGTGAAAGTAACCATAATAAATATCCGTTCTCGTGCACGAGCCACTAGTAGGGAACATACCCATAACCTAGTGGTCCCCAATCATCATCATCATCACAGTTTAGTTAGTGTTGTCATCGTCAAACTTACTACGTGAAACAGGGGCCAACCCCCACAGAATCACTAGCATACTAGTACACGTCCACCCACCTAGATACCCAGGATTCCCTTTAGTGCTCAATCAAGTTACACATATTATCAAATACAAATTTCACATCCACATTCCATTCCAAAACCATAAAAGCACAAACAGCCGATAATCTTTCTTCACATTTCTTACACTAATCAACAAACCGCTAAATATTTTGGTAAAACAATTTCATGAAGTGTATTGAGGCTTTGCACATAAAACTATTTCAAAAACACTCTTTAAATTATAAACACACATCATAACCAAACCAAATCATATTTGGAAGCCCAATAAACATTTAATAAAATCATTTAATGGACCATAAAACAATCCCAATTGCACAACTTGTTATATACAAGTAAAACACTCCTTCATTTCTAGGAAATGCCAAACGAGCCTTTAAACATTTTCTCAAAACTAACCTTTGATTAAGGTATGAATTTTAATTTTATTAAGGATCTGTATAAACATCATTTATAGAAGCAAACCTCATTCATAAATCTATTATAATACTTAGGTTACATATTCAAAACACAACCATTTTCATAAAGATGTGAAATGGTCCATTTTGGGGCAACTTGGGCCAAAATATGTTGTAAATCAAAACCCACTTGTTTGTAAAAACAAATCCAAATTGGAAATCAATATAAGTACCCAAAAATACCATTTATAATTCTTCCAATTCCTTTATAAATCCAATCAAATAACTTTTAAATCACACATCACACATAAAAGCCAACCGGGCAATTTACCGAACACATGTCATGCCCTTTTTAAACAAAACAATTTATTTTATGTACATGAAAAGGAATAAAACACCAATTGAATGTCGTATTTTCATTCAAGATACTGTAACATGTTAAAAATACCATAAATCAGATTATAAACCTCACAAAATATTTTCAAAAGATAATGGAACATTTAAACAAACACTTGTTGAGAACTTTCATGACAAAACAACACTACCTTTCACATAACAGTGATTAAACAACGACTTTGCACACCAAGAAAATTATAAAAAGGATTAAAAACAATAATAAACATTTATATCAGTATAGGATAATATTAAAATGATGAAACTTCTATGATATAGGCATGTGCAAGGGATATCCTATCTCAAATCTTTGGCGTAATTGAAACGCACACCCGAAATCACCCGCCGTGGGTTTATAAACCCTAAAACTATAAAGATCAGACCTAAACAAACAGAAACCCCATCAAAAAACATGGTATAACAAAACCCTAGGTCGATCAATACTAGGGGATAAAATAAATCCATGAAATAATGAAAGGAGGGGGAAGAGGAAGGAGAAAGGAGAAGGAATCTCACCTTTCACCCTAGAAAACTCTCCGTCTTCCATTAGATCTACAACCCTATAGAGAATTGAATGGATTGAAAATTTTTGGAGAGCCTCCTAAGGTCTTAACGAACCAGGGTAAGAAAATTGGTGGCCAAAAGAATAATAATTGAATGAGTTATGGGTGAAACAATTTACCTTATCAATTCTGGACGTTTTGAGGAAACCAGAGAACAATCGCCCTAATACGCGACCCATATGAGCTCCAAAGAGGTAAAATCGACTATGAGGGCTAAGATAGGGTTATTTTCTTCGAGGGGGAGGTGGAATCACCGAAAAAGAGTAAAAAATGAAAAAGATATAAATGAAACAAATTATTTTTTTTAAAACAGGAAATGGGCCCATGGGCTGGACCAATACCTAAATGAGTAACCCAAATTCACCCGGCCTATGAATTTATAATGGGTCCAAAAGGATAAATAAGTTTTAATATATCAGTATAGGACAAGTGGGAAGTTGAATGGGTGAAAAAGAATGAAAAAAAAATGAGTTATAAAAGAAACAAATTCGGTTTTTAAAACTGGGAATGGGCTCATGGTTGGCCCAAATCATGAAGTAACCACCCTTTCTTCAAAAACTACTAAACAACCAATGGGGATCCCAAATTAGGGTGGTTAGGCATATATGAAACTTCAAAACTCAAGATTTATCTCATCAAATACCCATGAAAAGGATCGGTATTTCTAATGGGCCGGATCAATACAATGACAGAAAAGAAAAAAAAACCGTGTGTGACAATTCTCCCCACCATTAAAGCTTTCTGCCCCCGGAAAGCCATAACACTTTCCGGCAGAAAAAAAAAACAACACCTAAGGATTCCAGAATGTAATACCCACCATTAAGAATCAACTATCACTAGAAATGTTCTTAGGATGAAAATCCAGGAGACCCATGGTGGGTCTCCCCACCATTAGAAACCAACTAGCAATGAACAGACAAGAATTGAACATGAGCTAGAGTTGGGACTCACTCACGCAAGCCCAAAAAAAAACCCTCCTACAAAAAACTATTATACCAAGTTAATAGAGTTACAAAATGAACATATAAACCACCCACTCTGGAATGGAGGGGACAATAACTTGGTCGACACATTCAGCACAATTCTAGACCCCCGTCACTTGGGGATGGGAGGGAAGGAGACCCAATAATTTGTCCACTTAAACAACAAAAGAAACAAAGAAACTACCCAAAACTCTCCACCTATGAATAGGTAACACCAAGACTGCATCTGATTTTTACAGGCGTTCCACACAGGGACATTGATTGAAAACCCACATCCATGAAGGAATAACCATAGACACTATGTGAGGGGTTAAGTCCACCACGCTTGTTGCGACAAAGGGAAATTCATAGAAATGAAGAACCAAAACATTGACATAGAAAATAACTTAACAAAACAGAGGAGTAAGGATCCTAATCGAGCACTCCACACCTCTGTTGATTTCCTGACTGTGTGAAAAGCTTCACTTCGAGGCCTATGGCTGGAGCCCTGATTCTTGAAGCATTTGATGCACCACAGTCAGGTGATAAGGATCACACCACTCAAAAAAAAACCACACTTGATCACCAAACAAAAACCTTCATATAAATAGGAACTAATAGATACATATCAAAATTCCTTATCACTCCAAATGAGGGGCATAATGGACAAGGAATTAGACGAAACACATCAACATCACCGAACACAATTGCTCTGTCCAAAAGAATTATCACGACCTAGAAGCACTTTTAATAGATCACAAACTACTCTCTATTCCAACAAACAGGTTGAGGCATCATCAAAAGAGGTGGATTTAATATTTGAAATGAATCCTTAGGTTGATCAGCAGGAAAGATTTCCAATGGAGAACTATCACTGGCCACATCACAACATCAAACACATCTTTAGAAACCCAATGAAAATTTCTCCAAAACCAAGAAACCAACAAGATATCATCTCAATATACAACAAGAGTATGAATTGTAGATCACAAGGAAGCTTACTGAATAAACAACTCTTCTACAACATAGAAAAATCAAGCCACAAAACCATTGGTTTTAAAAAAAAGGCCACAATTTTCAGCTCAAAAAATTTTTGAAAAATCAAACTAACTTGGTGGGTTTCCACATTCACCAATGGTGTTTCATCAAGTCTCACCCACATGCACATTTCCATGCCACCCCTGGCACCCAACCACCATACCATATAGGCCATACTTCCAGATATAAATAAAACCATGCATGTGAGCACCCATGAAAACACCAAAGGCTAAAATTAAACATCATAATTCAAAAAAAAAAAACAATTTACCTTCAAAAGGAACACCAACCACCAAGTCAAAAAACATTTTCATATTTCACAAAAAAACCAAAATTAATTAAGAACCATTTTCTTAAAAACCTACCCCTTTTCATTTTTAAAAACTTTTTAAATAACCAAGCCACTCCAAACAACCCCTTCCCATTTTTTTTAAAAAAAAAATTCAGCAAGTTATATTTTCATAATCCGAGGTCCATTGAGACCAAAACCGTTTGTAGTAAAACACCAACCGATCAAAACCAATTTCCAAAACTAATTTATCCAATTAAAAAACTTTTTAACATCCTAAAATACCCCATTTAAAAAAAAGATCCAGAATCACTTTAAAATGATTCACAATTTCAAAACATTTTATTTCAACAAACCACAAGTTTAGATTATGGATAATCCAATCCATTTAAATCATTTCTGCTTCCCTCAATTTTTTTTCACAAAAACACAACCATCCAAAACCATTATTATATTTAATTATTGAAAACCCCATTTTTTCACTTTTCAAAATCTAATCCTTACATTAAAACCCATTTACACAATTCTCACACAAGGATTTTAAAAACAAAAATTCAGAATTCATGAAAGGTTCAAGAGACCCAAAAAAAGGGAACTAGTGTCGGTGGGTGACTTGACCATATGGTTGGCGGCCATATGCCAAACACAACACCAACACAGAGAGAATTATTAGGACCATTCCCCAGCTCCACATGGCTTGCCAGGCCCTGTGAGCTCACGAAGGCCATTGGTCAGACTCCCCTTTTCATATCCCAATACCAAACAATCAACTAGAACAATAGACACTAATAAAATTGGACTTCCATGGAAACCTGAGGATTAGAACAAGAAAGAGTTTGCGACGCTCTTCTTGCACTTAACCCTCAAGTCCCAACAATCCTACTCCATCTACCTTGACATCCCCAAAATAACAAGGGCGCTCTAAAAAGAAAGGTCCTCTAGTAGCCGATCTCCTCTGATACCATTTTGTCACGAACCAGCCCGAGTCGACCCTGAACCGGTCACCCAGGCCAGCCCGCGACAAGTCCCGAGAGGCGTTCCCGATCCTCCCAGGATGTTGACAAGCACCAAGGGCATCAATAGAGTACACAAGGGAACGATTTCGCCCATATATAAACAATCAAACAAACAGCGGAAATAAACGGACAGCCCAAAATGAATTTATATAAAAATTGAACTAAATATTATTTGTACAAGAAACTAAAATTAGAACAAAACCAACAACTCAACTGAACAATTCCGATGAAAAAAATAACTCCATGTGACACTTCTGGTCACTCTCCAACACAATGATAAAAAGTCGCCCAAGGTGATCGAACTAAAGATGAAACCTGCACAAGGGCTAAAAAAAGAAGAAGACTATAGGCGTGAGTATTAAAACTCAGTAGGTTAGCCCGGTATTCTATTCCCAATGCACATTACTTTAAAATAAAAGAAACATCAATTTATAGTTTTAAATTCAAGATTTGAAAGTATGGTTTTCAAATGAGGTTCCATGGTATAATAATTATCAGACAAAAACATGCATGTTTAATAAACAAAAATGCAAGTAACAATTATTTTCAAAGAGGTGAAACTTAAAAATGAAAATAGTTTTCAAGAGGGATTCTTTAAATAATTTTAACATTCAAATGAATAACATATAATACTGAATTTACCAACCAAACACACCGTATGCCGACGGTGAGTACAAAATAGCCAATGAGCACTAGTCACAGGAATACCCCTAGGCACTAGTTAGTTGTGAGCCACAGGTACCTCGTATCTCGGTGAAAGTAACCATAATAAATATCCGTTCTCGTGCACGAGCCACTAGTAGGGAAAATACCCATAACCTAGTGGTCCCCAATCATCATCATCATCATCACAGTTTAGTTAGTGTTGTCATCGTCAAACTTGCTACGTGAAACAGGGGCCAACCCCCACAGAATCACTAGCATACTAGTACACGTCCACCCACCTAGATACCCAGGATTCCCTTTAGTGCTCAATCAAGTTACACATATTATCAAATACACATTTCACATCCACATTCCATTCCAAAACCATAAAATCACAAATATCCCATAATCTTTCTTCACATTTCCTACACTAATCAACAAACCGCTAAATATTTTGGTAAAACAATTTCATGAAGTGTATTGAGGCTTTGCACATAAAACTCTTTCAAAAACACTCTTTAAATTATAAACACACATCATAACCAAACCAAATCATATTTGGAAGCCCAATAAACATTTAATAAAATCATTTAATAGACCATAAAACAATCCCAATTGCACAACTTGTTATATACAAGTAAAACACTCCTTCATTTCTAGGAAATGCCAAACGGGCCTTTAAACATTTTCTCAAAACTAACCTTTGATTAAGGTATGCATTTTAATTTTATTAAGGATCTGTATAAACATCATTTATAGAAGCAAACCTCATTTATAAATCTATTATAATACTTAGGTTACATATTCAAAACACAACCATTTTCATAAAGATGTGAAACTGTCCATTTTTGGGCAACTCGGGCCAAAATATGTTGTAAATCAAAACCCACTTGTTTGTAAAAACAAATCCAAATTGGAAATCAATATAAGTACCCAAAAATACCATTTATAATTCTTACAATTCCTTTATAAATCCAATCAAATAACTTTTAAATCACACATCACACATAAAAGCCAACCGGGCAATTTACCGAACACATGTCATGCCCTTTTTAAACAAAAAAATTTATTTTATGTACATGAAAAGGAATAAAACACCAATTGAATGTCATATTTTCATTCAAGATACTGTAACATGTTAAAAATACCATAAATTAGATTATAAACCTCACAAAATATTTTCAAAAGATAATGGAACATTTAAACAAACACTTGTTGAGCACTTTCATGACAAAACAACACTACCTTTCACATAACAGTGATTAAACAACGACTTTGCACACCAAGAAAATTATAAAAAGTATTAAAAACAATAATAAACATTTATATCAGTATATTATAATATTAAAATGATGAAACTTCTATGATAAAGGCATGTGCAAGGGATATCCTATCTCAAATCTTTGGTGTAATTGAAACGCACACCCGAAATCACCCGCCGTGGGTTTATAAACCCTAAAACTATAAAGATCAGACGTAAACAAACAGAAACCCCATCAAAAAACATGGTATAACAAAACCCTAGGTCGATCAATACTAGGGGATAAAATAAATCCACGAAATAATGAAAGGAGGGGGAAGAGGAAGGAGAAAGGAGAAGGAATCTCACCTTTCACCCTAGAAAACTCTTCGTCTTCCATTAGATATGCAACCATATAGAGAATGTAATGGCTTGAAAATTTTTGGAGAGCCTCCTAAGGTCTTAACGAACCAGGGGAAGAAAATTGGTGGCCAAAAGAATACTAATTGAATGAGTTATGGGTGAAACAATTTACCTTATCAATTATGGACGTTTTGAGGAAACCAGAGAACAATCGCCCTAATACGCGACCCATATGAGCTCCAAAGAGGTAAAATAGACTATGAGGGCTAAGATAGGTTTATTTTCTTCGAGGGGGAGGTGGAATCACCGAAAAAGAGTAAAAAATGAAAAAGATATAAATGAAACAAATTATTTTTTTTAAAACAGGAAATGGGCCCATGGGCTGGCCCAATACCTAAATGAGTAACCTAAATTCACCCAGCCTATGAATTTATAATGGGTCCAAAAGGATAAATAAGTTTTAATATATCAGTATAGGACAAGTGGGAAGTTGAATGGGTGAAAAAGGATGAAAAACAAAAGAGTTATAAAAGAAACAAATTCAGTTTTTAAAACTGGGAATGGGCTCATGGTTGGCCCAAATCATGAAGTAACCACCCTTTCTTCAAAAACTACTAAACAAACAATGGGGATCCCAAATTAGGGTGGTTAGGCATATATGAAACTTCAAAACTCAAGATTTATCTCATCAAATACCCATGAAAAGGATCGGTATTTCTAATGGGCCGGATCAATACAATGACAGAAAAGAAAAAAAAACCGTGTGTGACAAGGATGGAGTTCAAACAAATCATCCTAGGTTGAGGAAGCAAGTGGAGGCTCAAAACATTATTGGAGATAAAAATCAGAGGGTCCAAACAAGAATAACAAAAAATGATATATCACATACTTCTCTTTATTCAAAAGTTGAACCGAATGATGTAAATGAAGCATTTGAGCATCCATAATGGGTTCATGCTATGAATGAAGAGCTTGATCAGATAGAGAAGAATGATACTTGGGAACTTGTACCCAAGCCGGACAACAATAACATTATTGGTACAAAGTGGGTTTTCCAAAACAAGCTGAATGAAGAAGGTAAAGTAATAAGAAACAAAGCAAGATTGGTTTGCAAATGGTATTCACAAATTAAAGGCATTGATTTTGATGAAACCTTTTCTCTGGTGGCAAGATTAGAAACAATCAGAATCTTTCTTGCTATTTCTGCACAACGTGGTTACAAAATCTTTCAAATGGATGTAAAATCCGTATTCTTGAATGGTGACCTTGACGAGGAAGTTTACATTGATCAGCCTTGTGGATTTTTTATTAGAAAGGATGAAAGTTATGTGTGCATGTTGAAGAAGGATTTATATGGGCTAAACAGGCTCTGAGAGCATGGTATTCTAAATTAGATACTTGCTTAAAGAAGATGAACTTTAAGAAAGGGAGAGTTGACAAAAATCTCTATATCAAGGAATGTTAGGAGTTTTTACTGATCATTATTGTTTATGTCGATGATATTATATTTGCTGGAAATGATGAAAGATCATGTAAAAAATTTGATGAGGAGATGAAGAAGTTATTTGAGATGTCCATGCTGGGAGAAATGAAGTACTTTCTTGGGATACAAATTTCACAGAAGAAGAATCACATTTTTCTGTCTCAATAAAAGTATGCTAAGGAACTTCTGAAGATGTTTGGAATGGAAAATTTAAAACCAGTTTCCACACCGATTTCAGTGGGAACCAAGTTGTCTAAAGATGGAGAAGGTAAGGAAGTTGATCAGAAAGAGTTTTGAAAGCTGATTGGAAGTCTGTTGTATTTGACTTCCTCAAGAACCGACATCGTCTATGCTGTCACTTTATGTGCAAGATTTCAGAGTGCTCTTAAAGAATCAAATTTGATTGCTTGAAAAAGAATTCTCAAATATATAAAAGGCACAAATTTTTTTGGAATTAGGTATGATGGCTCTGGAAATATTGATCTATTCAGGTATTCTGATTCTAATTGTGTAGGAAATGTTGATGATCAAAGATCCACATCTGGTGGATTTTTCTTTCTAGAGAAAATTTATGTTTGTTGGCATACCAAGAAACAGAATTCAGTAACTCTTAGCACAGCTGAAGCTGAGTATGTTGCTGCTACACAAGCTGCAACTCAACTAATGTGGATGAAGACTCAGCTAGAAGATCTACTTGTTGAAGTAAAGTTACTATTTCTCTTGGGTTGGGATAATCAGAGTGCAATAAATCTTACAAGAAATCCATTACAACATTATCATTCAAAACAAATTGATATAAAGTACCACTTCATCAAAGAGCAGGTGGAGAAGAATGAATTGAGGCTGGAGTATGTTCCAACATCTGAACAAGTTGCTGATATATTCACAAAAGCATTACTGAAGGAACCATTTACAAAATTGAGGTTGAACATGGGTGTCCAACCTCCTTCTCATCATGGTAAAGGTACGTGTTTCTATCCCCCCTCTCGTCTTACCTTTGGATAGTGTTGTCAAGGGGGGGGGAATTGTTTCATAAATCTATCCTTATGAAAGCATGCATAAAGGTGAAGTTGTGGGTAAGCTGTGAATCCATCATGTATGTGTGTGAACTATTCTAACTATTTGTTGAAGTGGTTGTAGGAAACAATTTTGTCTTCCAGAAAAGTTGATGAAGTCAAGAATGCTGAGGTAGAATCTTGAAAGATGATATGAAGAAGGCTGAGGAGGTATGCTCATGAGATTTCATAGTCACTACTTTTCAATAGCATGGTTTTGGCTGTCAATAATTCTTGTTTCCTACAATGAGTTAGCTCACGTAGGCTTAGAATTGTTGATAAGTGATCCATTGCTTAAGGTTACAAAGTTCAGTGATTTATGAATCATGGTTGACAACAAAATCCAATGGGGGAGATTTTTGGGACCAAGTTAGATGGATAAGGAAGTAAGAAAAGTTTGCTGTTATAGAGTGTTGTCTTTTGTTGTCATAAAGCTAAATCAATTCACTTTGTAAAGGACTTATAAATCAGATGATGCTTTGCTGATTTGTATTTTACAATCATCACCAGTTTTGGAGAACTTTTGGTGAAAGCCGTATGAAGGATAGAGAGAGTAAAAACTTTTTTTTGGAAAAACACATTTTAATATCATACTATCCAAAAATGACAAAGGCAAGAGGAAGGTGCGCAAGTGGCGACACACAAGTGGCGGAGCGCAAGTGCTGTAGTGGCATGCAAGTCATATTTTAAAAAGCATTATTTCATAAATATGGAAAAGGAAAGAAAGTGGCGCACAAGTATTAGCGTGCAAGTGGTGGCGTGCAAGTGGTGGCGCGCAAGTATTGACGCGCAAGTGAAGTGGCGCGCAAGTCCTATTTCAAAGATCACCCAATAAAAATATTACAAAGGAAATTAAGTGGCGCGCAAGTTAGAAAGTGTCGCGCAAGTCAAGAGTGTCGTGCAAGTATTGGCGCACAAGTCTTGGCATGCAAGTGCTAGTTGCGCACAAGTCATATTCCAACATCATCATATCAAAATATGACAAAGGAAAGAAAGTGTCGTGCTAGTGATGTAAGGGCGTGCAAGTGATGAAGCGGCGTGCAAGCGATGAAGCGACGTGCAAGTATTGGCCCGCAAGTCTAGGTCGCACAAGTCACCAAGATGCCTATAAATAGATGACTAGACTCCTCATTTTTTAAGGCTCAATACTTGAGAATTATCTTTGAGATCTAGGTGCACAAGTAGAGAGTTGGGAGCACAAGTTGAGGGTTGTTAGAAGGCACACAAATTGGGGATGCACAAGTTGGAGGCACACAAGTGTTAGTTGGTGCACAGGCTGCAAGCAGGCAACGCGTTTGAAGGGAAACGTGCACGTAGGCAGTGTGCAAGAAGAGGCACGCAAGTATAAGGTGCGCAAGTATAGGTCGCGCAAGTGGAAGTGGGCATGCAATCTGTTTTGCTCTAGGGGTTCCTGCCAGCTTCTGGGAAGGAAAGTGAAGAATTTCTTTGAAATATTTTATTTGTGTAATCTCATTAAGAAGCACTGATCCATTGTATTACCTTATTTATGCTAAGAGGGAGCACACACACTATTGGATTGTTTTCAAAGTACTGCACGAGTGTAAGGGTATATCCTACTCATTGTATTCCACATCAAAGGATTGTTTTCTAGTGGATTGTGTGGTACTGGATTGTTTCCATACCATACCAAGGATGTAGCTACTCTTATTGAGTAGTGAACCTTGTAAATCTTGTGTTCTTGTGGTTGTGTGTGTTCAGTAGGGAAGAAACTCTTTAACAGGAGGTGAAGGTTCTTTCAAAAAGGGGAAACTTAAAAAGTAGAAAGATATCACTGATTCACCCCTCCCCCTCTCAGTGATACTTGGATCCTGACTAGGAACTTCATTACAAGGGGTGGGAGAGAGGTTATTTATACTTGAGGAGAGGGGTATTTTTAGAATAAAATATTATATTAAAAGTAAAATTTGTAATCGTGAATTTGTGGACAATATTAATCATATATAAATATAATATAATGTTCTTCGGACTGTAAAACCCTTTATAATTCTAATTCACTTATTTTATTAAAAAGGAAAGTGGAAAAAAAGAAAAATTGTTATTTTAAGGGAACAATTTTGACATTAGGCTTTGGAAAATGATTTTTAGGTTTGGAAATTAAGTTTATTATATTTTAATGAATCATTTACGAAATTAAAAATATTTTTTCCATAAATCAAGTTATAGAAATGATTAGGTCATCATTACATAATTAATGATGTAATTTAAGATACATTGGTTGTCACATACATAACTTATTTTAAAGTAATTTTTCATTTAATTTCCATTCTTGCTTTGTTTTGGGGGTTTCCCATGAATTTTGGTGGAAGTTGTGTGTTTTCGAAATTTTGGCCAAACCGTGAGCCCATTTCAAGATTTAAAAATAAATTTGGTTTCTTTTACAACTCTTTCATTTTTCAACATTTTTCATCCATTCTATTTCCTAAATGGCCTCCCTTGACCTATTAACACCACTATTTCAATTTGGACCCTTTAGGAATCCATAATAATGGTGGATTTGGGTTTTTATTTAAAGAATTGGGCAATCCTGAAAGCCCATTTCTAGTTAAAAAACAATATGTTTATTCAATAAATTATTTAATTTTTATTATTTCTCGGTGATTCTAAGTTTCACCCAAGTCCACTGAACCCATCCACACACCCATTATCTTTCCCCCCTCTTTGGAGCTCGTATGCATCACAAATTAGGGCATAACTTCATAGGGTTTCTCAAATCATCTAGATTTGATGAGGTAACTTATTTCCATCATAACTCTTTCAATTCTTACTCCATTACCCCCATTATAGTTTCTACATGAACTTATATTCCTTATTCGAACCGCAATTTCATTTTTGGACGTTTGTAAATTCAGTTATTGGTGTATTTGGGGAGATTTCTTCAAGATCTCTCAAGTAAGTGGCTCTCCTTCATTCTTCTTTCGATTTTCTTAGGGTTTCATTCGATTCTCTTAGGGTTTATTCCCTTATCCTTGAGGTTTCTAATGTCCAGTAACTAGGGTTTTGAACCTAGGGTTTTATTCTGGATTTCTTGGTGTATTCTTTTGGTTTTAGGCTTGATATAAGACCCTTGTGGTGCGGCGGTGGTGCAGTTTGATTTTCACACAAAGATTCCAAGGTTTTCATTATTTTGGTAGGTGATTCCATTGTGTATGCAATATTTGTTACCTAGATACTGTTTTTATGATATATTTATGTTTATTACATATGATTATTTCTGAAAAAATTGGTTTTAGTGGTGTTTGTAATGCAAGTGAATTTTAAGTGCCAATTTTAGGTGAAATTGGGGGGTTTTCATATAAATTGTTTATTGGTTCATTTGGGGCTTCCCACTAATTACCTAGTTAATTTTATTGAACTGTATTAGGGATGAAAATCATGTTTTGTATATTTATCCTCTTTGGTTGTTCCTGCAAATGTTTTTTTAAATGGTGTTTGTGAAGCCAATGGACTTTAAGTGCCATGTTTATGTGAAAATGGGGGTTTTTAAAAGATATAACTTATTAGTTAATATGGGGCTGTCCCATAACTGAATTGTTGGTTTCATTGAAGGTTATTGAACTTCATTTTTTGTTTTGGTTACTTAAAAGTGTGAATATAGTGTGCAAAGTGGATATTTCAAAGAGTTTTGGGTGCAAAATAATGTGAGATTTTGAGAAGTTGTTCTATTGAAAATCAAAATGTTTTGTGGTGTGTTTTAAGTGATATCAAATGTGTATAGCTACTATATTTTTTGTATGTGACCATTAGTGTTGTTTTTATATGTGAAGTAATGTGTGTTGCTTGCTGGAATTGTTTGAGCACAAAAGGGGAAGACTGGGTACCTAGGTGGGCGGATATGTACTAGTACGACTAGTGAACCAGATGGGTTTTGTCCCTATTTCACTAAGAAAATGCATAATTACAACTCTAAATAAACTATGTGGATGATGTTTGGGGACCACTAGGTTATGGGTATGTTCCCTACTAGTGGCTCATGCATGGGAAATGATTGTAACTTGGATACTTTACAATGAGGTATGAGGTACATAGGGCCTGAGACTATCTAGTTGCCTAGGGGTGTTCCCGGTTTTGGTGATCATCTTATTTGTGGTATTTACCCTTGTATTAGGGGGTGTTTGGATGTAATTTATAGTATATCAAATATCATGTTTAATTGTGTTAATATTCTGAAATTTTTAGTTTAAAAACTATTTTCAATTCAAAGTTCCATTTCTTTGAATTTATCACTACTTTTCTTTAAATATTACAACTGCTTTCTTTTTCAACTTGTATTGCATAATATTTGGAATATTTGGGTGGTATGATATTGGGCTTAGCCTCACACCCTACTTACACCCCTTGGTTGTAAGTATACTTGGTTATGTTTGACTCAGGTAAAGGCAAGGCCTCAGGTGAAGGCGGTTTGGGTTGTTTGACCCCTCCTGCGGTGCAGTGTTGTGGAGACGGCTCGAGGGTGATGACCCCTTGTCGTGTGGAGTATTTTTGGATGTATTGATACTATATTTATTTGTATTTGGACCTATTTTACTATCTTTAAATCCATGTATTCAGATCTGGTTTTGTTAAAACTTTTTTGGCATGAAAATTTCAGATTCTTATTATTGATTGTTTTTAATGTTTTATGCTTTAATACTCAGGTAAATCATTCCCAAACCTAATTTATTTATACTTGGGAACTTGTGCAAGCCTGTGGGTATAGGGAACGACCTTCGGGCCTTGTCATGGGCTACATTTTATGCCTGTATTAGTGGCAAACATATCCAGTTCGTGACAAAATGGCATCAAAGGGGGCTAATGGTTTTGGGTTATATTGCTATTTTGGGATGAGTTGAGATTAACAAGAGATAGGACTGTTAGGGATCAGGGTTTTGGTCATGAGTAGGGTGTCTAGACCGCACCCCTCGTGGAAGACCTTGAGTCACTAGGGGAGGTTGGAATTGTTTGATTGACTTCACTTCCAGGTGAGATGTGTGGGCTGCAGACCACACGTAGACATTGGGAAAGGGTGGAGTAATTGTTTCTTTTATTACTGTAACATGTTTAGATTATTTATATTTGATGTATTTGATTAAAATTCCCATAATTTTGGTATTGACTATTGTTTTTGTGACTATTGCATTTTGTAGCAACATGCCTCCCTGGAAAGCTCCCATGCACCCATGTGAAAAAGCCGGAGAGAGTTCCCCTACACCTATTGATAAGAGGCTAGTCAAGGTCTTGGTTTGGACTATTCAGGCTCTAGGACAGGGAACAGCTCCTATTCCATCTCCTGTTAGAGAGGATGATACCAGTCCTAGAAAGGACAAGGCCCAAGAGTTCCTGAAAAATAAGCCTCCCACCTTCTGAGGCAGCATAGAACCCCAGGAAGTAGAGGAATGAATCAAGAAGATCGAGAGCATGTTCGAGTTCTTGGATACACCCGAGGAGCTTGGGGTGAAATGTGCCTCCTTTCTGTTGGAGGATCCCAGCCGCAGGTGGTGGGAATCAGTACTTCAAATTGGGAAGAATGAGCTGATGCACTGGGGAGATTTCAAGGTTGTCTTCAATGAGCAGTACTACCCTGAGGTCTCGACATATGCCAGGTCCCGAGAGTTCATGGACCTTGTTCAAGGGAATCTATCTGTGATGGAGTATGCCAACCGTTTCATTGAGTTGGTTCGGTATGCTCCTAAAATTGTCTCTAATGAGCAAGCGAAGGCTTAAAGGTTTGAGAAAGGCTTGCGACCAAAGATATACTCCTAGGTGTTCTTGTTTAAGCTGAGGAATTATGTTGAGGTTGTTGATCAGGCGTGAATGGTGGATATTGATAGGAAATACAAGGCTGATTTCTCTAGATCAGTATTAGTAGTGGGTAGTGGAAGCTCCTCAGAGAAGAAAAGGAATCTAGAGGAACAGGTGAAGAAAGGAGGTGGCAGTTCAGGCCACTCTTCCAGGAAGTTTTCTTCTGCAGCTTATGATGCGAGATCGGTCGTGTGCCACCATTTTGGGAATACAGGGCACATCCGACCAACAGTCCCACTTCCCCCAAAGCCTTTTTTACCAATTTGGAGGTATGGGGCATTTAAAGTGCTTCTGTGGGGTGGCACGTCCACTCTCGAGTGGGGTAGGGTAAGTAGCTTCAAGGGGAGTGCCAGCACAGTCCGAACCATCGAGGACTGGGGGATATCGATTTGGTGGTTGTGGTGGTAGGGATGGGTCATATTATGGGTAGATCTAGTTTAGGGAACAAGAAAAGACTAGTGGTCGTCCTCAGGTAGTGACCAGACATCTCCATGTGGTGGATCAGGCACCGTTTGGATCAGAGGCGGGACCATCGACAATTTGAGGTACCATTTTGATTTCATCTTCTATAGATCCTACTCTTTTTGATACTGGTGCCTCTATTTCATTTATTTTCTACCCGCTTTATGGAAATGCTAAATTTACCAACCAAGTTGTTGTCTTTTGCGATGGAGTTAGTGACGCTACTGGGAATGAAGAAGGAGCAGGGTCTCAGATTCCCATCGTGTGAGCTCTCCGTGTTAGAGATTGAGATAGAGTGGGACCTCTTGGTCTTAGATATGGAACTGTTTGACATAATACTTGGCATGGATTTTCTATTACACTTCCAGGAACACATTGATTTCTATAGACGGCGAGTGAGTTTCACGACACTTTATGGGAGTCGTCATGTTTTTCGTGGAGAATGGGATCCTCAGTTGGGTCGCGCTGGACCTCCACTCCCAGAGTTGGGAAGTATTATCTTTCAGTTATCATCACTCGCGCTAGAGGAATATGGTCTTTCCCATGAAGGTGCACTACCTCATGTAGTGAATGAGTTTGTGGAGGTATTCCCAATTGATTTTTCAGGTTTTCCCCCAGAGCGGGATGTGGAGTTCTTGATTGAACTGGCATCGGGAACACAGTAGATATCCCTTCCCTCCTATCGCATGGCCCCCACCGAGCTGAGGGAATTAAAGATATAACTGTAAGACTTAGAATCCAAAGGATTTATTCACCCGAGCATCTCTCCTTGGGCCGCTCCTATGTTGTTTTCAAAAAAGGCTGACGGAGCCCTTCGGTTGTGCATTGACCATCAGAATATAAATATGGTAACAATTAAGAACAAATACCCTTTACCCAGAATAAATGATTTGTTCGATCAGTTGAAGGGGGAAAAGTGGTTCTCAAAAATAGACTTGTGTTCGGGCTATCATCAACTCAGGGTGAAAGAGGCAGATATCCCAAAGACAGTGTTCCGAAGTAGGTACAAACACTTTGAATATTTGGTCATGCCCTTCAGATTGGCCAATGCTCAAGTGGTCTTTATGGAACTCATGAACATGGTGTTCCATCAGTATCTCGATTCCTTCATTGTGGTGTTCATGGATGAAATTCTTGGATACTCTGGATCTGAGGAGGAGCATGAACATCACTTGAGGATCATTTTGGGCACTTTGAAGGATCACCACCTCTATAAAAAGTTGTCAAAGTGCACTTTCTGGATTAGGGAAGTGAAATTTACAGGGCACGTGATCTCAGAGCAGGGGGTTTAAGTGGACCCCGATAAGTTCAGTGCGATTATGTCTTAGGAGCAGCTGAAGAATGTGTTCGAGATCAGAAGTTTCCTTGGCATGGCTGGTTACTATAGGTGATTCATTCAGGATTTCTCTTGGCTTGCTTCACCGATGACCATGCTCACCCAGAAATGGGTGAAGTTTTTATGGGGACCAGAATGTCAGGCTTCTTTCGAGGAGATGAAGCAGCGGTTAACTACCACCCCCGTTCTGATTTTTCCTGAGACTGAGAAGGGGTATGTGGTCTATTGAGATGCTTTAGGTGTGAGTCTTGGGTGCGTGCTTATGTAGGATGATCACATGGTGTCATATGGACCTCTCTAACTCTGACCACACGAAAAGAATTACCTGACCCATGACTTGGAGTTGGCAGCGGAGATGCATGATTTGAAGACCTGGTGTCACTACCACTTTGGGGAGAAGTTTGTGGTCTTCTCTAATCATGAAAGTTTGGACTATATCTTCTCACAGAAGGACCTCAACTTGAGGCAGTGTCATTGGATCAAGTACTTACAGGGGTTCAACTTTGACATTGTCTATACACCAGGCAAGGGTAATGTGGTGGCTGAAGCCTTGAATAGAAGAGTTCCAGTCCAGGCTTTGTGGAAGTCCAGTGATGAGTGGACCATAATGGGGCTATTTGTTTAGATGCATGTGGAGACCAGGGAGCACATTAGAGGTGTGTTCTTGGAAAGATTTCAGTTGACTCCTTCACTATTGGAGTTGATTCAGCGGGAATGACCTAGTGATGATCTTTGTTAGCGGTCGAGTGTCACGAACCAAGTCGGGTCTCCATCTAACCCGGCACCCAACCCAGTCTATGGCATGGCCCGAAGGGCGTTCCCAATCCCCATAGGCTGACACAAGTTCCCAGGTACAAAAAATTTAACTTGGGAATGATTTACCTAAATAAATAAATATAAAACAAACAATAATACAAATAAATTAAAACTAAAATCAGAAAACCAAACAGGTCCTTAAACCAAGTTCAGATTTAAAGTTTACAACTTAAACTAAAAACCTAAAAAGGGACTACAACAAAGGAAAACCAAAACTCCAACTCAAACCTCCATATGACATGAGGAGCCACGTCCCCAATCCACTACCACCAACCTGCATGAGAAAACTAATACAACTCAGACCATCATCGCTAAGACTGATGCTTTGACCTAGAATGCAAAAGAAACCGGATCTACATACACCCGAAGGTGTATGTAGGGTGTGAGCTAAAATCCCAGTAGGATGTCACCGAGAAAAAGGTTCAATGCACAATTATCAAATGACAAATATATTTACAATTTTAATTAAAGAAAATAATTTAATGCATGATTTTTTAAAGAAAACAGGATTACAGAAAACAGTTTCAAATGGAACAATTTAAATTAAAACACACACACACACACTTACTTTTAAAAATAAACAAAGTGTCACAATGATGAGTGTAATGAAACAAAGGAGCACCAAATATGGGAGAGGCCTTGTGGGTGTTAGCTAGCTTGGATCCCTAGATCTTCATGTCTCGGTGAAACGTGGCTTAGAAACCACAACCCTCAAAAACCATGGCTTAGAAACCACAAACCTCAGAAAACGTGGCTTAGAAACCACGACCCCCAGTCATTCATATGTTTAGTTAGTGTTGCAGTCGTCAATCCTGATAAGCGAAACATGGCCAAATCCACCCCTGAATCACTAGCCCAGTAGTCTAGTCCACCCTCCTAGATACCCGGGCTTCCTGCTTTGTGCTCAAACAAGTTTCGAGTTCATGTCACATGTCATATCCATGCACCCAAAGAAAACAAGACACTACACATGCCAAAACCACTAATTTCACTTAGAAATACCATTTTAAAAGAATACAAACACTAAAACATTCTCCAAACACATTTCACACCATTTGACATAAATTAATGAATCTTTTTAAAAAGTTTATAAAACATTATCAAAAGAGTGTCACCCAGATTTTCACACACTTAAACCATTTAAAAATATTATTTACACTAAAAATAATTCAAAACCAAATCTGCATTACTTACACAACCAATTAAAACCAATGCATGATCAAATAAAATCACCTTCATGATCAAACAAGACCATTAAAATAATTTATTAAACAATTTCAATATACTTCACATGTATTTAAACACCAAAAATCCACTCGAATACTCACTTAAGACAGAACGCATACATAAGCTGCACCAAAACACCAATTTCACCCTTTGCAAATCCTGATAAAGTAACTGAACAATTTATAAAACACTAGTAAACAGTTCGACATGGGTTTTCACAACAACAACATACTCATATCATCTAAACACACCAATAAACACATTAAAACATACTAAACCTCAAGTAAAAATTTAATTCTCACCGAACAAACTAATTAGTAAGCTAACTACACAATTCAAAAAAAAATCACTAACATTTTACTAGAGATGGGATTTCAGCAGAAAGTATACATATTATGACGACACGCTACTAAAAAATTTCAAAGCTTATCAAACTTCAAAGAAAATCAACTCCGCACCATACAAATTTATTAAATACACTCTAAACTAATTAAACTTGAAAATTAATTAATCAAATAATAATTGGACATGGAACCACCTACCCGGAATGTAGAAAAATTTCACGATCTTGGTGTACAAAAATCCTTGCACTTTAATCACACCTAAAACAATGAAACTAAGACTTAAAATCAAACAATCAGATCAAATACACTGTAAACGACCAAAAAAAAATCGAAATGCCAATAAAAACCCTATGCAAGGTGGGAAAAAGATATCGGGGGTGGGGGAGGCACGTGCACTAGAGGAGGTCGGGATGCCGGTGAGGAGGTCTTGTTGTTGAAGGGGGGTGTTTGGTAGTCTCAGACCAGAAGGGAGGGATGTGCGTGGTGGTCCGGTGCACTGGAGGATGTCAGTTGGAGTGTAGGGGGAGTGGGTCGGTAGGGCTCAGTGGTCTGGTTTTCCTGAGGAGGTCGTCGCCGGGTGGTTCGGCCGAGAGAGAGGCGACGCAAGGGAGGAGGACGGAAGGGCTGCCGTGATGGGGAGAGGCGTTCCGGAAGGGAGGCACGACCAAGGGAGGTACAACCATGAGAGGTGCAGCGTAGCGGTGCTGGTCTAATTTGTTAGAGGAGGGATCAGGGGTGCGGCCATGGGAGAGGGTTAGTGCATGACTAGGGTTAGGGGGGAGGTCTTGTGTGAGACGAGGGTGATAGGGGGGAGGGGGAGAGAGTGAAAAAAAGATAATATAAATAAAAATAAAAAATGAAATAAAACTTAAAATAAATACTCAACTAACTTAAAATAAAAATAAAAATAATTAGAAATTATAATAAAAAAATAACGACGTTAATAATTTTATAATAATGTTAATAATTTTATAATAATGTTAATGATTTAATAAAAATAATAACCTAATTAAATCATTAAAGAAGGTAATAATAATAATAATAATAATATTAACATTATTATTATTATTATTATTATTATTAAAACAGTTCCAAAATAATTTTGTTTTTTTCTTTTTTTATTTGCATTGAATTTGATGTTCATCCAATTAATTTATTAACTAATAGCATACCGAACAAGCCACACAATGTTGTGGTGAAGACACACAGCTTCAACCATTCCCTGCACGTGTGTTAGACATTACCAAGCCAAAAACACCCGTTTATCAGCAAAAGAAAAAAAAATTCATTCGAGCTCAACCCGCACCTCAGAAAAATAAATTTAAAGCCAAATAATATATATATATATAATTAAAATAAAAAAAAAATATTATGGATGTTTGGGTGTGACACAAGGTAGTTTCTTCATGGTGGGGAGATGTCCTCTGATTGGTCGTCGTCTCCCGAAGGCATCTTGTGCTTCAAGGGCTGTTCAGTAGTGCTGTTATCTCTACAGAAGGCAGTGATGTAGGATAGCCACCAGTCTCAGTGGGCTGTCCATCTGGGTTCACTACTGGAAATAATGGTATTTGCGATGGGGCATTTGCGACGGGATCCCGTCGCTAATAGGCTTTTGCGACGGGGGCCCGTCGCAAATAGCCCGTTGCGGAAAATGGCGTCGCAACAACAATTATTTGTGACGAACCCATCGCTAAAGGTATTATTTGCGACGACGATCCTTCCCGTTGCAAATATTAGTCCGTATATTTGTAAAAACTTTTTAAAAATAGTAATTGCGACGGACCCGTCGCAAATACTAATTGCGACGGGTCCGTCGCAATTACTATTTTTAAAAATATTAAAAAATTATTTTAATGAATACAATAATAATACTATCTGTGATGGGCATAGTATCCCATCGCAAATACTATAAAAAAATAAAAAAAATAAATTATTAATAAATTATTTTAATTAATATAATAATAATCCAATTATAATTCAAAAATAAAAAAATATTAATAAATGATTTTAATTAATATAATAATAGAATTATAATTCACAAATAAAAATAATAAATTATTAATAAATTATTTTAATTAATATAATAATAATAGAATTATAATTCAAAAATAAAAAATAATAAAATATTAATAAATGATTTTAATTAATATAATAATAGAATTATAATTCAAAAATAAAAATAATAAATTATTAATAAATTATTTTAATTAATATAATAATAATAGAATTATAATTCAAAAATAAAAAATAATAGAATATTAATAAATGATTTTAATTAATATAATAATATTAGAATTATAATTCATAAATAAAAAAATATTAATAAGTTATTTTAATTAATATAAAAATAATAGAATTATTTTACATTCAAATATTAAAATAATTCAAATATTACAAAAAAATATAATTACATTATAATATTATAAAATTTTAATATATATATAAAATTTAATATTATAAAATATAAATAATATTATTATTCATATTAATATTGTTATTTTAAAATATAATATTATTAATATTTTATAATGAGACAGAAACTACGAATAGAAAAAAATTCATATTATGATTTAACAAACTTTATAACATAAAAACACTCTAATCTGAAGGAGGGGGGGAGGGGGGGAGGGGGGGATCTGCAGATGCTGGTGGAGGAAACTCCATCCCTAAAGCATGAGTGAGTCGGCGCATGTACTTCATCTGCTCCTACTGTTGCTGCTGCCACCGACTCATCTGCTCCTCGTACAGCTGCTGCTGGCGTCGATGCTCCTCCTCATGCTGCTGCCGCTGCTGACGCATCTACTCCTGCTCCTGTCAGAGACTCTCTATCAGTGTAGTCTGAGATCGCAACTGATCCTTATACTGTGTAGCAGAAGAAGATGCACGAGCTCCTCTCGAGTTGGATGCCGACATCGCAGCACTGCCATAATAATCTCCGGGAGTCAGTCGAGAGCTGATACCAACTACCCGGCCCTTCTCGAAGGCATACTGGGTGGCCTGCATCCATGCCGCCTCATCAAACTGACGGCCAGTGGTCTGATATGATGACTCGGCCTGACTCTCAGGCCGGGTCTGTGACCCTGCGGCCTCATATGACTCATGTAGTTGCAATTTAAAATTAAAATTGTGAATATATTATATGCAGTTAATTTTTAAACTTGAAAACAAATAATACTGACCACGATATGATGCTGGCGATCACCTCTGAGCTCCCTAGTAGCAGGATCACTATACATCCTCTGATATACGTCGTACTCTGTAATATCAGGGTGCTCGACAGCCTATAAGAATAAAAAATAAACTGTTAATATTTATAGTTATATAAAATATTTATAAATAATGTACGTACCAGATGCTGTCTATGAGTACTGAAAGTACGACTCCCAGCTCGATGAGTCACCTCCTGTCTCCCCCAATTCTGCCTCCCCACCGATGATCTCCTCTGAAAGGCATCACTCAACCAGTGCACACATAATCCATCCCATATATGGGATGAAATGTACTCTGGTCGGTGTGCTCTACATGACTCGTTAAAATCTGACACTCCTGCTTTCTTCGTGGAAGCTTTTCTTAAATTGTGCAAAAACTGACGAAAGCAATCACGCATGGCCACCTCCCATGCCTCGTGGATGGCATCACGCATGGTATCCTCGATCGGATACCATAAACCCTACAAAGAAATCAAAATATCAAGTTAGAAATGAAATAATTTTCAAAATAAAAATTATTTATTTACGTACGTACCAACCAATGGCCGAACATGGCCTGCTGCACATCAATGAGAATCTGCTCCCATGTGGTCCAAGGCTGAGAAAAATAGTTGTGCAAAATAGCACTTCCCTGTCCGACTGCTATATGCGGAAAACTGTAAAAATAATAAACATTTATTATGTGAATAGATTAATGAAATATTAGTCAAATCCACAGGTTATCACACAGGTTATCACACCTCCATGTGCATGGATCAAACCCAAGACGTGGACGTCGCTCGGGGACGGGGTGAGGAATCATCAATCGTGCAAGACCGCGCCCCCTCCGCGTACTCCCTGGAGCGCCTCCAGGCTGAGGGTCATCTGCCAGCAACTCATCCGCATCGAAAGGCAGGTCAGCATCCGCCAACTCACGAAATGTGTCGTCGTCCATCTAAAATAGAAAATGTTAATGTTGTTGGAAAATAATTGATAATTACTATTATATATACATATATATTAGTTATGATTGTATATAACTACCATGGAATTCTATCAGTGTTCATCTTCATCATCATCTTCATATATGTCAATGTAATCTTCATATTCCTCCTCAACATCATCGATATCCATTAGAGTTCCAGTTGCTTCATCTCTTACCATTTCAAATTCATATGTGACATCATTAACATCATCGTCATCACCGACTCTTAAATGTGGGGTGTCGTCATCGATACTCATGTCTCTTTGTAAAAAAGATTGATTTTGATTACTCTCTTGAAAAACTTTAATTCTTTGCACATTAGTGAAATCACATTCACTTTGACTAAACTGATTGTCTCGAATTTTGATTTTTATTATACTCCACCAATCAGTCAAGTCTCTTGATGTAGCACAGTACTTTGCGTAATAAAATTGATGTGCCTGTTGAGCCAATAAGAATGGTTCATTTACTGTGAGAACACTTTTACATTTAATATCGATGATTCCATGAGTCGGATGAACACGCACGCCTCTCTCTATATCCAACGACCGACATTTGAACATGGTTATGTAATGTTGTCCAAGATAACAGAGTTCAATGATTTCATCAAGTATGCCATAAAAGTCAACTTCATTTTCTCGATGATGAGATCCTCTCAAGCTAACTCCACTGTTAATTGTTTTTTTGATTCCCCATATGCATGTGTGTGAAATCTAAATCCATTCACCACATATGCATTATAAGTTTTAACAAGTTTGGAAGGTGGGTTACTCAATATACACAGCCGTTTGTCAATTTTATCAGCATGTCGAGACACCTGAATTTTTTTGAAATAATTATCAATATAGTAAACTATACATTGAATGAGTTTCTAAAAGATAAAGAATTTATGTTACCAGTTTTTGAAACCATTGAGATAAATTTTTCTGTCGGCGTTCTTCGAGAGCAGCTGCTGTAATTTATGGAATTTGTTTCTTGATATGATTATCATACAACCTATAAAAAACAAAGTTATTTACTGTAACATAAATGATAGAATAAGTGTTATAAACACTTACAGTACAACTGATGTCATCTCTTCACAGTTGAGCAGAACATACATATGAGCTCTGTGATGTTCATCATCTGAAAGCCAGCGTTCATAAACTCCACCAAAACCACGCTCTGGCTGGTTGAAAACAGATAATTGATTTTCGATTTCATCAATATTCCTCTCGTTCCGTCCCATTCGGTTGTGTTTTGAAGGATACTCAGATTCAAAATAATGGGAGCAGAAAAAAGATATTTCCTCTTGAAAATAAGCTTCTGCAATAGATCCTTCAACAGATGCTTTGTTACGTACTTTTCTTTTCAATTTTTGCATGCATCTTTCAAATGGGTACATCCATCAAAACTGTACTGGACCTCCACATTTGGATTTATATGGAAAATGTAACATCAAATTTTCCATTGAGTCGAAGAAATACAACGGAAATATTTTTTCCAGTTTACATATAATTACAACAACATATTCTTCAAGTTTGCATAGAGCATCATAATTTGCTGTAGCCACACAAATTTCCCGAAAAAAATGAGACATGTCTGTTATGGAATCCCAAATCACAGAATTTAACAGACCTCTTAATCCAATGGGTAGAAGTCTTTCCATTATAACATGAAAATCATGACTTTTTAATCCAGTAATATGACCATTCTTTACACATCTACCCAAATTGGAAGCACAACCATCTGGAAGTCTCAAATCTGCAATCCACTGACAAAATAATAAACGGTTTTCTTTAGACAGTGTATAATCTGCTTTTGGTTTCAATAACATTTCTATTATGAAATTCTCAAACAGTTCCAGTTCTGGATGCCTGCAAATTTGGGCAAGATCTAAACGTGCATTTACATTGTCTTTTCTCTTTCCTGGTGTATCCAAAACTGTATGAAACAAATTATCAAAACAGTTCTTCTTAATATGCATGACATCCAACATGTGGCGGACCAACAAATCAGACCAATATGGAAAATCCTGAAATATGCTACGTTTAATCCAATTGTGTTCTTTCCCAAAACCAGAAATTTTCTGTTGGTTTATTGTGGGACCAAAAGTGATGGGAGGTCATGAAAATACAACTAATTTTAACTCTAAACCTGATATCATTTTTGGAGTTCCATCCCTTTCAACTGTTCCTTTTCTGAAATGAGATCTTTTTCTGTGAAAAAGATGATCAGCTGGAAGAAATCTGCGATGACAGTCAAAATAACAAGGTTTCTTTCCATGAATGAGTATAAATGCTTTGTTCTCTCCCATACAGTAAGGATATGATTTCTAACCATGTGTACTCCAGCCAGATAACATCCCATAAGCCGGGAAGTCACTAATTGTCCACATCAATGCTGCTCTCAGTATGAAATTCTGTTTCGTAGCAACATCATATGTACGGACACCAGTACTCCACAATAAACTTAATTAATCAATCAATGGTTTCAAATAAACATCAATATTCTTCTTCGTATGTCCTGGAATTAGTAAATTCAAAAAGATATATAGCTCCTTCATCAACATCCATGGAGGTATATTGTACGGAGTTAAAAAAACAGGTCAACATGAATATTGACTACCATAAGATCCGAACGGACAGAAACCATCAGTGAAAAGGCCCAGTCGAACATTTCTAGCTTCTAAAGAAAATGATGGATACACTCTATCAAAATGTTTCCATGAATCACCATCGGCTGGATGATTCAAGCTTTTATCGGTTGAAATATTCTCTTTATGCCATGACATCATTGTCATTGTATTCTTAGACATGAATAAACGCTGAAGTCTGGATGTAAGAGGAAAATATCTCAACTATTTTACAGGAATCAAACCAGACTTCCCATGTTGCCCTTATTTATATCTCAGTTTCCCACATGTGGGACAACTATCCAACGACTCATTTTCCCCATAATATAAAATGCAGTCATTTGAACATGCATGAATCTTCTGACAAGTAAGTCCCAAATTTCGAACCAGCCTCTTACTCTCATAGTAATTTGCAGGCAAAACATTTCCTTCGGGTAACAGTGTTTTAAGAAAAGAAAATATCTGGTCAAAACAGGTGTTTGACATTCTGTTATCTAATTTGATAGACATAAATTTTGCAACTACTTCTAATTTACTCATCTTGCAGCCAGGATATAATGCATCCTCAGCAGACCTCAACAACTCATAAAATTCAGATGGTGCCAACTCAGGATTTGAAGCTATATCAGCCGGAGTTTCTGTATGTTGAACAGATGAACCTACAACATCATGTACTAAATCTTGAAACTAGGATGGATCCGGAATCAAGTTGGTATCACCTACTCTGGAACTGCATTCACCGTGTTGATACCAAAAAACATAATCTGGTTGAAAACCAAAACGCAAGAGATGTCCCCCCACTTTGTCAAACGTGTTAAATATTTTCAATGCACATTTTCTACAAGGGCATTTTATTTTGTCTTCTGAAACAAATTCTGGATTTGATGCCGCAAATGATAAAAAAGTCTCCACACCCTCTATATATACTGGATTTAAACCAGAACCGTTTGGATTTCTACGTTGATTTATCCATATACAGTCATCTAATAATGACTGTTGACGACCTCGTTGTTCCATATTTTTCTATAAAATATAAAATCATTTCTGGTTTTGAATAATTTGTTAGAAAAAACACTCAAGTAAGGATAATTATAGAGTTTACATCAGACACGGCTGACACAAACGTTTTATTGAGATATACCTAAAAATTGACCCTTTAAGAATTGAATATGTTGAGAATAAAGCAAAACCTGTTACAAATATTGATAATTTTAATATTATATAAATTTTTTATTATTTTAATAATACTAATATTATTTTTTCATAAATATTAATTATATAATAATAACATTATTACATTATTAGTATATTTTATTATTAATATTAAAATAATATAATTTTCTATATTATATACAATTCTTTTTTCATATGTGTGTTTAAAATTCTGTCTCCACATGTAATATTTTCATTCACTTTCACCTCTCCATTGGTGAGTAGGTTGATAATTTTGAAAAAGAATGCAAATATTACACGTGGAGACAGAAAACACACAGATGAAAGGAGAATTGTATATAATATAGAAAATTATATTATTTTAATATTAATAATAAAATATACTAATAATGTAATAATGTTATTATTCCTAATTATTGGTAATTATTCCTAATTATTGGTAATTATTCCTAATTATTGGTAAATATTGGTAAATATTGGTAAATATTGGTAAATATTGGTAAATATTGGTAAATATTGGTAAATATTGGGAAATATTGGTAATTACTGGTAAATATTGGTAAATACTAGTAAATATTGGTAATTATTGGTAATTATTGGTAATTATTACTAATTAATGGTAATTATTAGTAATTATTGGTAATTATTCCTAATTATTGGTAATTATTCCTAATTATTGGTAATTATTTCTAATTATTGGTAATTATTGTTAATTATTGGTAATTATTGTTAATTATTGGTAATTATTCCTAATTATTGGTAATTATTGGTAATTATTGGTGATTATTAGTAATTATTCCTAATTATTGGTAATTATTCCTAATTATTGGTAATTATTTCTAATTATTCGTAATTATTCCTAATTATTGGTAATTATTCCAAATTATTGGTAATTATTCCTAATTTTTGGTAACTATTCCTAATTATTCCTAATTATAAGTAATTATTCCTAATTATTGGTAAATATTCCTAATTATTGGTAAATATTGACAAGTATTGGGAATTATTGGTAAATATTGACACTATTGGCAATTATTGGTAATTATTACTAATTATTACTAATTATTCCTAATTATTGGTAATTATTCCTAATTATTATGAATTATTACTAATTATTGGTAATTATTACTAATTATTACTAATTATTGGTAATTATTGGTAATTATTGGTAATTATTACTAATTATTGGTAATTATTGAAAATTATTACTAATTATTGGTAATTATTACTAATTATTACTAATTATTACTAATTATTACTAATTATTAATAATTATTGGTAATTATTGGTAATTATTGGTAATTATTGGTAATTATTAGTAATTATTACGAGTTATTGGTAATTATTGATAATTATTACTAATTTTTGGTAATTATTACTAATTATTGGTAATTATTACTAATTATTGGTAATTATTACTAATTACTGGTAATTATTGGTAATTATTGGTAATTATTACCAATTATTAGTAATTATTGGTAATTATTGGTAATTATTACTAATTATTGGTAATTATTACTAATTATTACTAATTATTACTAATTATTGGTAATTATTACTAATTATTGGTAATTATTACTAATTACTGGTAATTATTGGTAATTATTGGTAATTATTACCAATTATTAGTAATTATTGGTAATTATTGGTAATTATTACTAATTATTGGTAATTATTACTAATTATTACTAATTGTTGGTAATTATTACTAATTATTACTAATTATTGGTAATTATTACTAATTATTAGTAATTATTGGTAATTATTAGTAATTATTACTAATTATTGGTAATTATTGGTAATTATTTCTAATTATTACTAATTATTGGTAATTATTACTAATTATTGGTAATTATTACTAATTATTAGTAATTATTGTTATTATTGGTAATTATTACTAATTATTGGTAAATATTGATAATTATTTCTAATTATTACTAATTATTGGTAATTATTACTAATTATTGGTAATTATTACTAATTATTAGTAATTATTGGTAATTATTGGTAATTATTGGTAATTATTACTAATTATTGGTAATTATTACTAATTATTTGTAATTAGTACTAATTATTGGTAATTATTGGTAATTATTGGTAATTATTACTAATTATTACTAATTATTGGTAACTATTACTAATTATTGGTAATTATTATTAATTATTACTAATTATTGGTAATTATTGGTAATTATTTCTAATTATTACTAATTATTGGTAATTATTACTAATTATTACTAATTATTACTAATTATTACTAATTATTGGTAATTAGTGATAATTATTACCAATTATTACTAATTATTGGTAATTATTGGTAATTATTACTAATTATGGATAATTATTGGTAATTATTACTAATTATTGGTAATTATTGGTAATTATTACTAATTATTGGTAATTATTACAAATTATTGGTAATTATTACTAATTATTGGTAATTATTTCTAATTATTGGTAATTATTACTAATTATTGGTAATTATTACTAATTATTGCTAATTATTTTTAATTATTACTAATTATTACTAATTATTGGTAATTATTGGTAATTATTACTAATTATTCCTAATTATTGGTAATTATTACTAATTATTACTATTTATTACTAATTATTGGTAATTATTACTAATTATTGGAAATTATTACTAATTATTGGTAATTATTGATAATTATTGATAATTATTACTAATTATTGGTAATCATTACGGATTATTACTAATTATTGGTAATTATTGGTAATTATTGGTAATTATTACTAATTATTGGTAATTATTCCTAATTATTGGTAATTATTCCTAATTATTGGTAATTATTCCTAATTATTGGTAATTATTCTTAATTAGTGGTAATTATTCCTAATTATTGGTAAATATTGACAATTATTTGCAATTATTGGTAAATATTGGTAATTATTGAAAAAAATATTGACAAATATTGGCAATTATTGAATATTGGGAATTATTATTAATTATTACTAATTATTAGTAATTATTACTAATTATTGGTAATTATTATAAATTATTATTAATTAATGTTAATTATTTCTAATTATTATTAATTAATTCAAATAAAATTTAATTTTTCATAATTACTGCTAATTAATTGTAATTACAACTAACTATTTTAAATTAATTAGTGTTTAATTGTCTCTAATTACTATTAATTATTAATACTTATTCATAATTATTTCTAATTAGAAATCAGAAAAAAAAATTCTAAAAATGTAAACTAAATAAATATAATAAATAAAATAAATATTAAAATAAAATTCAGATAAAAACCTTAAACTTGATGTCAATGTTGAGCTGCTGTAATTGTAGAACATCACCAACTGAATCCTCGAAGTCAGAAAAAAATTTTTACAACTGAAAATCGTAAAAGATTCAGAGTGGAAAAATTAGAAAAGTTGAGAGTGAGAAAATTGTAATGGTTGGCAGTATTTATAGGTTATATTAAATGCGACGGGCTTTGTTGCGACGGGATTTCCGTCGCAAATAACGATATTTGCGACGAGTCCCGTCGCAAATAACCCTGGCCACATTTAATTATGGGCGGCATTAAAACGGTTATTTGTGACGGGCTCGTCGTAAATACCACCTGCCGCTGGGGTATTTGCGACGGGGATAAAACCCCGTCGCAAATAACCCTGACCACATTTAATTATGGGCGGCATTAAAACAGTTATTTGCGACGGGTCCCATCGTAAATACCACCCGCCGACAAGGTATTTGCGACGGGACTGCAGTCCCGTCGCAAATAGTCTTTCACCGCCGCCGATTGTTTGCGACGAGGTTCTATCCCCGTAGCAAATAAACTTCACGCGGTTTGGCGCGCATTTGCGACGCAAATAACAGATTATTTGCGACGGGAATAGTTGCCCGTCGCAAATACTCCTTTGCGAAAGGTATTTGCGACGAGAATAATTCCCGTCGCAAATACCCCATCGCTATTAACCATTTTTCCTGTAGTGGTTCCACCAA
Organism: Viscum album; assembly: GCA_963277665.1. Lineage (NCBI taxonomy): Eukaryota > Viridiplantae > Streptophyta > Magnoliopsida > Santalales > Viscaceae > Viscum > Viscum album. The sequence goes on along the minus strand of OY728128.1, from coordinate 955,239,352 downwards.
GATGTATTATGATATCCGTCGATATTTCTGGTGGCTAGGTATTTGATGGGACATAGCGGACTTTGTGTCGAGATGCTACACATGCCAATAATTGAAAGCAGAGCATCATAGGCCCTCTAGTTTGCTCCAGACATTACCTATTCCTACCTAGAAGTGGGACGAGGTTTCCATGGATTTCATTGTTGGCTTGCCTCATACGCCTCGGGGTAAGAATGCTATTTGGGTGGTGATTGATCATCTGATCAAATCATCCCACTTATTTCCAATCAAAGATGCAGCTAAAGTGGATGAGTTGTGCCGTTTGTATCTTCAGGAGGTGGTGAGAGTCCATGGAATTCCATCAACATTTGTCTCAGATAGAGACCCCGACTTCACTTATCGATTTTGGGAAGGCCTTCAAAAGGCCTTGAGGTCTCAGATTAAGATGATCATGACATACCACCCTTATATGGATGGTTAAACAGAGTGGGCAAATTAGTTTTTGGAGGACATGCTTCGTGCATGTGTTCTAGACTTTGGAGGTTCCTGGGATAGCCATTTGGGATTGGTTGAGTTTGATTATAATAATAGTTACCAATCTTCGATTCGAATGGATCCTTTTGAGGGGCTCTATGGTCGGCCTTGTCAGTCCTCCCCGTGTTGGGATGAGGTAGGTGAGACCTCACTACTGGGGCCGAGTCTGGTGCAGGAGGTGTCTGAGAAGGTCAAGTTGATTAGGCAGCAGTTATTGATAGCTTAGAGTGTCCATAAATCTTATGCTGACCAGAGGTGTCGAGACCTAGAGTTTTCTGTGACCGATAGAGTATTCTTTAAAGTGGCCCCTCTTTTGGGCCATTGTCGATTAGGAAATCAAGGGAAGATAACACTGTAGTATGTCGTACCTTTTGAGATCACCGAGCATATTGGAAATTTGGCATATAGGTTGTCCCTACCTTCTCAGTTGACATCAATCCATGACGTTTTCCATGTCTCCCAGTTGAAGAAATACAACCCAGATCCATCCCATATACTGAATTGAGAGGAGTTGGATATAGAGCCTGATTTATTTTTTGTTGAGCCACCGATGGGAATAGTGGAATTCTTAGAAAATATTCTTTAGGGAAAGTCAATTCCATTGGTTTAGGTTCTTTGGCAGCATGGGAATGATACACATGAGACATGGGAGTGTAAGTCATGGGTTGAGGAAGAGTAACCGTTCCTGTTTTCCGATTAAGCTTCAGGTTGACTTTATGGGACATAAAGTTTTCATGGTGGGGATAATTGTCATATACATAACTTATTTTAAAGGTATTTTTCATTTAATTTACATTCTTTCTTTTTTTTGGGGGGTTTCCCATGCATTTTGGTGGAAGTGGTGCGTTTTCGAAATTTTGGTCAAACTGTGATCCCATTTTCAGATTTAAAAAAAAATTTTGTTTATTTTATAAATATTTCATTTTTCAACATTTTTTATCCATTCAAATTCCTAAATGGCCTCCCCTGACCCATTAACACCACCATTTCAATTTGGTCCCTTTAGGAATCCATAATAATGGTGGATTTAGGTTTTTATTTAAGGAATTGGGCCATCCCGGAAGCCCATTTCCAGTTTTAAAAAAACAAATTGTTTATTTAATAAATTATTCATTTTTATTATTTTTTGGTGATTCTAAGTGTCACCCAAGAACACTGAATCCATCATCATGCCCATTACCTTTCCCTCCTCTTTGGTGCTCGTATTCATTGAGAATTAGGGCAGAACTTCATAGAGTTTCTCAAATCGTCCATATTTGAAGAGGTAACTTCTTTCTTTCATAACTCTTTCAATTATTACTCTTTTCCACCATTCAAGTTCCTACATGACATTATATTCCTTATTATAAACTCAATTGAATTTTAGTTTTCTATTTTCAAATACAGATACTGGTGTATTTGGGGCGATTTCATCAAGATCCCTCAAGTAAGTGGGTCTCCTTCATTCCTCTTTCAATTTTCTTAGGGTTTCATTCAATTTTCTTAGAATTTATTACCTTATCCTTGAAGTTAATAATATCCAGAAACTAGGGTTTTGAACCTAGGGTTTGATTTTATATTTCTTGGTCTATTATTTTGGTTTTAGACTTGATATAAGTCCCTTGTGGTGCGGCGATGGTGCAGTTTGATTTTCGCACAAAGATTCAAGGGGTTTCATTATTTTGGTAGGTGATTCCATTGTGTATGAAATATTTGTGAACAATCTAATATGTTTATAATATTTTCATGTTTATTAAATTTAATTATTTCTGAAAAACTTGGTTTTAGTGGTGTTTGTAATGCAAGTGAATTTTAAGTGCCAATTTTAGGTGCAATTGGGGTTTTTTCATATAAATCTTTTATTGGTTCATTTGGGGATGCCCTCTAATTACCTTGTTGATTTTATTTAATTTTATTAGGGATGAAAATCTTGTTTTGAATATTTATCTTTTTTTTGTTCCTGTGAAAGTTTGTTTAAATGGTGTTTGTGAAGCCAATGGACTTTAAGTGCCATGTTTGTATGAAAATGGGGGTTTTAAAAGATATAACTTCTTAGTTCATATAGGGATTCCCCATAACTGAATTGTTGGTTTCATTGAAGGTTATTGAACTGATTTTTTTTGGTGACTTAAAAGTGTAAACATAGTGTGAAAAGTAGATGTTTCAAAGAGTTTTGGGTGCAAAACAATGTGAGACTTTGAGAAGTTGTTCTATTGAAAATCAAAATGTTTTGGGGTGTGTTTTAAGTGGTATCAAATGTGCATAGATACTATATTGTTTTTATGTGACCAGTAGTGGTGTTTTTATATTCAAATTAATGTGTGTTTCTTGCTGTAATTTTTTGAGCACAAATGGGGAAGCCAGAGTACCTAGGTGGGCAGATATGTACTAGTACGACTAGTGAACCAGATGGGTTTTGTCCCTATTTCACTGAGAAAATGGATAACGAAAACTATAACTAAACTATGTGGATGATGTTTAGGTAACAATAGGTTATGTTTATGTTCCCTACTAGTGGATCATGCATGGGAAAGGATTGTTACTTGGATACTTTACACTGAGATATGAGGTGCATAGGGCCTGAGACTATCTAGTTGCCTAGGAGTGTTCCTATTTTTGGTGCTCATATTATTTGTGATATTTACAATTGTATTAGGGTGTGTTTGGATGTAATTTAAAGTAGATAAAATTTAATTTTTAATTGTTTTAACATTATAAAATTTTTAGTTTAAAAACTATTTTCAATTGAAAGTTGCATTTCTTGGAATTTATCACCACTTTTCTTTAAATATTAAAACTGCTTGCTTTTTCACATTGCATTGCATACTCTTTGGAATATTTGGGTGGTATCATATTAGGATTAGTCTCACACCCTAATTAAACCCCTTGGGTGTAAGTATACTTGGTTATGTTTGACTCAGGTAAAGGCAAAGCCTTGGGTGAAGGCATTTCGGGTTGTAAGACCCCTCCTGCGGTGCGGTGTTGTGGAGACGACTCGGGGGTGATGACCCCTTGTCGTGTGGAGTCTTTTTGGATGTATTGATGCTATATTTATTTATATTTGGACTTATTTTACTGTATTTAAATCCATGTATTTAGATATGGTTTTGTTAAAACTTGTTTGGCATGAAAATTTCATATTCTTATTATTGATTGTTTTTAATGTTTTATGCTTTCATACTTGGGTAAATCATTTCCAAACCTCATTTATTGATACCCGGGCACTTGTGACATCCCATGGGGATATGGAACGGCCTTCTAGGCTTGTCATGGGCTTGATTTGATTCCGGTATTAGTGGCGACCAGATTCAATTCGTGACACTGGTTATGAGAAAAAATACATTTTTACAATTCACCTGAAAATTGAATTATTTCATAAAATTAATAAAAAATCACCCTTAGAAAATTTAGATTAGATGATTTCAAAAATTCTATTCATTTTATCAAAATAAATTTCTAAAATTGGTAATTTTACTTTTTAATAAAAAAATTATGATTTTTATAAAATACTTTAAAATATACTTTTAAAAAAATGTGATTATATATTTTTTGAGTTTTTTAATCATGATTTTTTTTGAGATTATAATATTTATATTTACTTAAATTACTCATGATAAATATTATTTTTGTCGCAATTTATTATTTTGAGGTAAAATTACTATTCTAATAGTCAGGTTATTATTTTCAATGGTCATGTTACTATTCCTAATAGTCAGGTTATTATTCCAACAATCACATTACTATTCCAATAGTTATATTACCTTCAATAAATAACTCTTCATTATTTCACTCAATATTCACTACAATTCCTCCCAATGTTATATATTTTCATTTTCTAATAGATTGATTGGTTTACTAATATTCTGTTTCATTTATATAGTGTTGGACATAGTGGTGATGATTCTAGAAGATTGAGGCGATCCATATTTTACCATTTTAGCTTTTCTATTTTATATTTTTTCCAATAATAATGTTTGGAATTTTCATCGGTTTCATAGCTGACTAATGTAATGATCTTTATTAATGAGATTATTTTTTGTTGGTTTCCTTATATTTTGTGCATGTATAATATTATATGATAAAATACAACACACATTTATTCTAAAAACAAATATTACTACTGAACACTAGGTCATTACATTCTTCCCCCTTTAGAAAGTTCATCACTGAAATTTCATCTCATATTCTCGGTTGGGAATAAATAAGGGCACTTCAATTTCATTGTTTCCTATGGTTCCCACACCAACTCTTTATACTTATGTTTATGACAAATAACTTTGACAAGGGGAGTTATATTATTTTGTAAATGTTTGTCTCTATGATCCAAGATCTTCACAAAATGCTTCTCGTAAGAGAGGTCATTCTCTAGTTGTACCACCTCTGGATTCAGTACATCTGATGGGTTAGGTATGTACTTCCATAGGAGAGATACATGGAACACATCATAAACTTGAGACATATTTGGTGGAAGTGAATGTTGATAGGACACTTATCCTGTTCCATCAAGGATCTAAAAGGGACTAATGTACTTATGGATAATATTCCCCTTATTTCCAAACCGCAAGACTCTCTTCCATGGTGATATTCAAAGGAAAACATTTTCTCCTGCTTCAAACATCAAGTATCTTAGACGGTTGTCATCATAGATATTTTTATATCCTTAAGAATCATTTATATGTCTTTGGATAGCTTGAAACTTCTTTTTATCTCTTTCACAAGATCTGTTCCAAGTAGATTTCATTCTCCATATTCATCCCAACAAGTTAGAGTTCTACATCGCTTCCCATACAGAGATTTATATGGATATATTTGAATACTTGAGGGGAATATATTATTGTATTATATGTCAAGTAATGAGAGATGTTGATCCCTTCCACATTTTAATTCTATAGTATCTCAAAATATCCTCGTATTTTTGATAGTCCTTTCAGATTGACAATCGGTTTGGGGGTGATAGGATGTGCTGAAATTCAACTCATTATTCAAATAATGTTGAAGAATTATCCATAATTTAAATGTGATCCTTGGATCATGATCAAATACAATCGAAATTGAAACCCCATGTAGACTCACCACTTCCTTGATGTATATCTTGATAAGTTATTCTAGTGAGAAATCTCCTTGAATGGAGATGAAGTGGATAGTCTTCATGAGTCGATCCACCATAAACCATATCACATTGTTTCCATTGTATTTATTTGGCTGATCAGTAAAAAAGTCCATAGTGATGTTCTCTTATTTTCATCTAGATCAAGTAGATTTAATTCTCCATATTCATCCCAACAAGTTGGAGTTCTACATCGCTTCCCATACATAGATTTATATGGATATATTTGAATACTTGAGGGGAATCTATTATTGTATTATATATCAAGTAACAAGAGATGTTGATACCTTCCACATTTTAATTATATAGGATCTCAAAATGTCCTCACATTTTTGAATAGTCCTTTCAGATTGGCCATCGGTTTGGGGGTGATAGGTCGTGCTGAAATTCAACTCAGTATTCAAATCATGTTGAAGACTTATCCATAATTTAAATGTGATCCTTGGATCGTGATCAAATACAATCGAAATTGGAACCCCATATAGCCTCACCACTTCCTTGATGTATATCGTGATAAGTTGTTCTAGTGAGAAATCTTCCTGAATGGAGATGAAGTGGATAGTATTCATGAGTCGATCCACCATAAACCATATCACATTGTTTCCTTTGTATTTCTTTAGGTGATCAGTAAAAAAGTCCATGGTAATGTTATCTTATTTTCATATGGGTATTGGTAATTGTTACACCATACTTTTGTAATTATTCCACTATTCTTTAACTTTCTGACACACCAAGTTCCTTGAGATACACTCCACAATATCAATCTTTATGTTGTCCCACCAGAAGTGTGACAACTGGGTCCCGATGATAGCACAAACACCCCACCTTAAACATGGTCGTCGGGTCCTGGCCTGCCAGGTACCACCAGTTTCCCCACAGACACATGGTCCCCACCATGGGGCCCACCCACATGCCCGAACGGGTCATTTGACTAATGATAGTCCCCACAGGCCAACACTTGTCCTTTCCAGTGTGATTTATCCTCACTTACACACACCCTGTGAAATCTTCCTGAATAGAGATGAAGTGGATAGTATTCATGAGTCGATCCACCATAAACCATATCACATTGTTTCCTTTGTATTTCTTTGGGTGACCAGTAAAAAAGTCCATGGTGATGTTCTTATATTTTCATATGGGTATTGGTAATGGATACACCATACTTTTGTAATTATTCCACTCTTCTTTAACTTTTTGACACAATAATTTCCTTGAGATACACTCCACAATATCCATCTTTATGTTGTCCCACCAGAAGTGTGACAACTGGGCCCCAGTGACAGCACAGACACCCCGCCTTAAACATGGTCGTCAGGTCCTGGCCTGCTAGGTACCACCAGTTGCCCCGTAGACACATGGTCCCCACCATGGGGCCCACCCACATGCCCGAACGGGTCATTTGACTAATGATAGTCCCCACAGGCCAACACTTGTCCTTTCCAGTGTGCTTTATCCTCACTTACACACACCCTAGGAAACTTCTCAGAAGGTCACCCATCTTGATCACTACTCCTGGACAAGCACGCTTAACTGTGGAGTTCTAATCAGGCATGCTCTCGAAAAGGAAGGTGAACCTTCTTGACATGAGTCATATCATTTAGCCATTTAACCCCGTATCATTTGGGGATGTTACAATCACCCCCCTTTAGAGAACAAATCCCTAATTGTGGGCCCTACATCTCAACCCATGCAGTGCACCACACTTAAGGTTGGGTTCCTCCTCTGATACCAAATGTGACAACTGGGCCCCGGTGACAGCACAGACACCCCGCCTTAAACATGGTTGTTGGGTCCTGGCCCGCCAGGTATCACCAGTTGCCCTGCAGACATGTTGTCCCCACCATGGAGCCCACCCACATGCCTGAACGGGTCATCTGACTAATGATAGTCCCCACAGGCCAACACTTTTCCTTTCCAGTGTACTTTGTCCTCACTCACATACACCCTGGGAAACTTCCCAAAAAGTCACTCATCCTGATCACTACTCTCGACCAAACACGCTTAACTGTGGAGTTCTAATCAGGCAGGCTCCCAAAAAGGAAGGTGCACCTTGTTGAGATGAGTCATATCATTTATCCATTTAACCCTGTATCATTTGGGGATGTTACAAGAAGCGATCTCAAAGATCACAATACATCTTGTTACTACCATGTTAGATGGAGAAAGATGATCTATGTGCATTATCCAATAGTTCCATCTTTATATTTGGTGATTCAGTCACACAAAGTCTAGTTCAAAATCATATGAAACCATCCTCATCAACATGGAAGTCATATTTATTCCTTTCTTTTACTTCTTCCACCTTATTTTGAATATCCAAATCATCCCTTTTTAGTTCCTTGATCTTCTCTTGGATAAATGGTTGGGTAATCATTTGGGAAAGGTAGGATGTATTCCCTACCGCCATGATTTACAGATCCATCCTTTGTATATCCATGAAGATAAGGTCTTTCTCAATATGAATAATGGATAAAGTAGAATGTTATTTTCTACTAAGAGCATTAGATACCTTATTCACCCTTCTGAGATGGCAGTGAATAGAGGAATCATAGTCCTTGATTAGATCTAACCATTTTATTTGACGCATGTTGAGCTCCTACTGTGTGAATATATAATTTAGACTCTTATGATTGGTATATATTTTACACTTATCACCATTGAGGTAGTGCCTCTAAATCGTTAAGTCAAATAATACATATTCTAACTCCAAATCATGCATCAGGTAGTTCTTCTCATGGATCTTCAACTATCGTGAGGCATATGCTATCACTTTTTTATTCTGCAAGAGTACACAACCCAAGCCTTTCTTCAAAGAATCACTGTATATCACAAAATAGTATCCTCTTGTCGGTAGTGTGAATACAAGTGCAGTGATTATCCTATTCTTGAGCTCCTAAAATCTTTCCTCACATTCTTCTATCTAGACACACTTTACCCCTTTCCGTGTCAACTTAGTTAGTGGGATAGATGATCATGATAAATTTCTCACAAAATGTCAGTAGTACCCTACTAATCTAAGAAAACTATTGATTTCCATGAAACTAGTGGGTCTTGTCCATTCCTAAATTGTTTTTGTCTTTTATGGGTCCATAGATATTTTCTCACTTGTGATCACATGACTCAAGAATGTGACTTACTGCATCCAAAATTCACACTTGTGGAACTTAGCATACATTTTATCCTTCCTTAATATTGAAAACAAAATACTTATATGCTTTTCATGTTCCTCCTTTATCTTATATTAAATGAGAATATCTTTTATAAACACTACCATACATTTTTCTAGGTAGTCTCTAAAGACTCTATTAATCAATTCCATGAATATTTTAGGGGCATTAGTAAGTCTGAAGGGAATCACTACGAACTCATAGTGCCTGTACATTATATGGAAACATTCTTCTTAATATATTAATTCTTCACCTTCAGTTGATGATATGAATAATGAAGATAAAACTTTTAGATGTAATGAGATCCTCGTAGTTGATCAAACAAGTAATAAATCCTTTGAAGAGTATACTTGTTCTTTATGGTGATTTTTTTGAGCTCCCAGTAATTGACACACAACCGCATTGATCCATCCTTCTTCTTGACAAAGAGCATTGGTACACCCCAAGTTGATGCACTAGGGTTTATGAACCATTTGTCCAAATTATATTGAAGGTTATTCTTTAACTCCTCTAGTTCGATTAGGGCCATCCTGTAAGGTAATTTGAAGATAAGAGTGGATATGGGTATGATCTCTATTGAGAACTCTACCTCACGATCTGGGGGAAGTTCGAGTAAGTATTTGGGAAATTCATCAGTGTATTCCCTCAAAATAGGAATTTCCTCTATGTTGATACCTTCATTTCACTCAACCATTTGGCCATGGTATGATTATTCATAGGGTATCATCACCCACACTATTGAGGGATTTTTCAAATGATATTCATTATCTTCCTTATATTTTTATAAAATAATAGGATGGTTTAGAATATAAAAAGATTTTTACTTTTCTTGATAGTTGATTTTTGATCTATATAACATGATCCGATACATTTCCAATATGGCATTAGATTCCACCAAGGTAAGTATTATGAGATTCTCTGGAATAATCTTCCCACATACACTAATTGGATAAGATTCTAACACTTGGGTTGTAATAATCTTACCACTAAGTGTTTTTACAGATATCTCCACTTCAAGGTATCAGGGACTCGATTAAACAATTCTAGAAAACTTAAAAGATATAAAGGAATGTATAGAAATATAATCAAATAAAACCTTTTCCATTCTTGAGTGAATAGAAAGTGTACCTTATATGAATTACTTTTTAGGATCCACTTTAGCAGTACTAATAACATAAGCTTTCCCTTGCTCCTTTGGCTTTGGTGGTTGCTGATGCATATTATCCTCAAGGACCCATGGTTTAGTGAATTGTCTTTCATATTTCCCTTTCTCTCTATAGTTGAAGAATTTAACCATGGGTGGTGTATAAATAGGTGCATTACTTTCCTCCATCATGTCAGATTAATTATTTATGTATCTTAGACATTCATGAGCTTGGTGTCCTTCTCTTTCACACTTGAATAATTTCCTCATTCCTTTGAGGCAATTCCCATGATGTATCTTCCCACATTTTTGACATGTGGGTGCTTGTATCCTCTTTCCTCCTTTTTCATTTGACCCATCATCTTGAAACTCCATTATACTCTTCTTATGTCTATAACCATGGGACCATTCCCTAAACTCCGTCTCTACTTTGAGAACACATCGATCTATATCTTTGTAACTCCCAAAGTCTTAGATTTCTAGATCCATTCAAAGGTGTGGTTTTAAACCAATAATGAATCTATATATTTTTCTATAATTGTTGATAACAAAATCTGAGGCATATTGTGCAAGCCTTGTGAAACTTCCCTCATAAGCTGTGACAAATTCCCCTTCCTTTTTCTTTAGCTATATGGATTTCCCTCCATTTTTTTGATAAGTTTGAGGGAAATACCAGTTAATAAATATTTTCTTAAAGTATTCCCACTCCATATCTTCCATTTCATCCTTTGGATTGGTGTTCTTTATCAATTCCTACCATTGATCGGCCTCTCCATCTAAATTATATATGACCAAAGCCACCTTCTCCTTCTCAGAATAGTAAAGCATAGAAAAGATCTTCTCTATTGAGTTAACCCACTATTCCATGACAAAAGGATTAGAAGATCCACTAAACATTAGTGATCATTTTCACATAAAGGACTCAATGGCTAATTGATCATTATTGGGTGAAGATGTAATCTCCACATGGTTTGGGTTATTATTTATATCCTGATAAAACTGGGTAAGCATCACCATGAAGTTTTTAACTCCACATCCCATGGCATTGTGGATGTCATTATGGAAATATCTATATTTCCCCTCACACGGATTATTGGCCTGGGGTCTCTTGGATCCCCCCATTTTCTAAAATAGAAAAGGTTTGAACAAAACATAAGTCAACAAAGGCATGAATAATTTATTCTTTTACACAATTAACACTAAAGGCGTATCTTATCGGATCCCTATGTTTAACCTTTTTCTAAAATAATGATGCTTGGGTGTTTAAATATTCCTAGAATTATCTTAAGGGTTATCAATGATGTTTTTTATAATCCTAACTCCCAAATTAAATAAACTATACCTCTGATACCAACTATAGAAAACCTACTTCTCTTACATAACTATTATATCATTCTTAAAGATTAAAAACATAATATTTATACATTAAAGGATAGAAAGGTTTAGTATATTGGGAAAATTAGGATCATACATCACTTATACATAATAAAACATAAAAATTATTAAAACAACACTTCTTTATCCACTTAAATCACTCATATTCTCCTTAGTACATGTAGTCACCTGAAGATATACATCAAAGAAATAGGTAAGCTAAAAGACCTCTAAGAGGAGGAATAAGGGACACAAATCAATATAACATGAGTGAGAATAATAATAATCATCACATAATAAGCATAGGATCATCATAAAAATTATGAGGGAAAATTTTGATAAATGCATGAAATTTGGTGATACATAAGAATGAAACATCATGTTGTAGTGGTAGAATACCATACATTGTTGTGAATAAAGCTAACATCATGTTCACACATAACATATGTGTATACATCATAAAATCATCATTATGAACAAAGATTACATCATGTTCATTCATAATACACATAATATACTAAGATACATCATATTACCCAATTCATTGTAGTGCTATATAATTCTAGGCCCACCCATCACATCATAAAATTTACATAATCATGCATGCCACTTAGAATGTATAACAATCATAATAATGAAATAATGCATGGAAAGGAATGTGTTTAAAAAATATTTCATAAAGAATGATTTTCTGAATAAATTTGGGGTTCCCAAATGAATAAGGGAAAAAATATTTGTCATAAACATCATAATTATTGAGTGAAGGAGAAACAACTCATGAGGAGTAAAATATGTGTTTTGGAAAGAAAAGTATTTTGGGAAAATATTTGTATTTGGCATAAAAAATTAAGGTGGAAACATGTATATCCATGAAAATAAAATTGAATAACAATGAAATTATATTTATTTAATATTAGTGTAATATCCATACTAATGATATCATGAAATATGGATAACCCAAAGAAAACGAGTTGGGTTCGAGAATCCCCTTACCTTAATTCCCGCTTTATTTTATTGTTATCACACCTCCATAATAATAAACTTGAATTTATTAAAACATTTTAAAAAGAGTTAATTACATTAATTTATATCACTGATTATCAATTATAATCATTGTATTATATTTCTTAATTCATATTGATTAATTTGAAGCGTTTTGATATCATGTTTTCCTTAAAACATTCCCATTTTTCTTCGATTTCACTATTGTGTTCAAGGAAATTTATACATAAGTAGAATAGATTAATATAGCTTAAAATAAATATATTTATATATTTATATATAATAAATAATTGATTTTAACCATCCATAGGTTTGGTGATAAGAAAAGGATTAACAATTTCCTCATTGGTTATTAACCGACCGTTGATGGGACATTGTTGAAAGAACATGAAAGGGAGGTTTGAAACTTATATATGTCATAAATATGATAATTTCAGTAGGTTAACATCACTAATATAATTTTAACATAATAAAAATTTAATTTTATAAATTTTTTTTCAAAGTAATTGGGAGAAAAGAAAGAGGAGATGAAAAAGTGAGAAGAGTTGATAGAAACTTACTATTTCCTCAGTGTAGCTTCTCTTGTACAACACTAAAAATCCCTTGACGAGTGGAGTAGGTTTACTATAGCATGCCTATAAGACTTATAAGGTATTAATAGAGGTTATTTGGGTATAAATTTTGATTTTTAAAGTGTGATATGAGTGGTTTTCCAAGGGGAGGGAGAGGGGTTATTTATACTTGAGGAGAGTAGTATTTTTAGAATAAAATAATAAATAAAATAATATATCAAATGTAAAAATTGTAATAGTGATTTTTTTTGAAAATATAAATAATATATAAATATAATAGAATGGTATTATAACTTTAAAACTCTTTATAATTCTAATCCACATATTTTATTAAAATCGAAAGTGGAAAAAATGAAAAATCGTTATTTTAATGGAACACTTTTGACTTTAGGATTTGAAAAATGATTTTTAGGTTTGGAAATTAATTTTATTGTATTTTAATGAATCATTTATGAAATTAAATAATTTTTTTTCCATAAATCATGTTATATCAATTATTAGATCATTATTACATCATGAATTATGTAATTTAAGATACATCAGTTACGATAAAAACTATATTTTTACTATGCACCTGAAAATTGAAGTATTTCAGAAAATTACCAAAAAATTACCCTTGAAATTTTTGGGAATGATGATTTTAAAAATGATATTCATTTTATCAAAATAAATTTTTAATATTTTTAATTTTAATTTTTAATATAAAAATTATGATTTTTACAAAATACTTTAAAATATAGTTTATTAAAAATATGCTTATATTTTCCTTGAGTTTTTAAATAATGATATTGACTTTTAGAAATTATAATATTTTTATTTACTTACTCATGATAAATATTATATATTTATTTTTTTTTCTTTTGAGGTTAAATTACTATTCCGATAGCCAACTTACTATTCCCAACGGCATGGTTACTTTTCCCAATAGTCATGTTACTATTCCAACAGTCACATTTCTATTCTAATGGTCACATTAACTCCTATAAATACCTCTTAATTGTTTCACTCATTATTCACTACTATTCCTACCAAGGTTATATATGTTCATTTTATAATATGTTGATTTGTTTACTAATGTATGGTTTCTTAATGGGAAATTTTTATACAAGATATTCTCTTTGTTTATGTGAATCAGTGTAATAGTATCTTCTCGGTCTTATAGTTTTTCATTTGCACTATGGATTTTTTTAATATATAATAGTTGAATTCTTTCAAAGAGGTCACATGAAAATCATCCAAGGAAAATAAGTTCTTGGTGGACACCCTAGATCCTACGGGGGACTCGAAATAAGATCATCCTTCAAAATCTAATGGAATATCCTTCTTAGAGGCACTTAAAGGAGAATATCCTTCCAAAGATAATATCTCAAAGCATCCTATGTTAAAGAATTAAAAATATGGTGCTTTCTTAGTTTTCATATATCTTGATTCTTTTCACCAAAGGCTTGACATGTGTCATTATTTTTTACTTGGACACATTACCTATTTAATGGTGGAAAACGTGTCATATTGCAGACCTTAAATCAAGAATTTCTCATTATTGGGGAAATATAAATTGTATATTAGTTTTGATCAGAAAAGGATTCTTCTTCATTATCCTAAGGTCCTAAAAAGATTTGAATTTATCATGGAAATATAGAATTTTTCAACTAAAACCTAAAATTCTAGGGATATCAGAATGGCATATTTCCTATAACCCCTTCACTCAGAGAAATTATAATCCTCAGATTTGGGTCAGATTTCATGGTTTAAATTGGTTTTTTTTGCATCCAAATATCTTAAATAACATTGCTTTTTATATTGGTATCCCTCTGAAATTAGATTAGTATACCCTTAATGAAGATATGGGCCTTTATTCTAGGATTATGGTTGATGAAAACTTGGATACAAATATTCCAGATGTTATCAATTTTACATCCAATGAATATATGGATGAAATCAAGGTTGAATATGAGTATATGACCCCTTTATGTGATGTATGAATAATAATTAAGAATATTATTGCAAATTATAGGGTGATTCAGAAGCAGGTGAATTCACCTCATATTGTGAATTCTTGGAAAGAGGTAAAAGAGTTAAGAATGATAAAGCCATTATCATAGATAAGGTTGAACCTTCAATGAATAATGATTCTAGAAAATGGGTGAGAAAACAAGGTACCTTTCCTGATCTACAAGCTGAATAAAATAACTCTAGGATGATCTTGTTGAAGAGGAGGATATGGACAATGAATATGACAACACTAATTCTAAAATTTGTCAGGATATATGGAATATTATTTATTTCTTCCAATATAAATTTGATCTTGAAATATCTAGTCACAACAGGGTTTCTATTTATACTCAACCCGTGGAAACTGATTCATCTCTTAACACTTGTAAGGAAAATGAAACAAATGACACTTCATTTCCCTAAACTTCTCAAAATGATGATGTTACTTCATTTCATTATATTAAAGATGCCATGGAAGAAAGTTATATCAACCATGTTACTTATGAAAAATGGGGGAGATTTATATATATAAGGAAACACATTTTTCAAATGATCAAGGCTATATTATATAAATTTCTAACTCTCTAAAGGATCTTGTGAAACAGGTTCAAGTCGCCAAGGAAGTTAATGGAAGACTTGAAATCACCCCATTCCCTACAATAAAAATCAATGATATTGATAAATAGGGAAATGGTGATGCCTCAATAATTGAAAAATCTATAAAAAAACGATGATCCTAAGGATGCTTAGTCTAAGGAGGATGATTCTATCAATAATTCAATCATCTTGGAAAAATATTAAAAACCCAATAATCTAGTTGCAATGAATAAATCTTATGCTGATATTGATCTTACTTAAACTCCAAAAGTTGATGGCCTTAATAATAATGTTTGCAAAATAGCCTTTGTGTCTAGTGAAAATAATGAAACATATGATCTTAGTGCAATGAAGACTGGTCCAATCAGACAATAAACCAGAAAAATGAATTCTAAAGGTAATAAAAAGGGGGTTCAAACCCCTAAAATAGGTTTAAATGAATATTTTATTCTGGAATTTTCAGGGAGTAGAAGACTCTAATACATTAAATCCCTTCAAAGATTTATTTAGACTCACAGAATCAAACTTATTGGTATTTATGAACCAAAAATAAGCTTTTCTCTAAGCCTTTCTAGTTTTGAAAATAGAGGATATTACTATATTGGTAGAAACAATAATGATTCCATTGTGGAAACCCTTTGAGATTTTTTTTCTCATTCCTCTATTAACAATGAAACTACTTTTATTATTGATGATCATATGGTTACTTTTAATGTTTATTTTCATACTTTCCATATGTATTTATCCTTCATTTATGACAATAATAGATACCAGGAAAAAATAAGACTCAGGACGAACATGAAAACATCAGCAACAGAATCCAAGACCCATGGATTATTCTTGGAGACTTTAATTATATTTTATATTCTAGTGGAAAACAGGTGTTTTACACTCTAACATATCTTTAAGGGAGTTTAAATCTTGTATTGAAAGTAACAACCTAATTGAGATTAATTTATTTGGAGCCAAATAGAACTGGTATAGAAGTAATAGAAGCAAAATTTTTGCTAACAAGATTGATCGAGCCTTATCAAATGAGAAAAACCTTAATAAATGGGATTATATTTCCAGAATCACTCTTCCAAAGATTAACTCTGATCACATTTTTTTGGTAAGTGTTATCAAATTTTTTTTAGGATTGATCTACCTTTTAGATTTAATAATGCCCATACTTCCCATCCTGATAGTGGAAATCTTGTTCATGAATTTTGTAATTATAATCAAGCATAAATGATTCTTTTTCATGTGTTGTGAAGATGAAAATTTTGAATAAAAAAATAAAAGGTTATTGTAAAGATACAACCAACATGATTTACAGTGAAATTTCCTCTCTTGAAGTTAATATCAATCATATAAAAGTTGATTCCACCAATTATGATTTTGTTTCAGATCTTCAATAGGAATTTAAACTCACTAATAAGCTGAACTCCCTTCTATCCATAAAGGATAAAATTTAGAATGAGACCTTTAGATCCAAATGAATTAAGGATGGATATAGAAATACAAAACTTTACAAATCTCTTCAAAGATCCAAGAAAGCATGTAGACCCCTTACCTTCCTCAAGGATGGAGATCATATCATTGATAACGGGGAGCATCTTGTGGATCACATTGTCCTTTACTTTTCCTATCTCTTTAATGGGACTAATCTTGATAATGATTTAGATCTTGATTTTATTCCTATAATTGTTTGAAAATAAGAACATGATCATATTACTAGTATTCCTTTTGACTTTGAAATCAAATAAGTAGTTTTTAATTTTAATACTGATAGTGCCCCGAGCCCTGATGTTTTTACCAACTCTTTTTTAGACTTATCATGATTTTATTCAAATGGATGTGTGCATATTGAAAAAATATTTATTTTCCAATGGAATTAGTCCACATGGTATCAATGACCAATTCCTCAAATTGATTCCAAAGGTTAAAAATGCATTTGAGATACATATTTTTAGACCTATAACCCTTATCAACACAATTTAAAAGATTGTTACCAAACTTCTTTCCAATAGACTTTCCACAATTTCTAACAAAGTTATATCTTAGAACTAGTTTGGATTTGTGAAAAATAGAACCATAAAAGATTTTATTTTTTTATCATATGAGTGTATAAACCTTATAATAAAGTCATATAGAGGTGGTATCATTACACTAAAGCTTGATATCAGAAAGGACTTTTACACTATTGATTGTCACTTCATCTTCAAGGTGATTCAAAGACTTTGTTTCAATGAGTCCTTTGTTAACCAGATTAAATATCTATTTGGTTCTTCTCACATCTCAGTTCTCATAAACGGATATACTAAGGGTCACTTTCAGTGCTAAAAATGGGTTATATAAGGATATACCATTTCTACCATCATTTTCTCTATTTTTGAATATTATTTAAGCATAATTATAAGGACCCGACCTTGAACATTACAAAATCTAGCTATTTCAACAAGATTTCAATTATTTAAATTCCCAAATATCTTTTTTGTTTATAGTTTTATAAAGTTAGGACATAAATCATACATATCAACACACAAGAATACAAAGTGGGTACCATTAAAACATTATCCATTTCTTCCAAAACATAATTTTTTTACATAAAACAACAACATGATTTCTTTGAAAAATCTTCATAACATTTAACTTTACTTCCTTATTTATCTTACACATCCTTATAACCAGTGAAAAACATTTAAAAACATAGGATGAGCATAAAAATCTTAGTAAGGGATATAAAGAGAAGGAAAGATACCATTAGTCTATGAATACTTATAAACATATGAAATAATTTTCATAAAGACACAATTCTCACCCATAAAGTATCATATACTTATTTTTTGAAACATGAGATTTCCATAAACATAAAAAACATAAATAAAAAATGAATTTATCTCAGGGAATTAATTACTTAAAATTATAACCATCATAGCTACCATATGATTTGTAACCCTCATGGCTACCTTACAATGTAACCCTCACGGCTACCTTATGGTGTAACCATTACAGTTACACTTAGAGTAACCGTACAGTCAACCTCCAACTTAAACATAACCAATGAATTGGAGGGAGATATAGGTCCCACAATTTATCATAAACAATTCCCAAGAACTAGAACATAATCATAAAACATGGATAATTACATAAAAACATTGCTTTTGAATTTTTTAAAATATAATTTTAAAAGAATATTTTTAATGAAAATCCATTTAAAAATATCATATAATTGTAGTGAGAATTAATATAATGAATGTATTATGTTTATAAAATGTAAATAAACATAAAAAAATCATAATATAATAGAAATTCAGTACACAAATAATCTCAGTAGCACATAATTAATGAAGTAGAAGGTCAACCCAAAGAATGGAAATTGGGTTAAAAATTCCCTTACATCGGGTTCCTCTTACTTAAAACTTGTTTAAAACTCCAATATAATGGTTAAAAGGGCGTTATTAATATTTTAAATAAGAATAATAATGTTTATAACACCTTATAAGAATATTTTATTACATCATTTGACCCATTTACTAATAATATTTCGTTATTTCCATTGTTTCAGGTGCATGCTCTACATGATTTCCATGGTCGGTTCATAAAATATTTTCTTATAGAATGGAAGTTAAAGTCAAAAAGTTGAATTAAATGGTGATAATATGTTTATATAATATTAAATAATTCCATAAATCATTTTGGTTATATGTTATAAGGATGAATAATTAGATAAATCATTAGTGATATTCGTTTAGATCATTTTGGCGGTTCTTCGATAATCACAAACTTGTTTCATTATATAACATTAATATTATGAATATAAGTAAATTTAAAATCATAATAGAGGTCATATAATAAAATTTAAAATATGTTTCAACAATTAAAATGGTTTTACAACCTTTTTTTAATGAATTAAATGAAATTGAAGATACATCATCCACGATGTTGGTAAATCGACACATCATAGACGATGTTTTTATTTTTAGAATAAGAGGAAGAGGAGAGGAAGAATGAGGATAAATTCATTCATAAACATGATAAAAATACATAATATATATAATAATATAGATTTAATTCCTCTTGGATAAATGGAGGTGAAGAGAGTATAATAAAAGAAAATAATTGAAATGAAAACATAAGAAAACGAAAGAGGATTTTTACCCCTTGATCTCTTCTCCTTGAGATCCTCCTTAAAGCCATTGGTTTTGGAATTTTGGTTAGACCCGCTGGTCTTGGACGTGTGGAAGATCCTTGGGAAGGGTATTGGGTAGAATTTATATAATGATCAAAGTTTTAGAGGTGTGATAGGAAGAGGGGGATGAGGGTGGTATTTATAGTGGAGGAGAGGAGGGGTTTTCCATTATTTTAATCATTAGTTTAATATTTTTGCTCAAGACTATGAATAGTCTCGATTAATGTGACCCAAAATATTAAATAGAGCGTGTGAGTTCTAACCAAGGGTGATTACATCAGAGATGATTCTATAAATAGTGTATTTAAATTATAATGTATATATACGGTAAATTACCATATTTCACTATTCATCAAAAATTTGAGAATTTTAGAAAAATTTCCAAAATTCACCCTAAATTTTTTTGACTTTTAGAATTTAAAAATTAAATCCATTTTATCAAAATAATTTTCTAAATATGATAAAATTAATTTTTAAATAAAATAAAAATTTATTCCAAAAATAACAATTTTAAAACTATAACTGATTTTATAACACCTTGAAAAATTAATCAAGGTCTCATAAATTATTAGAAATACATTCATTGTTGATTTTACTATTAATTTGGTCATATTACTATTCATAAGGGTTACATTTCTATTCATAAGGTTAGGTTACTAGTCAGCAAAAATTAAATTTGTCCTATCAGACCCCAAAAAACATACTGATCGCAACTGTGTATGTTTGTTTTTTGAAATTCAAATCATAGAAGTGGAAAAATTATATTTAATGGCTAGTTTAAAACTATCTCCTTAAAAAAGTGTCATTATGTAGAGACTTAGTGTTTCATGCATTTCAATTTATTTTTAAAACCTTGGGGTGTTACATTCTCCCCACCTTCTGGAAATTGCATCCTCACAATTTTATTTACTTATTAAATAAGTGAGGGTACCTTTCCCTCATTACATTGTTAGATTACCATGTTTGTTATTAAACCATATAGTTCCTCTAAAAAACCTTTACCAAGTGAATTACCTTATTCTTAAATACTTTTTCTCTTTGATGAAGAATCTGAATAGGTTTCTCTTCTTAAGAAAAGTTCTCTTCTAACTGAACTACTTCCAGGCTCAAAAAATGAGATGAATCTGGCACACACTTTCTCAACATCAAAACATGAAAAACATTGTATAATTGAGATAAACTCGGAGTAAAATCTACTCGGTTGGCAATTAGTCCAACTTTCTCTAGGATTTCATAAGGTCCAATGAATTGTGGACTCAGCTTCCCTTTCTTAAAAAAATGCATAATACTTTTCCATAGTGAGATTCTAAGAGAAACATGATCACCTATCTCAAAGGAAAAGTCTTTCCTCTTGTTATCTGCATAACTTTTCTTCCTAATCTAAGCGGCCCTCATGTGTTACTGGATCATCTTTAATTTCTCAGCCACTTCCTCTACTAATTCTAGTCCCATCAACTTGCTTTCCCCAACTTCATCCCAAAAATATGGAGTTCGAAACCACTTCTCATATAATAACACAAAATGTGGCATCTGTATACTAGAATGAAAACTATCATTATAAGAAAATTACACTAAAGAAATATATTGATCCTAACTTCCCTGGTAATCCATTTTACAAGCTTGAAGCATATCCTACAAAGTCTAAATCGTTTGTTATGGCTGACCATTTGATTGTGGATGAAAATTTATTTTGAAATTTAATTTTATTCCCAACGACTTCTGAAGGCCTTTCCAAAAGTTAGAAGTGAACCTGGAATCATGGTCATATATAATGAAAAGTGGAAATCCATGTAACCTTACAATATCTTTGAGGTACAGTCTAGAAATCTGATCTAAATACATAGTATCTTGAATAAGAAGGAATGAGAAGATTTAGTCAGTCGATCAAAAATAACCTAGATTACATTGTTACCTCAAGAAGTCTTTGGTAGTACCGTAATGAAGTTCATGGATATATTTTCCCATTTATACTCTAGAACTAGTAAAGGTTGAAGCATACCCTTAGGTAACTGCCAATCTACTTTAACCTATTTACATGTCAAAAATTTCATGGTAAAATATGCAATATCTGTTTTCATTCCACCCCACCAATAATACTCCCAAAGGTCTTTGTACATTTTTGTGTTGCCAAGATGAACTGAAAATAGAGAACTATGAGCTTCACAGAACAATTATTTCTTCATCTAAGAATTACAAGGCACACATGATCTTCTTCCAAATATTAGAAAAAAATATTTATCAATGTTAAATTCTAGAAACTTACCCATTTTAACCAATTCTACCTTTTCTATAACTCCCCGTATTCCTTCTACACTTGCTTAATTCTATACGACAAAGATGACTGCACTGAAACCTAAGACAAAACAAAGGAATTTTCTTCACCAACAGCTTTCAATCCAAAATTCATTAAATCATTAATCAAAGGGTCTTGTTCTAGTCATAACATAGTTAATGATGCATGATGTTTTTGACTCCAGGCATCTTCCACTTTGTTTGCTTTTCCAGGATGATAATTTATCATGCAGTCATAATATTTTATCAATTAAAGTAATCTTATCTACCTCATGTTTAATTACTTTTGAGTGAATATATACTTCATACTTTTGTGGTCAGTATATATTTCACATTTGGATCCATATAAATGATGCCTCCAAATTTGCAAAGCAAAAACCAGAGCTTCTAATTCTAAATTATGTGTGGGAAAATTTAACTCATGAAGTTTTAGTTGTTTTGAAGAATAATCAATTACCTGATCATTCTAAATCAGAAAAAAACAAATACCTTTAATGAAGCATCAATGTAGATGAAAAAATATCCATTTCTAGAAGCTAGGGATAGAACTAGAGCATTCACCAATCTTCTTATCAATTCTTGAAAACAATCATCACATTATTTTTTCCAAGTGAATTTAACTCCTTTTCGAGTTAACTTATTTAGCGGACTAGATAACCAAGAAATTTTTTCAAAAAACATCTGGTAATATCCTTCCAAACCCAGAAAAATACAAATCTCATTTATATTTTTGGGTCTTGGCCATTCTTCAACAACTTTCATTTTAATAGGATCAACAGTTATGCCAAATTTAGAAACAATGTGTCCAAGGAATGAAAATTTTTGTAACCAAAATTTACACTTGCTGAATTTTCCATATAGTTTCATTTATTTTAAGGTCTAAAAAAGAACCCGTAGATGTTTTTCATGCTCCTATTTAATTCTAGAAAATACCAGAATTTCATCAATAAACACAACCAAAAATTTATCTAAGAACTCATGAAATATTCTATTCATAAGATCCAGGAATACAACAAGTACATTAGTTAACCCAAACGACATAACAAAAAATTCATAATGACCATATCTAGTTCGAAAAACTATTTTTGGAATGTCATCATCCTTCACCTTCAGCTGACGGTACTCAAATCTCAAGTCAATCTTGAAAAAATACTGAGCTCCCTGGAGCTGATCAAATAAGTCATCGATGTGGGGAAAATGATACTTATTCTTAACAACAATGTTATTCAAAGCTCTATAATGAATGAAAAGTCTCATGTAACCATATTTATTTTTAACAAACAAAACACAAGCTCCCCATGGTGAAGTGCTAGGACAAATTAATCCTTTATCAGTAAAATCATCTAACTGATTTTTCAATTCAAGAAGTTACATTTGATCCATTTTATTAGGGGGATTTGAAATTGACTTAGAATCAGGAACTAAGTCAATTGTGAATTAAAATTCCTGATCAGGTATAACACTGGGTAACTCATCAGAAAAAAAATCAAGGTATTTATTTACCACAAGAACATCATTAATCTGAATAGTTCCCTTGTTTTCAATAATACGAGAAAGATAACTTTCATTTCCATCTTTTAATAGTTTCTAAGCTTCCTGATATGTTATAAATTGTATGAGTTCATTATTTTATAAAAACTAAAATTCTTTTTGAAAAAAAAAACTTCTTTATCTCTACAATCAATCTTATCATGATAAACATAAATCCAATCCATACCCAGAATGACATCAAAATATACTAAGGAAAAAACAATAAGGTTTTCAGGCAATGTCTTTCTACAGATAATAATAGGAAGATTATTAAAATTATTTTTTTCTATAACATTTCTCCATGGTGTATTAACAATAATTTTTGGTCTCATTTGTTGAGTTGATATTCCCAATTTACCAGAAAATTTCTCAGAAATAAAGGAATTTGTAGAACCCGTATCAAATATGACTTTAGAAAAATCTGAGTAAATAAACAAAGTACCTAATACCACTACATTGTATGGCCTAACATCTAATGAAATAGTCGCAAAGGATCTCACTACACCTTTTTACTTATAGTCTGGCTGCTTTCTATCACTCAGATCTTTCTTTGGGTAGACATTTTAATAATGACCCATCACACCATATTTGAAATAATTTACAATATTCTTATCAGAATTAATCTTAAGATCATTTTCATTAAAATATTGGTCCATATGTCCAAACTTATCACATCCAAAACACTTCCTAGTTTGGGTAATACATTCCCCATGGTGTTTTTTACCACACTTTTCACAAACTGAAAACTAGACTTTCTTACCATTGGATTTATTTGATTAATTCTTACCCATCGCTTGCCATATGGACCTATTCTTCTATTTTTTTTCGAAGTAAAATTGATCATAAAAAAACTCCATTTCTACCCTCTCAGTACATCATACAATTTTCTCATAACTTTTTAATTCTAGGGAGGCCAATTCCCTCTAGTATATTGGCTTTAATCCCGAGTAAAAGTGATTTATTTTTCTATTAAGATCCCAAATAAGATTTGGAGCGTACCTTTCTAGTCTGGTGAAGTTGTATTCATACACAACCATTGAATCTTTCTCCTTTTTCCTCAATTCAAGTAATTTCTCCTCCATCCTAAGTCAAACCACCTTAGGAAAATATTTTTCAAGGAAAAGGATTTTAAATTCCTCCCACTCTAAGGCTTCAATCTTCTCTCTATCACTAATATTCTTGACCATTAAACACCACTGATAAAATTCACCTTCAAAAAGATAAATGGAAAGACTAACCTTTTGATTATATTAACATCCCATAACATTGAATATCTTTTCAAGGGATTTAATCCATCCTTCAACCGCTACTAGGTCAGAAGATCCACTGAAAGCAGGAGGGTGTTGCCTCATAAAATCTTTCACTATTATCATGTTCTTTTGTGGTAGCTCTGGTTGTTCTCTTGCATGGATGCCACCACTAATTATTTTTTACGTCAGCTGATCCATTACCATTACAAACTTCTTGGTTCCAATTCCCACCATTCCTTGTTGTGGATTCGGAAAGATATCGGCCTCTCGGTTCCTTCCAACTTCAGTTTTCATGTTTCTTCTACAGAAAAACATTTTGAACAGACATATCTTAGAAGAAGCAACATGGTAATCTTTAAATTATCTACCATTTCAACATAAAAATAAGGTAAAAATAATTTATGGAATTCAATTAACATCATACGAACTCTTAAAGTTATCTTAACTATACTCTAATACAAACTATAAGGACCCGGCCTTAAAAATTAAAAAATCTAGCTATTTCAACTAGATTTCACTTATTTACATTCCCAAAGATCTTTTTGGTTTAGAGTTTTAGAAATTTAGGACATAAGTCATACATATAAACCCATAATCATACAAGGTGGTTACCATTAAAATAATATCCATTTCTTCCAAAACATATTTTTTTAACATAAAACAACAATATGATTTCTTTGAAAAATATTCATAACATTTAACTTGAATTCCTTATTTATCTTAAACATCCTTATAACCTATGAAAAACATTTAAAAACATGGTATGAGAATAAAAATCTCAGTAAGTTATATAAAAATAATGAAATAAACCATTAGTCTATGAATACTTATAAACATATGAAATCATTTTTACAAAGACATAATTATCACCCATAATTATAATATACTTACTTTATGAAACATGAGATTTCCATAAAAATAGAAATAATAAATAAAAAATGAAGGTATCTTGAGGTATTACTTACTTAGAATTGTAACCCTCACAACTACCATATGATTTGTAACCCTCACAACTACCTTATAATGTAACCATCACGACTACCTTATGGTGTAACCATCACAGTTACACTTGGAGTAACCATATAGTCAACCTCCAACTTAAACACACCCAATTAATTTCAGGGAGATATAGGCCCCACCCTTAATTTTAAAAAATTCCCAAGAACTATAACATAATCATAAAACATGGATAATTTCATAAAAACATTGCTTTTGAATTTTGTAAAATAGAATTTTAAAAAAGGTTTTTTAATGAAAAGTCCCTTAAAAATATCATATAATTGAAGTGAGAATTAATATAATAAAAGGATTATATTTATAAAATATTAATCCACATAACAGATAATAATATAAATGAAACTCAGTACACAAATAATCTTAGTAGCACATAATTAATGAAGTAGAAGGTTAACCCAAAGACTGGAAATTAGGTTAAGAATTTCCTTACCTCGGGTTTATATTACCTAAAAATTGTTTAAAACTCCTATATAATGGTTAAAAAGGTGTTATTAATATTTTAAATAAGAATAATAATGTTTATAATACCTTATATGATCATTTTATAACATCATTTGACCCATTTACTAATAATATTTTGTTATTTCCATTGTTTTGGGTGCATGCTTTACATGATTTCCATGGTTAGTTTGTAAAAGATTTTCTTTTTAAATGGAAGTGAAAATAAAGAATTGGAATGAAATAGTGTTAATATATTTCTAGAATATTAAATTATTCCATATATCATTTTGGTTATATGGTATGAGGATGAATCATTAGATAAATCATTAGTAATATTTGTTTAGATCATTTTGGCGGTTCTTCGATAATCACGAATTTGTTTCATTATATAACTTTAATATTATGAATACAAGTTAATTCATGAACATAAGAGAGGTTATATAATAAAATTTAAAATCTTTTTTAACCATTAAAATGGTTTCACAACTATATTTGAAGGATGTAAAGAAAATTGAAGACACATCGTCCACGATGTTGGTAAATCGACATATCACCGATGAACTTCTTATTTTTAGAATAAGAGGAAGAGAAGAGGAAGAATGATAATGAATTTTTCAATAAACAAGATAGAAATACATAATATATATAATAATGGAGTTTTAAATAATCTTGGATAAGGGGAGGTGAAGAGAGTATAAGAGAAGGAAAGAATTGAAAAGGAAACACAAGAAAATGAAAGAGGATTTTTACCTCTTGATCTATTCTCCTTGGATCCTCTTTAAAGCCTTTGGTTTTAGTTTTTTTGTGAGAAAATAAGGTCTTGTACATGGTTAAGAGAATTTTGAAGGGGATTGAGAAGAATTTATATAATTATAAAATCTTGAGATGTGTGATAGGAAGAGGGGGTGAGGGTGGTATTTATAGTGGAGGAGAGGAGGGGTTTTCCATTATTTTAATCATTAGTTTAAAATTTTTTCTCAATACTATGAATAGTCTTGATTTATGTGACCCAAAATAGTAAATATAGCATGTGATTTAGATCCAATGGTGATTTCATCATCCATGATTCAAGGTATAGTGTATTTAATGTATAATGTATATATACGGTAAATTACTGTATTTCATTATTCATAAAAAATTCTAAAATTTCAGAAAAATACCAAAAACTAACCCAAAATTTTTAAAAAATGTAGAATTAAAAAATAAACTCCATTTTATTAAAATAATTTTCTAAATATGAGAAAATTAATTTTTAAATAAAATCACAATTTATTCAAAAAATAACAATTTTAATACTATAAATGATTTTATAACACCTTGAAAAATTAATCAAGGTCTCATAAATTATTAGAAATATATTAATTGGTGAGGTTACTATTAATTTGGTCATATTACTATTCATAAGGGTAACATTACTATTCATAAGGTTATATTACTATTCACTAAAATTAAGTTTATCCCACCAGAATCTAAAAATATTACTTATCGCAACTGTGCATATATGTTTTTCAACATTCAAATCATAAATGTGGAAAAATTATATTTAACGGCTAGTTTAAAACTGTCTACTTAAAAAAAGTTTCATTATGTAGAGGGTTAGTGTTTCATGCATTTGAATTTATTTTTAAAACCTTAGGGTGTTAAAAGAATACTCACAAATTTGGTGGACCAAGGTAAGCTCAAGCTCATATTTTCTTCTAAAAATATTACTATCCTTACCCACATCCTTTATATCGATGGAATCATCCTTTTTTGAAAGGAGGAAAAAGAAATATTCATAATCTTATGGAGACTCTCTCCCACCAGGAAGATGTTTCAAGTCAGGCTATAAATTGTAATAAATCTTTAATCTTATTTGGGAAAATGTTCCCTATTACAAGAAATTTTTTCATTATGGATGAGCTAGGAATCAAGGAAGGGCTTATGCCCTTTAATTATCTTGGTGTCCCATTATTTGGGGGGAAAACTAAGTTCATTTATTTTTCCATTATTTTTGATCAAATTAAGAACCAACTATATTCTTGGAAAGGTAAGTCCCTCTCTATGGTTGGAAGAATTTTCCTTGTTAAATCCTTTATTGTTTCCAATCCTTTTTATTATTTCATGGTCTATAAATGGCCTCTTGAGCTTCTTAAAAGTATTAATTCTTCCATTAATTTTTTTGGAGTAGTATCATTATTGAATTAAAATTAGTCATCATTACTTGGTCTAAATTGTGTAAAAATATTAATAATGGAGGTTTGGGAATAAAAATTAAATTTTTTTTAATGATGCTCTCCATGCCAGGTTCACTAGGAACCTTTTAAATAAAGATTCTGTGGCCCTCATCTTTCTTAGAACTAGATTTCTTAGTAAATTAAAGAGGGGAAATCTGAACTGTATTGACTCTTCTATTTGGCTGGCCATAAAATCCTCCTTTATGAACATCATGTCTCAATCTATTTAGATTTCCAATATAGAGTTGTCTCTTAACTTTTGGCTTGATAACTAGACTAGAACTCCTTTATTCTATCTAGTGAACCATCAAAGTCCTTACATTGACACTAAAATATATATTAATGATTTTTTTACTGCTTCCCTCTTATAAATACTAGATAGTATTACTAGTATTATAAATAATTATTAATTTTCTTCTATTGATGATATATTGATTTGGGATCCTGTACGAAATGGTATTTTGGACTTAAATATTTTTTATTGTGATAATTTCATGGGATTTAGTAATCATTTCAATTGGATTAAAGATTTTTACAAGGCATGGATCAAGAAATCACTCCTAACAATTGTTTAGAGGATTTCTAATAATAGAGCCCCTAAATATGATTATATGGAAACTTTTGGTTTCTTCCTTTATTCCAAATTATGAATTTTTAACTAGTATACAGGGGATTCCAAACATTTATTTATCTACTGTGGTACTACTCTTTCACTTTGGAAATAAATTTATGATTTTTTTTAATTTAATCTTCTGTAAGCCTTCTCTATTTTCTCCTAGATCCAGTTTTGTGTAGGCGTGCCTTTATCCCCCCCATATCAGAAATATATTCACTATTGCATTATCTGATTTCCTATACACTCTATGGTATGATCATAACCCTATTATTCATAACCATAATTCCTTCAATATCCATGAAGTGATGGTGAAGATCATTACTGCAATAAAATAAGGGAACACACTATATCATTTCCTTTTCCATAACTCTAAACATGACTTCACCAATATGCATCAGCTTGGATTTATCGATAATTACATGCCACATGTGGGTACTTTTGAAGTTTTTTTGCATGATCCTCTTCTAAGATAGATAAAAATTAATATTGATAGTGCCTAAAAAGGTAAACCAAGCTCTTTGGGTTGTGGGGTAGTCTACCATGATCATAATGGATAGGTTCTTGGATAATTTTATGGCACATGTGGCATACCAACATCTCTAGAGGCTGAAATTTTTAGTTACATTCATGTGGTTTCTTTTGCAAGGAAAAGAGGATTGAATGATATATGGATTGAAAGTGACTCCACCACTATTATTAAAGATGTTTGTAATGGTCTGATGCATCTTTCATGGAATATTGCAACTAGATGGATGTAATGATTTATTTTCCTTACTAGATCCAATTATATTATTACCCATGTTTTCTGGGAGACTTACGTGGTGGCAGATGGGATTGCCAACAAATGAGTAAACTCCTAAATCATGTTTTTGGATGATCTTCCTCCATATTTATGTATTCTTTTTGAGAAATATTATAAGAAAATTCCCTCTTTCAGACTCTTGAAACATATTTTCTCTTCAATAAAAGAGTCTTGGATTTTTTCCAGGACATCACCATTTTAAAAAAAAATTATTTACTAATATTCTATTTAATTTATATAGTGTTGGCTATGGGGTCAATGATTCTTGTAGATTGGAGCGATCTATATTTTCCCATTTTATCTTTTATATTTTATATTTTTTGTCCAATCATCATGTTTGAAATTTTTATTAGTTTTACAAATGACATATGTAATGATATTTATTAATGAGATAAAGTTTTATTGGTTTATCTATATTTTTTACATGTATAATATTATGTAATAAAATACACATTTATTCAAGAAAAAATATTACTAATAAACACTATGTCATTACAGGAATCATGAAATTGAAAGGGGTAGTGATGGATATATTTTGGGGTGGGATATTGGTTTTTTTGATGTATTTTTCTATTAATATATAACACATGTTTAAAATCACGAATAATTAAGTTTTTATGTGATTTTAGGGATATTTAAAGTATTTAGATGATTGAAATGATTCTGGTCATGTTTTGAAAGAATATAGGGATTAATTTTTTTGTTTTGGAGTTGTATAATATTTCCCAAAAAAGGATAATTGATTTTATATAAGGGTAACTATGTGAAAAGGTTCAAATTTATGTATGGGTTCTGCCATATGAAAGGGTACTCCATTTTTTTGAAAAATTCTTAAGTTATTGAACATATGGGTCTTCATATGTAAGTGTCATCCTTCAAGGGTTGAAAAAAATAGAAAATTATTAATACGTGATGGTTGATATACAAAGGTCTCCCATATGATTCATAAGAGTAACTCTAAAGTTTCCTTGTATATGTAAAATTAAATATATGGAAAAGGTAGTACACAACGGTCCTCATATTTTCATAAAAATGGTAAAGTACTAGATTTAAGGGTTACTCTTAGAAAGGGGTACCCCCATATGTATGGTTCCTCCCTTTTGATAGTAAAATAAGTTAAGAATTGAGTTTCCCTATGATACATAAGGGTAGATCTGATGATACATAAGGGTTACTGGTGTTGGGTAAAAAAAAAAGTAAAATCATGAAATATAAGGGTCACCCCATATGTAAGGTTTACCAATGTTGGGTATAAAATTAGTTAAATGTGTGGAGTCTATGATACATAAGGGCCATCGTACATAAGAGTTACTCTTATATATGGGTACCCCCATATGTAAGGGTCCTCCACTTGTTTGGAAATTGGATATGGGTGGAAATTGGTGATACATAAAGTTTTTTAGGTGATGCATAAGGGTAATGAATATGGGTTTTAGTATTTCATATGTGTAATACCATATTTAATGGTTAAAGAGTTTGTAAAAAATTGAATATGATGAGTTTTTTTCTAATTTTTACAAAATCTTAATTAATTTGTTAAATTGAGTATTTAAAGGTGGAATTCACTATTTTAGTCTAAAATACAGAAAGTACACCATAGTTTTATTCTCTCTCTCTCTCATTCCATTATCCCACTTAATAAATTTCCCCAGAATCTAGTTTGTTTGAATTTTTATTTATTACAGAATCCTTCACTTGGTAAATCTAGAGGCATCTATTCCTTAGGGGTCTTCTTCTTCTAATATTTCTTGGTTTATTTTGTAAATACAAAATTTTGAGGATTTGGGGATGATTTTTGGGATTTGGTGACTCAAATTGAATCTTTGAGCACAAATTGGAAAGTTTTCTCCATCAATATTGAGGTAGGAAGTCCTTACCATGTTACAAAATTCATATGTGGTTGTATGGTCAGACTTGCATGCAAGTGTGTGAGTTATCCCTGTAATGTCCTTCTTTTGGTATCAAAGTATTTGAGTAACTCTAGAATGATGTAATTAACTACTTAGATGGTATATGTTAGTAGAATAAAAATATTGCGATGAATCCATACCTTGTTTAGAGGATGAAGATAGGTTTTCCATTGGGTTTTAGACCGAGAGTGTGTTTTTTGAGCTTAGTTAAGGCCAAAATAACCTATAGGGGTTGGCCTAGGAGGGACCAACAATCTATCCTTAAAATACCCCTATGTTTGTGATGTTCCATTAGGATATTGTTTATTTTTTATCTTTATTTATTATTTAACCTTCATACTACCCACATTATATATGTTAGAACTGATGGTTGTGACCCTATATTGAGTAAGAGGGTAGTGGATGCTGATATATGATCTACCCTAAGCGAGAGTGGATGGTTAATAATTTAATGGATGACCTCCCTTGATTGAGAGGGTATGGTTCTATCCTTGACGTGAGACATCCCCTAGGTGAGATGGTATGGTATGAGATTCAATGAAACAAATGGTTGTGACCCCATCCCAAGTGAGAGAGAGGTGGATGATGATGTGTGACCTCCCCTGAGTGAGAGGGGATAGTCTTGTACTTGATGTATGATATGAATTATCACTGTATATGGGCCATACCTTGAGTGAGAAGGTACCCATAATGATCCGAGGTTAACAGAGGCTCAAAATGTCTCTTCCCTCTAGTATGGAGTCAAATTAGTTATGTTCAGGGTTTGCAGAAGCTTGGTTAACACAAGATGACCCAAAATGGTTGTTTTCTTATTATATTTTAATTCTTCCATTTCAGACACCTTTATATATCAACTTCACTCATGATAAGGTTTTTTTGATGGTAACATACTTGGTTTTTTAGTCACACCCTACATGAGAACCTCAGTGCACATACATATTTTGTTATTAGGGATCTATCCATGGTAAAGGGCCCTATGTTGGGTTACTAAAAAGGTGGATCAATTTGGTAATTTGAGGTGGTTTCGAGGAGTCCTCTAGGATATTTTTTGCTTTCATTCATCTCATATACTTTTTTTCTTTTTTATAAATTGTATTAATCCACCTCATGTGGGGATCCTTTTGAATTTCATGTATGAATGGTTGTATACCATTTTGAAAATACATGTGATGTTATTCACTTTTGGATTCCGCTATGTTTCATTCTGCTAGCTATTTAATTATTACTAATTATGATATGTTTTTTTATTGATGGTTACCATATATTGATGGTATAATCCCTCCACAATATGGATTAGGACCTCTTCACTAGCTGATAACTTCTTGCATACATGGATGTGTGCATGAGGTAATGTATCACTTTAGCTTAGACTCAGTGATCTTAATTATGGTGTTACAAAAAGGTATCAAAGCACATTTTCTTTAGTTTATTATTTATGGATTAGTAGATCCAAGATAGGATGGGAAATATTTGATTGGAAAGTTATTCTTGTGTTTGGAAAATATCTATATAGTAGATGTTTGAGTTTTAAAGTATTTGAGATTTATTTTATTAGTTGTTCTATTATATAGTTTCAAGTTTTTATCTAAGAGTTTTTGTGTAGTTATGATTTAGGGGATTTTTCTCTTGCCTTGGGTGATGATAGTGGGTAAGCTCATGAATCATGGATAGACACATAAGTTCACATGTCATGTGCCTATTTTCTTGTGGTTGATATAGGTTTAAATTAATTAAATTCCAAGAATAATATATTCAATGTTTTTCTAAATACATTATTGGTGAAATATAATTAAATTAACATGAGCACGTTTATTATTATAATTTATCTAGCTATGACTAACATGTAATTAAAAGTGTCATGGGTTTAGAATTTAGGAGATTAGTGGGTAGTTATTTATTGTGGTTATAGGTAGGACCTTAGGGTGCATCTCCTTAGGTTGTTGAGTGCACATGTACCTGTTAATTGCTTAAATTTTGTTAGGATTTAAGATATTAAATCTATTTTTGTATATCCTTTTTGATATTTGAGAAAATTCCACATTGATAATGTCTCATGGTTCCACCTAGGTATCTGGTTGAGGATGTTCCTGAAGTAGGAGACACTATTGTTATAACTACATATGTCTAAGAAAGTGGGGATGTGCATACTCCCAAATCCACCCAGTGGTTTAGGAATCATATCCACTTCATCCATGGGTGTTTCATCTAGTTCTGGTGGGAGGTGTAGGGGCACACTAAGGTGGGCCTACTATGGTAGAATTTTCCTAATATTTTCAACTGTAGTATCCTATAGATTTATATGGAACTGGAGGACCTTAGGATATCAAGGACTATATTGATGTGATCAAGGGTGTCTTTAAGCTATTGGAGACACCTAATGACTAATGGGTGAAGTCGCAGGCTTATATGCTTCAGGGACTTGCTAGTTGATGGTGGGGGTTTTATGGTGAAAGATAGGAGGTATTTGGGCTTTTAATTGGATTCATTCAAGGAACATTTTTTGAGTGATTTATTCCTAGAGTTAATATGGCTTGACCAAGAAAAATATCTAATGAAGCTACAATAGTTGAAGATGTTTGTGATAGACTATGCTACTCACTTTGTTAATTTGTTGTGTTTTTCATAGTTTCTGGTAAGGGATGCAGCCAAGAAGTCCTATATAATTGAGATTATCCTTTGACTATAGGTGAGGATCTGGGTTCAGATGTTCAACTTGATGTCTAACTCAGATGTGATTCACAAGTACCTCACCATTTAGAAAGGTTTTATTGAGGATAGTATAACAAAACTTATACCCATATTTATTGGGATGGGTGGTGGAATTTCTAGTGTATTTTTTGTAGCCCCTTCCAATGGTAGGAAGAGGAGGTCTGATGAGATGTTCCTAGGTAGTGAGAGACAACCAGGGTAGGTAAAGGGTTCTTCATCTCCATCAATGGGAGCATTTACCTTGATATGTTATTTTTAAAATTAGATTATGTATTTTTATACCATTTTAAAAGTTGTATGATGGATTTCCATGCATGTGGTAGGTTGGGTCACCTATAGTACCTCTATATGGGGATGTGTCACAAATAAGATCAAATAACTAGCCATCTAAATAACTAATCTAGTACTAACATATCCTGAAGGGATTTTTCAATACCCATGGCCTGGATACTAGAAACTATAATCATAAAATAATCAAGAGGGAATGGTTTTTTCAAAAAGTAAAGGAAGGTAAAAGATACAATTTGGGTTGTCAACAATTCTCAAAGATAAAGTACAGGAATCAAACAGGAAAAAAATCCTAAAATAACACAAAATTTGCCAAGATAAAATCTCAGATATATCCCACATAATAGGTGGATCAAATCTTCACCGGTCACCTACATCACTTAGAGTGCCAAGGATCAATCACATATTCCCCCTCCAAGATTCGCTTTACCTTTTCTTGAACCTAGCTTAAGATATCTAAAAATTATTGAAGTAAAAGGTGGGGTGTGAGATAAAAATCTACTAGGGTCTCACCAAGTGTTCTATAAACAATACCATAATAATAAACCATTAATTCTTTCAATTTAAATAAAAAAAGGAATGGAATGGAATTTACATATTTTCAAAAAAAAATGCTTTCAACTCAAAAATCTCAAAGTTATAAAAAAATATACTTAAATGAACATTTTATATAAATCATTTCTATAAAATATTTGACATGAATAAAACAGTTCAAAATCAATGGCATGTAACCATCAAATCAAGCATCTCATAGTACCATGTAATAAGCCTTGTGGTACATTATTTTCTATAAATAAGACCCTCACACATATAAATACTCATCATAGATCAAGATAGGTGTACACACATAATAAATCTACACCCCAATAGGGTATCCCATCACATGCAATCTATCAATATACTAATAGGGAATCCCATTATGGGCAATCATGCCGAACATGGTTTTTGTTAGTTTTGTCATCATATATCCATTTATAGAGATTCAGAGTCCTAGTGTTCTTATACCAATTACCACTGACTTCCTAGGATCACACTTTATTCAATAAATCAATCAATCAATCATGGGAAAATCAATCATTTCAAATCAATTCAAAATATAATTTTCCAACTCCAGTTTTCAACATGCCTTTCTCATTTCAAAATCAAATCAAAGGTTTTCCCCAATTCATGAATTTTCAAATCATATTTTAATTTAATACATTTATCTCAAGAATCAACATTCAAATAATTTCATTAAATTAATTTCCAAATCAGTCTATCAATTTTCTCAAATCCACCCAATTTTTTTAATTTCATTAAAATTTGGGGTTTTTATAATTTCTATGACCTTTTCAAAATAAAACATCAATCATCCTAAATCGGTGTTTTTAAATCATTTAAAAACTCAATTAAAATAAATAAATAAAATTAGGGTTTCAATTTAAGGATAAGGACTTATGAAACTAACTACCTTTAATCAGGGGATCAAATCAACACAACACTTGTAGTGGGATCCACTAATGAGGAATAAAGGCTTAGGAGATCCACAAAACAAGTCTAGAATCAAGATCCATAAAAAAATATTATATCCATCAATATCATAATTATCTATCACTATATATGGATGATATAGGATAATATTGAAATAAACCACATAGGATAATATTAACTGACTAGAAGGAGATGCAATGAGAACATAAGCACTTCGATCCACAAATAGAAGAGGTTAGAGGAGTCAAAATCACCTATTGATAGCCTCTAAAGAACAATGAATTGATTTATAGTGAAATGGGGGATGTTTAGAATATTAAATAGGGGTCACAAGATTTTTAATTTAAAATTTTAAGGCAATTATAAACCACACACAAGGTTTTCTAGAGAGGCTGCACAGTTAGTAGTAACTGTGTGCCTTAACCATGCACCCTTATTAGACTTCTATATGGGGTTCATGATTTGGATGCACAATTAAACTAACTATGAACCAACTATGAAAATACCTTTTTCCAAGGGTTAATGGTTTGGAGGGGTGGCCACATGGATTGAATGAACTATGCACCCCCTTCTAGTGGCTTATAATTAGGAACAAGGTTTTTTGGGCCAAACCACATGGTTTTCCATAACCATGCACAACCCCACAACTTCCAATGTTTTTTGAAAAAAATCATGAAATGAACCTAAATAAAGTCCCAACCAAAGAATGATAAAAAAGGGTTAATAAATACCTAAATGAAGGTAACAAAATGTAACAACCTCCCCTCCATAAAAAAATTTTATCACCAAAAAACTTGTTAAGAAGATTCCATATTAAAGAGATGAGGCCACCACTATCTTATTAGTGCCTAAAAATTCCATGTCTTCTAAAAATTATAACCATACTTCCATACCACATGAACTAAAGGTATCATATTCCTATAAATAACCTTTTTCTTTGAATCAAAAATCAGTATTGGATACTCAGTCATGGATAAATCTAGTTCAAAATCAAGATCTTCCCAACTTAGAACATGACATGGGTCAGAAAGATACTTTCTAAGTTGAAATACATGAATCACATTGTGGATTGAAGTCAACTATGCTGGAATCTCCAAATGAAAATCCACTTTCCCCCCTTCTCAACAATTTCAAAAGGACTCACAAAACTCAACGCAAGATTTCCTTATTTCCTAAGCCACCGATGACCAACCAAGATGAAATTCTCAAAAACACTTGTTCACCAATAGAAAAATCCAATAATCATCAATGATGATCACCATAAGATTTATACTAGCTCTATGTCATTACCATTCTATGATGAATCAAATAAATCTTCATTGTCATCTCTTGGATAAAACTCATTCCAACGAAGGAAGTTTCACCAATCTATGACCAAAAAAATAAATATTTACACATAATACCATATAAGGACTCAAAAGGATACATCCTGATAGTGTATTGGTAACGATTTTTGTTGGATAATTCAACCAATCAAAAATGGTCATCCAAATCACCACCAAAGTCAATAATGAAACCACAAACCATATCCTTTAGAATATTTATATATTATTCCATTTGGCCATACATCTACAGATGATATGCTATTCTCAAACTCACCTAGGATCCCATCACCTTCTAGATGCCTCTACAAAAATGATAAGTAAAACTGGGATCCCTATCAGAGAAAATAATTGAATGAACTCCATGTAAATGGACAATCTTTTACATGTAGATTCATCACAAGACATCAACATTGGTTATATATCAAATGCGTATATAGTGAAATAATTTTGTTAGTCAGTTAATCACAAACCATATCGTATTATTCCCTCGAGGGGTATGCGGTAGACCAACCAAAAAGTCCATAGAAATATTATCCCACTTCCAAGTCGACACCAGAAGGGGATAAAGAAAACTTGAAGGTTTTTGATGATCATACTTGACCTGTTGGAAAGTATAAAAATGAGAAACATAGTCAATGATATCTCATCTTATAGTTGGAAACAAAAATTGCTTCCACATATCATAGAACATCTTTGTGGTTCATGGGTGAACCACCCACTGAGAACTATGGTAGTCTTCCATCACATCCTTTATCATGTGAAATGGTACACTATAATGGTTCCAAAAAAAGATTCCCTATGAAGAGAAAGACCATGTAATAATGGTATCCCCATAATAAAGATAGTCCCTAATGATATGAAATTCATCATCAAGCTATTTCTTCTAAATAATCACCTCAAAAAGAGAAGAGGTAAACTAAAATAACATGTTTCGAGACAACATGTCCCAAGAAATTTACTTCCCTAATCTAGAAATTACATCTTTAAATTTTTACATAAATTTAGTGATCTCTCAAGATATCTATAACTTCCCTCAGATGGAGCACATAATCCTCCTCTGTTTTGGATTGAAATAGGATTTCATCCAAAAAAACCATAAAAAAATAAAGGTACTCATGGATTATCTTTTTAATCAGTGAAAAAAACCATGTGAACATTTGAAAAGAAAAATGGCATAATAAGATACTCATATTGGCTATACCTAGTCCTAAAGGTATTCTTTTTCATGTCAAAATCTTTAACTCTCAACTGATGATAACCAGATCAAAGATCAATATTCATGAAACAATTTTCACCTTTCAATTGGTCAAATAGATCATCAATATATGGAAATAAATACTTATTCTTTACTCTAAATTGATAGAGTTTTTGGTAATAAAGACATAGGCTAAGTGTTCTATCACATTTCTTTGAAAATATAATAGGTGCTGCCCAAGGCGACGCACTCGGGCTTATGAAACCTTTCTATAGAAAAACATTCAACTAATATTTCAAAACATTCAATTCAGTTGGTACCATATGATCATAATGAATAGACACTGGATGAGTACTGGGTACTAAATCAATAGAAAAATCCACCTCTCTTACTGGTGGAAAGTCAGATAAATAAGAAGGAAAAACATTGGGAAACTAGATAGAATTGGGGGCGGAATAGAATACTCAAATATTTTCTCTCCTAGAAATAATAAAACACTGATATTACCTTGAATAATTCTAGAAAATATTGTATGGATCCACTCGACCTTAGGTCCCATTATCCCTGACAAACACAAAACACCCCATTGGCCATAGTATGGGATACCCTCCGAAGATAACTGTAATATCTAGAATTTTCTCATGAGGTAAGGATCCATTAAATTTCAGTAAAATAATTTTTTTTCAAACTAATGGAAGTAACTAAGGTATTGAGAAAGGGTTTATAAGTGTCTAGAGATTGTTTGATGCTCAAAGATCTAGTTTTTGGAGAAACAACATGAGGTTCACGATTAGCGCTTCACTAAAAAATATTTCACTTTTTCCAACGGGGAAATATCTATTGGTAAAAGTACTTTTTCTATTGGTAAAACGTTTTACCAACATATATGTCCCTATCACTAAACTGTTGGTAAAAAACTTATTTCTAAATGTTTTTGCGATAGATAAAATCATTCTGTTGCAATTATAAAAATACCAATAGATAATATATGTGTTGTTTAAAATGTTTAGAAACAGATTATAATGAATTTTTTTAGTTGGTAATAATATTAGCAACATATAAAATCTATTTATAAATTAAATTTGAATAAAAAATATAATTTTTTATTTATAGTTACATTTCATATTATATTTATTAATTTATCATATATAATAAATCTATTTTAACTATTAAAAAGAATAAAATTTTTACACATGTTGAAAATTAGAAAAAAAACTATATTAACAATGAAATTTAATAAAAAATGAATTAATAAAAATTTTATCCCCCATCAGGATCCATCACAGACATCAATAAAAAATTCATCCCCCCAACACACACCCCCACCCCACAACGACTCCTCCACCACCCATGCCAACAATATCCATCCATGCCACACTAGGGACCATCAATCACTAGTAACCCATCCATGACCTAGGAATAGCGAGATAGCTCCATCTCATCCATGCCACACCAGGGACCAACAACTCATCCATGCCTCAGGACCACCGAGCCAGCTCCAACTCAAATCAATGAAAAATATCTACATGAATTGAAGAAAAAATATAAATAGGTATAAAAAATGATTTTAATAGCGATCATTTGTCATCATCCTTATTGAAATCTCAAGAATCTAGTAACAATAAGTATTCCCATTGGCTCACATCCCCCTCCCATCACATCATTATGTCCATATCTAACATTATGTCCACCAAGCTAAACCTGCAATAAAAAAATCAGAATCACTAATTTCAATTAAGAGTGAAAAATAACCTATGGATACAAACCATTGAGAATGATCCTAATTTCAATTAAGATTGACACTAACTCAAAATTTTATACTCTTGAAAAACTTCATGAAATTATATAATCAAGTAAAGATGATTTCAATTTATAATGACACCTAATTAAATAGCTAGAGAACAATTTAGTGCAATGAAAAACCTTAGGCGCTGAGGATAGAGTTACTAATGTGGTCTTGAAAGAAATTTTCAAATAATATGAATATAATTGGGATATAGATTCAATCAAAGATGAACATGTTCTAGAATCTCCATTATAAATGGAATTGATATTCAATCTAAGATGAAATATAATGTCTTAAAATGTCAAGAGATAAATCTACCAATATCATAGACCAAAACTTTCATAAGTTTTTGACATGAAATGTTTGATACCATGTACAAATTTGACAAAAATACAAAATTAAAAATCATAATTGAAAATATTATATAGTATCAGTAAATTGATAGTAGAATCTGGAAATTAGTACCCGTAATTGGAATTTAGATACTTATATCTGTAAATCTTGATATTCAGGATTATATGATTCATATTTATAATAAAAAACTTTCAATAAAAATATGAAATGAAATAAATAAGATTATATGAAATCAATATTCAAGATCATAAACATTATATTAAAAATTGAAATATAAGAATAAAAAAATTCATCTTCAAATACAGGAACATGAAAAATAAAATTGGAAATTTATAATCAATAACCTATTCTTCAAAACTGGAAACTAGATACATACAATTTTGATGTCTAGTTCACTCAGAACAACATCTATAAAGTGTGAAACCTTTTACATCTATAAACTATATAAGGTGGATGTGCCGACATTGTTCTCTCCCCTAGCCATTGCTACAAATTTCATGGTGTTTGTTGAATGTGTAGCTCACAAAGCAGCAAACCTTAAGGGATATAATTCTCCTGGTTTTCTTATCAACATTACCAGGGATCTGAACATCTTCCCCTAGCCGATATTCGAATTTTGGATGAAAATGTGATTTTTCCCTCAAAACATATTCTGATGGATAGGAAACCGGTCTGCATTCTTGTTACTAGAGCTGCAGGACAAATTGGTTATGCTATTTTCCCCATGATTTAAAGAGGGATGATGCTTGGTGCAGACCGGCTGGTGATACTCTATGTTCTTGATATTGAGATTGATTTAGAGTCTTTTAATGGGGTGAAAATGGAGTTGATGGATGATACCTTCCCACTAATGAAGGGTGTTGTAGCTACAACTGATGTGGGTGAGGCATGAAAGGGAGTAAATATTTCCGTTATGGTTGGTTGCTTCCCTAGGAAGGAATGTATGGAAAGGAAAGATGTGATGTCAAAAAATTTATCCATTTACCTTATGCTCTTAAAAAGTATGTCACACAAAATTGAAAGGTTGTAGTTGTTTCTAATACTAAAAATACTAATGCACTGATCCTTATGAATTTTCACCATATATCCCTGAAAAAAACATTACATGTGTTACTCTACTGGATCATAACTAGGCACTGGTTCAGATCTTTAAGAGATTGGGTGTTTA
This sequence comes from Viscum album, assembly GCA_963277665.1. Classification (NCBI taxonomy): domain Eukaryota; kingdom Viridiplantae; phylum Streptophyta; class Magnoliopsida; order Santalales; family Viscaceae; genus Viscum; species Viscum album. Next base: position 955,197,362 of record OY728128.1, on the reverse strand, counting down.
AGTTTATGATGTTAAGAATGTTATAATATGGGGAAATCACTATTCAACTCAATACCCTAACGTTAACCATGTGTCATGAGGAGAAAATTCTATCATTTAGGCATAAGTTTATGTTCTATAATCGATAATTTCATATAATTTTATGTACAAAAATCTTCCCATGATCTAAAAACTGTGAAAAAACCATAAAAGGACATCAAGGCTGGATTGATGATTATGGATTAAAAGGAAGAATGTGACATCTATAGTGGATTTCACACATTTTACTATAAATATAGATATCCAAGACATTTTTATACATACATACAGAACATACATAAGTTCTATGTAGATATATATAATTAAAACTCTCTAAAATAAAATAGAAAGGTACATAAAAAAACCTCATAAAATCTAATTACAACTTCTTGATGTTTCCAAACAAACTAATTCTTCTGTTGAAGAGGCTCAATAGAATTTGAATTCATACCTAAAATTATATAATAATAATTACCTAAGTTAAAAAATGAATAGATTAAGGGAAAGAATAAAAATGAAAATTAGAAATATAGTTTTTCAAGAAACTCATTTTTTTATACCTAAAACCAAGTAGAATTAGTTTCATTTATTTTGAATGCATAATGTCCTAAAAAAGTGTTTCCTGTCTGAACTACCTGAAGGTGGAATATTTAGTTGCAAAAAACTTATACAAAGAAAATAATCTATTAAAGTCCTGAAGACAACTATAATTGTGTGTTATTTTATTACCATTTCCCTGGTCCTTGTAAAGTGTCAAACAATTAACTCTTTGAATAAAATGAGTAGGGTATAACAAGTATAAAATTCAACAAAAAAATTATTTTCTAGAACTAAAATTATAGTTATGAGAAAATAACAAAGATAGCTAGAAGAACCTCTCATTATGGTTATATATAACCCATGGTCCCAATATAATTTTATTGCAGAAGAAGCTAACATAGGAATGATCATTTTTCATACTTTATATTATATAATAAGAATTACATAAGTAAAAAATGAAGATAATAAGGGAAAGAATATAAACCAATGATAATTATAAATAAAATTGCTAATGGTAGCTTACTTTTAATACATGAAACCAAATAGAAGTAGTTTCACTTCTTGGGAATGGATAATGACCTAAAAAGTGTCTCATTTCTGAACAGCCTGAAGGTGAAATATTTAGTTGAGAAAAACTCATACAAAAAGAATATAATATTAAGGGAATGACAACCACTATATTAATGTGTTATTTCATTACCATTCACCCTGATCCTTTTAAATTTTCAAACAATTAACTCTTCAAATCAAATGAGTATATAAGCACAAGTAGAAATTTCACCATGAAGGATCTTATCATAATTTCCTGGATATATGTTTAAAGGTGGAAAAAGTATTAAGAAAAGGTAAAATGGAAGAATCGCAAATTAGTACAAAATTTGTATGAAATGAACCCAAATTAGAAAAAATAAAGTTAAAAGGGAAATTAAAAATCTTTTAAAATAAAAACTAAAGGATTAAAAAAGCTAAAATGGAAATTAAAAAGTGTTTAGTCAAAATGAAAGAGTCAAAAATCCAAGATAAACAAAAGAAAACTTAGTTAAAAGGAAAATATAATTAGTCAAAATACAATAGTAAAATAACTTAGCCCTATGGAACTAAAGAATCATAAAAAGAAAAATTTTAATTCATTGATGGTGTTAAATTTAGGTATTGAAATGATGTTAGAGCTATAGAATTAGATCCATCTTGTACTATATCATGAAGTAAAACATCAAACACAAAATTACTATGGAATCTAGAGAGAGGATGGAAATTCCCAAAGGTTAAATAAGGATATCTTTGTCAATGTTCTCCAATAATCATAATTTTTTTCAAGATATAAAGTATTTTGTCATAAATTTCACTGTTCTTATAGGTGATGGCAATGATGATAGTCCCTATCAGCCTTGAGTATCAAGAGTCAACTAATCATTATGTTCCATACTAGCACCCTAATGTAGTGCCATACCATCACCCTATTGGACACCACTAGTATGGAGTGCAATGATCATTATCTTTCAATGTATACAACTTCTTCTATAGACCTAATGATATATCATATTGAAAAACATATCATGTTTTACTTTAAATTGACGTTGCAACATTCTGATGATTTCATCCTATGCTGGAATAGAGACCTTAATGCTCACCAACATAAATCAGTCATTAATAGTTGGTCTTCAACAGCATCAATGCTAATAGGATTTCACTTCATGGTTAGGTAGCATATATCACATATTTAATTGTACATTTATTCAGTATTATTTCTCTTTACACTTAAAGCTAAAGCGCTTGTTTGTGGTTTTCTCAGATTTAGGATAATAATCACAACTAGGAACATACATACAAAAGGGGGGGGGGTGTGGGGTCCAATACATAAGGGGAAAACTTTATCCCTATAAAAATGATACCTTTTAGGAAGAATCATAGGGGTTATCATAGTTTGGTAACCCACTTAAAACTTGTCAAATAACACTACTACATGACAATGCGTCAATGTCACTATTCAACATTTTATAGTTGTTCAATGTCTTGGTAATGTTTTCTTGATGAGCATATTGTAATTTAAATTATTTTAAAAAAATAATTGGTTGTAATAAGTGATAGAATTTCTGAAATCTACTCAGAAGGGGTGTTTATTAGAAAGTAACATGATTACCATTGTGAAAAACATGAAAACTGCTATGTATTTAAACTTTGACATGTGTTTAAATACTATGTTAAAATTGTTAGAAGCCTTTGTAATGATTTATTGATGATCATGTTGAATTATAAACTATTTTAAGAAAATAATTGGTTGTAATAAGTGTTGGAATTTAGCCCCATGGGCGCATCCTAGTGGTTGCGCACTGTGGTTGTCTTTTAAAAAGTCTTTAAAAAAAGTGTTGGAATTTCTGAAAACTACCCAGAAGGATCTATTTGGTTAAAAAATTAGAGTATTTGTCTTGTTTAATGTTAAGATGAAATTTTCATGAGTTTAAGGCCGATTAATAGGCATGTTGGTTTTTTTCCTCTTTAATTAATAGTAGTGTAGTAGACCATTCTATTTCTTAAAAAAGTTAATGAAAATTGGTATAAAACATTCTATTTCTAAAAAAAACATAATATTTAAACATTTTAAACAAATTTAATGAAATAAAATATACCTCAATTGGATTATAGAATATCATATTGTGCTTCCTCATATTCCCATTTATCGATTGACCATCTTATCAGAGTTATGTTAGTAATTTCCATGAATAAACCCTATCTGGATACAACAAAAAACAAGTCATCCACATGCATCTCGAAATAGTTTTTGAGTTACATGATTATTAAAATTGAAACATATTATACACGAATATGAGGTGAAATTTATATATTTTAGTTGTTGGTTTCAATAAGAGTCCCATTTACCCATCTATTATGTTTACTTGTTTTTATTCAATTTATTTGGGAATTTTTATTTAGTCATATTCAGGATCTCCATCCATCGAAGGTAGTTGATGTAGAAGTTTTTAGAGGGTACACCTTTAGTAGTGGAACCCTACTTTGAATGCAGCTCAACTAGTTAGTGCTGCGATAACATAACAAAAGAACTCAAAAAGTGCATGTAATTTACTAAAACCATGTTTCATTTAAATCTAATACATGATTTGATAGAATCTATGTTTGCTTCCAAATAAATGAAAACATACTAGTAAGGTCATATAATCACATCACTGATACCAATTCTAATTAAATTTGAAAGTAATAAACCTGCAACCCATGGAAAATCATAATTTAAAAATTTATAGGGGAGTCACAATAACAAACACCTAAATGGATAGAGATCAAAAATCAAGCAACAAAGAAATTTGATCTTGCGAAGCAAGGAACCATGAGAGTTTTTGAACCATTTATGTGTGAATTTAATGATCAAATAATGATTATAGTTAACATTTAGAGATAAAATACATAAAAAAATTTAACAATTTCAGAAAATGTGAATGGTTAGTATAGAATTAAAAAAATGATATAGAAAAACATGAAAATAAAAAAATCAGATGAGGTGGAGGGATTTGGGGGAAGGATGTGGGTTTAAGTGATGCAATTAAATTTAGGAAATGAAGTTACCCACAGTACTAGAATGTGGGTTTAGTTGATTATTTGAACAACATGAAACCTTCAATGGTGAATCTAGGCATGTAAAACCCTAATGTGTTTGTATGTTGTGAAAAAATAGTGAAAATGAATTTTCCAAGCCACCAATGGGTGTAAATGTAAACTGTGGGTACCCTTAACATAGGCATGGTTCATAGAATTGGCTGGTCAAAACATCGTGACCTTATTATCATCACTTTTGTTCTCCTATTGGCTGTGGATTGATGAGGCAGACATCTCAAATTATACAAAAACCCTAAAAAAACATATTTGGATCTACATCGGCAAACAGTAAACCATCCGCTAAAAATATATCAGGTATTTTGAGGGGTTAGAGGGATTTGGGATTGACTAAAGGAGGAAAGTTTGAGAGGGAAATCTTTTCAAGGTGAAGGGATGAATTTTCAATCAACCTTACCTTACTAGAAGTTAATTAGAGGAAGCCATCCGATTAGGGTTTCAAGCCGTTCAATTCGGTGGGTTGAATACACTAGGAGAAGGCTGAGTTGATGATTGGTCAAGGAAGAGGTGATGATATAATGGAAGTTTAGGGATCCTGATAACTTATGGGAGAGGGGATGCTGAACTTGTGGGAATAAGAAGAAGATTTTGGTGCTTTTTGTGGGGAGAAGAAGGGGAATCGATAGGGTTTCAGGTGTACATATTGGAGGAGAAGAAAGGGAGTCAATGCCACTCACTAGGGCGTGGATGGAACTGGAAGAAGATGATTTTGGTGCCGCTTGAGGTTGGATTTAAGCAGAAAAAACCATCATGGAGAAGATTCAGTAACGCGATAGATAGAGCGTGTGCGTGGGTGAATTGCAGAGTATCACATAAGCTCCCATGGATTAAAAAATAATATTTTTTTTGTAAAATTTAATATATAAAATATTAAATTAAGCTAATTAAATGAAAAAATATGACAAAAAAATAAAATTTCAATATGTTACTAATTATTTAATTTATTGTTTTATAATAATTATTAAATTTTACAAAAATTAATATATTTGTTTTATAATATAAAATAAAATTTCAATTATGTTTATAATTGTTAATTATGTTTTATATCAATTATTTATTACATATATTTCAATTATGTTTATTAAATTTTTTATTGATTATCTTGTTTATATTTATTATGTTTATAAAATTCAAATATCATAATGATTTTAATTTTTTATATTTGGTATTTAAATGTTTATTAAATGTAAAGAATTATAAAATAAAACCACTATTGATACTTAAAGATAATTCAAAATTAAAATAAATTAATGATATATTTTTAATAAAACTATAAATATTGACTTTCGCCATAAAAATAATAATCTATGTAAAAAATTGGTTTCCTTTAATTGATTATTATCATTGAATGGTTTATTATAACATATTTTATTTATGATAAAGTATTTTCTATTAATGGTTATTATTAATAATAAATTCAAGTGTTGGTAATTTTTTTGGTAATAGTATGATAAAGCAATAAATTTAAATATTGGTAAAAGATTTGTTGGTGTTAAACGATCAATACTAACAGATAGATCTATTGGAAAAAATAACTGGTGGTGCTTAAAATCAAAACCAATAAAACATAATATCTATTGGAATTGATCATTTTTACCAACAAATATATTATCTTACAATACATTTCTGTTGGTATAAGTCATTTTTTTGTAGTGCATGATTAATAGTAACCGTGCATCTCAAATGTGCGACCAATATATAGAGAAGCATGGCTTTATAAACTATATGAGGGAGGTTGCATGACTATGTGAAAAACTATAGAGGAATTGCAGAGGGGACCACCAAGGACTACACAAGGTTTTCTAAACCATGCACCTAGCCCACACATTTAGTGCCACTTAGGTAGTTACCCCACATGGTTAGCATAAAGTTTGTCCAAAACATGTGACCAAACCACACAAACCATTAAATAAGTGTAAAATTACCATTTTGGACCTCTTCATTTATAACTTTTAAGCTCACTTTTGTTTCTTCTCCCTGTACAACACCTCCCACATCTAAAGCTCCTCTCCTCCTCCTTCCTAAGCTTTGAGCCTCATCCCTCATATGACCTCATAATCATTCACCATCAGATGCATTGGATAGATAATAGTATGATCTTCAATCCTATTCCTTCCATCCTTCATTTATATCACCCTCATGAATTCTATTTCTAGGTGAGAAAATAATTTTTTATTTTCAGGGTATTTGCCTATTTAATCAATTTTTCACATTCTATCCTAATTTAAAGGCTATAAATGTATGAGGACAATACTAACCATTTAAGGTAGGTGGTTTAGTTCCTTTCCCATAAAGTCTTTATGTTTATATCATGAACCACTGCGCAGTATGCCAGAACTTCCATGCGATGCCTTATAAATGTCAAATTAATTAAATGAAATGATATAACCTTACTTAGGGTAGTCTTAAAAACCCAAGTCACCATCAGAGGATATCCAACTTAATATAATCCACTCCTTAGTTCTAGTTTCCTTTAAAGTCCCTAATAATTATTCCTTATAATTAAATCAAACAACCAATTGTGGTGTGTTGAGTTGGACCAATTAAATAAGGTGTATTTTTGAATTAAACTAGGCCATGTGTATAGGCCTTGACCCTTCTTGTTATAGATTTACCTGTACTTATAAATGTAATTAGCCAAATCAACTTAAGTGTATTGTTTAAATGTTATGGGTTTAACACTAACCATGAACATTATTTATGTCATACCAAGAGAGATACAAGGGTTTCAATTCAGAATGCCTTGTATAGGCTCATCGAGCATAATAATTAGAATTTTATAAATGAATTATAACCCACAGGGGGAGATACATGGATTTTTTATAGAATACCTTAGACAGGTTTTCCGGGCTGAATCCTTCTTATTACCCCATGAGTGATACCTAGTTCTCTAGTGGATTACCTTGGTTGGTCTTAGTGGAAAATGCTATTGTGCCATGCCAAGAGTGATACCTGGTACCCTAGGTGATATAAAATGGATGGTCTTAGTGGGTTATACCTTTATACCATGCCATGAGTGATGCTTGTGTTATTAAATGGAATTACTTGGACAAAATCCTATGGTGATGGATTTTATAGTGCTCCCGAAGTGATACCAGGGTTCCTTTTTACAAAATTCCTTGGACAGGCTTAGGATGAAAATTAATAAAATAAATTGATGCGACTACCAATTCAAAGAAAATTCTTGGAGTCAATATACACTTTAATTATATGACAGATTAGTTATACTTCCTCTATAAGCACATATTTCATGAGTATCATGAAACATCTTGTGATTATTCATGGATGCCTTGGTTTACACCTTAGGTCCTAGATAACTTTGTAAATATATGTAAATATATAAATATATGTTCATATGTATATGATGTATATATATACAAACATGGTTATATATATATATATATGGGGTGAAACCAGTCAGATACATTCCATCTTAGGCCAAAGTGGGCAGAACCAGTCGGGTGTCCCATGGGGAACCCAGACTGATGTGCCTTATTTTTTTACTATTAGAAATTGATTATTACCTACACACTACTCATTTTATATGAACATACTGGATAGTTCTTAACACTTTTGGTGGTGTCCTACTGAGTATATTTCACACCCTATTCAGGATGTAGATTGGTACTTGAACAAACTTTATAGATGCAAGTAGGGACAAAGGGGAGTATCGAGATCTGGATGCCTAATCTTCTATACTAGGATAGAGTATGGGAGAAAAGAACTGAGATTATTATAATGATACTATTGGAGATAGTTTTTGATAGTTTTTTATTTTTTATAGCATGTTGTATATTCCTATAGCTCTGCTTCTATGTATTACCTTTTTTTATAGAATATATACATGAAATAATTTTGTATATGATACTGGTTCAGTTTCTTCTTCTTTTTATTATATATGTATGGATCATTCTTCTGTAGTTCATTTATTATACGTTTTATGGTTTATTTTTCTTGTATACCACTATGATTTACTCTGATCATGAGGATATATTCTCTCCACCATACTATCATAGTTTTTTACTACTAGTTGGAAGCCTCTGGTATATAGGGAGTCACACTTGTAGTTATGTGGCCAATGAGGTTCAATTACTTATGAGTGAACCATGTTTGGGATGTTACAAAGTGGTATTAGAGGATCATTTCTTTTTTTTATTACTATTTTGGGTTATTAGACTAGAGACTAGGAACATGTCAAGAATTGGTCATGAGCCTATGATTGGGAGTAGCTAACCCTCATATAGGGAAAAGCCAAATTACCTAGGGTGGGAAATGTTGTTATGGTTTTTTCTTATTATAGTAACACTGATTTCACCATTGGGTGACACACATGATTTGTGGAATAATTATTGTTATTATTATATTAGGTTTTCTTTTTTTCCTTTAGTCTAGTATAAAAAGGAGGTATGATTTCATGCATCATAGTAGGCACTTAAGGATTCACATTTCATGAATATACCATGGTATATCTATATTATTGTGTGTATTTCCTACTGCATATTACTAGTGCCATGATTGTAATATTTGAAATTTTTTTAACTCTTCCTACAGGGATATAATAATTAGATTAATTAAAGTGTATACATCAACTTAAAGGTGTTTTCTCATATATCTTAATAGTGGAACCTTAATTAACCAATTATTCCATGTTTGAGTCATGAATCACTGGTCACATGGGATGAAATGTTAATTGATTTATATTATTGGAATTCCAATTATAATTTATGAAGCATGTAATTCTATAAATTGGGAATGATGATTCATCTAATAAAATCAATTTGTACGACCTGTTATATCCTAATACTAGATGTAAAGGTCAGGTCATAGTTACATGATGTTCCAATTGAAACTTATAAAGCTTATGCCTTTATAAATTGGGAATATTAACTCATATAACTAGACCAGAATATTTTTTAAACATATTAATGAGTAAAAACTTAAATGAAGTTTAAATTACTAAATAAAATGGTCACCATTAAATGGGGAAACCAATTTCAATGTAAATGGTTTTTTACTATATGACTTAAAATAGACACTCTATATACTGGGACCTCTGTATTATAGAGTGAGACCTTAACCATAACCTAACCTTAGTAGTGGACAGTAGGGAGTGTATCCAATTATTCTTTATGTTCTTATATGTCATCTAAACCTTAGTTTATGTTAAGGAAGATGGGTTGAATCTTATATAGTAAGGTTTTCTAGACTTAATTTCTTTGTATCTTGAAATATATTCTATTATTAATTTCTATTTTGAGGTGTGCTGTTGGAATTTGTAGAGACATTCCACCATAATGACCTCAGGTCATTTTCGAAGAAGGTGGTGATGACCATGCTCTTGAGGTGGTGGTCCCTGAACCACTAATATTACCTCATGTAGTGCCTCATGTAGTGCCTCATGTGATACCTCCTATTCCTAATATGGGAACTGATTCTTAGTTCTAAGAGGGTTTTATATGAATAGTACATTGTATATAGGGATACCCATGACCTACCCCTACTATGTAAGAGTTGACCTAAGAATTACAATAACAACATCCACCCACTTTGTTGAGTAATGGTGGACTCCATTTAGCTGAGTCATGGATAAAGGAAAAGTTTTCCATATTTGAGAATTTGGACATGCCTCTAGAAAATAGGATCAAGCTGACAAATTATATGCTTTATGATTATTATAAAATATTGTAGGATGTTATTACCTAGGATGATTTTCCTTATGGTATGGCTTGGAAATATTTATGATATCCTTTTATGATTACTTCTTCCCTCATATGATGAGAGAAAATCATGATATGGAGTTAAAGACCTACAATGGGGTGCTATGTTTGCGATAAAGTATTAAGATCATTTCACCAAGCTTTATCACTTTACACCGACACTTACTAGTGAAGATTTGATGATAGTAAGATGCTTTTAGGATGTGCTTATGCATTCCATCTGATCATAGTTGAATGTATTTTAGTTGAACAACATTTATGAGATAGTAAACCAAGATCCCATCACCGATTGAAACCTGAGAGAAGATTATGTTATAGGATAGGGTGGTTAAACACCGATACATGGAATTAGTTCTTCTAGTGGCACGAAACATCAATTTGAGGCTTCTTGTTGAGGTAGTGGAATTCATATGGCATGCACAAATATTTATGTTGTATGTTGCCTATGTGGGAGGATGATCCTTAAAAAGACAAAGTGTGTGAAGAACCCGATTTAGTGTAGATATTGTTGAAATTTTTTTTACCTTCGTCATTTTTTGAAACTTTCCCTCTAGTGCCTATTGAGAAATGATTTGCATTGACTCCACATTCAAGTGTACGGTCAACTGTCCCATGTTAGGAGGGTAGACAAAGTACTACTGATTGATTAGTCTGAGATGGTACCTATGGCTGAGGTAGATATGATTAGATATGTAGTTTTAGTAGGGAGGGCCTACTCAGGGTAGTTAGGTTGTATATCAATGCTATGGATCAGGCCAGTTACATGAAGTGTAGCCTATACCAGAGAAGCAGAGCGCCATACCTTCTATAGTTCTAGGTACAATTCTAGTAGCCTCTACTTTAGTATCTTCCATATTTGATATAGTAACGTCACATTCTTTCATATTTATGGATATTATGGAACATATGGGCCTATAGATAGAGTACTTATATGGTGTCATGGCTCTCAACACACTATTTGGGATCTTATTTGAGAGAGTACACCAATGTTAGTAATTCCCCCTTGAGATAGGTGGTCATCTTTTTTGTTTGGAACATCTTTATCCTTGAGATGATGATATTTGATGTCATACTCAGAATGGACTAGTTAATAACCTATCACGATAAAACTTATTTATATCATTAAACTATTTCCTTCACATCACCCAAGGGTGGTACTTTTATTCACTTGGTAAAATGGGATGTTTAGGTGGGTCAAGATGCACTTGAGAATCATGGGTTTGTTGGAGTAATATCCCATCTTACTAGTCCTTTTATGAGTGATCATAGGACACAATGTATTGATTTCCCTCCTATAGTGGACCATTTCAGGGATTCCTTCCTTGATTTTTTGTGTTACCTTCTATAAAAGAGGTTGAGTTCACTATTGATAAAGTGTTAGGAGAAACACAAGTTTCAATTACTCCTTATAGGATGTCACCTACCGAGATTTAAGAACTCAAGAAGCAGTTAAAGGACTTGGAATCTATGTGTTTTATACAACCCAGTACTTCACCATGGGGTTCTCCAATTCCTTTATCGAAGAAGTCAGATGGGAACTTTAGGATTTTCTTGGAATACCATCGGTTGAACCAGCTTATGGTCAAAAATCAGTATCCACTGCCTCACATAGATGACCTATTTGATCATCTCTGGGGAGCTTGAGTTTTCTCTAAGATTTATTTAGACTCATTATATCTCCAAGTGTGTACGAGACCGTCATACATACCATGTAAAACATTCCACAAAATATATGTATTTTATGAGTTTTTTTCATGTCGTTCAGTCTCATGAACAAACCCTCAGTCTTCATGGCCTTGATAAATAGAGGTTTCCACCCATATTTGGATTCATTTATTATACTCTTCATGGAATATATCTTAGTGTATTCTCATACCGGAAATGAAAATTCCAAAAAAATTAAGATCAAACAGAATACATTGAGAGATAACCAGTTGTATACTAATATCATCAAATGAAAGTTTTGTATAGATAAGTTTCACATCTTGGGATACATTATCTTTAAAATAGAACTATAAATTGACCCAAAAAAGGTGATAATTATAGTTTCTTGGGAGCATCCCAAGAATGTATTTGATATACAAAGTTTCTTGGGAATGGATAGGTATTATAGGAGCTTTATTTAGGATTTATCACATATTGAAACACTACTCAGTATCTTTACCAAAAATGTTTTAAATTTTACATGGTTTGAAGAATTTGAGGAATCCTTTCAAGTATTGAACGAGAGACTGAATTTAGAACAAATCTTTATTATTACAAACTTGGGTAACAAATATATAGTTTATTGAGATGCTTCATGCATTGTCTTGGGAGAAGTTATGTTGTACGGAGATCGATTCATGGCATACAACTCTTAGTATTTGGGGCATCATGAGCATAATTAAATGATGCATGACCTTGATTTTGTGGTTTTGGTTCATGGCTTGCATTGTTTGAGGAATTACTTACTGGGAGAGTGTTTTGTGGTTTATATAGATTAAAAAGTCCTCATATACATCTTTAAAAAATTTTACTTGAATCACATATAGAGAAGGTGGGTTTAATACCTACATTTATTTTATTTTGATATTTTCTATATTCATGGAAAGGGAAATGCAGCGGCTAATGCACTGAGTCAAAATACTTAGAAAAAATATGTGTAAAAAGCCAATGGTGAGTGGTATTTTATGGATATATTTTATGAGATGCATATGGAGGTTCATGAGCACCATAGGTAGCATATTTTAGCATCCTTGGTAGTGAAATATTCTCTTCTAGAGTGATACAAAATGACATAGATTTATGATCATGAGGGATTAGTACTAAGGGAGAGTGTCTTAAGTGATGGCCAACCACTTGGATGGGTTATTTATGAGGATGACATTCTACACATTCATGGGTGTGTATGGGTGAATGCAGACATAAGAGAATAATTGATGTGGGAGTTTCATGCCTCTACTTGGGAGGTACACACTGGACTCACCAAGATGTACCATGACGCATTCCACTAGTATTTTCATCCATGTATGAAGAGGTAGATTTCAGGTTTTATTACATAGTGTTACACCTATCAGTCGGTGACTCCATAGAACCAACAACCTCCTAGAATTTTATAGCCTCTATCCATTCTAGAGTGGAAATTGGATGACATCACTATGGATTTTGTGACTATCATACAGAGATCCCCTCTAGGTAGTGATGAAGTATTGGTTATCATTGATAGGTTGATAAAGGTTTCACACTTTATACCTATCAAAGAGACCTTTTTAGTGGATGATATTGGGAGGATTTATGTCTGTGAGGTTATATGCCTTCATGGTGTTCCCCATTATCTCATATTGTAAAGGGATAATTTGTTTACATCACAATTATAGAAAGGGTTGTAGAAGGAACTGGACTCATAGGTTATTCTGAGTACCACATATCACCCATAAAATAATATCCAGTTAAAGTGTTAGAAACTAATAAGAATTGGTATTTCCATGTGTTATGTATTGGATTTATTGTCAACCCTATCACTGAAAAACCTGGTGAGTTGGTTTTTTAGATGCGGTGCTTCCATTAATATGGTGTGGTGAAGCATGTTGGATTTTATATTCACCATGTCAAATACAACATGAGATGGTAATTTTCCTAATAGAGGGAAAGTGGTGGAGTGCAAGAACCAATGTGTGACCCCAAAATACTGATCATGATAATACCAATAGATGAGATGAATCTATCGAAGAAAGTGGAGCACTTAGATAGTTCTACATCATGAAAATATTATTTTTGGAGTTCTAACACATTTTTTTGACAAGGTTTATTAAAAAATTTCCAAGATAGTGGTATGGAAGCATTGAAACTGGTACATAAAGTTGCATGTACAAGGTGGTGTCGATTCCTAGTGTTTTCCAAATTTTTGTGGTAGAGAATTTGGAGGAAGGGAAAAATTTCATAAAAGATAAATTTAAAGGACTAAATCATGAAAATATGGAAAATTCATGGAATTTGTGAAAGTTCGGTACTGTAAAGTTTTTTAGATTCTTGAAAGAATATTTCATGAATGACTGCTGAGACATGGAAAAAATATAGTAAGTTATGAGATTACAAGAAGTTTTATGAATGGAAGAAAAGGAGGTAATTTAAAAAATTATGAGAGTTTATTGAAAGGAAAAAATGTGTTATGTTAAGTGATTACAAGAAGTTTTGAAAATGAAAAAAGGTAGTAAGTTTTTTGATAATAAAACATTTTGTGATTGGAAAATTTCCCGAAAGTTTTTCCAAAATAAAGATTTTTGTGAATAGGTATGAAGAGTTTCTAAAAAATGTGGTGGTGAGAGAGAATTTTTAATAAATGGGAAACGACATCTATAAACATGTTACTACCCATCTCATTTTAATTAGTAAGACTTATTGAAGATCCAAAGGCTATTAATTCATGAAAGGGTTTCATGATGGTTTTCTTGCATGAATGATTCATATAAACATATGCTCTGTGAAGAAAGAAATTGTGTCAATCTGACCAATGGGTTTCATTAAGTTTTATAAATCTTTGTGAAAGGATGATATTTTTTTGAAATAATGTGAGTTTTATGAAAGTATGAAGTTTTTTGAACAAGAGGAAAGTTTTGGAAAAGTGGTGAAAAGATTCTATATAAGTGTTAAGTTTCACAACATAGAATTTTATTGGCACTTATTAAGGACTTTTCCAAAGGAAGTTGGTTTTCCTTTAAGAATAGTTCAACATGAAAAGTGAAGCTGCTTCAATGGTGATATTCATAGCCAGTTTGTGAAAGAGTAGAGTAAAGATCAATGGAAAGTAATCAGTGCATAAACTATCTGAAAATGATTACATGTATTGGCCTATGAGCCAAAAATCATTCCCTTTTAAAGTAGTGAGAAAAGGAAGAGGAAAAATAGAGTTACCCTTGGGTGGTAGTGATCAATACCTTAAATTTTTTAAATTTAGTGAGCCTGACATAGAGTGACCACATCCAAATCATTATATCCACAAGACTAGTGAAGATTAGTGGATTGTGGCACATCGACACAACATCAGCATGTGCTCCTTGGATGTATCCCAGTGTGGGTGAACCAAGTGAAATTATTATGTCTTGTATTATTGTTTTATTATATTTTATAGGATGAAAACCATCACATCTGAATTGAGAGATCATCAGTCTTAACTGAATAAGGCTAAGATAATCACACAAGTTAATTAGCTTATCATGCAACTGGGGAACACAAGAGTGACCCTAATAATAAGTAAGGTAAATATCAGTTAATACATTGAGAGTTTCATAGGTATATAGGGAAACATGAATGTGTTTCATACCCTAATTCTACCCCTCTCAAGGATTTCCCCTGTGGGTCCAACACTAAGCATACTATATGGGTGTTAGAGAACATTCTTAGGGAACACATCCTTGATTTTGGAGGTTTCTGGGAGAAAAACCTACCTATCACTAAATTTTCTTATAATAATATCTTTTAGGAAACTATTCATATGACTCCATATGAGGAACTTTATGGTAGTTCATACCATTCATCCTTATACCAGTTAGAGGTAGGTGAGGCGACACTATTGTCACCTCATCTCGTTTATGAGACATCAGAGCTGGTGTAGCTTTTCAAAAAGACTATGGATATAGATCAATCTAGGAATATGTATTATACTGATAATCTTCACCTACCATTGGTGTTAAAGGTAGGAAATTAGGTCTTTTTGTGATCTTAACCAAGATTGGTTCATACAAAAATTCAGAAATAAGGAAAGATATCGCCTCATTAGGTCGATCCTTTAGAGATATTAGAGAGAGATTTGATGGTATCCTATTTATTAGCCTTAGCTTATAGGTATCAAGATATGTTAAATTCCTTCCATGTATCACAACTTCACTATTATTATTCTGAACATTATGATTCTTTTTATCTTGAAGTTATTGAGCTGAAAGATGATGTTTCTTTTGAGGAGAATCCTATTCGTATAACTGACCGAAGCCCAAATGCTCTTTGAGATAGGTTGATACCTATATTATGGTTGATATGGATGCATGGACATGTACAAGATGAGATCTAGTATAGAGAGGCTGATGTATGTTCTAAGTGGTCAGAACATTTCCTAGATAACGATTTACCACCCTCGAAAGGTAAACTTAGTGATGAGTTGTCTTAAAGAGGGGTGGTTGTAACATACATAATTTATTAATGAGGTAAGAATAATTTAAATTTTAGTAAAATAATTTATTTTCAAACTAATGGAAGTTCCTAAGGGATTGAGAAAGGTTTTGAGAGCGTCATGGGCTTTTTCAGAGCCCAGAGCTCTTGTTTTTTGAAAAACTACATGAGGTGCAAAATTGGTGCATGGTTAGCAGTAACCGTGTGACTCAACCATGAAACCCATATATAGAGGATCATATATTGATAAATCATGCAAGGGAGGTTTCATGAACATGAAAAAAACCATAGAGGAATTGCAGAGGTGACCTACATGGGTTGTACATAGTTTCCCAAATCACGAGTCTCATTTAATAAGGGTAAAGTTTTACTTTTCCACAAATTAAATTATACTTTTTCACCTAATTTCTTTAATCTCCTTGAAAAAAACGTCCCACATCTAAATATTCTCTTCTTCCCCTTCTTAGGATTTGAGCCTCCTCTGTCATACGACCCCAAAATTTCTTACAATCAGATGTGTTGGATAAGTAATAGAAATATCTTAAATCCTATTCCTTCCTTAATTCATTTATCTCTAACTCTGGAATTCTATTTACCAAATCTAATATTACATATTTTTATGTTATTTGTCTATTTTGTCGATTTATCCCATTATATCCCAAGTTAAAGGCTAGAAATGGATGATGAGAGTACTAACCATCTAAGTTAGGTGGTATAGTTCTTTTTTATTAAAGTCTTGATGTTTATATCATGCGACATTGTTCCACATGCATGACCCTCCAAAAAACTCCTCATAAATGTCAAATTAATTAAATGAAATAACATCTCCTTACTTATGGTAGTCTTAGAAACCTAATTTACCATCCTAAGATGTCAAACTAAATGTAATAAACCCTTTAGGGTGAGATTCCTTTAAAGGCTATGATCCTTATGCCTTGGAATTAAATTAAAACACTAATTGAGGTGTGTTGAGTTGGACCATGTAAATGAGGTGTATTTTGAATTAAACAAAATGAAAATGGAAGGACATGTGTATAATCCATTATCCTTCCTATTATCACTTGAGTTATCCTTGTAAAACAAATTAGAAAAACCTTCTTAATTGAATTGTTTAATTGGTATTGGTTTAATACTATCCATGACAATTATCCATGTCATGTTGAGGGTGATATAAGAGTTTCGATTTAAAATGGATTGGAATTTTCCATTGAGCATAATAATTAGAAGTTTATAAATGAATTATGACCCATCAGGGTTAATGAATAGATTCTTTTATAGAATACCTCATATGGTGTTACTGGGCGAATGCATTCTTATTACACCATAATCGATACCTAGTTCTCTAGTGGATTACCTTGGAAAAACTTAGTGGGAAATGATACTATACCATTCCATGAGTGATACCTGGTACCCTAGGTGATATACTATGGATGGGCTAAGAGGGTTATGACTTTATACCATTTAGTGAGTGATACATGGGCTCTTATATGGAACACATTGGACAAACTACTACAGTGATGGGATTTATTATAATCCAAGAGTGATATATGGGTTCCCTTTTATAGAACGCCATGGATGGGATTAGTATTAAAATTAATTAAATCAATTTACATGACTTTCAAGTTAAATAACATCATTGTAGTTAGTCTATGATTTACTTATATGATGTCCTAGTTACACTTCCTCCATAGGCACACATGCCATGAGTATCATGGAACCTCTTATGATTATGTATGGATGCCTTGGGTTTACACCTTGATTCCAAGGTAAATGTTCACACACACACACACACATATATATACATATATGTTTGTACGTAAATGATGTATATATATACATACAAATGTGACCCCAGTCAGAGATATTTTAACTTAGGTCGAAGTAGGTAGTACTGATCGAGTGCCCTGTGAGGAACCCACACTAAAGTGTGTTATTTTATTTACTATTATAAATTAATTATTACCTGCACACTTCTCATTTTATATGTAGAGACTACTTATTTATACACATCATTGGTAGTGTTCTACTGAATATATCTCACACTCTGTTTGGACTACTGATTGGTACCCAAACAAACTTTATGGATGCAAGTATAGAAAAAGGGAAGAATCCAACTTTGGATGCCTGATCTTATATACTAGGATGATGTATGGGAGCATAAGACTGAGTTTATCATCATGATACTGTGAGAGATAGTTTTTGGTATTTTTTTATTTTATATAGCATGTTATATATGCCTGTTTCTCAGCTTCCATGTATTCCCTTTTTATATAGCATACAGACATGACATCATTTTGTCTATGTTATTGGTTATATTTCTAATTGTTTATTATATATACATGGATTATGCCTTTTCATTTCATTTATTATACCATTTCCTCTACTTTAATTATATACCATTGTGATTAACTCTGATCATGAGGGTATAGTCTCCCCACCATACCATCATAGGACCTCACTTCTAATCAACATCCTCTAGCATATGAGGAGGCATTCTTGAGGTCATGTGGTAAACTAGGTTCAGTTACTTAAGAGTAAACCGGGTCTAGTAAGTTATAATAATATTCAATATAGTATTTATGATTTATTAGACAATATATGCTGAAAATTTAATCAAGAGGTTTCATATTGATAACAAAAAAATCCTAGATAAGTTCAATATCTGATAGAGAGAAAACCCAAGAGGTACAAAAAGGAGCCTATTGTCTCTTCATCCTGAAGGGAATATTAATATCCATCACATAATAAAAAATCACTTTTTGAATAATTAGTAGGTTTATAATATGAGTTGGTATAAATGGGTGAGATGCACGAGTATCAAATAAAGTTGTCACTAAAGAAGAATCTATAGTATTGGTACCTCTCATTGTCACAAGATCCACATCAACTTCATCAGGAGAATATTCCACTATATGAAGAAGATTCATTTTGGATGCATATGGATATAAACCATTAGTTATTGAAGTATTTGATTAAACTGAAATACTCTTAGGTGTTTATTATCCCTTGCCACTATGTGAAGTAGAAAAGATATAGAATAACTTCTACATGTGTTATGAATGACCCCAAGAACTATAGATCATTGGTTCCTAAATATAAAAATATTTGAAATTACCAACCTTGCCACTCTAGAATCATGTTATAGGTCCACTTTAATACACCATATGAGGTCTAGATGATGCCTGTTATTGAGATATACTACAAGACTCGTAATTTTTTCTCTTTCCTTTAAAGGAATTAACATAACTACCACTAGGAAGAAAGGGAAATCTCATATACCCTGGCCTACCAGCCAGATCAAGCTCAACCATCAATGCTCTATCTATAACAACAACATAAGAAGTGATCTTAATCATGAAAAAATGAGATGAAACATCGTATCAAATACCCATATAAAACCTTCAAGCCTTCAATTTCTCATTTATCACTACCTTAGAAGATAACTATACAATCTCAAAAAAATGGTTCGCATACTATGTCATAGTATTGTCACCCTACTGGAGGTTAAGAAACTCCATGTACTTCACCAATACCATAGACTCTGGATATAACTAATTGGTGATAAGAACTCTAAAATAATTCCACTCCAATCCCTCATGTTTCTTTTTTGTCATCATAGAATCCTACCATATCATTCTCAGCCCTTGAAGCTTAAAGGTAACACACATCATCATTATAGATTCTAGAATTTATAAGAACTAAAAAAGTAGATTAATATCTTTCAATCAATCCCCAACCAATAGAGGATCATTAGAGACTTGAAAATCTGGTGGTTTCTAACGAAGAAACTCTTGATAATGATTATGAGATTCATCTATTTGTGGTTTCACTACGAGTTCCAAAGTGGGAATGATTTCAGGTACCTATCCAAGATCATGGACAAAAAACACCACTATCTCAACAAGATTCTAGTCTACTAGAGGATTCCACTATTGTGGTTCACAAGCAGCTTCCTCCCGTGGCCTATTAAAATGTATTCTAAGAGGTATATTGCTACAAAAAATCAATAAGGAACACTAAAACATCAATAAGGATATAAATATCATCATCTCAATCAAGAGTTACAAGGAAAATTAATTCCTTCAATAGAATTCAATATTGGGATTTTTCAATAAACTCACATCAGGAGGGGAAATACTAGAATAAGATAAAAACACTCCTCAAATAAAATTTTCCCTAAATGAACATAGTTACTTAAGGCTCATTATGATGAGAGATAACCATAAATTCAATCACAAATACCTCTTAAGTCCTAACATTCCTGCCTCCTTTAAACTAGGACAACCCAACTACATGAAAACTTTAAGGAAAGATGCACAACCTACACCTTTTATAACACATTTTCATGAACCAACCTAAATTAATTGGTACCTTAATACCCAATCTAGTCATTTCATAACTTGAAGGGCTTACCTGATACCCGTTGGTTAGTGAGTACCACCCAAAATCATACAAGAATAAATTGGTAATGATTTTTCCATAAAATTGTGAAGATAAAACATAAAAGAAGTTATGTCAACACTCTTCATGGAGAATGTTCCAAAATCAAATAACAAAAATAATCCCAAAACAACACAACATCTATCAAGATAAAATCTCAAACATATCCCATGAAATAGGTGGATCACATCTCCCCCAGTCACCTCCATCACTCTCGGTCCCAAGGATCAAGAACATATACCTCCTAGAAGAGGCACTTTCACTATACTTGAACTTGGATTAATATAATATACAAATTCCCAAAGGAAAAGTTAGGTGTAAGATAAAAAATCTAGTATGGTCTCATCAAGTGTTCCATAAATAATAGAATAACAATAAACCATTTATTCTTTAAATTTAAATAAAACTAGGCATAATGACATTTACACATGTAAAAAAACATGATTTCAACTAAAAAGGATGACATCTATATCAAAACAAGCTTAAATGAAAATTTTAAATAAAAAATTTATATAAAATAGTTTTCATGAATAAAAGAGTTCATAATCAATAACATGTAATCATAAAATCTAGAATATCATAACACTATATAATAATCCCTATGGTACATTAGTTTATAATTATAGGATCCCCACACATCTCAATCATTATCACAGATCAAGATAGGTGTGAATAAATAATCAATATACACCCAAATAGGGGACCCCATAATGGGAAATCTATCAACACCCAAATAAGGAATCCCATTATTGAAAATCATGATGAACTTGATTTTTGTTTGTATTTTCATTATATATCCATTTATCAGGATTTAGAGTCCTAGAATGCTTATCCCAATTACCACTAACTTCCAAGGATCTCATTTTCTTTCATCAATAAATCAATTAATCAATGAAAAATAAATCATTTAAAATAAATTAAAAATATAATTTCCCAACTTTAGTTTTCAGCATACCTTTCTCATTTCAAAAGTAAATCAAAGGTTTTAATCAATTCATGAGTTTTCAAAACATCTTTCAATTTAATCGATTTATCTTAAGAATCAAAATTCAAATCATTTCATCAAATCAATTTAAAAATAAAGCCATCAATTTTCTTAAATCAACCCAAAAATTTCAATTAAAATGAAATTTGAAGTTTTCATAATTTACATTCCCTTTTAAAAATAAAAAATCAATAATTTAAAATATAGGTTTTTAAATCATTTAAAAATACAATTAAAATTAATTAAGAAAATTAGGGTTTCAATTGTAGTATAAATCCTTGTGGAATCACATAACTTTAATCAAGGGATCAAATCATCACAACATTATTAGTGGGATCTTAAAACAAGGAAACTAGGTGTATAAGATCAAGAAAACAAGACTAGAATCAAGATCCATCAAAAAAGATATTAGATATATCAATATAATTATGATATATCACTATTTAAGGAGGATAGAAGGATATTTTGGAACAAAACACATGGGAGGAGATTTACTTATCAGAAGGAGATCCAACGAGATCACCAGTTCTTTGATCCACAAATAGAAGAGGTTAAAGGAGTCAAAATCACCTCTCAAGAGTCTATAAAGTCTATGGAATTGATTTATGGTTGAATGGTGGTGTTTAGAATCCAAAACAGGGTTTCCTATATTTTTAATTTATTTTTTTAGGGAAGTTAAAAACCGGGTGCATAGTTTGTCAGAGAGGCCACATAGTTAGTAGTAACCATGCACTCCTACTAGAATTCTAGATGGGGGGCACAGTTTAGAGGCATGGTTAAACTAACCACTAACCAACTATACAAAACCATATATTTAAGGGTGAATGATTTTGAGGGGAAAATGCACGATTTGGAAAAACCGTGCACCCCCTTCTAGTGGTTTACAATAGGGCGCATGGTCTGCTGAGCCAAACCATATGGTTTTACCTAACCATGCTCCAACCGTGAAGAACCCCATGGATTCCAATTTTTTCAGAAAACTCCCAAAAAAACCCTAAAGAAAGACCCAAACAGATAATTACCACAAAGGGGTCATGAAATACCTAAAAGAAGGTAACATAATGTTATAATATCTCTTAGTTAGATTTAGGTTAGACTTAAAACAAGGGATTGGTCTAAGGGACATTATATGATAGATATGCCTCATCTGGGTGGTCGAGTTGTGAATATGACCAAAGGTATTAGAGGGAACAATATGAATAGATTTTATTGGGGTCAGTTCCTTTGGAGATACATGAATCATGAGGTTATGGATTTAGATCCAATGTAGGAAAAGTATATTCCTTGGATTAGGTTCCAGATGTTGGATCATAGGGACCTTATACCATTAGTGATATGATTTTGGTTACCTCAACACTTTTAGTTGATTTTCATACATAGATGTCTCAATATTTTATTTATTCTAGGGTTGTGTCTGGTTTTGGGTTGGATTTGGAGTTCTCCCTTAAGATGTCAGATATTGATACTCCTCCTAAAAAGAGGTTGAATCATGTTTAGAGGTGTCCAATGATTTCTATATTGGTTGGGGTATATAGGCAATAATTTTATTTCATTATTATAGATATTATATGTTTTAACATCTTTTTTAAGATGGATTGGTTAATGCAGTTGAGAGTCAATTTCTACCAAAGTCAAGGGGATTTTACCTACATTAAGTAAGAGTAGTATGAAATTCTGAGAGAGTGGGATGTTGAGGCAGGTAGAGTGGGACATGAATTAAATCATATGAGATTCATTACAACACATGTGGTGTTTATGGCTCTTTCAACAGATCAAGTAATAGTTTCGGTGACTTTCCTTCTAGTTTTGGATCATTTTTGGCATGTATTCATAGTTTATTTTTTAGGAATACCTTCTAAAATGGAGATCAATTCCACAATTGATATTTTGAAAATTAATAAGATTATATTTATTCCTTCTTATCATATGAAATAGGATGAGTTTATAGAGATAGAGGTTAAGCTCAGGGACCTTGATTGAAGGGGACATATTCACCTGAGTACATTTCCTAGTGCCCAATATCTACTCGAAGATGACATTATTTTCCAAATACCATTACTTAAGTATAAATACTGATGGACATCTTGTTTATAGTTCTTTTTGACCATACTATATCTTCTAACATCTATGTACAATCCTTCATTGATTTTCACATTATCTCTTCCAAAATTATCGTTTGAGATTTTTTTTCATCTCAAACTATCCATAAGTTTGTGGATAACATAATATTTATATATTTCTCCTACATCCATATTTCTATATGAGAAATATAAATTGATAATTATGAAAATTTACTCCATTATCATTGATTATAGCCTTGGGAACTATATATCTACATAATATTTTTTTATTATAAAATGCACCATAGAATAACCTAAGTTATTTTGTAAGGAAATGGATTTTACCTATCAGATTCTAATTCAACTTCCACATAGATTTATTCATTCCATTTAGATTTTGGGTATGGTCCCATGAAATACAAACCCTAAACATCAATGATTTAACCATATAATATGTCTAATTATTGAATATCATACCTTCTATCCACATTTCACATCCTTTGATTGTTATTATAGTTCTTGAAAAATTCCCTTGAATTTATGAATAATGTGGTCCAATAGAAACCACTTTGAATTACGTTAACAACTATTTTTAGGTTTTCATAATTTAAACCACATAGTAATATATTGAAGTGATTGAGAATAGATAATATCTCTCCCTCACATGTTCTATGTATTATATCAACATGTTTCTTGTATAAGTATGACTAATACTATATAAAGTACTTCCCATCATATTCAATCCTCTTCTACTCATTTCATGTCATTACCTATGGATTTTTCCTGGTGACTAAATAATTGGAATATTTATAATATCATGTAATCCCCTTTATTGAAACTAAAAATGATTTTTCATCAAGAAATTCACTCCCAATAGAATCATAATGGTTTTATTTCATAGATTCCTATCTTGATAGGTGATCAACAACATGATTTTATTCTTATTTTTCATACTTGATATATAAATCAAATTCTTATAACAATAGAACCCATCTAATGAATCTTGGTTTGGATTCCATATTTGAAAAAAGGTACTTCAAATATGAGTGGTTTGTGTAAAATCTCACCTTATTTACAATTAATTATGGTATGAGTTTCTACATAGCATAAAATAATATAAACATATCATTTTTGGTTATGGAATAGTTTAGTTGTGCTTCATTGAGAAAATTACAAGAATAATAATAACATGTTGTTTCTTTTCTATTTTCTATTAAAATATTTATCCAATAGAAAATTCACTTTTCACACACATGATTTCAAAGGTTCTACTCCAATATCGTTATGTAATAATAGTATTTGAGATCAACTCCTTTTTTTAACTGTTGAAATATTCTATGGATTTATCATCAAACATTAACTTGAAATCCTATTCTAAAAATGATCAAAATGGTCTTTCTATATTAGAAAAATATTTTATGAATATTCTAAAAAACTAATCATGTCTAAGAAATCTTCTCATTAATTTAGCAAATGATGGTGGAGTAAATGATGAAATCAATTATATTTTATCCTTATCCACTTCAATTACATCCCTTGAGATTATGTGGGAAAGAAATATACCTTCTCTCACCATTAATTTTAATTTCTCCCAATTGAGAACTATTTGGTTTCTTTACATCTTGTTAAAACCTTTGATATATTCTATAGAAAATCCTCAAATGTAATACCAATTACTATGAAATCATTCACGGCCAGTTAAATTCTCTTTTATAACAATCATGATAATATGGCCATCACACATCTATGTAACTTGGTTGCTTCTACACATAATTCAAAGTACATTCTTCTGTATGAAAATATATTACATGGACATGTGAAAGTTGTCTTATATTTATTGGAAGGATCAATTAAAAATTTGTTATACCATGAGTATCCATACAAAAAGAAAAAATGAGAGTGTATTTCTAGCCTTTCAAGCATTTGATCAATAGATGATAGAGGAAAATTATCTTTTATTCCTACTGAGTTTAAATTTTTTCAATATATAACAACTCACCATCTAGTAAATATTTGTTCATTATTATCATCTATGATCACAATCATACAACCTTTCTTGGGTACCACATTTATTGGGATCAACCATGCACTATTAGATACATGATATATCATTGCCTCATTATGAAACTAAATGAATCCAGACTTGATGAAATCCTTCATATTTAGATTCAATCTTCTTTGGAACTCAACAGTTGTATTAACCTCTTCCTCCATGATAATTTTGAGCATTCATATTATTGTAATAATACATTTTATGTCTGACATAGTATAATAAATTGTTAACCTATTCAAATTTAGCTTCTAGACTATATTCCACAATGATATAATGTCTTATTTTCACCCAAATATGCATAATTTATCTTGATAAGCAATGATTTCAATTTCAAACTTGGATGTCATTGAATTACTAGTTTCCTTAATAACCTATCTTATTCAAATTATTCTTGTAGTCTTTTAATTATATTAATATAAGAGTTATAATCATATCTCATACCAAATTTCTAAAAAACCATGGGTGAGTATACCTTTTTTGTAGTGAAATATCCCTATTTTGTTTGTTCACAATCACTTTGAATATGTAACATAGCTTGAACCTCCAATTCAATGATATCCATTAAAAATAAACTGTCTATTCCATATGAACTCTTCAAATCTGAAAATATATTCAATATATTCTTATTTTATTCCACTTGAAAAGATATTTATCCTTAAGGAACATCTATGAAATATTATCCAGTAGCCAAGAATGGTCAACCCAAGATAAATAGAACTTATTTATCATTTTTCATATCTAACACTTTGAAATCATATAGTAAGATAATCTTTAAAACTCGAAATAGTAAATCTTCAACCACTCCTGATGGGTATGACAATGACCTTTCAACTAGTTGTAATGCCCCAATTATAGTATTAAACTCTCCAATTTCAATATATTTATAAACTTTCAGTAGAACCAGGTTGATACTTTCTCCTAAAACCACCAAAAAAGTGAATATTCCCTTTCCTCAAAATTCATATGGAATATTAAAGCTCCATAGATCCTTCAATTTTTAGGGTATATTTATTTAAATAATAACATTACACACCTTTATGAGTGGAATAATTGAAAACTCCTCAAGTCTCATGTTGTTTGAGATTATATTACTCAAGAATATTGTATAATATGGAATCATGGAATGTGGTTCTTGAAAATGGAATATCAAATATAATCTTTTGAAACATATAAGAAAACATAAAATAATTTTACCTATGTTTATCCAGATCCCTATCTCTTTTATGGAATGGATCAGAAGGCTCATAGGATGTGATATCACCATTAAAAATTTTATGCATCACTCTTGCATAATCTCTTTCATATATTTTCTTCTTTTTCTCATCCAACTCAACTTCTATTTTTTTTCTTTTTACTATTTTTTCCTCTTGGTTTTAACTTCTTTCTCTAGTTCAATTTATACTTCAAGTTACATAGGAAAATCCTTATCTATTACTTTGAAATTATTAGTTACTCTAGTTATTATCACCACACATCCCTTACTTTGGTTTATTTGTAAAACATTAGAAACTTTACTTAGTCTCTCAATGTGTTTTGTTGGGAAATATATCAAACTTATGTTTCCATGTTATGAATGATATCCTAATTTCCTTATATTATTTGGTTAATTCTTGAGACATTTGACATATTTCTGAAGAAAAATCCATTCATATTCATCTAATGTTTTTTAATATCTCTATGTTCTTCCAAGATGTTTTCTACACCAAAATCAGATTTCATGGATATTAAGGAATGATGTACATAAGCTTATTGGTTGTTTCTGACTTATTAGATAGGTTATTAGTTCCCTTGAAATTCACCTTTAAATCATTGCATAACTGTTCCTTGGTCCTTATAAGTTATATTTGGATGGTTCTTTCATATAGGATTATATGTTTTTGGGAATGGATCATTCATCAAAGGCTATCTTCCATAACCTATTTCTATATAGCTAACTTCATCAACTTTATTAGTTTATGACTCTTGGTTTGACATATAAAAATTCATGCAGCGGATGAAACTTTGGGAAAACATGCTATTGTAGTTTCATTCACTACTGAATTATATGGCTATAGTCACATTTTAAAACCATGTTTGTAAATCAAAAAATAATGACTATAAACTAAAGTCATGTTTTTTAATAACTATTTATGGAATATCCATCAAAATGGCTACATAGTCATAGTTTGTTTGAATATATGTCTATAGGTAGTCTATATTTATAGTTTTCTTAAAAACCTTAACTATAGAAACCATATAGTCTGGGTTTCAAAATTACAATTATAAATTATTTTAGATATGGTTTTTAAAAAATCATAATAATAGAAAACCTATCATGATGGTTTTAAAACCCATGATTATAGAGGTAAGAAACTTAAAAAATGGTAATATAAATAGAAACCTACATTCCATCCAAACAAAAAACAACTTTTAAATTATAGGATTCTAAAAAATGAACATCAAACATTTTAATTGAATAAAACTAAATTAAATTAAACCAAAATAAACTAAAATGTAATAAAAAAACAAACCAAAAATAAATTAAACTTAACCTAACTAAATAAAACTAAAAATAATTAAGTCTAATAAAGATAAAAATAAAAATGATTTTAATGAAATATTGACTAAATGATAAAAAATGAACTATGAAGACAAACCAAAACTGAACAAAAACTATCCAAATTTAATAAACTCATTTCAAACAAAATAAAAATAACTTAAAACAAATAAGGCGGAACCAAATTTTATTATATCAACCAAACATAAGTTTTATATAATTAAATTTACTAAATTTGAACCAAATCCAATAGAGTTATATAAACATGATCATAACCAAATATAAGATAATTAAATCAAAATAAATTGAACCAATATAAATTTTTCTATCCCCACTAAACTCAAACCATTCCCACTAAAATGAATCAAAATATATTGAACATAACCCCTAAAAACCAAACCATCCCAACACAATCCAAATTGAAGAACATTGAATTAAATATAAATGAATCCAAACATTAAAAACCATACATTATTTAAACTGACTAAAATGTACCTGAATTACACCAAAATTAACAAAATTTACATGATCTAAACCATGTGAATATTAATAAAACCCAAAAAATTTAACCCAAACATAAAATAATTTAAGTAAATAGAAAAAAGCAAACCAAATCATTTAAAATAGACCTGAACAAATAAAATCTAATTAAAACAAGCTAAATATACCTAAAAAATGTCAAACAGAATCATCTCCACCTTCATCACCATGACCACCACCACTACCATCACCACTATCACCATCATCCTCATATTGAGTGGCACTACCAGCATCACCACCATAAGGTGGATCAGTAGTAGAGTGTGAACCGCTGTGACTAAATGATGCCTGAATAGTGGCCATATAAGCATCAAATTATGAGGCCATATATCCTAAAACCATAGAACACTTAAACTATCATCCAGTGGACATATTATTTCACATAAAATCCCTTAGTTTTTCTACCTCAATCAATCACTTCTCTGTAGTGAATGAATTTAAATAACTACCAATGCTCAATATTTTCCAATACTTCATTGGAGTGATTTGATTTCTTGGATTACATATTACCCTTCTAGGTTTCTCACAACCAAAATCCTTATAGAAATGATCATCAAGACCAAAATGGTCCTATCCTTCTCTATCACGAGCCAATAAATAAACTTTTAAAATAATTAAAAATTAAAATAATATACTTATATAATAACTAATATAGTTATAATTATAGAATATATAATAATGATTATAACTTTTCTCATATTTCTATATTTACCCAATTTTTTTCATTTCTATTATAGCGTGAAAAAAAGGTTGGCATTAGGTACCAGACTCTCGATACCCAGTTTTTTTTTTAAAATTACATTTGAACTATTAAAATAACATATATTAATATTGGATATGTATATGTATATATATATGTGTGCATGTGTATAAATAAAAAAAATGAATATTTGCTTTATTTTTCTAATGGTCAAGCATACTAGTGTGCCCGAGCAAGTGAAAATATTACATTTATGAATTTTTTTTTCATATTCTTATATAATGAATCCTATATGAAAATTTAATTTATAGAAATAAAATTTAAGAAACCAAAATAATTTTTTTATATAATAATTAAAATATAATAAAATTCATACCTAAAACACATGAGTCGACTGGTATATAATCATCACAGAATACTGACCGACTAGATAGTAATTATAGTAAGGAACATGCTCTTATAGAGTTTCAAGTCTTTATCTCCACCCATGATACAAATTATACTTATAAGACCAACATAGTTCACCCACCTCTATAAGGTGAGATACCCTCAAATTTTTACCATCGAGAAAATTATACTGATGGTGTACAAATAAAATAATGGATTAAATAGAATAATATATAATTATTTAATAAAAAAATAAAAAAATATTAATACCCAAATATCTTCCCAAGCCCTATCTTTGATTGCAGAATCTATTATATGCCATGGGTGGGCATGATATCACTGTATCTGACTAGTGTGCCCATGAAATTTTACATTCTTTCCCATTTTCTCTAGTTATATAATGATATTCATTTTAGTTTACCATAACTTGCATCTATTGATTCTATATAGAACACATCCATGTATAGGCATGAATTTTGGTACTAGAATATGCATCAAAATCACTAACAAATAATAAACATTTTGTAATAAAAAATAACAATAAATAAAAAGGTACTAATATTGAGGAAATAAATCATCATTTACCTAATATAAATTATTTGTACATTTCCATATCCACAAGATAATAAATATTTATAATAATATCTATCTTGGGGGAGCCCCAATAGCCACATCAGAGACAGGTGGAACAAAATGTATGAGAGGAGGGGTAGAAGTAGTAGGTCTCAATGGCCTAGGTGTATGAGAAAGAAATAATGAGGAGGTAAGAATAAAAGGATTTAGAAATTGGGGAAGTTAAGTTCTCAGGGGAAGAAAATTTCCTCCTAGTAAATAAGGATTATATAATAAAATCATAAATAAAGTAGGTGGAGAGGTTATGAGATAATCTGGAGTAGATACCCCAAAAAATTTGAAAAAAGATGGATGGGTAGGACCACCCCTTAATCTAAGAGCCACCCTTGACAAAGATCCCTAAAAAATATTAATCTTGTGATATAAATATATATTAAAATGGAAAATTCTATAAATATTAACCATGTATACTCATATGGGTGATCAATGGTTCAATCCCAACCTCCCATATACATTACTCATTATAAGCAATCCTACTCCTCTGAAATTCTTTATAATATGAAATTATCTAAAAAAATATTTATCATTTATATAAGTTATCATACAGTAAACAACTATAAAATATATTATGAAAGTAAAGTGAAATTACCATAATTGGTCTTAATTTTCTAATAGTACTTCAGGTTCACAATATTCCTTAACAATTGAAAATTTTGGGTTAATATATCCAAGACCAGTATGATCACCTAAACACACATTTTGTAGGGAAATATCATCTGATCCATTATCAAAATATATCAAGAGATCATTCTAAAAATAACACCAATGTGAGGATTTAATGTCTCTTTTACATAAAACACTTATCTTTCAAGAGACCCTAATATATAGGGTTCTTCATTTTCAAGATATCAATCCATCTCAACCATTATAAATACATATATATCAATAAACATTAATTCTTGAGTCAATTTATTAAACCAATTATATTTGAACAAAAAACTCTACCTTGAGATTAATAATATGATATAATTATTCTCTATACTACTCCATAATATGATACATCACCGAGGTGCGGTTGTGTTTCACCCACTGTGGCATAATAGTATGTTTTTGTACTTAATAATACACCATTATTTTGAGGTCATGTTTACTAAATGATTATTAATAAAAAACTTATATCAATTGAAAACAATTAATTTACACTGACATACAACCATATTGGGACCAAATGATAGTGCTATAACATTTGGAGATATTTCAATATTCAGTAAACTATCAACAAGACATATATAAAATTTTCATTAATATTATTCAAAATAAGCATACCAATAATGTTTTTTTAAATTTTGTACTTACATGATATTTGAACCATGCATGAAGCTTATAACTATACAACTTATCTCTTTTTATAAGAGGTAAATAATGGCTTTTTATAGTTATAATTTACTTATTTTCCTATAAAATTTGTGTGTAATACATTATTAATTGATACGTATTAAAAAATAAATATTAAATAACATATAATTGATTTTACTTACTTGATATATTCATCTACAATAACAGAATTAAATAGAATAGTATGATGTAACATCTCTCTCTCCTTAAAACTCAAATTAGTCAATGTATATGAACATGGAATTCCCCATAACCAAGGAAGTGATGAAAATGTTGGCTTAATTAGATAATATTTTTCATATTAATTTATCATCAGCTAATTATACCTTGTATCAACATTATTCAAACAAATAGAATATAATTCCATGAACTTTAGGTCCAAATAAAATTTGAAAATGGATTCATCAGGATAATTATTATTTACTATATAAAAACTCATGATATATATAACTATTTCAGTGGGATACATCCAAGGACAATAAAAAAGACCTCCAAAAGGAACATATATGGGAATTTTCATAGTAATATAAAACATACATGTGAATATAGGTGGGGAAATAATTTTTCTAATTCATAAAGAATGATCAGTGCATCTTGTTTCATTTTCTTTACTTCACTTTTACAAAAATCATTTAGAAAAAATTTCTCTATATAAGTTACATAAAATAATAACAAACATATTCACATTGTTTATCAACACATATCATATGTTTATGGGAAGAAACTTATGTAACAGTATGTAATATTCATGGAATTTCAATGATTTTAACTTCATCTATATAATATTAAATTATTTTGATATGTTACATGAATAACCATCCAAAACCTTGAGATTCTATAACACATACATAATTTTCTCTCTCTCTTCAGTTGTCTTGACATAGCAATAATGAGGAACTGACCAATTTTTTGCGCCAATTAACATGTGATAAATTATTTTCTTAATATGTCAGTCATGTAAGTCTCTATATGCTCTTAAGTCATCCTTTGTTTTCCATTTACATTCAGAATTACTGAATGTAATAGTTTAATTACATTTTTTTTGAATATGCATCATTTATAAACAATGTCTCAAAAAATTTAATGACCAATAAGGTAAATCAAAGTATATAAATTTTTTCTTTCAATTTAAATTATTATATTTTTCAGTACTCATTATTTTTCTTGGTAGTGGATGGACCTTTTTGAAAAAAAAATATATCCCTTAAAGCTATTCCAAGAATTAATTTATTAAAATATACATAAAAAGTTTATATTTCTCACCAATATTATTAAAATATTGTTGATTATTTTTTATGGATTTATCATTAGTAGTAAATATAGATGCCCAGAAAAACTAAAAATCCATCATTGTTTCAATATTCTCAACAATTTATTTTTACCACATATTAGAAAATATAGTTTCCCTTCACACTCTAACCGAACATCTTTCCATAAGCAAAGAAAACATTTATGGTTCACTTGAGAAAAATATGTATTTGAAATGACTCCCTCCATCAAGGATCATATGTAGGGTTACCCTCAGTACACAACTATTTTAACTCTGTTATTAATGTTTATAGATACACATATATATCATTATAAATATCATTTAACCCATAAATCAATATAGTTATGAAATTATATGACCTCTTCATGTACATATAAAGTGTAATATTATATATATAAATGAATATGGGCTATGTATTGTGCATGGTATGATTATTTTAAAATAGATTAAAAACATCACCAGATAACCCT
Source organism: Viscum album (assembly GCA_963277665.1). Classification (NCBI taxonomy): domain Eukaryota; kingdom Viridiplantae; phylum Streptophyta; class Magnoliopsida; order Santalales; family Viscaceae; genus Viscum; species Viscum album. The sequence continues at coordinate 955,163,913 of OY728128.1, read as the reverse complement.
AGTCTGAAAATATTTTTCTTAGATAAAAAACAATATATTTTTTATTGAAATATTTCCATGCTAATCCATCTTTTTAATGAACCAAATACTCACTAATTTCATTTCTTTATCTAGGCCATCTCATTTCTTTTACAATTTTTCTTATATAAAAATTATTTAAAGCCTTCATGTCAAAGGTAAGTGCCACATAAATTTCTGGGGAATGTGACACATTATGTTATATTTACTATGCTTGAATTTTCATATACCAAATTTCATATATTCAATAAAAGATTCAATTTCATTCCAATATAGCATGATTTTTTTAGAGAAGGAAAATATTTTTTAAGAAAAAAAATACAAGATGATAATTTAAATTTTATTCCTCATAATAATTTTTGGAATGTTTGCACCATCAAAAAACAATTCATTCAAAAATTAAAGTAGACAATCAATATCATGATTACTAAGTCCATACAAGGTTTTCCTATGAAAAAACTCCATAAAAAATTATAATTTGTCCACCCTAACACAACTAGAATACACTAGTGTCTTTGCGTCCTCCATCACCTTCTCATATTTCTCAATGTCATCATTTTTTATATTACTATCAAAAACTAATATTGAATTTTCACTCATTACTTCTGATTATATTCTGGATGAATTTTCAAGTTGACAAAAAAAATGAAACTAATCAAATATCATATATTTCAAACCATCCATATCACACCTTTCTAAATTTTCCCCTTGTTGAAATGTTTCTTTATTATGGTACCATACCTGATAATTAGCTTGAAAACAAACTCCAGTGATATGATAACTTACTTAATCATGAAAAAACCATGTTCTACCAATGAAACTATATTAAAGACATTGAATAGTCTTCCCTTATAAGAAATTTTTGAAATCAAAATCAAAAAAAAAAACTCAAGTTTATTCTGAAACTCATTCAACACATGATTAGGAGAATACATCAAACTTCTATCCATTTTAAATTAAGGAATACAGACTTCATAAAATAAAATAAAGTTTTATTATTCACTCATTTTTATTGAAAAATAAATTATCATATAATGAAAATAAAAATTTCGATATTTATTTCAACTAAATAAATTTTTTATTAAATAAATAATCAAAGTAATTGAAAATCATATTTATAAAATTTTATGTGGGTTTAAGATCAAAATTATGTTCATCATTTTATTAACATAGATAAAACTAATATTTATACAATTAAAGTTTGATTTAAAAATAAATTCTTACTTAATACTTTATCAAAGTAAATGAAAATCATGTTTATATATTTAAGGTTTTTTGTAAAGTTATAAGTCTTACTCACTAAATGTATACATGATGAAATTATATATATATATATATATATATATATATATAAATTTCACTAATAAACATAATTTCATAACCCAATACTAAGGTATAAATAATATACTCAAAATTATATTAAAAGTAAACCAAGTGGAATAACATGAACATGAGACAAATAAATCCCATTTTTATATCGAATAACCCAATAAAAATTTAATTTAAAACTATAAGAATGATCCATTTTATTGGGATCTTATTAATGTACTAAATTTCATATGGAAATAAATCATTTTCAAGAATGGAAACAAAGAAAAAAATTATACATGCTTATTGAAATTTAAATAAATTAAAATTTAAACCACTAATTAAATAATTTATTTATGGTTAAACAAAACATTTATACCATTTATGAATTATTTGATAATGTATGTGTTTCTAAATAGAGGAATTGTTAAACCAAAATAACTTTTCAATTTATATAATACCACCACATAAAATAATTTAAGTCAAAAAATCAAATATTCCATGAAAACTCCCTATATTTTCAAAAATAAGTTTTTAAACATTATTAACATGTTGTAAAATCCATTGGTATAAAATTTAAGGCATAAATATATTAAAGTGGAAAGGAGGATTGATACCATATATAGAAATCAACCAAGATAGAACCCAATCTACACCAAAATATATCCCTCAAATTACTAAAATTAAATAACCTAGTAAAATAATTAATTTTTGATCCAAAAAATTTGATTCCATAATTAATGAAACCAAAAAATAAATCTAATTTTTATATAAAATACATTAAATTAACTTGACATAAAAAAAAAATAAAAATACTAAAAATACATAAACTAAAAATCTATAATTTAAACTAAAATCAAGAAAAATACTATGGAAGTCTTTAGAACAAATAAATCACCATAAAAAATACTAACAAAAATAATTTGAATTATTTAATTCCCTTTTTGTAGAATATATAAAATCATAGATAATTATAATTTGATTTCACTATTCTATAATCCACAACTTTTGAACCAGTAATAGAGAAGAGGAAATAAAAAAATAATACATCGATTAAACGATTCAAAGAATCTCTGAATGTCATAGTTTAATGATAAGTGGGTAGAATAATTTGAAGGAAGTGGATAATGAGATTCTGATTGCCCCTTTCCTCTTACATCTTGTCGATTGGGAAGCAGGTGTAATTCATCTCGTGTATAGGGTATACTAAGAGGTGAAGTGATAAAGTAGAGAGAAATAGAGGATGTGTGTTGACTCAAGTTGTATTGTGGGAAGATCATTGGTTGGATGGGGTTAGGGAAGATGGAGGAAATGAGTGAGTAAATTATGTGAGGTTGGGTGAGGTGTGAGCAATGAATTATGTTTTTAGGAGATCTATTGTTACATTTTTTAAAACCATAATAATATCAACTCTATTGTTACCATTTATGGACACTGTAACATTAAAAAATCTTTTATTATAGTTAAAAAAATATAATAAGAGGATTCATATTGTGTTAGTTTAGAAAAACCAAAAACAATATCCTTTATTGTTATGGTTTCAAAAATTGTAACAATAGATCTACGACTATAGGGTGAAATTATATTAGTGTTTGTTCCTTAACTACTTCAGTTCTTGAGACTAAGACTTTAATTTATTATTAAAAATTAGTATTTTTTTTCATCATCATTATCATTTGTTTCAATATCATTTAAATTGAATCATTTCCCTCTAGTTTCCTTTTTTATCAATTGGTAGCAAGGATATTGTAGAGATTATAGATTTTATCTACTCTCTTGTCCCCATATTAGCCTCAGTTCCAAACAAGGAATTCCCCATAGTATTAATCCCTTTATAGAATAATTTCATAAATAAAGAGTATGGGAGTTGATGATGAGGAATTTTTTTGATAATAGTCCTTGAATATTTATCATGCCTCATGGAACATTTCTCAATCCTTCTGAAAAAACGTAAAGAGTTTGGTTCATAAATAAAGAATCCTCTATAAGTTATATAATTTTCATATAAATTCATTATAGATCTCATCCCATGTCTCTAATGACCCCTACTCTTAATATAGAAGCAATTTTCAAGCCTTCCCCTTAAGATAGTATGGGAAACATATGATTTTGATTTCATCCTCACTCACTCTATTGAGGGGGAAGAACAAGATAATTGATAAAAAATCATTGATAAAGACTATAGAATCCTATAAAGAGATTCCATTGAATATTGGTATGTGTTGTAAGTGATAGTTTACAAATAGATTCAAACTAAACAATATGCCACTTAAAGACTAATTTCAAATACTTTTCCCAATTCTTTGACCAATTCTAAACAACTTTTCTTTATTCATCCTCTTTTTCTATAATAAGCATGATCCCCCAAAAATGTCTTCCATCATCCAAGAATCACTCATGTGTAGCAGTATCCCAGATTTTTCCAAACTATAAATTGTGTTAATATGTCCACAAAATTCTAACTTCTATTGATCTTTCATAGCTCCAACACTCTGTCTGGTATAATATTTTGGTTAAAGTGATACTTTATCTGAATATTTTTTATCTATGAGTGAAATTCTAGATTCCCAATAAGATGTATTATACTCTGAATGTAATAGAAAACATTCCATTTACTTTATTAATTTTAAGTTCATCTAATAAAATCATCAACCAAATAAACTTATTTCCTTATTTTATTATTTTTATATACCCTACTTCCATTTTTGAGAGGGAAAATATTTTTTATAGTTGATAAATTTAGATCACAACCATCACTCTATTAGTAAACAGATTACCAGTTTTGATTCTCTATGTGTACACTTATCCTCAAAATTATCCATCCATAAACCTCTATAATATATCATCTATTATATAATATATAGATAAGTCTACAGTGCCTTTTATATATTTGAGTATGCACTTCATAGCCTCTGAGTTCTCTTTTCCCAGATTCTCCACAAATCTGCTAACAACCACAACTATAAAAGTAATGTTCATCCCTATTCAAACCATAGAATACATCAATATACCAACCACTAATGCAAGAATTTTTTTTATCATATACTCAACCTCATATTCTATTCTTACTTATTTATATTTATATAAGTTGAAATATCTAACCAACAGGGTAGTCATAGGATTATATATGAACATTCAAAACCTTTATAAGACCTTATGGATATAGTCTAGCTAAAATAAAATCAATGTTTCATACTTATAGTAATTATAAATCTATGTCCATAAAATCCACTTTTCAACCCTAATATCCTTCATCTCAAATGTTTCTAACAATTCATCCTCCATATTCTCAATTTATTCCATCCTTGGACCCACTAAAAGCATATAATGCATATATAAGACAATTACAATGAAGCTTCTATCACCAAACACCTTCCAATAGAATAAATGATACGATTCACTTTTTTAAAACTTCTTTAATATCATAAGGTCATAAAAATTCTAGTTCCACCATATGTGTTTCTGATTTAGCCCATAAAAACTCCATTTGATCTTATACACCATATCAGTTTGTATGTTTCTTAGGAAAACTATCGATTTCTTAATGAAAATTTCCTCTTTAAAATAACCATAAAGAAATTTTATCTTCATATCTAAATTATTGAGATGTTTGAACTCATTCAAAACCATTTTGAGAATCATTCGAATTATTTTATAATTAATAATCAGAGAAAATATTTTACTGAATTTTATACATTTTTTTATTGAAATCCTTTCACAATAATTCTTTAATCTTTTCATTTTTTTATCATTCTCTTATCCCATTAACTTATAGACCCAATTATTCTCCATAACTATTTTCCTATATAGAATTTTTTAGTTCCCATGTTCCATTGACATGAAATGAGCCTATCTCATTATCCATTTCTAACTCCCAAATAGTCAAGATTCACTAAGAATTTCTACCTCTTTTGGGATTTTGGGCTCTCAACCATCTATAAAAAGAAATTAGTGCATATATGATAAAAATATTAACAATTTTCATGTAAACCTTGTATAACTAATCAACCAACCTTGAGGTTTTTATCCTTTCAGTATTACTTATTATAAAATTCTTCATCAAGTTCCCATAATCCTAGATCTTGTTAGTATATCTAGACATGGTGATACCTCTAGAATTTTACATCCATATGGTCCACCTAGAATATATTGTATATATGGAACTTGAGTGTTCCTAGAAATAACTAGAACTTCCAGAACTCTATTCAAATCAACCAAGATAAGATATATTTATTATTTTTTATAAACTATATCTTTCTCCAATTTTTGAATATTCAAAACTATCCCCTCATTAAAGAGTACATTCTGAATTCTGATGACCTACCAGAGGTCATTATCCTAGATCCAAAATCTAAAATATTTTCTACCATACCATAGAAAGAAACATGCTCAAGAATTTTCCTCTAGATTTTCCCTATCCCTATAATTGAAAATGATATAGGTAGTAATTCTAAAAATATTAAAGTGTGTGGAATTCAATAGTTTCTTAGTCTATATTTCTTTTAGAATATCATACCCCATCCGTGTGGATGGAATTCTTTTCGTAAGATAATCCACACAGTTAACTGCCTCTTTCCAAAACTCCTAAGGAGAAATTGGAGTTTAATCACATTCTCCAATCTCTCTCATTTAGATTTTTTTATTTATTATACCAAAATATTTTTCTCCAGTTTCCTAGATACATTATTTTTAAAATGGATTCTATTTCTTTAGAAAAATTGAAAAAACTTTTTTATTTTTTACTCATTCCCATTTCTAGACCTCAATAATTTTTAATTTATTTTATTCTCCATTTAAACCATTAATCTTTATCTAATAAATGTTCTAAAACCCTAAAAAATGGTTTTGAGAAAGAACACTAAATATCCGTACTGTATCTTTGATAAAGGTCACATAGTATAGTTTTACCCTATAAAACCAATTTAGAGATGGGTACCATATATCCATATGGAATGGCTCTAACCTATAATTATTAGGTTTATTTCCTTTTATTAGAAAAGAAAAATTTCACTAACTTCTAAGGGTACACTCTTCATATTTACTTACTTTACATGATTTAATTTTCATATTTAGGAGTTTCAAAAAAAATTTCACCTATGTGGATGAGATTATCATGTCACAACTTTGCAGTTCTTGATGTTTTGGGTTAGATAATAATTTCTCATTCAAAACTTATAGTTAGATTCAATATTCCATCTTTGACACCTTTTCCAACCACTATGTAACTCCATGTGATCTTACACACACCATCTATAATGGTTTTAGAGAAATGCACATCATCTAGTAGAGCAACCAAAATTTGGTTTCATAATCTTAGTGTGTTCCATACCTCATGTAACTCTAGAAAGGATCTATTAAATGTTTGGAAATTAAAATATCCTTTTATAACATTATCAAGATATTTTTCATCCACAAGATTAACCTTGATGAACTTTTTGAATATATAATTTGCCACACATACTCTCTCAATAATTGAGTGAAATGAATCCCCCAAATCAATGATTCATGACTCCAATGGGATGGTGACACTTAGAAAAAAATTTATCTCATGCTAGGATGTGATATATGAAAATTTAATTCTAGAATAAAAATTTACATAATTGACCCTATAGTCCATATATTCCTTCAAATTCCCATTCTTCTCATAATACTAGCATATAGGTCCAGTGCAAGATGATATCCCTCAAATATTTTCACTCTTCCCATCACTCTTCTTCTAAATTATCTATTGAGAATAATAACCTATAAAATTCGCACAAAAAGAAGTTCTAGTAGATGATTATTTTTTTCCTATAACACATCTATTTTTTGCATGTAATGTTTTGGAATATATCTAGTAATATTTTTGGAGCCAAGCGCCAAGATGACATGATATTTTAAGGCACAGTGAGCCCAATATTGATATTCTAAAAAAATATTAAATATATTAATATTATGCATGTAACTTTTTCTTTAAATAATATAATAAATATTGAATAGATTAAACAATAATAAATATGAGACCACCTTTGAATCTGCAATGTGAGTTTTACCCTAGGAATTACATAACATTGGTCAGTGTTGGGTGTTTATCTTGAGCACCACCATGTGATAAATAATTAGAAAAATTAAATATATTTAATTTAAATATATAAACCTATAAATATCTATAAATTCATGGTTATAACCAAATTCAATTTTTAACTTCACAACCCTACAGTTTGAGAGAGATAGAGAGAGAGACTGTGGAGGAGTGTTCTTGGATGATGACATTAAAGCTTTCTTTGACAAATGGTACATCAGTCGAGTTTGTGGATCTCACTAATGATGAAGATACTAACCATTTCTTTGTCAATTACTAATCCAAAATCTATATAGGTAGTTTTATTTCTATGATTTATTTTTCCCATTGATTATCCCATGATGAACACAAATCAAATCAAACAAAAGATTGATTTACAAATCATTTAAGTTGCGGGTGTGGGTTTATTTTCAGGAATTTGGGAAAATAACCTTATTATTGGTTATTTATTTACTATATCATAATTACAATGGTAAAAAATCAAGTCTAATAAAAAAATGGATGAAATTCATTCTTCATGTTGAGTTTTTTGATGTTCTCCCACTGTTCATCATTCATTTTTCACCAACATTTCTTTTTCCCAGTGGGTTGAAAAATACCTGATAACCAATCATTTCACAACTATTGTTTGTAAAAATAGATTGATATCATTGGTTTGGGTTTGCGTTTTATAATGAGATCAATTTTTGATAGCCACAATAAGAGATTAGATCAGATAGAGATTTCTCATTTTTCATATTGGATGTGCGGTGATTGCATGATGTAACAATGGTTAGGTTGCAAATTAATTTTGGTGGATAGATTATGACTACCGAAAATGATGAATCATGTTCAACCCTCAATACAATATTACCAAAAAATTTGGTATTTGAAATAAAGGGTGGAATTGGTATAATTGATATTGTGTGAAGACCTGTGGGTTTTGGGAAAACCCATAGTACATGGCATGTAATAGAAGAACACATGCCATGTAGACCCAGCTTTGATGGCTAGGGTTTACACATGAAAATAAAGTATCACATGCCATGTGACACATGTAAAATTTCATGTTACTCAACTTGGAGACTTGGTATGTACCATAGGGGTACACAGGCATAACTAAGACCTAGTATATGGGCATGATCTTAGTACACAGGAACAATATGGTACTCCGACACAACCAAGTACTTGGGAAATACCAAGGTACATAGGTAAAACCTGGGGTACATGAGCATGGTATGGGTTACATGGGAAGACCAGTGGCAAGAAAGAAACAATTTTTATTACTAGTAAGCTCCATATAAATTTACCAAGGAGGCATGAGGCCCTTGTTCTCTTCAATATGGAAAAGTTTCATTAGGGTGTCTTCCCTTGACCCATCCCCATGAGGGTATAGTGTGTAATTACATCTTGTGTATAGGATTATGATCCCATTTAAGGGATTAGTTTCAAATAGAGTTATAGGAATCCACCCTTCAGAGGTCTCGAGTGGGATCCTCTATCATCTTTTTCCCTAGGTGGGGTTCCAAGAATCGGTATGACCAACATACATAGGCATCGATCCCCTACATAGAGGGTAAATCTAGTTAGGGTTTATGGTGTCCCCCATGGCCTTGGGTGTGATTAATTATCTATGCATCGATATCTACTAAATTCAAGTGTGAAATAACTCCTGGAGAGACTCAACTAGCATGAAATCTATGATGAATGCCATCAATGCTCTCAGACTCATGGAGTGAGTTCTCCTGGGTGAGTGTTGCTACAAACTCTCAAGTAGAATCTTAGGCTAGAATTAATATTGTGACCTTACCTTAAGAATTAGTGTCTACCATTAATATATCTAGATTTTTTGGTATATGCATCATATTTTTGATTGAAATATCCCTATGATGAGCTGAATACTATCTTGATGTTTATTTTTGGTCATTTTAGGGTGTCCTATTGGGAATTGTTATAATCACCCCTACATGTACTATTCCCGTACATATTGTTTCTTATGAAGGATACCAACCATTCGATGGGATTCTTGGTGGACTAGGAGTTGATATAAATTATATTAGTTTAGAAAGACCATGGTTTGTACCAGGTGTAGCATTTTACTATAGTCCGCCCATTGTTGTAGGTTGGTTTTCATTTTAGTTTTGGTGGGCTTGTATTTTCGCCTTTATGATTTCTAGTATTTTATCATACTTTGATTGTGAGTTTTAGATGTATTCATGAATTATTATTAGTTGTATCTTACTTTCATCATTTTATGGATTTAGAGATGCGTGTGAGTGTGTGTGTGTGTTTAGGTACCTTAGTCTAAGGCCTTCCATGTGATTGTTATGACCACTAGGAACTGGTCCCCATCCCCTGTCCTATTGGTGGAGGTATTTGGGTTGTCACACTTAGATTATCATTGGCCATATGTTCCCTAGTGGGATAGGTTGTGATAGAGTGGTATTAGATGTGTTCATCCTATGATTAGAGTTCAGAGTTTTTTTAGCTATGAGATTGGTTTGTGTTTATGTCAATTGTGTTGAGTGTTTCGAGTTTATCTTTCAAGATAGGGAATATAGAATTGGTTGAAATATTCATACACTAGTACTATGAATAGCTATTTTTTACTTGGTATATGTAATAATTGAATTTAGGGAAAAAAATTGGTACATTCATCATATAAGGAGTTTTGTTTCCATTTTCTTTTTTGAGTTAGATCTCTATATATACTCTTAATTGTGGTTCATCTTATCTATTATAGGATGTCACCATGATGATTTCGATCTAGGGTTTAGTAGTAGTACCATGAGTATAATCCCCTTATTGACGAGGCTTCGATACAGAGACTTTTTTTCGGAGGTAGTACCTCCAGGTGGTTTTCTAGCCATACCTCCACCCATCGAGAAACAGATGGTACCTGTAGTACTAAAAGATGAGGTGCGTAGGCTATGTAAAATTCATGAGTTTCAACATCATCAAACCCATATGTTTTGGGGAGATTCATACCCCTAGTAATATGAGGATTATCTTTAGGTGGTGATGTGAGTCTTTTGCTTCATTAGGACACCTATAGACCAAATGGTGGTCCTAGTAGTGAGCCTTCTTCATGGCTCTGCTGGGCGATGGTGGGGCCTAGTGACTTTATCATATGATGATGCGACTCTTTCATGGATACATCTTTAGTTCATTTTCAGAGAAGAGTTTTCTCCATCCATGTTGTGGGATATTAAAATTTAGGAGGTTGTATAGCTTAAATAGGCCAGCATGACCATTGAAAATATTCATTGAGGTTCACCAACCTTTCATGATACTCGATGGATATGGTATGTGGCCAGTTCTTATAGGATTTTTTTCTTCGAGAAAGGACTACACAGAGACATCTAGAATAGTGTGATATATATATGAATTCCTACTTATTCTGGGATACTATAGAATTCCATGGTAGTAGAGAGCTTACTAACTCAGAAGACATCAATAGTGGGTACTAGTGGTAGGTACGTAGAAGCTGGGACTTTGATACTAGGCTGCTGATGGTAGATGCATGGATCCATATGTGCAAGACATTTCAGGAGGTGATAAAAAGATAGAGGGTTCATGGTTTAGGTATCACAATATGGTTTTATTCAGCCTAGGTATAGGCTATTCTACTCTTGAGACGGTTGGGGACATTATAAGTTAGAATGTCCATCCCTCCATATAGCTGACAGAGAGACAATGGATGGGATACCTTAGTAGAGGTAACAATAGGAGCAGGGAGGTCTTCAAAGAAATGGACATTTTATAGGATCATAGATAGTATCTGTAGGTGGAATATATTTTGAATTATTCCCACCACCACCCCTAGGTGGTCCCCACTATGCTTAGGGAGATGGTGGATAGCGGCGTGGGAAGATACTGGCAGTGGATGCCTTTAATATAAAGGCTTTAGGGATGATTAGAGGTGAAATATACAAATTTTATACCTTATCTAATGTTTTTATAGACACATTCATGAACCAATATTTTCTTTTTTACATACTTAGTTATATTCTGGTTGATCCCTTGGATCGAACATTACACTTAGAGACTCTTACTAGAGATGAATCATTGATCACACACTTTTTTTGATAGTGTGATATGATGCTTGGAGGAGATAGTTTCTCATTGTATCTCTTCATATCAGCGATGAGGCCTTATGAAATTGTTTCCTACACTTTCCACCAGGGCTGCATTCTACACGAGCTTCTTTCCCCACATTCCTGCTTTCCAAAGGTGGGAGGATTCCATCACTTTAATCGGTGATGTTAGCTCCATGATCAAAATAGGATGATGGGATGTTGGTTCCTCCTTACATGGATTCCTATTTGTAGATCATCACCAAGTCTGAGACTCCCTCATAGATTTAAGTCACGTTAATAAAACTTTTTCTCTATTCCACCTCGAGGTGGATGGAAGTTAATTTTTCTTATTTTGTCTTGATAGGGAAGAAACCATTGGTCAAAAGAGGTAGTAATGTTGGCCATGTCTGGGAAGTTCTTTTTGTTGGGTAGGTTTTTTAACTATAAATTCATCTTCTTTTGAATTCATATTCATCTCATGTGTGAGGATTATTAGGTGTGGAACCAAGGCATCCAGTTTCAACCATGAAGTAGTTTACGCCATGGGATTTAGTCTTTTGGGGATTTTATACCAAGCATCCCATGTTTATTGTATGGGGTATAGATTATAGATAGTTTAAAAATTTTAACATCTTTTTTAGATGGTTTTTTCATAAATTTAATGTCTTATGAAGATAGATGGTTCACAAGTTTAACATATTACAGGGAAAAATGGGTGGAGCATGTCCCCAAGAGGGAAGATTTCAAACATGGGAGTTTGGTGGAGTGTGTCCCTAGGAGGGAAGATTTCACACTTGGGATTTGGTGGTTAAGTGCGTCCCTAGGGAGGGAGGATTTCACTCTTGGGATTTAGTTAAGTGCATCCCAAGGGGGACGATTTCACAATTGGGAGGTGGTGGAGTGTGTCCCCAAGGGGGGGATTTCACACTCAGTATTGGATGAAGTGTGTACACAGGGAAAAGATTTCACACTCAAGATTTTGTTAAGTGTTCCCCCATGGGAGAAGGTTTCACACTTTGGAGGTAGTGGAATGTTTCCCTAGGGGCGGGGGGGGGGGGGATTTCATGCCTAAGATTTGGGGGATTGTGGCCTCAAGAGGAAGATTTCACACTTGGGATTTTTGGGATTGAAACACATGGAGGCATCTAACGTACCCTATTTAAGAGACTAGGATCAAAAACCATGTAGTTTAAGGATACATGTTAAGGTCATGTGACAAGACTAGTCTATGCAGTTTTATGTCATGTGGTAAGGATTCTTCTATCACGAAAAGAGATTCAATGAAGGATGGCATGGGGCTTACATGTAGAATCCTCTTGGGTGTTCTGAATGTAGGGTGACATCCCATAGAAGGGGAGGAGTGTCATTTGATGATGATCATAGATGGGGCATCCTATGTTCTTCACATAGGGTAAGTCTATAGTGTAACATCATGTGACAAGGATATTGTCAGGTAGTTTAACCTCATATGACTAGGATTTGGAGCTTATAAGTTTTATGTCAAGAAACTTGAATGTGGATATGGGTTACACTCTGAGGGGTATCATGTCAATGAAAGATGAAGATATGGAAAAGGACTATCTACTGAGATAGGTACATAATTTCCCTCTATAATTCCATCCTTAAAGATTATGTGTCCACTTCTCATGAACCTCTAGACAGGGAATGGTGTAAACACAACCATGGCAGATTGGAAATCAGAGGTACCAAAATTAGGGTTCCTATTCTTAGGATTGATAGGAATTAATGTACCTATGATTAAGAAAAAAATATAGGGTAATGGTCCATGCTATTCTTGAAGTATATGTGTATTTGGGTAAGGGAACAAAAATTTATTGTGTGAAACTTCATTATATTGACTGAAAATAGTTTTGTGTGAGATATGGCCTCTAACACGAGTCTAAAACAAAGAGTTAAAAGAAGTGGGTGTGAAAAAGATTTGGTGAAGTGTGTAGATAAAGGATTCATAAAGTATACTTCTCCTAAATGAACCCAATCAACCTTAAGAGGCATTGCATGAGAAACTCTCAATCATAGACCAAGACATGTTGAGGCCCATGAGAGGTCGGTCACAAGAGTTCTCTACCTTTTAGGGTCCATGGAATTATAGTGTTATGTGATATTGCAGAAGAGATATTTTTAGGTGTGAGAGTGGTGATTAATCTTCCACTGATCCATCCCCAAAGTTGGGGGGGGGGGAGGTTCTATTCATATCCTAAATCACCAGTTGATTTCATGAAACTTCACTATAACATGAATGGGGCGACGTTATTTCCATCCCTTTTCTGATGGGGCTTTTTCGCACAAAATGTGGGGGTTGATGTTTCCTTTATCATTAAACTGGATACTCACAGGAAGTTTTTTCATGAAAAGACATCCTTTTGTGTGCACATGCTTTGTTTATAATTTTGGGATTTAGGAGTACCTGTAGAACTTTTATCTTCAGCGTTTCATTTGGCGCGCAAGTCCTTTGCATGCAGAACTGCATGTCTTCATGAAACGCTCTAAATTCATATAAAACCACCTCCTTGGACATAGAATGTTATTTTAGGATGGGTCTCATAATTTATTTATGAAAAAATAATCTTTTTGGGCATGATAAATATTTTCAGTTCCAAAAAATTCCCTCCATCGAAATCAAAACTGATGGGGGACCAGAAGGTCGGGTTCTGAGGGAAACAACGAAGTAGATGGATGATTTATACATGGTCACAAAACAACCTATTTGGTTTGAATAACTATGTTTCATGATAATGTAAAATGATGGACATATGACTATAAATAGGGTGAGAGGACCTTTTATATGGTCACTTGACTTTTGTGCATGATAAGTCATCTATCGTGTGTGGAACTCATCACCTTTGTGCGAAATCATGATATTTCTTCTATGAAGTTCACACAATGTCTTTTTTTTTCATGAAATAATTTCTAGGATTCATTTGGAATTTTTCATGAACACCGCAAATGTTTCTCAACACCGTGACTTTGTATGAACGAATCCCAATCTTGTGCGACACAGTGTCAGAATCCACATAAATGGTAAACCGCACCGATCAAGCCATCATCAAAGTTTCCACTACGACCCAAAGGGATAAAATGGTAGGAAATATAGAAATTGACCATTCCATAAGATTTGTTTTTGATAAGAGGTGGATCCTAGTCCTATTAACTGAATCCCAAATGGAATAATTTCTAGGAACTTCCTTCCCCTTTATAACTTCATACTGATGGATGATATGGCCATCCCAGCCATCAAAGTGAATACACCACAGTTTTGGTTTGCTTTTCATGATGAGCATACTGATGAGAAGATCACTGCTTTGGTCCATCCATCTAGGAATCATAAAGACACTACCATATATACTCTGAGTGGAATGAAAATGATGATCATCAAGGAACTTATAGAGAACGAAGAGTTCCCATCCCGTTATACGAGAATCTTCTAGACAAACATATAGTATAACAGCATGGGATGGTATAAGATTGGTACCTATGGGATAAGGGAACTTTACTGATGAGTGGGCATGGGGTAATGGGTACGCTTCAATTTTCAAAAGTATAGGGGCGATCTTTTCCACATTAGGCGGTATAAAGTGATGTGTATATTCTAGTTCCATGTTTATCAACAAGAATATCTCCTACCAGAGCTTCTCAACCTGTGGTCCACAGAAACCAACACCTTCCACCTCTATCTTGGGGAGGTGGAGAATAGATTGTGGAACCTTCATTGTATTAGTGGAATCCTACTAATGGGATTCCCATATAATGAATTTATCCCATTACTGAAAACTAGGGTGATAGGGAGAAAAACCCCATTTCAGTGCATATTCTCTTAGATAGATTAAACCAGGAAATGAAGCATCATCCTCCCTTTCATTAGAAAACTACATTCAAGAACTAACTAGGGATGTTCTTGAATAATCCAACTGCGATGATTCTAGGGTGGCTGAAACAATGTCTAGTGACACAATAGAGAAAGAAATTGGGATCCAATTGGCTGATCCTAGAGGAAGAGTGCTACCAAGAGTGGGGCTACAACATTAAGGAAAAATGGTAGCCAGTGGTTTGTTATATCGTGTTTTTGGGAACATTCCTCAATGGTTGGATACTTCATGTGAGGGATTCACACATTGGATTACATTCTAGGATGATTTTATTAGCAGTAATTATGGAGTCTGACAACTGAGTGAATCTAGGGGTACTAGTACTGGACCATATCTACATTCAGTTGGGACATGTAGTGAGGGGAAGCATTCCTAGTTTGATCTATGGTCCATTCCAGTTTTTTCATGGGTGGATTGCAACACATTTTAGGGGTTAACAATTTCCAAATTTCATTACCCCTAAAAATGCTAGCCAATTCCCTTCACTCTTCAACATCACTAGGGTTCAATTGGTGACTCTTAATGAATTCAGGGTTATAGTTAGTATCGAAAACACTACAAACTTCAAATTTAACCCATTATCAACCCATTCTAGTGAGATAGTTGATAATATAGAGGGGATTCTAGAGTATTGAGAGTATATTTAGACATTATGATATGGATTATTTGTCTCCATAATATTTGGTAACACTTATTGTGAACTATATACTCCGTTTTGATTCACCCAACAATTCATATGCATCCAACAACCGGTGAAACGATTCTACATGGGGATCCATGAAGAAAGGAATCCATGTATCCTACATCATTTGTGGTGGATGTTTTTAGGAGAAGGTATGAGGGAAGTCATTATGCTATCACTCACCAAGGTCAATGTCGGTCTCTCCTAGACTTATGTTAGAAATTTTATAGCATCATATCCAGGTGCAATCCTATGCCAAAATATGAAGAGATTTGTGCCATAAAGAGAGACACATGAGCAGTAGGGTAGAATACATGATGTTTTATGAAGTTCTCATCAAGGATCGAGTGATCTAGTTGGGGTATTAGCAAGGGAAACTCAAGGTTTTACTGCACCCCCAATTCCTGAAGCGGAGGGCCTCCCTCAAAAGCGAGTTTGTGAGAAGGCATAGAGATCTCGTGCTTGGATGAGTAGAACCAAGGATGCCCAAGGAAATAATTTTTAGTATCTATTGTAGAAATACACCGATGCTTCCTTTATCATGATCAAGGTGATATAGGGAATTTTGAGTCTAATTATGACTATTTAATGGTTGTGGAGAAGGATGAATCAGGAGGGAATTGAGCTTCCAGAGGTTGGGTTTTCTAGAATCACTTCTAGAGTGAAATTTCATGAGATATGTTCATTCTTGGAGGATATAGATTCCTTTTCACACCAAGGTGATCTTTCCACTAGATGAGTATTCTTGATGTTCAACAACCATCCTTATGGGACGACATATATCTAAGAATTAACCTAGGTTGTGTCAGCCCTTGGTGCTGATACATAGGGAACCAGTGATGAGGAATCATGAGGATTGAATACTAATCAGGAAACTTCCTAGGAGAGCGTAGAGGTTTCCCCTGGGGGTGATGAATTGAAAAAACTTATTTTTGGTGAGGTAAACTTATATTATTGACCAACCCATCTCTTCCATCCCTTCCTTCTTTTATAAAGGTTCGAAACTGGGATTTTCTCTTATACAAGAGCCAGTCGCGAAGGACCAAGAGTCCATAGTTAGAGGGGACGAGGGTGACCCAATAAGTACTATTGGGAACACCTCCATGTCTATGTTCAAGGTCACTACAACTAGAGAGTCTAATAAGGAGGTTGGAAGGGTGGTTTTAGTTCCCGCGATCCTCCTAATCATCTATGGCGGACTACACCCTAGCATTCTTAGGATGATGGCTACTGTCCGCGAGGAAGACCATCTGGGGTGACTCATCATTGAGATCCCCATGAAATAAGGTAATATTGAACCTAAATTAGTTAGGATATTTTAAAATATCCATAGATTTATTCATCAACATGTTTGTTTGTTTTTATGTTTCTCCCACCTAACCATCACTAAAGGGGCCCAACGCTGGCAGTTGAAGTTACAATTGGTGTCGAGGGGTCTCTAGTGGCAGAATTCCCTTTCAAAACTCTAGTAATAGATTTCTCCCAAAATCTTTCTCTTTTTAAGTCTTTATCCATTATGTGAGACACATTTTCCCAATCCATCATCATTGTTCAATCTAACTAATATGTTTTTGTTTAAATCAATTCTCTAGAGGGCTGTTTCCTTGAAAATGGATGTAGTTGGGGAACTTGGGGGAACCTCCCCCAATAGTTTTTATAACTATCAAAAATATAACAATTCAAGATGATATAGTATTGATTTTAGGAGGGAATAATTCCATGGACATGGGTGATATCTCCTAAGAGGCTGAGATCAAGTTGGCATAAATGGTGTTTCCAATGAAGATTTATATGAATAAGACCTCCCTCTTGACCTAGATCCTGGCCGATCCAAGAAAATCCTAGAGGAAGAACCTAAACCTATTTCCTCATGGAATTATTGAAGTATGAACCTATTATACCTGAGGAATTGGAAGATTCATGGTATGTAATCGCTAAGAATAACCACATCATCCAATACAAGGAATGGATGAGCCTATAAAAATTTATTACACACACTTCGTAGCCACATCTAGTTAGTTATATGGGGTCCATCCATCACTGGATACGAAACATAGGCATCAGAGGGATGGATGCTCACATTCTCCATGTGCTGGTCCATGATTATATCATAGAGAGGGTGCATGTGTAAAGTCAAGAGTTCAACATCTCTTAGCATTGGGGGAAATATTATGGCCACAAGAAGATAGAGGTGGAAAATCAGGAACTTCTATGACTGGAATAGTAGGTAAAATAGCATGCATTCTTCATTAATACCCAAGTATAGATCATTAGTTAGTTGAGGGAGTAGCTGGTGGTGGCTAAAGATTGATCATAAGAGGTGGTATCTCAAATAGAGAAGTTCTAAGATGAGTATCATGGGTGAAAATCAAGTCCTAATATATTTTACCTACGGTCGAAGAGGAAGAGGAAGAGCTCATTAGGCTGCAATAGGTTCTGGAAGCCACATTCCATAGGATGGTTGGGCTGGACTACTCAATTTATGATGCGAATTCATAGGGAGCATTTTATTGTGAAATGAAAGATAAGACCTGGTGTGTGGATAACCCATGAAAACTTTTGAAGTTTATTTGTTTTAAACTCCTCCTATACATGAACATGTTTATTTTTCCACACTTCACCACCACACATTAATCACATCAATGATACAACCAAAAATCAGTACCTAGACCGCATGATTCATTTTTGGTGTGATAAATAGGGGATGATCATGATATTGATCATTTATAAGAGAGTGTTATAAAATATCCAAACACTAGATGTATGAACTTGATTATTGATCACCAAGAGTGTCCTGACTGAGAAAGTTTTGGTAGGAGCATGAGACTCTCTTCACAACCAACTTTCTTTCTCAATGTGTTCTAGTGCACGAATGGGGAAATATTAAGGGAATTAAATTATACCCCAAAAAAATTGGGATTAAGGGAATGAATCTAGATTCCTAAGATCTAGAACACAAAAGGGGTGGCGTGACGATTGAGGATAACTACTAACCATGTTCAAAACATAGAATCTGTAAAACTTTTGTTGAGGATGTGGACAAACAAATGATGTTCAACTACTAACCATGTTCAAAACATAGGACCTATCTAAAATTTTCATTTAAATTCATTTGGGTCATGTACCTATGATAATAGGTGAGCTAGTGTGGCAAGAAACCATTTACATTAGGGGCCCCATTCAGATGTGGAATATTATGGGGATCCAATTCAAGGGAGATGCAAAGCATGTGGATGGATTGGGGGAATGTTCGGATGGAGTTCAATAATCCCATGATTATAAAAGAATTGATTTGAGAACATTGGGTATTTTCATCAATCTGAGGAAAGGTTAGAATCATCTTCCAAGGGGAGAATCATTTGGGATTCCAAGATACTCAAGAACTTGAATGGTGTAGTAGATGACAAGCACTGAAGGGGGAAAGTGGATTCTTAGGAGAGGTCTTGAGATGATTCATAGTTTCAAATCATGCAATTAGGATGATAGAAACATAGTTTAACATCATATGGTGAAGACTATGTACACCAATTTTAATGAAATATAGTGAGGATGATGTGTCATATAGTTTAACTTCATGTGACTATGATGTTCATAACATAGTTTATCATCTTGTGGATAGGATGTGTGAATTGAAAAGAATAACACCAACATATCTAGGATGATGGGGGGGGGGTGTTATAGGGTAACACAATGGGGTACCTCCCATAGGAGCTCATGAGAAAAATGGAGGTTAATATTTTGTTCTAAATTTTTCCTGAATTGTTGGATTTAGTGAGAACATACAAGTTTTTTCTAGGGTATATGGTGGGTAAATTTTGGATTTATACCTATTTATTTTTATACTCTTATTTTCTCCAAGTCATAGAAGAGACCTGAAGGGGGGGGGGAGTCTAACTCTTTCTCAGGTTTCCTTTATAGGTTTTCAACCTAATAAACATTTTCGCCTCTAGCCTTTGGTAGTTTAAGGTCATACTAGTTAGACCAAGAAGTTTCAAAATAGTTTAGTTTCATAATTATCAGACCTTGAATCCTAGTTTAATGTTATAGATCTTGGAACATGGTGCAGAAGATAGTTTAAGGACTTAATTACTAGACCTAAGCCACCACAAAAGGTTCATATGATTCCAGAGGGTTCAAAACCGATGGAAATGATTTTCCTAGGAGGCCCTGCACCAAGTAAAATAATATGGGGTGAGTCACACAAAGTTTAAGGTCATGATATTTAGACCATAGGGTTCTGTTTCTCAAAGGGATATATGTGTCATAGGGAAGAGGTAAACCTACGCGAGTGAGGATCCTTAGATACCCTACTACATAGAATATCTCAGAGACAATTCGCACAAAATTTTAAGGCTGCAATTCTTAGACCTGGGCTCATAGTTTAAGGTTAGAAGAGTTCAGACCAATTTCAAATATTTTAAGGTAATAGTTCTTAGGCCAAGAGGTTTCAAATACTTTAAGGTCATAATTCTTCGAACAATAGGGGTTTTGTCTCGATGAAAAATGCATGAGATGAAATAATGATAACCCGATGTAAAATTAGGGAGAAGGAGACATGATTCCACAAAAAAATCCCGAAGACAACTTACTCAGAATTTAAGGTTGTGATGATTAGGCCTAAACTCAAAGTTTAAGGTCATAGGGTTTGGACTGATGGTCACTCGTGTTTATCAACCTTTCTTGAAGAAAACTCCCTCCCAACTCTTAATCTTGTGTGATCCATGTTCGATGCAATAAATAAGGAGCAATAGAAAGTTACCACTATTTATAGGGGAGAAAACAATAATGGGAAAATCAACCAACTTATAGAAGACATGTGAGGGTAGATCATGACTTTGAAGACCTTGATAGAAAAAGGGGAATGACCAATATCAATGTAAAAATTGTTGATAATGTTTGAAACACAGGTTCTACACCCGCACCATTCAATGCTTGAGAGAACAAATGTAGGATCGACCATTGAACAAGTTCTAAACACAGGATCCTCTATATTATTTAGGATCCTTTAAGGTCTAATCCTAGGACGACATGTGATCTAGTTTTCCAAGAACTATTGCAATTAGGAAGCCAACTTAGATTGATATGATAATGATTTTCCAAATTGAAGAAATCATAGATCATGAAATTTTAAGTGGGTAATGTACCATATGGACTTTTGAGTGTCCTATAAGCTATTCCACCACACACCCAAATGCACTGTATGACCATGTGGGTAGGTGAAGATCATGCCTGGACTGAATGTGGGGGGACCCCAAAATGAGTTAATGGTAGGGTGTACCAAGGATATGATATACGAGAATCACTACATATACCATTAGAATGATAATCAATCCATACATAATTCTAGAATGCGGTGTGTTAGGATATAAATACCTAAGTGGTGAATTAATCTATGACAATAGAATCAAATGATCTCATATTGGTCATATAAATAATCTTATGTCCATTTCATATGGTAAGACTGTAGTTTAACATCGTGCACTAAGGATGTTAGTTATGGTCATCCCATACTTCTCATATGATGCATACTTATATTACATATGGTAAGGATATAGTTTAACATAATGCACTAAGAATGTTGGTTTGGTTCATCTCATATTTATCATCCGAGTCATCCCAATTTCATATGAGTAAGGCTATAGTTTAACATAATGTTCTGAGGAAGTTAGTTTTTGGTTCATTTTAATATTTATCATATAAGGAATCTCAATTTCATATGGGGTAAGGCTACAATTTAACATCGTGTGTTGAAGAAATTATTTTTTAGATCATATCATATTTATTATACAAGGAATTATAATTTCATAAGGGTTAAGGCTGCAGTTTAACATCATGTTCTAAGGATTTTTGTATTTTTAGTTTAAATTCATACAAGTCAGACTATGAATGCAACTACTTTAAGGTCATGGAGCTTGGACCATAGGGTGTGGGCATCTTGAGGGGGAATTTTTTGCATGAAATAGTGTTAACCTGACATGAATGGAGGGTTAAAGAGACCACATACCATACAAAACTTAACAAATTGTACCCATGTCAATGTCATGATCCTGGGGGAGGAAATGCCTTTTAATGAGTCAACGAAGGGGGATAGACTCAGGACATGAGATCCAAGAATCACTATATATCCTATGGGAAGGGGATCAGGACAAATGTTGTTATATAACATGGAATGATAAGAGAACAATAATGATAATGTGGTTTTATCACTGGATAAGACAACAAATCATCTCATATTTTTGATATGAGGCATCCTGAATTCATATGGGGTAAGGCTATAGTTTCACATAATGTGCTAAGGACATTGGTTTTCATTTCATCCCACACTTATCATATTGGTAATCCCAGTTTCATGTGGGGTAAGGATATAGTTTAACATTGTGTGCTGAGAATGTCGGTGGGGTTAATTCATTAAGAATCTCATTCCTTTTTTTCCTCATGTTAAGTCACAAGGTTATCTAGGGCTGATAATTCTATAGGTAATGAGTATTTTTATAATGTTTTTGCGACTGGTCCCAAATATAGGAGGTCTATGCGTCACTACGTATCCCATGTGAATGGGAATCAATCCACAAGTAGTGTTGTAAATAGATGGTGTATAGGCTTAATGAAACACCATAGATGAAGCAATCCATGTGAATGAGTGTCAGATGCAAATAGTTTAAGGTCATAATGCTTAGATCAAGAGTAGGTACTTTGAGGATATTTGGGAGGTTCATAAGAGTTGAAACCTGACATGAAGGAGGAAAAACATTTCCCTTCCCTACACAAAGAAATCCTAAAACTAGTTTCACGTAGTTTAAGGTCAAGAGGTTTGGACTGAGGGAATTTGGAAAAAAGTTTAAAATCATGATACTTGGATTGAAGGAATGTTTCTTTGAAGGATATTTTCATGGAATGAAAGTGGTAAATCCCAACAATAATTGAGGGTGATGTAATACCATGCTCTACATAAATACTATAAAAAAACTTCATATATTTTAAGGTCATAATTCTTGGACCATAGTTGGGACCAAGTGGATGAATGTTTGGTGAAAATAATTTATCTTCCCCCTAGGGGAAGAGTTCATAATGAATTGGTGGATGGGAATAAAGACAAAGGGTTTAGGATCACTACATATCCCATGGTAATGATGGAATTGAATCATCCCATAGTTTCTATTGGGCATACCGTGTTTATGAAATGGGGTAAGGATGTAGTTTATCATCATGTGACATCGAAGTTTATCATTTGATCATCCCAAACTTGATATGTGAGGCATATTGTGTTTACTGAATAGGATGATACTGTAGTTTAACGACATGCACTGAGGGTTTTCGGATTTATAGTTTAAAATTGTAAAACTTGGAATATGATTGCTACTAGTTTAAGGAGATTGATCTCTAACCAAAGGGGTTGCAAATAGTTTCAGTTAATAATTATCGGATTTTGGGCCAAGAACAATACTTCTAGTTTAAGGTCATAGAGTTTGGACCAAGACTCTTAGTTTAAGGTCACATAGTTTTGACCATGAATCCTAGTTTATGTTCATAGTTTTTGGACCATGGTTTCATGTGAAGTATTTTTTGATAAAATCAAAATTGGTGGGTGGTGAGATGGGATCTCCATCCATGGTGATTAAAGAGTATGATCCACTGGATTTGACCTTATGAATAATGTAAGGTCCTTCCCACATAAGCTGCAACTCTAGTAGTTTTTTCTAGGTATCATTAGTGTTATGAGATCATGTACCATGTCACCCTAGAGGAATGAGTAGAGGTGAAAATTTGTATTGAATGCTCTCAATATCCAGTTCTAGTGCCTCTCTAAGCCATGAAATGCTTGAATCCTATTTTCCATGAGGGATTAAAACTAAACAAGATAGATTTCTTCCATTATGTTTGGAATATTCTAGTCATAAATAGCCTTTCAGAGCAATAAAAACTAAACCTCAATAGAAAATACTACCTATGTTACATACACCAGGGAACATGAGGTCTCTTGGTTGGAATTTCGAGTTGTCATCCAATAGGCCCAAAGGGAATTGGGGATATTTTCCATCCAGCTCTTTTTTATGGCCTACTATTTTATGTAAGATGTTAGAGAGGGTCTTGTTGAACTCCTTGATCTGACCATTTTCCTACGCATGGTAGTGGGAAGTATGGTTGGACCAGATGTTTCACTTGGCATACAATTTCTTAATCTCATTAGACTATAAGTTGGTTTAATTTTTTTTGAGAATAGTGCGAGGCATTCTGAACTGATAGATGATGTGGTAGCTCAAAAACTTGATCATGGACTAGGTTTTTTACTTCCTTAAGGGGAAATGATTCTTCCCATTTGGAAAATAAGTCTATTGAGGTCAAAATGAACTAGAATTATTGATTTTACAATGGTGTATATGGGCCCACAATGTCAAGTCCATATACTAAAAAGGGACAGGAATATTCTTTAGTGTGGAGAAGATTTGGTGGTTGATGTACAAATTTGGTGCGGATGTAACACTATTGAAATATCTTGGAAAACTAAATATAGTCATGAATCATGGTGGTCAAAAAGTAGTCTAACCATTTAATTTGGTGGGAGAGATTCAATCATTCTTGATGGGAACCGTAGGATATTTCATGGAGATCTTGTATAATATAAGGTATCTTATCTCCTTGGATTAAATAGTGGAGAATTTAATTAAAACCACACTTGTAGTGGGTTTCCTCAAGTTTAGGCCCACTCTAGAGGGTGAATTGTGTTGTACACTAGAGGATTTAATCATGATCAACTTTATCTAATGGGATAAATACACAATAGAGATACTTGATGAAGGGATTTCTCCAAATTTAAATTTCCTTTCCCGTGGGAGTGATTTGAGGGTCCTAGAATTGAAGTACTAATAACCAGCTGATACACCGATTGGTTTCCTTCATCTTAAGTGGAGGGGGCGGTGGCCCTCTAGTGTGATACATGAATGACTAATCCATCCTTGTTGATTTCTACAAGATATGAATCCAGACCTGTTAATGAATCATCTTGAATATTCTATGACTGAAGATTATGGATTACCTTCAACTAGGAAGGGAACTGGGCTATCAGCTAATGGTTTCATTCTGGTAGGGGAATGATCTCTTTATTTTTGATGATGTATTCACCCTTAACCATTTTTATGAATATCTTGGAGTCTCCCTTCACATGTAAACATGGAAAATCAATCATGAGGGACAACTTTATGCCAGTAATAAGGGTCTGGTACTCTACCTCATTGTTAGTGTAGCTTTATGAAAACATGAAAGAGTACTACAAGATGACCTACTCTAGGGTTATAAAGATGATCCCTAGGCCTAACTAGTTGATATTGGGGTCGTTGGTCCTTCTACCAGTTGGGATTAGGAGGCACCATCAAAATGAATCTGCCAATATGGTACATCCTGATCAATTGAGAGAATAGATTCATCCAAAAAATCAACATCCATGGGATGTTATTTAGGGGATATATATGTTACCAGAATGTTAGAAAATTCTTAGACTTTGATGAACTTTTGCAGGACAATCTTGGTGTCAAAATAATGAAGGATTACCACCCAGTACACCAATCCTCCCATCATTATAGGGATATTGAGTATATACTAAAGTAGGCCTACTTGAGACACTAACTATATATCATGGTGCTGTACATAATTTCAAAACTTCTACACTATAAAGACCAATGTGAGGCAAATATTATTGATGGGGGAGTATCTAGTCTCCATGTTTAGGAGTAGAAAGATGAGATAACATATGTTGTTTTCCCTACCCTCATTGTTTTTTGAGGCTAAAATTGAACCGAGGGACCATTATAGGGTGGTCACATAAAGGAACAATGTATTTCCTTAGATAGGTAGTTTCAAAATCGGGGTATGCAGCATGAACTTCTTGATATCCTCAAAAGAAGTCTGTCACTCATTATCCCACTAGAAACCAATGCCTTTTTTTATGAGCCTCGGGAAGGGCTTACCCTTTTGGAAAGTTTTTCAGTAAATCATCATATAAAGGCTAAGTAGACTTGAAGGCTTCACAACTCCCAATGATTGATTAGGGAATTCATTTTACTAATGTTCATGATTTTCTATGAGTCAATCTTAATTCCTCTATATCTTATAAAAAAGTTGATAAATTGCATCAAGGTGACCCCGAATGCTCATTTTAGTGTGTTCATCTTCAAGTGTTGTGAGCGGAGGATGATGAGTACATTCTCAAGATCCTATAGGTGGTCCTAAAATTGGAGGGATTTTACCACCAGATCATCCATGTAACATTCCACCATCAACCCAAAAATTGGCTTAAATATGTGTTGCATGGCCTACTGGTAAGTGGTTCAAGCATTATTCAAACCGAAAGGCATCACCTGATAAGAAAAATTACCTTGGGGTGCCCTAAAGGTGGTGGAATCATCATCCTTGAGGGCCATATAGATTTTATTGTACCTAGAGTATTCTTATATGAATGAGAGGTCATGGAACCTATCCATAGTATCAATCAAAAATTCTTTCACCAGAAAGGGAAAAACATACTTTGAGTAATGGTGGATGAGGTCCCGAATGTTGATACAAACTCTTATCTACCCATTCTTCTTCTTTACTAGGATAATGTTGGCTAGACACTTGGGATACTGAGCATCCCTAATAAATTTATATTTCATAATATTTTCAACTTCATCCTTGAACACAATACTATGAGAGGGGTGGATCTTTTTGGAAGGATGTTTGAACCCGCAATGACTCACTGGGAGGATAAGGAGATGAACAAAAACTCAAGGGTATAGCTCTAGAATATTGTCATATCTCTAGGAGAATACATAGTAATGTTGTTTCCAGAAGGTAACATACAACTGCTACTCCTCTGGGGACATGGATGTGCTGATAAGTGTTAACCTCAGATTTTCCTTAGTACCAAGGTTCACATGGGTTAACTCATTAACAATGGGGGATACACCATCTTCAAATATAGAGGGGAATATTGTAAATCATGTTCATCATCTAATACTTGTAGATCAGAGGTAGGAGATGTATCTTCCAGGCCAGTCAACCCAGAGGGAGCACTAGTGTCTTCTTTTTTAGGATACATAATCCTCACTAAGAGGTTCCCGCTCTACTGAGACTATAGAGATAGAAGCCGTTGAGCCAATTCTATTTGGTTTCTGGCCATGAGGTCAACACTTAACATTGAATCAAAGACGATTATTCAAACTTCATCGATTCAGCCATGATTTTTAGAGGATTCAGGAATACAATAGATCAATGAACATGGGGTAAACTTCTTGATACTTCATAGGATTAGGGTATTCTGGTATCAGCTAAGCGTAACCACTGTAGGAGTATGAGTTAATCTAAGATAAATCTATTTTCTTAGAGATAATGAAACAAATTCCCAGGTTTGGCATCATGGGATCTAACTAATGGATTGAGAAGATGAAGTTGTTTTTAAATTCTACCCATGAATTGACTAAAATGGATTTTATATCATTAGGGGAATTAATGCACTCAACATTGTCACTCCATAACTTCTTTCTTTCCCTTTTGTAGTAACAAGAATTTGGGTAGAAGGCCACACATGAGTCAAAGGGGGATGCACTTCCCGAGAGTACCCATACTTGACCATCAATGGAGTATTTGAGGAACTGGTGGTACAAAGAGTGGATTGTTGCATGAAAATGAATCCACATTCTTCCCAACAGCGTGTTAAAGGCAGTATCCTACAAGACTACCATAAATCCGGTTCTTAATACAAGGCCATCGAATTGAGTCCTCAACCAAATATTTCTATTCATTTTTATTCACTTTTATCATACCTATGAACTGTTAGGTTGGAGGGAGTCAGATCTTATTTTGTAAGTCCTAGATTATCTCTACAAAAATGCTAATTAGTGAAATTTTAAAATGTCACAAATTAATTTAAAGATGTTTCTCAAAAACGTCGCTGAATGAGGTTTCTCTAATTTGGAGACATTTATAAACATCACCAATTAACAACGCTTATAAACATTGTTAAATTAGTTGTGTTTTAAAACATATCCAAGAACTTATTTCCCCATTTTTTTAGAAAAAATTGTAAATAGATGTTTCCAAAATAGTGGCATTTTAAAACATCGCTATTTAATGACACCTAAGCTACCAAAGTTTCTTCAAAACATCGGTAAATGTTTTAGTTTATTTTTTGAAATTGTATGAAAATATATCTATATTTATATATTATTTAGATGTAATATATATATATATATATATATGAAATGTACCACTACTTACCCTTCCCACTCCAACAGCCATCACCTCACCCACTCCCACCCAGTAGCCATGCCTCACCTGCTTCAGTGACCTACTACTCACCCCTCTAGTGCCCTCCAGTGCCCTGCCTCACCCCATCCTATATTTCCCTCACCCCTACCCCCATGCTCTGCCCTACCCTGCTGCCTCACCCCCTATCGTGCTCACCCATCCCTTACCGTGATCGCCCCAGTATGCTAATTACCCAGCTCACAATGGAAAAATAGAAGGAAGCTAGTATCGAACAATCAACCTTCCACCTCGTAACTACACATTCCGCCAACTCACCTATTAGACTTATGAATAAATAACTGTATTTTTTATTAATAATTATATTTTTTATTAATAATTATATTTAACTTATTAATATATATCTATTTACTTATATTAACATACATACATACATACATACATACATACATACATACATACATACATACATACATACATACATACATACATACATACATACATACATACATACATACATACATACATACATACATACATACATACATACATACATACATACATACATACATACATACATACATACATACATACATACATACATACATACATACATACATACATACATACATACATACATACATACATACATACATACATACATACATACATACATACATACATACATACATACATACATACATACATACATACATACATACATACATACATACATACATACATACATACATACATACATACATACATACATACATACATACATACATACATACATACATACATACATACATACATACATACATACATACATACATACATACATACATACATACATACATACATACATACATACATACATACATACATACATACATACATACATACATACATACATACATACATACATACATACATACATACAAATATATATATATATATATATATTTTATTATATATATATGATTATATTATATTATAAATATTTTTATATTATATATATTTTATAAGTTTATATATATGTGTGTGTGTATAAATATATATATTTCCATGTGTGTGAGTGTGTGTGTGTGTATAATTAGCCATTTTTTAAAATTCTGGTACAAATTTCACTAAAATTGTCACATTTTCTTAAAAACCTGACTAAAATAAAAATATATAGTTGTATTATGCTATATATATATAAATATATTTTAGTATTTAAAATTTAAAATTATAAATATATATATTATAGATTAATATAAATATATAAATATATATTTTTTATATATTAATATGCATATATTAATATATATTTTTATATTTTATATTTTATATTTTATGTTTATATATATATAAGTTTATATTATATTATATTTTTATTTATTTTTATATTTTATATTATATATATGTTTATATTATATTATATATATATGTTTATATTATATATTATATATATATGTTTATATTTTATATTATATATATATATGTTTAAATTATATATATATGTTTATATTTTCTGTTTATATATATATATGTGTGTGTTTATGTTTTATATTATATATATTTTTTATATTTTATGTTTATATTTTATGTTTATTTATATGTTTATATTATATATTATTTATATATGATTATATTATATATATGTTCATATATATATATATATGTATATATGTATATATATATTATATGTTTATATTAATAAATATATGTGTATATGTATATATGTATATATGTTTGTATGTGTGTGTGTGTAAATATATGTGTGTGTATAAATATATATAATTATAATTATATATATATATATATATCCATATTTTAAAACACTGGTAAAAATGTCACTAAAATAGCCACATTTTCTTAAAAATATGACTAAATTTAAAATATATGTGTTTTTATATATAAATATATGTATATGTATATATATATATTTATATATAAATATATATGTGTGTGTGTGTGTATTTATATAAATATATATATTTATATGTCTTTTTTTATATATGTGTGTTAGTGTTTATATATATTAATATAAATAAATAAATAAATAAATAAATAAATAAATATATATATATATAAAGTTGCTAATTTAGCGGCATTTTTCAAAAAACATCTCTAATTTAGCAATGCTATTAGGGAAATGTCGCTTATATTGTGATGTTTTTTCATGAAATGTCACTAATTTAGTGACATTTCCTAGGAAACATTGCTAAATTTAAAAATTAATGACATTTTAAAAAAATATGGCTAAAAAAACATCGCTAAATTACAATTTTTTATAGTGTATGTGGTATCCGTGTTGGAATGAGGTTGATCCTAGAGCAAATATCAACTAGGAAATGACATATTTCCATTCCATTAAACTAACTAGTGATATACAGTGGGCATATGTGACCCTGAATGGTGACACCCTTATCTTCTCCTGAAAACAAGATAGTAGATCAAAATTCCTCTTGCCCGGCCTCCTCTGTGTTGTAGTCTTCAGCGGTAGCTACCTAAACCTCAAATTGAATTGTGATTTTCATGGATTTGGTAAGGGTCCACATATTCCCTTTGATAGTCAGAGTTCCTCGAGAATCGAAAGTCTCGTGAGTATGCCATCAAGGTGTTTTAGTACACCATACTTTAATTCCAGGGGAATATTTTTTACTACATAGGGTTGTTCCTTGTTAAGGGGCATATAGGATTCCATTAGATGAACCACTAGGGTTTGGATAATAATAGAAATATTCTACCACTAGCTATATTGTCTTCTCTAAAAAATGGATGGACGAGTTCTGGTCGGATGAGGTTAGGGTATGGAAATACATGGCTAGTCACAACACACTCACGACTGAGCTATACGTTCAACTAACACAGTCAACTACAAAGGTGTACCTGACAAAGTGGATTGAGAGGATTGGGCTTTCTGAGCTCGGTGTAAGGTTTTCTACTTGGTCTCAACAGCATGGATAACCTATTTTGAAGTGATGACTTGAGCATTCCGTCTATTGGTGTGTCCTACACCAATCCTTTGACAATGTTGGCTAGATGTTCCTAAGGGTTTTTTTACATTCCTCACTTTTAGGAATTTTGAAGCGGTCTAATACTTCAAAAAAATTACCAAAGGTGTAATCTTTCTCATTATCAATAGAACAGTCTAGTGTTGGGAAGACCCTGGACACATCTCCCAAGTTGGGAGGCATGAAGTCGACAAGGGTTTGAGTAGGATTCAACACCGGTGGGGGACTCTGATTTCCCTTGTGCTGCCATATTTTTTCCTGAGACAGGGGTGAATGCAACACAAATGTAGAGGCAATAGTCAGAGGAGGCGTGAAAACCCCAGAAGGTTTTGGATTTCTAAAGCAGGCATGAATAATACCATGGGTGTGAGTGAATGTATGACAAGCCAATCAGTCATTGTATTTCTATGTCATATGGCTAGGAACCTATTTCCACTTGTTGGAGTCTTTTTTTTCACTGTTGGGGTCAGTAAAAACATGTGCCCCCTATGCTGAAACATCTTCCAATTTGATGAAGTGACATTCTTCATGGTTATGGAGCTAATATTTGAAGAGAAATCATTATTTAATGCTGCGTCTAAGGATCCTATGATGTGGGAAATGGTTGGCGTGACCAATGAGTCTACCCTCTAAGGGTATCTTGTATTCCATAAGCTTTAGGATTCCCCTTTCCAAGGTGTAGATGAAATATATTGTGACATGCACATCCACAAAGGAATAGTTCATGTTCCTTATTTCCATGGAAGGCACCATGGGATCCTATCATTGACGGGGGGATAGACCTATATTATCTTTTTTAGGTGGCTATGCATAGAGAGGATATATAGGGAGAGGCTATGCTTTCTGAGAATCTTCTGGAAAAGGGTTTAATCGGTGTACCAACATGGGATCTTTTGCATGAATTATAGAGGATATCTCTTCTTTTATGGTCTTTATCATGGGACCTATAAGGGGAAATGGGCGTGACTATTTTTTAGTCATCTGTAATGATTATTCTAGATGGTGATCCTTTTCAAAGAACTCCTACATAGTTTAGGTAGATGAGTTTAAGGAACATCTCATTCTTTACATTTTCAACACACATCATAAGAAACATTCCTTGTGAAAGTAGCATGTCGAGCGAGTATGTGAGTCCCATCCATCAAGTGGTAAAGCTGAAAAATGACTCATTGGTATTTTTCTTTAATTTTAAGAGGATGACGATGATCTTCTTACATGAGGCGGAGATTAATTGGTAGAATAAATATCTACAAAGGTATTCCCAACTTTCGATGGACCCTTTGGATAATTGAATATACAATAAGAATGTATTCCCTTCCAAATATTGGAAAAACCATCATATCTTGGTAGCTTATTGCTATTAAGGATTCATCATAATTGGACAACACCTTGAGGAAAAGTGGGAAAAATGATGTAGTGGGTCAGCCATCCCATTAAATGGGGTAGATTTGGGATTACTAAACTTTGGAAGAGGTCAAAAATGGTCCAAACATACTAAGTATGACTTTCCTTCATGCATAATTTCAACCTTCCATGTTTACAGAGCCTTGATATGGGAAATAAGAGAAGGTATAATGTCATCTTGGAAAGGATTTGTGGCCACCAATGACTTGATGGGCTCATCTACTTATAGAGAATCATGGAATTGATCTCGAGGTAGTTTATCATGCTGCTTAGGTTGGGTGGGTGACTCATATATCAATCATTTACTATAGCCCCTAAATTCTAACATGACTGGGTGAATGGGGCCTCCATGTTAAAATTAGGGCATTTGACCAAGGAGGACCATTTACCCCACTAGAGGAGATATGGGGTCCCTTGTGATTTTTCAATGTTTTTACACTACTCAATAATAATATTTGTAGTGAGACTTTTTTATTCTTCAATATCTTAGAGAAAAAAAACTATCATGGGGTCTGACTAAGCTTTTGGTGCAACCTCAGATGGTTTGTCAGGCTCAATATGTCCCTTTCCTTTGTCAATGTACCAATGGGAAATTAGTAATGTCACATTGATAGGACTCCTAGGGAATTGTGCCTATCTCTACCAATGAGTGTAGATGCCTACCAGGGGGTCTGCCTAGTTCTGTGTCATCCCTTGAGGTGAGTTTTCCTTGTCATTCCCTATGTCAGCAACCCTATTTATTTGATCATATGGAGGATAGGTAGTGAATATATTCACCATGGAGGTAGTTAGAGAGTAACCTTCACTATTGTAGGATGTGATGGATTGAAAATCCTATCACTGTCATAAGATAGGGCTAAAATGGAGTAAAGAATACTCACCCCAGACTTTGATCATCACATGTGGAGGTGCTTATTTAATGACCAAATAGAGAATTGTGAAGCTCTTAATATAGGTTTTCTGAAGATTATAGTAGTATCTATATGAATTAGGATGCTAAGATATGTGATATCAACATTCTTTCTCTGATGGTTGATGGAATCAAGATGTTTGTGGCTCCTAAGGCTAGTTAGTCAATAGTCCTGAAGGTTGTGGAATGTCACCCAAATATTTTGGAGAAATCATACCACCTAGTCCTTGGTGAGGGAATCTAGGATAATAAAATCTTGAGCTATAGTTATCTAGAACACAAAATATAGAAGGTCAGTGGATAGAGGCTCACATAGGTTCTCTTGATCAGTATTATGGGGATGGTCCTACCCTTAGTTTTCCCAAGACTTGATTGGGATAGGCTGAGAAAAGGGTGGAGACACTGACACAGACTTACTTTGTGATTGATATATCAAGATAGGGGGTACTGCATAGGTCAAATATCTACTACATACTAGGATATCTCTTGGATGTGGAGCCAACTTCAAGATCATATCCATGTAGAAATGGGTGTTTACCACTTCCTCATGTGAGAGGGTGAAAATACCCCTTTGAGTATTAAAAGAGTTATGACCATCGTCTAAGTGTTCTAACCAATACCTTTAAATCTCTCCAACTTCCTGTGTGGATGCAGAGAAGAGGGAAATTTTCGATGATGGAGACAGTTTCACTATGAGTCCTTGGAGGGAGTCAATAACATTTTACACCTATAGGTATATATGGATGGATTTGGGGATCTTATGGAACTTGTTTTTCTGGATCATAAATCTCAATTTACAGGCCACTTCCGTAGACTCCAGTAGTGTGGGGTGAAGGTTCCCTCATTGATTCATCCATCACTTCAGAGTTTGAGAGGTCAATGATGATATGCTGCTTCCTAGGGTCCCACCTCTAATGTAGTGGGACTTCTACATGTGTGATCTAGATAATAAGAGTCTCTTGGTCCCCCCATGTATATTTTTTCCTAAACTAAGAGCACAATCCCCATGATGGGTGTTTACCCTGCTTCCCTATGATGGTTCTTCACAGCAGGGAATGTATTCAGTATGAAGAGGCCCTCTGCACTGGTTGGTGATGGTGTGGGGAGGACCTCTTCATTGGTTGGTGATGATGTGGGGATGACCCTTTTATTTTTTGGTGATAGTGCAGAGAGGACTTCTTTATTGGTTCGTGATGGTGTGGGGAGGAATTTTTCATTGGATTTTGATGGTGTGGGGAGGACCTCTGCATTGGTTGGTGATGGTTTGGGAAGGAAATCCATATTGTTTGGTGATGGTGTAGCGAGGATCTCCTCATTTATTGGTGATGGTGTGGGGAGGACCTCTTCATTGGGTTTCCTCTCTCTGGGATGGATCATAATGGCTTCTCATGGTGCCGGTGACTGAGAGAGTCAACCTGACCTTCCTAAGAGGCGGGTGGGGTCTCAATATTAGGCGGGTGAAGATGGATCCCCATTAAGTAGTTGTAGGGATCTGATGGGATATGCCAGTGGTCGAAGGGGCCACTATATCTAAGAAAGTTTCCTATTTTTGGGAAATATTCTGGGTCTACCCCCAGCAATGACATCAGATGTTTTGGACCAGGGCTGGTAGAGTAGGGATAAAGTTAACTTGCTCATCGACCTATGGGACTGGTCTATGTTTTCACTGATGTGGCATGTTGGGGGACCTAATAGGAAAGTTACATGTGTTGGCCATGATAGGTACGAACCGAACATCCCCTACCTCCTCAGCATAGGGGAGCGAGCTGTTAGAGAACTCTAAGGAGAGATTCCAAAAGTGGGTTTCTACTGGAATGGGGGTTCTTTCCACCCTTGTGGCCCTCTAGGGTGGCATTTTTGGTTAGGAATAGATGCCCCAAGATCTTGGTGGGATATATACTTGGTGGGAATGACCCTTTTTTATTCATATCGGTGAACCAGTACATCAATTTCCCCCCTCTGAATGATCTTAGAGGTTGAAATGGGGTATGGGTTTGTAGTCACTAAAGGTACAATGTATTTCATGGTAGGAGTATAGATATAGTGAAGGTGATGCCCAAATCCTCAACATTTTCCCTTCCGAGTGAAGTATTGAAGGATTCCATGCTGACGATATAACATAGTGAAAATTCCCAACATTATCTTCCCTAGGTCACAAGGGAGTTTCATGTTTGGCTGACTTCTTGTTTGGTGGGACCTGGTGCCAAATATATTAATCTGATGAAATGAAAATCCAATGGTACTTCAACTCTATAAGTCTCCATGGTTTAAGGAGAATAGTTTCACATTAGGTACATCATTTTTGTATCCAAATATTTCTATTGAGGTTTTGCATCAGGTGCTATTATTTCCCCACATTCTTTTATTACAAAGGTAGGTCTCTTACATCACTTTAATTGGAAATGTCATACCCCTGATCAAAATGAGATAATGGGATGTTGGTTTCTACTTCCATGTATTTATCCTTTGATCTCATCTCCTATTCCATGTGTCCCTTGAATATTTAAGTTATGTTCTTGAAACTCTCTCCTGTTTCCATATTGAGGTGGATGCTAGTTAATTATGCTGCTTTTGTCTCAATAGAGAAGAAACCTTTGGTCAGAGGAGGCAGTAACATTGGGCATGTTTGGGAATTTTTGGATGTTGGGTAGGTTGGTCACCTAAAAGGTTATCTCCTTTTGAAGTTGGAGTCATATCATGTGTGATGTGTCTTAATCGTATAACCTAATGCATCCCTTGTCAACCCCAATGTAGTTGATTCCAAGGACATATGTGTTCTAAGGATTTTATCTTAGGAATCTCATGTTTGTTGTATATGGTAATGATTCTGGGTTAGGTCACAAGTTTAACATCTTTTGCAAGTTGTTGGGTAAAAAGTTTAACATCTAATTGAGACATATGGGTCTTAGGTTTAATGTCTTATGGGGATAGAAGGGTGGAGTGTGTCCTCAAGGGTGGGGGGATTCACAATTGGGAGTTTGGTGGAGTGTGTCCCCAGGGGGAAGTTTTCACACTTGGGATTTTGTGGTTAAGTGTGTCCCCAAGGCGGGGGGACTTCACACTTGGGATTTGGTTAAGTGTGTCCCCAAGGGAGAAGATTTCACACTTGGGATGTGGTTAAGTTTGTCCCCAAGGTGGAAGATTCCACAATCCAGATTTAGTGGAGTGTGTGTCAAAGGGGAATATTTCATACTCAAGATTTGGTTAAGTGTGTCCCCAAGGGATAATATTTAATACTTTAAAGGTGGTGGAGTGTGTCCCCATGGGTTAATATTTCAAACTCTGGATTTGGTGGAGTGTGTCCCTAGGGGGAAGATTTCACAATTTGGTTTTTTAGGATTGAACCTCATGGAGGCTTCTTATGTACCTTGTTTAAGAGATAGAGATCACAATCTACATAGTTCGATGCCTCATTTTAAGGTCATGTGACAAAATCTATCCATATAGTTTAATATCATGTGGTATGGATTCTATTATAATGAAAGGATCATAAATAAGGGATGGTGTGAGGCTTATACATATAAACTTCCTGGAGGGTTCTTGATGTAGGGTGACATCCCATAGAAGGGGAGGAGTAGCATCCCATGATGGTCATACATGTCTCATACTATGTTCATCTCATAGGGTAAGTCTATAATTTAATGTCATGTACTAAGGATTTTGTCATGTAGTTTAACATCATACAACTAGGACATGGGGATAGAGAGTTTTATATCATGTATCTTGGATGTGTATGGGGGTTACACCCTAAGGGGACCATGTCAAGGTGAGAGGATGATCCATAAAAATGACTCTATACTGAGATAGGTATGCCGTTTCCCTCGGTGATTCCACCCTTAGGTCTTATTTGTCCATTTCTCATGCACCTTTGGTTGGGGCATGGCATAAACATTATGGTAGAAGGGTGTAAATCAGAGGTTGTAATTTTAGAGTTCCTATTATTAGGAGTGAGAGGCATTAGGGTACCAATTCTTAGTAGAATAAGGTAGGGTAATGGTCAAGGGTGTGTTTGAAGCATATGGGGTGTCAGGTTAGGGACCAAAAAGTTTTTTCATGAAAATTCAAATATATTGCATGAAAATTGGGTTGAATAAGATATGATCTCTAGAAGAAGTCCAACATATGGATTTAGGAGGTGTGGCTACAAACAAGATTTGGTATTTGATGAAGATCAGGGTTATGTGAAGGATACTTCTCTTACACAAACATGATCATCCTTAAGAGGTGTTGTGTGAGGAACTCTCAACCACAAGTTAAGATACATTAGGGCCCACCAGAGGTTTATTTTTCAAGTTCTCTATATTTGAGGGTCCATGGGATTCTAGTGTTTCACAATATCATGTAAGAGTGGTTTGTGTGAGAGAGTGCTACACTTTATCTTCCATAGATTCATCCCCAAAGATTTGGGGGGAGGTTCTATTTATAATCAAAATTAGTTATTTATTTCACAAAACTTCACTATAACATTAATACGGTTGCACGATTCGCGGACCTTTACTGATGGGGATTGACCCCACAACATGTGGGATTTGATGTCGACTTTCTCACACAACTGGATTCTTGTATAATGGTATTGTGCATAAATCTATCAATTTGAGAACACATTCCATGGAAATAATTTCAGTATTTGGGAGTACCCTTGGGACTTTTACCTCTAGCATTTCCTTTTGCTCACAACTCCTTTGTCTGTGGAAGCACGTATTTTCATGAAAAACTATAAATTTTCATGCAACCTGATCCTCAACCCTAGAATGTTTTTTTGAGGTGGTTAACATACCAAATTTATGAAAAACTTTCCTTTTGAGGTGTGGTACATGTTCTCGGCACCAAAAGATTCCATCTTAGGCGTAGAATGGCTATACACAGTTTGTGCATAGGTTAACTTTTTTAGACAAAGGATGCGGTGTGTCCCCATAGATGGAATGAGGTTTTCCTTCATGGGTTAAAAGGAAACATAGACAGAGAAGGATAGAATCATATTTAGGAGAGTGAAAAAAATTACTCACAAGTTTGATAGAATAGATCTTAGATAAGTGGATGCTATAGGATTTTAATTTCCTACAGTGGTGGCGGAGTATGAGGAATTCTTTCCTAAGGACATTCCGGGATTGCCTCCCCATTGAGGGATAGACTTATATGTTGACTTAAAACCAGTGATGGTCCCAATATCTACACTATCATATTAGACATTTATTGCAGAGATTAGTGAGATGAGGGCATAGTTGGAGGACTTATAGAGGAAGGGATTTGTGAGACCTAGTGTGTAACCTTGAGAAGCCCCATGATTGTTCACTAATAAAGAGGACATGAACTTGAGGTTTTTCATGGATTATCAGTGCTTGAACTAGGTGACCATGAAGAATAATTATCCACTACCAAGGATTGATAATATTTTCAATCAGTTGATAGGGTAATGATGGTTCTTGAAGATATAACTTAGAACATGATATCAACATCTATGAGTATGAGATAAGGATACACATAAGATTACATGCATATGTTTATATGGCCATAATGATAATTTGGTGATTCATTTTTTCATGATTAACACCCCAAGATTGTTTATGGGACTCATGAATTGGATCTTTCATCATTTCCTAGATCATTTTGTAGTAGTCTTAATTGATGATATCATAGTATACTTGGCATCTAAGGAGGAGAACGTGAGACACTTGAGGATGGTCCTATAATTTCTTTGAGATCACTATTTCTTTGGGAATCTCTTGAAGTGTTAGTTATATATTCAAGTGGTATATTTTTAGGGTTATTTAATCTCATTATAGGGTGTGGTAGTGGACCCCCTGAATGTTGAGGCAGTGTTAGCTTGGGATCCACCGAAGAGTGTGATATAGGTGAGGATCTTTCTTGGGTTAGTAGAATATTATAGGATATTCAAGCCTAATTTCTCCAAGATATTGGTAATTTTAATTCTTTGACATAAAATGGACATCCTTTTATTTATATAGAAACGTTTCATTACAATTTTCAGGAGTTTAGGCAAAGGTTGAAGAGCACCCCCATCTTGAAAATTCCAGAGGAGGGAATAAAGTACGTAGTATTCTACAATACCAAAGGGACTGGAATTGGTTGTGGTCAGATGTAGAGGTAGGATATGATTTCTTATGGTTCTAAGAATTTTATACCTCATTATAAGAACTATGTGGCACACAATCTAGAGTTAGCAGCGGTAGTCATTGCACTGATGATGTGGTGACACTATCTTATGGGTGAGCAGTTCATCATCTATTATGAGAAAAATATTCTCATGTATATCTTCTCTTTGAAGGATATTAACCTAATAAAGAGGAATTGGATTTAGTTACTCTAGTATTATGACTTCAAGATAGTCTATACTCCTTGGAAGATGAATGTGGTAGAAGATACTCTTAGCAGGAGGTCTTACTCGTAGTTCTTGACTGAGGAATCAGAGCAGTTATCCTAATTGAAGTTGTCCCTCATGGATGAGGATGATGTATCTTATCTGTAGTCTATGATGGTTACCCAACCACTTTTACATCTTATTAGGGAATCCCAACATGGATATACTGACTGTGGGACCTTACTTTCTTAGATATCCACTGAACATGGTCATGATGGATTTTATGAAGGCAAGGAGCATGTTATATTTTTCAAAGGATGGATGATGGTACCAATGATGTTGTGTGATGAGGTTAATATGGAGTTTCATACATACCCTTTTTCGGTACATCCAGTTTTGGATAATATGTATTAGGATCTTTGGCGCAAGTTCTAGTGGTTGGGGATGAAGAAATTTTTAGCAGAGTTTGTCTCTTAATGGCTCACTTGTAAGCAGGTGAAGGATGAGCACCAACTTCCTATGGGTTTAACTCAATCCCTTGATGTTGTATATTGGAATTGGTATGGTATATCTATAGAATTTATAACAGGGATTCCATGGATGTCTATAGGAAATGATTCTATCTGGGTGATCATTGATCAAATCACCAAGTTACCCCACTTTCTAGCTGTCTAAGAGTTGAGTTCAGTTGAGATATTGGGATGCCTTTTTGTGAAGGAGATAATATTTCTCCATGGAGTTCCCTCGAGGATAATTTCAGACCATGTTTCTCATTTCATGTCATATTTTTTAATAGGATTATAGGAGGCCTTTGGGACTCAGTTGTGTTTGAGCATGGTGTTTCACCCTCATAATGAAGACCATGCTGAGGAGACCATTCAAGTTTTTGTGGAAATGATTCAGGCTTGCAATTTGGAATTTGGTTATAGTTGGTAGGATAACCTATCCTTGGTTGAGTTTTCATATATCAAAAGCTACCATTAAACCATTAGTATGACATCATTCAAGGATTTGAATGGGCGATCCAACATGTCACCACTATGCAGGATTGATACAGGTGAGTCTATACTAATAGGCCTAGATTTGGTGTAATCTATTATAGTAAGGTGAATATCACCCAAGAGTGGATAATAACTACAAAAATCCCTCAAAAGTCCTATATAGACTGGAGAATGAGGCCTTTTGGAGTTCTAGGTGGGATATCATGTGTTCCTAAAGGTACCATATCAATGTTGATTTTATAGATTTAGCTAGAGTGACAAGATATATTAAAGATTAATTTTCCCCTTCTAGATGATATATAGAATCTATGAGGTGGTGTACCACTTAGATATACCACTGCAGTTAGACCGGGTACCCGATGTCTTCCACATGTCACAACTGAGGGGGTAAGTACAGAACCCATCACATGTTATCAACTAGGGAAAGATGGAAATCATGGATGGGGAAATATTTGTGGAGTACCTGATAGAGATTCACGATCGATAGGATAGGGTCCTCTATGGGTGAGTGGTTCCCTTGGTTCTTTAATGGTGGATGTATTAGAATCTTCATGAAAGCACTCAGGAGCAGGAAACCCATATGGAAGCTTAGTGCCTACCCCTTTTTGAGTAGTATTTTTTTTCTTTTCAAGATGAAAATACCTATGTTGGGGTGAGTGTAACATCTCTATTTATTTCATGTAAGTATTTGGAATATATCTAGTAATATTTTCAGATCCATGAACTGAGACGACATGAGATTCAAAGGCCCGATGAGA
This sequence comes from Viscum album, assembly GCA_963277665.1. Taxonomy (NCBI): domain Eukaryota; kingdom Viridiplantae; phylum Streptophyta; class Magnoliopsida; order Santalales; family Viscaceae; genus Viscum; species Viscum album. The sequence goes on along the minus strand of OY728128.1, from coordinate 955,122,271 downwards.
CTGGTACATATATTATAAAAATAAATTATATATATTAATATCACATGTAATGTTTTTACTAATATAGTGGAATAAATCCCAAATAGAGTCAAATATTGGAAATATGAGACCACTACTGAATCCATAACATGGTTTTTACCCTAGACATGACATAACCTTGGTCAGCGTCATGTGTTTGGCTTCAGCACCATCATGGTGAAATAGTTAGATAAGTTTAATATATATATATATAATTATTTAATTTAAAAAATACTAAATTATAAATATCTATAATAAATAGTTATAAAAAAATTCCATGGTTAGCAACATAACCCTAACTTTTGAGAGAGAGAGAGACCAAGGAGGAGCGTTCTTGGACGACGACATCAGATCTTTCTTTGACAATCGGTACACCAGTGGAGTTTGTGGATCCTTCCAATGATGAAATAATGAACCCATTATTAATAAACAACTAATCCAAACTCAATTTTTTGTGTTCTATTTCTATGATTTATTTACCCCATTTATTATCCCATGATGAATACAAATCAAATAAACCAACAGATTGATTTTTCGATTAATCATGTTGTGGGTGCGGGGTTATCTCTGTGATTTGGGGAAATCATATTATTATTGGTTATTGATTTATTAATTCACAATTTTAATGTAAATAGATCAATTCCAATCCAAAAATTATTTGGGTATTGTTCCTCATCTTGTTTTTTTTTGTGTTTTTCTCACACCGTTCATCGTGCGTTCATCACTAAAATCTCTTTTGGCCGATGGTTCAACAAATACCTGATGATCAATCATTGAACAACTATTATTTGGTGAAATGGATTGATACAAGGGGTTTATGGTTGTTTTTTTATTATTTTATCAAGGTATTATATCCAAGATGAAGGATTGGATCATATTAACTTTTCTCATTTTTATGGTAGGACATGTGGTGACAACATGATGTGGAAGTGGTTGGGTTGAAAACAGATTTTGGTGGCCTAAATATAGCCATAGGTGATGAAAGATCATGTTAGATCCTATATCCATTATTATCAGTGAGATTGGATGTGAAAATTAATGGTGTAGGTGGAAAAATCTACAACACAAGAAGAATTTCGAGTTCTAAGAAAACCCTTAATACACAGTGTATAATATAAGAATGAATGTTGTGTGGACTCAAATATGACTACTAAGGTATACACATGAAAAAAAAGTATCAAAAGTTATGTGACACATATCACATGCCATGTGACTCTTCCTAGTGACTCAAAGTGTAGCCTTGGGGTATATAGGCATAAAAATGACCTAATAAATGGACACAAGAAGAGTATATGAGAATGAATTGATACTCAGACACAAACAAGTAAAAGGGATTGTAAAAGGTACACGAGCATGTCCTGGGGTGAATAGAAAAGGGATGGGTCACATAGGAAGACCCATGGTAGCTAATACACTTCATGTACTACTAGTACTCACAATGTACATTTCCCATGGGATTCTGAGGCCCATGTTATCTTCATAATGGAATAGTTTCCATATGGTGCATTCCCTAGATACATCCCTATGAGGGAATAATCTGGAAATATAACCTGATTTTAGGATTGTGATCCCCCATAAGGGATTAGATTAAGATAGAGTTATATTAATCCCCCCAGAGGCCTGGAGTGGGATCCTCTATTATCTTCTACCCTAGGTGGGGTTCTAGGAATCCGCATGACGAACATACATATGTGTCAATACCCTAATTAGAGGTTTAATCCAGTTAAGGTTTATGGTGTTCCCTATAACAATGGGTATAGTCCCCTATCTATTTATCGATCACTTTTGACTTCTAGTGTGAAATTTCTTATGGAGAGACCCGAAGATCATGCCATCTCGGATGGATGCCAATAGTGAAATCAGACCCACAGAGTGAGTTCTCCTAGGTGAGTGTTTTTATAATCTCTTGATAACAATCTTAGGATGTCATTATCTTTGTGACCTCACCTTGAGACATAGTTTTTACCATGATTATATCTGAATGTTTTGTTGTATATCTTATATTTGGATTGACATATCCCTGTGATGAGATAACTATTATAAAGATGATTATGTTTGGTTATTTTTGGGGGTCCTACTGGGTATTTTTATACTCACCCATACTTGGTATCTACCCGCACATATCATATCTTATGAAAACAATCGGTTATTCGAGAAGGTTCTTGGCGGGCCAGGAGTAGACAAATATTTGATTGGGTTAGACATACCATAGTTAACACATGGAGTCAAATTTTACCTCAGTCCCCCTAATTCTAGTAGGTTGGACTTCTTTATAGTTTTTGTGGGATTATATTTTCCCCTTTATGATTTTCAGTATTTGATCATACTCTAATTATGAGTTTTATATGTATGCATGAATTAGTATTAATAGTATATTATTTTTAACAATGTATGGGTATGGAGATGTGTGTGTATGTACAGGTACCTTATGCTAAGACCTAAAATTTGAATGTTTTACCTACTTGACACTAGTCACCAATGCCTTAAATATTAGATGCGGGGATTGGGGTAGTCACACTCAACTTACCAATTCCCAAGAGGGCCTCAGTGGGATGGGTTGTGACCTTTCCACCTATCCTCTTCAATCAAAATATGATCAGAAACATCCATACACACTAAGTTAACATTATCACTTAAGTTTCTCACCATGATAACTATAAAATCCCATGAAATTGGTAATTATGATAAAATTATCAATTCTCACACTATCCATTCATACATCACTACCACTGACTCAAACTAAATTTGGATTATATTGAAGTTATTGGTGTGATCTTCCATGGACTTTTATTTTGCCTCCTTTAAGCTGAATATTTTCTATATAAAAAATAATTTGTCGATTTTGGTTGTATTTTTATATATTTGAATAAGTGTAGACATTAATTTAGTAGTTTAGTCCCCCTTTGAATTTTTAAGTCCATGTTTTTGGCCAGATTCATCTAAAAAACATCAAATGCATTCTAGTGAAGTTTTTCTAAGTATTCCTTTTTCCACCACTTCTAGTTTGAGATCTATTAATGGAATATAAAAATATCTATAGAATAGATAGTATTCTATTCAAATACTATATAATATAAGATATTATCCATTTAACTTCCATAAATATAATTTTCCTTAATCTAACTCTATTCCTTTTTAATAGTAAGACTTTGAATAAAGAAGAATAAAAGGTAAGAATTCAAATAAGAAGTTTTATTCTAAGATAACAAAAATATAAACCTAGATTTTATTCCAATTTTTATACTGATAAAAGGAAAAAACTCTAATATAAACTTCCCTCTCTAACCACAAATTATAGAAAAAATTCCCGATGTTTTTATTAGAAGCAGAATCTGATATCAGTGTACTTAGACATTAGAACTAGGTTCTAAAGTATTACACTGAATCACCTCAAAACATCCTTTGTAATGGAATGAAAAATGAAAAATAAAAGAACAAACCCACACCCCCATAATAAAAATACTAGTATATATACAGTCCTATACTTTCACTAAATAATTCATATGCTTCATTAGGTATATTATTTAACGATGCCATCCACATTATTTCTCCAAATGACTTATAATTATCATGTGTAAATCCTTTTGAATCCCATTTTTTTTCTCATTTTTTAACTAATCTATAATATAATTATGAATTTTATCTTGTTTATTTATCATGTATATACATGTTTTTTCATTATGTGATGTGTGATTCAAGAAATATATACCCCTCCAATGCATTGATTAAAAATTTATATCTCATGAAATGAAATGTATCGGATCGAGGAGTGAACCCAATCCAATATATTATGAGAATCAATCCTCTATATGATTATGGTATTGTAAATGAGGCTTGAAATAAGGAATATTTTTTTATTATTATGTTGGTTCCATATTTATATGTTATATTTCCATGGATTATGATATTTTCTCATGATTTAACAATTTTATGGATAATTTATTATGATATTTCTAAATCATTATGTCATGTTTAGTGATTAATGATCTATGTTTTATTGTGTAGGATTTCCTTATATTATGTTAATTTACCTCTATTATATTCACATACCCACATGTTCAACTTATTCTCACTTATGTTCTTTGATTAATATCTCTTATATTCACCAATTATTGAGAATTTAGTCTCACCCATTATTATTTTTCCATTACCCAAGTAGTGAAGAAGATTATTATGTATGATATGTCAAGAAGGGTATCATTTGAAATATTATTTTTAATATATGTTGAATAATGTTTTTAAATTAAGTTTTTTATGTGTCTAATATCTAAATACAATAAACCTATAGGTTCTTGGGTGTTATTTATTGTGAGATGAAATGAATATTCTTATAAAATGATGTAATATATATTCATGTTATGGTTGTGTTATCTAAGATGGTATTAGAGTCAGGTTTAGTTAATTTTGGGTATTAAGAATAAGGGGATTAAACTTAAATAAACCAAGGTTTCCCTAAAATTAATGTTGGTTAAAACATGAGTGACTATCAAAGGTTGTACCAAAAGTGTTATATTATGAACCAAGAGTGTCATAAGTTTAACCAATTACATTATATGATTAAATGAAGGTTATATAATTCAATACATCTTAGGATTTATTTTCATTATCATATTATTGTTTACTATTGATATTATTTTTTAATACTCATTCTAAATATTTTGGTTTGAGTAAGGGTTGGGAGATTGAATCATGAAATTTGGGTGGCGGTAAGTGCACTAAATATTCAAATTATATTATTTGAGCCTAGTTATATGAATTATTTCATATCATTTAAAGTCTATATGATAAATAATTTTTATCCACAATGATTAAATATTTAATTATATGTGAAAACTCTAAGTGGTATAATTAGTTCGTACCAATTATATAACTCCTCTCTAATAGAAATTTGTAAGAATGTTATTTCTTTAAATCTTATTATTATCATTTTAATAAAATATTATGTGATTTTTGGAATTTATTGGATATCTCTACCTATATTTTATATTAATTTCCAAGATATTAAAATCAAATTTCATATCCCAAATCAATACGTGAGCATATATTGATGCAAGTATGACTATAAACTCTATATTGAAGCTACTTCCCATGTGTGGGTCTCGTTTCCTAAAAATATGGATTATTTATCTCAAATGGTTTGTGAAAAAATAAATATTGAATATATATATATATGGTGTGGGAAAATATCAATGTAATTATAGAAAAATTTACTTGTTTTACTCTAGATCATGATGTTGAGTTTTCAAAAGAACTCATACCTAGTACTATGCCTATATAAAAAGCTCTTTATCGAATGTCCCTGATTAAATTGGAGTAATCGAAGAAGCAACTCAAAAATAATTTTGATAAGGGTTTTATACACCCAAGTGATTTACCATGGGGTAAAAACCTCCTCTTTATTAAGAATAATAATGGATTAATTCATCTTTAAATTGATTATCATGAAATTAACATTATCAAGATCAAGAACAAGTATCCTCTATCCCATACTGACTACTTGTTTGATCAAATGAGAGGGGATAAATTATTCTAAAAGATAGATCTTTAATGTATATATTATTAAATAAGGTTAAAATGAGAGGATACTTCTAATAAAACCTTTTATATATTATATGAAGATAATGAATTCATTGTAAATCCTTTTAGAATTACAAATTCCCCCTCTATACATATGAATCTGATGGATAGAGTCTTTAGAGATTACCTCAATAAATTTTTTGTTATATTTTTAGATGATATTAATATATATTTATTGTATGTGGAATACCATAAATATCAACTATGTATTTTGATGAAAACCTTTAGAAAATTAGAAACTCTATTCTAAATTTAGAAAGTGTAAGTTATGTATATGAAAAACATCCTTCACGAGTCATATATTCACTAGGGCGGTATATCTAAGGATACTTAAAAGATATAGGTGATTGAATAATAGACTATACGAACCAATACAATATACATCTTTATTTCCATTGGATTGAATAGATACTATTAATACTTTGTGATAAATGTCTCATGATTTTCAAATCCACTAATGAAGTTAACTCAATAGGGTGTATAGTTCCTCTAAATAGATGAATGTAAATAAAATTTAAAGGATCTTAAGTGAGGTTGGTAACTGCACCTATAATCACACTACGTTTTAGTAGAAAAGGTTTTGTGATATATAGAGATGATTCAAATAATGGATTTAGATGTGTCCTCATACAAAATGACATGATGTGAGATTATGTCTAATGTCAATTAAAGGATTATGAGAAAAATTACTTTACGAATGAATTAATTATAAAATTATTAAAATTTTAATTAAAGATATCAAGGTATTATATCTATGATAAAAAGTATAAAATATATACTAATCAAAAGAGATTAAAGTATATATACACACAAAATGAGTTGAAACTGCATCAAAGGAGATGGTTGGATTTGATCAAGGACTATGATTTATCAATACACTACCACCCTAGGAAGGAAAAAATTTGGATGATTATCTAAGTAGAAATAATCATGACACCTTATCCATGATGTGAATTAAAAGACACCCTATACTAGTTTATTTTCAAAGAATATACTTAGAAACCATAAGGGAAAATAAGAAATCCTATTTTACCAAATGACTACTAAATAATCCATCCATGTGAAGATCAAGGAGGTTTAGAAGGAGGATTTTAATCCACATATTAATGTAAGCAATATTCTATAGCTCAACCATGAAATTGATGGAATTATGAGACTTTAGAATGAATATGTGTCCCTTTAATACAAAAATTGAATAATGAGCTATTTGATGATATATAAGCTCATTATTATTTATCAATTATAGAAGCACAAAGATTTATAGAGATGTCAAGGATATTTTTTGGTGGGATATATGAATACGGATATTATAAAATATATATATTGATGATTGGTATGACAATAACTTAAGATATGATAAGAGAAGTTTAATGGGAAGATGAAACCATCACCCATACCTGTATGTAGATGGGAGAACATTTCCATGGATTTTGTAATTGTTCCACCTAAATCCTCTAAAGACAATACAATAATTTGGGTTATAGTTAATCATAATATGAAGTTGAAAAATTTAATTAATGTTCATGAATATTTCTTGACTGATCAACTTTCAAATATATACACAAAGGAAGTGGTAAGGTTGAGATTACCAATATCAAATGTATATGATTGAGATTTGAGGTTTACCTTGATGTTTAGTATAAGTCTTCAACAAGAATTAGAGAAAGTGATGAGATTTATAATTTATTTTCATCCTCAGAACGATGATCAATCTAAAAGGACTATTCAAACACTAGAATATATATTGAGATACTACTTGATGGATTTTAGATGAGGCTGGGATCAACACCTTCCACCGGTAGGGTTATCTTATATTAACAGTTTCCATTCTAGAATTAAAATGGAACCATATGAGGATATATATGGGAAAAGGTGAAGAACTTCAAATTTTTGGGATGGAGTCAGAGAGAGTATGCTTCAAGGACTAGATCTTCCTTAAGAAATGTTAGATAATATTCAAACCATTCAATGACACATTAAAACTGAACAAAGTATAAAGAAGAGCTATGGTGATAATCACTAGTGAGATTTTAATTTTGACTCTAGAGATAAGGTATTACTTTGGATATCATAGTGGAATATGGTTATGATATTTAAAAAGAATAGAAATTTGTGACTTAGATAAGTTGGCCCCTTAGAAATTATCGATCATGTGGAGATGGTGGTTTATCCTCTTAAACTTCCATTGAACAGATCCCAAGTGAATGATGAGTTCCATGTATCACTTTTGAAGACGTAAATTACTATACCTTCATATTAAAAACTAATAATTTTTAAAATTGGAATGTAATCTATCTTATAAGGAACTTCAAGTAGATATTTTAAATTATAGAGATACAGTAATACGAAACAAGACCACACACCTGATTAAAATTATCTGAAGGAATGATAAGTTTAAAGAAGAAATATGGGAACTTGAAGATGTAGTGAGAAAAAATACCCTCATCTATTTTAATCTCAATAATTATATTACAAGTGATAAATTTATTTTAATGGGGTAAAATGTAATAGCCTATTATTTTAGTAAGAATTTCCCTTTAAATAAATAATGTTTGTTTGATAGTTTTGACACACATAACATTAAAATAAAATGGAAAATGATTTATTTCAACATGGTAGAATATTTTAATGAAAAATAAAATAAACTACAAGATAATTAAATGAAACATAATTTGTAAAATTTGTGAAGTAATGAAACCACAATTAAATAAAAATACTAAAAGATTGAAATTCTCATCATCAAGATCTACCATGAATATCACAAAAAAATGATAACTATAGAAAGAATACAACATATTATAAATTTTATATAAATATTGAAAAATAAATTATAGAATGTAAATAATTATTTTATATATTTATGTGAGGATATATATAGGAATGTAATAAGACTGTTATATATATGGTTGTTGGTTATACGGTCCTTTGACATATAGTCATTGGATATATATTCATTTGATATACTTGTATCCAATAGGTACATTGAAGTTGTTTAATTGTTAGTAATAAATTAAAAATTATATAATTCATGTAAAATAAATAATTCTTGAATGAAATGTAATGACAATAATCAATTGAAATGCTTTATTATAAAAATATGTAATTTTATTCATTACATATTATTATTATTAAATATTGATTTGATGTGTTTATAAATTTTTAATAAATATTATAATACTAATTTATTGATATCATTTAATGGTTAGAATATTATTAATTAATTTAAATGGGATGTGATTAAGATCATTTAATGTTAAAAGTGATATTTTTCAGAGAATTTTTTTTATATGTGCTGTGTATTTTTATCTTAATAAATTAAATTGATCAGTTTTAAATGACAATTCTAAAAAAATTTAATATTTAAATGTATAAAAATATATATTAAAACTCATTTAATTAGTAATTTAAATGAAATAATATAAATAACACTTAATATTTAAATTCATTTTTCTATAGAAAATTTTATTCTATATATTTTTTGTTTTAATTTTAACGTTAAATTTCATATATTTAGAAATTTAGTTAGACTAAATGGAGTACAAATCTGGAATAATCTTTTAGAAATTAGGTTACAAGTTTAGTTTGATTTTTTGGTGAAAAATAAGATGCCTATGTAAAAAAATCAAGTTACCACGATAAAGGTAAAATGATGTAAAAGCGTAAAATTAATGTGTAAATGAGATGACCCAACCATAAATTACATATATATTAAATCATTTTATTGGATTACACATTTCATCTCATAATAAATCACACCCCCAAACCTATAGGTTTAGTTTTTTATTTGATTAGATATATAAAAAAATTATTTTACATGTATTCTTCAATATCTCTCACATATATTATTCACACATGATACCCTTATAAACATATCATACATGTAAAACTCGAGCTACAATTATAATAAGTAGACATTTTATTTTCATGAAACAATTTTAAAATTAAAATTTTAAATATTTCATGGCATAAAAATTCTAATTTGATATGATGAATACCGGTTTTGAACTTACTATGAAAAAAATCCTAGAATGAGTTTTTCAAAATTTCCCTTTGAAATAAGATTTTATGATTTATTTAATATGTAATATTTAACCAATATTATATTTATTTATAATAATGTTTCATAATAGATATAATTAAGTATATATTTATTATCAATTTTATATAAATAAATACAATATCATTTGGATTTAAAAAAGGATTTTTTTCAAAAAAGTGTTCATAATTTTTTTCTATTTTAATGAATTAAAATAATATCTAATAATTAAAGATTTAAATGAAATTCATAGATTATATATCTAAATATATCAATTTATATCCGTATAGTGATGATCACTTGTCCTATAATTAGTGAAAGATCATCTTTTACATGAAAATGCATTTTCATAGAAAACCTTTTTTGTTACATTTTATGGGTTTATTTTTATATTAATTTTTTTCCTCTTATAGGAATATAAGTTTATAAAATGGCTTCCATATTTGGAATTAGAATTTTCAAATTTTTTTACAAGGTTACTTTCATTTTTTTCACTTTCATTTTCATCTTGGAGTCCTTTGTATTTGAAAACTAGAATCACATCATTCAGAGTTATTTAGCTCAATATTTTCCTCATTTAATAAAATTAGATCAATTATGTTAGCCAAAAGAGTTTTATACTTTGTACGATTTATTTAGACCTATTAGGGTTCAAATTTTTACTTGATCCAATTGAATAAATTCAATCCCAAAAAACATAGAATCATAAAAATAATAATTTCACAATTTGGATCAGTTTAAAAAATGATTCAGCTAAAATACCAAAGTGATAAAAAACTATTAAAAATATAGAATTAATAAATTTTTACAATTTAGCTCAAAATTCATAAAAAATAAAAAATTATGTAATTAAATATTTAATAAAAATTGGTGGGGATTAAATCATTTAAATACATATAAAAATTACTAAAAATATCAGCTCTATCAATTCCTTAACACTTATCACTTGGACTTATGGATGAGTAAGCATCAAAATCATATGAAATACAATTTAAAAACATATTCCCATGAGATCAACCAATTTAACACTAAGAGAAAAAATTATCATTCCTCATCAAAAAATATTATTTCATGTTCTCTAATCATTCCCCATCAAAAAATATTAGTTATGTAGACTTGTTAGGAGTTTTTAGTATCTTAGTGCTGGTAGGTTTTTGATGTAAAAAATATCTAAGGTAGAATAAGGTGGTTTGGATATTTTAGAATAAAAATTACTTGATTTAAATTATTATTAAAGTATTTTTCTCCTCTTCACTCCCATAATAAAAAATGAGCTATAATAATACTTAAATATTTATGGAAATTTCACACAATTAATTATTTTAGTAGAAACATGATACCCACTCAACTCACTTCATAGATTTTATTTTTTTTGACATTTCAAATCTATCGAGAATGGATATTTGAATCCAATTAGGGTTATTTGAGTTTCAGAATAGTGGTGTGAGTTATACCCACTCATTAAAATGATAAGATATATTTTTATCTTCATAAACACGATTTTTTATTTTATTTTTCTATTAGCTTCATCTAAATATTTTTTTTTCAAAAATCTTTTTAAAACAACCACAATAGAATCAATTTTTCATCCCCAAAATCAACTTATTACCCTTTGATTTTACTCCAAAATCAGCTCAAAAAGATGAATCATATCACAATATGGGTTTCCCCACACATTATTTCAATTACACCACATACCAAATTCTAAATTGAAAAATTAGAGAGATTTAATCACATATTATTCCAAGATAAAAATAACATTTATCTCTAAAAAATATTAAACACTCATAAAGTCACATAAAAAAATTTATATTCCCTAATTATATATTCTAAAATATTTTATTATATTTTCCATAAATAACTTGAATCACCATAATTACACAATAAAATCATGTATTATTCTAAAAGTTAAGTCAATATATATTCCTAAAATAAAATTCCATCTCTCCAATAATATTATGTTTTCCATAATCATATACTACTTCTAATATGATGGAGTTATTTAAAAATAACTTTAATCACTTAGTCAAAAAATGATTTTCCAATCTTATGGTTTTATATATGATAAAACATATATTACCAAAATCTAACAACATTTAATCCCAATTAACCACAATTAAATTATCATTAATGATCATATTAACTCTAAAGTTTATCAATAGATTTTAACTTATGTACAAAAAATTTAATATCATTATTCCTGAAATAACCTTTTCACTAAATTAAATGTTAAATTTAAATGTTACATAAGCTTAAGTAATCTATTAAAATTTTATAAATGTCCCCTAAAGTATACCTCATCATCTAAAAATCCCATCACATAAAACATCCAAAGGGTATCAATGCCTTATGATCATCTCTAAATTTATCAACTCATAAATAAAATACCACCACATCATAAATATTTTAACCCTATATATAAACATTTTAACCATTCAACATTATTTATAAACCTTTAATCACAATTTACCATCTTTCTTATTAATAATTCCTTCCTATAATCAAAAATATTAATCATGTCCTAATATTTATAAATCTAAAAACATAATCCAAAATATAATTCATAGATTTTATATGTCATGTGTTGTTTCATCATCTTTAGAATAAGACCATGATAAATCTTTATTCATACAATATTACCGTTCCCCTTATTAATATTTCATTATGGGGAACCAAATTTTATAATGGCTATAATCACCCAATTTAAATCATTAAATTATTATCATAAGAATAAATTTATTCCCCTTCTTTTTTTTATCCAAATTATTTATTTATTTTAGTATTTTATTCATTTATTCCATCCTTTACCAGATATGATACATCTTCTTATTCATATGAGAAATTTACTTGGTTGATTCTTCCCACATTATTGGAATATAGAAAGTTTAATATTTTTTACCATCATGATATTCATCACATAATCTTCCATTAATATATATTTTTATATTATTTAAAGGGTTAAAAACTCACCTAGGTTCTAATTATTAATCGTAACCCGAGATAGCTATTTATCCATAACCATAAGAGTTTTAATTCTACCTATTATCCCATTTATTTTCTTGCTCAGAAAATCCCCACATATCCTTCACATTTTTTTATTAACTTGGTTATTATTAGTTCCATTAAATTATTAAAATAAAAAAAATTAGCGTGTGTATGTCAGATAAAATCATAATTAACCATCTTATGAAAAGAAAAGAAACTAAGATATCATTAAACATGTAATCTTTTATTCAACTCTTCTGATTAAACCAAAAATCTATATAACATATTAATATTTATATTTATAGAATACTTTTAACTAATGATCCAAAAAAATCATACTAACCTCTAATGGTTTCTAAATATTTTAAATTATGCTCATCTAATAACATCCTATCTTCTAATGTGATCTAAAACATTCCATTGATACCAACTATAACACCCTATTACATAATTAACCCATAAGTACTTGGTTCATAAAAAGGATTTAACATACTTAATTTTATAAGATCTTTTAATTTTACTATTTTTTATAATCAGGAAAATTATTGTAGGAAAAAGTATAAATTTACACATAGTTTACTTTTTTTCAATAAAAAGGAGTTCTTATGTTCACACTCCTATTTCATTCTTGACATAGTTTCTTAATTAAAATAACATTTCCTTTTTTCATATATAAACTTAATGATAGTTCCTACTCATCCTTAGGACCTATGATTTTTTTTTAAAATAATGCATGTATGTTAGGAAATTATCCTTACATTCACCCTTACATTAAACCTTATAAATTATTAAACTTCATGGTTAATTCTAACGTATCCCTTAGGAGTGACATAATTCTTTCTAACTCTGTCACTTTAGCCAATGCCTTAGAGAGATATATTAGTATCACAAATTATCAAAACTATATTAGGATCAAACAACATAAAATTTTTAGGAACAATATAATGATAAACAAATATAAAATCATGAATTTCTATAAAACCGAAAAAAATAATATGAGCACATGAGTAAAAACACTTTCAAATATCTTGTAAAATGAGAATAAATATACTTTTATTTTGAAAAAAATTTAAAATTACTAAAATTCCCAAAATAATGGAAAAAATGATACTATTTGAAAAACCATAGAAAATTTCAGAGGAATATTAATAATAAAGAAATTATATGTTGATGCAAAAATCATTTCATGTGTTATATATAAAGAAACACTCTTTACACATTTTTTTTATAAAATAGTCAAAAATGACATGTTGTGAAAAAATGAAAATATTAATTTTAAAACATTGAAAAAAAGTCAAAAGGAGGTAAAATAATATTTTAGAAATAATTTGTGTATAAATAATAAAATTATTGAATAATTTAAAAGAACATGAACATGGAGGAAAAAGAGTTTAAAACATATTAAAATAGCATTTTAAAGAAAATTCCTTTACAACTTTCATAACATTTGAAACAAAAAGCATGTTGAAGGAGTAAAATTTAAATGGATTTGTAAAAAAAATTAATTTATATAAATTAATGTTATAATATATTTGTATGGAATTTATTACATGATACCAAAGAAAACATGTTGTGAAAATGGTTTATATCTTAAAGAATGGGTATTGAGATGAGAAATCCCTCACCTCATGTATTGAATCATTTTTTTGTTCATATAAATCATAAGTAATAAATTTATATTAGTTTTAAACATTATTATAAACACTTTTAATTTTTATTCCTTAAATATTATTCCTTTTATTTCATTTATAATCATGATTTATTCAGCTACTAATTCAGTCAAGTTTATGTCGGCTGTTTTGAGGTCGTTCGACTCATAATATCAAACTAACTTTGGTGTGTTGAATATGAAATTTTTTTCCATTATTATAGGCAGAAAGGTTTGGGGTCATGCCCCTTTATTAAAAGAAAAGAAAAAGGACAGTAAAACCTTTTGAAATGGGTAAGGTAAAACCCATTACAAGCCTGTAGGCCCAGTGGGACAAAGCCCAATCAGAGACACTACCCAAAACATAAGATCCCAATGGGAAAACCCATGACAAGAGACCAGAAGCACCATAATAGGTTAACACAACCCGAAGGTAAAACCAGAAGGCCCACCGGACCAAATCCAAGCTATCACTCCGGAGACACGGCCACCAGAAAAGAACCGGCTGCCCAAGCAGGGAAAACCAACCTTTTTTCCATTATTATATAATATCCATAATATTGAAAATTTCATTATTTTCATTTTTATAAATTAAATATAATTTTATAACCATCCATGTTAGGTGGCCATGAAAAATTAAGCACATCATTTAATAGAGACGATAAATCGTATGTATTCCTGAGAGATGTTTATGTTTTTACACATATTGAAAAAGAAATAAAGTTAATGGTATATTAATTTTATATAATCATAAATATGATAAAAATTTAATTTTTATCCATTATTTCCATTGTTATGACTAATATTTTGAGGCAATTATGAATAATGAATCACATCGTTTTGTGGAGGTGGCATCCCACATTTACGCATGAGCGACATTATCATTTTACCATAGATGGAAAGAAAATAAAGTAAGTAATATATTATCATTCAAAAAATCAGATTTTTTTTGTAAGTATAATATATATTCATTTGATACATCATTTTAAATATCCATACGAGGCACTGATGAAAAATTTGTCACATCACTACGTGGAGATGATAGTCTGTTCATACTCATTAGTGATGCTTTCATTTTACATAGAATGAAAAAGAAATGGAAAAAGGTTTATAACATAAAAATAATAAAATTTTAGTATATTTAATATAATGATGTTATTATATAATAATTTTATGATAGGGTTGAAGAATATATAAGAATAAATAAAATGAATGAAATCGATTAAGAGTTGTACATTTTCTTTGGAAAACCTCCTTTTTCATAAACCTTAAGTCTTAGGGGTTTATTTTTTGGGGAGACCAGAGCCACTAGGTTGTGTGTATAAAGGTTTTAAAGGGATTTTTATGGTATTTATTAATCTAAATAGATAAATATGTGTGAAAACGGGAGGATAGATGTTTCCCTTTTATAAGTGAGGGGAGTGATGCACATGTAATGTTTTTTAAATTTTAAATATTATAAATGTATTACACATGGGAAAGAGGAAAAAATTAAATAAAATTAAAATTATAATATTATAAGGGTTAAAATAATCTCATCCAATAATAATTAATATGAGTTTTTTAACCTTATCATTTAGTTTTATCCATAATTAACCTATTTTACAATTTACCACCATGTCAACTTTTTACCATTGTTACTATTAATTATGATTAAAAATAAATTTGAATATATGAAAAAATTTAACCCTCATGATTCAAAATAGGAAATAAATTTTTCTAGATTAAATTTGTATAATTTACAAAAAATATTTTTAATATATATTTGAAAAAAAAAACAAAAAACCGTTTTTAGAAAAATGTGTTTTTAAGAATAAAAATGAACTTATACAAATAGGAATTATAATATATATTACTATATCATTAATTTTATTATTTTTAACAAAATGGTTATAATTAAAATTTAAAATAAAATCCAAAATATAATGGTACTTTTAAAGTACCTGATTTAAATAAATGAAATGAAAGTTTTGTAAAAAATTGGCATTACCACTATTCACTCAAAAATCCATCTTTTAAAAAAAATACCGAAAATTAAATATGAGATAATTTTCATAAGTTGAATCCAAAAATTCTTTTCATTTTTTTAAATAAAATTTCTTTAAGTGTTAGAAATTATTTATACTATATTCACACCAAATGAAATAATAAACGTTTTTGAGGAAAATGTATCTTTGAAGCATAAGATGTATTTATTATCATTTATTTCCAAATAACCAAAATTAAATTAATGTTAATTAATATTATTAGATATATAATCTACTAATTTCTTTATAATAATTTATAAATAGTGATTAATTTAATCTATTGAGACAAAAATACAATGCGTATATAAAAACAATTTTAATAAAAATATTTATTTTACAAATAAAAGATTTTATCTTCATTTTAGACTAATTGATAAATAATTTTATTAAGGAACAAATATATATATATATATATATATATATATATCATAATATGTTTATTCCTATCCATAGCTATCAAAATAATTAGTAGGTTATAATAGTCATATTTAAGTTATAATAGTTCTATAGTATATCACGGGATGTTTATGATCAGTTTTTTATATACCCCACTCTATTTGATATAGTATCATTTAAAGAAAATAAATTCTAAAACACTGTTGTGTTGTAATTTTTCTTTACTATTTTAGTTATATATCCTTCGTTGCTAAGTAATAAGACCTATATAAGGGAAGAGTAACTTCCATAGAGAGTTCATTGGAAACCTTGCATCGATAGATGAGCATGGGTCAATTTGGAATATGCAACGTGATTTTCCTATCACAAAAATTTATATGAATTCCATATATATATATATATATTCAATTTTATCCCATAATTACATCAATATTGATTAAAATAATAATAATAATTCTTTTTTCACAAATCACATTTCCATAAACTTCAATCATGGATGATATGCAGACTTGGGATGTAATCATAAAAAAATTGGGAGTTTTAATTAATAATATCACATATATTACTTGTGGTGGTGATTTTTTTGGCTTATAATTTTTTTAAGATATGATAGAGTGTGTAAAACCAAAACCAAATATGAAATTTTCATTTCTTAAGTGGGATATGAGTGAACAATTTAAAACCTCATTTTTTGTAACACACTTCCATTTTTTTATTATAAAGGCTTTCCCTTTATCCATTATATTTAGTGGTTGTTAATGTAAATGATCATTATTAACCCTTGGATTGGTTCACTGGTTGGAATAATTTCCGTGCTCCCTATAATTGAATCATTGGAGTGTGGGTGGTGCATTTGGATGAGATTTATTTCCACTCACATCATTAGTTGGCCTATTTTTATCTCATTTATAATCATAAACCAGATGTAATTATCTTTCATACTTGAATCATTTAATTACACCTTTGATTAAAATCCCTTGGTGATTATTCCAACATTTTTGGCATGCAAGAATTTGAATTTTATTTCCTCTAAGGATTTTATTTTTAGAGTTTACATGAAACTGAATTTTTATCTTATTGTACATAAAATTTTGAGAATAATAGGAGTATCTAATTTTCATTTCCACCATGAAAGAACATAAAATAATTTCTTCATAGATACCAAATTCCCTTATAACTAACAATTTTTGTAGATTTTGTTTTTTATCCACTAAGGAAACAATCAATTTTTATTTCAGGGTCAATGATAAAACTCAAAGTATACCTTGAAATTATTGTGAAGTTTTCTTCATAGATACTAGTAGAGTCATCCTATCCTTTATTTCAGCTATTGCAATTCTTGATGCATCTTATAGTGAAGAGTTTGGGGAAAATATTTATTGAAAAATACCTTATTAAACTCCTCCCATTTAATGGATTTAATTTCTTAATATTGAATCATGTTTTTTTAGGTTACACCATTAATCATCTTGACATAAAAATTATAAATGGATAAAATAACTTTTCATTCTATAAGTACTGAAGAATAGAACAAATATTTTATATTGTATAGATCCACTAATCCGAAATTAGTGGTCTAGAAGACACCCTAAATGTAAGAACCCGATTTTTGTTGTAGAAGACATTGGAATATTCTTGATATTATTCTAGAGCAGCACCTTCAGACGGCGTGTGATTCCGAGCCCCGGTGTGGCCGGAATTAAATTTTCAGTACGTTCAAACTGGAAATGCCAAATAAATGGGATAAATCCTAAATGGTGAACCGGATCAAGAGTGTGAGTGTACGGATGGGTCCATAATGGGGTGTTTACCCTAGGAACGACATAAAACATGTCGGCGTGGGACGTTTGGACCCCTCGATCGCTATCGGAGTGTGGAAAAGATAAATTAAATAATTAATTTATTCGTTTAACAGCTTAACTCAAGTATCTCTTAAAAGGTGGCTCGGATTGGAAAACCGAGGGCACCGTTGAGTCCAGAACGTGCCGTTTACGTTAAGAGGGGTGTAAGTTTTGCAGGCGCGGCCCGTCTGTGAAAAATGGCCCCAAGGCCGTTTTCGTAATTTGGTGGCTTTGGGCGTTCAGTTTTATAACTTTCAAACAGCGCCTCAGATTAAAATTCTGAGATTTTCATTGCGCTCAGAACATGGCGTTTATCCCAGGGGAGGCTTAACCTCGACCCCGCTGAGGGTTCGGATACGGGGCCTACGGGCGGGGAGTTTAAGTGTTTTCTATTTAAACACTTAACCCCCTCACCCTCTCCTCTTTGTTCTTCTTCCCGGGTGCAAGGAGCTCCCAACGAAGAAGGAGGAGCTCCTCCACTCTCCTCCACCTCTCTAGCGAGGCGTGGCAGTCCGATGGATCGTCGTGAAGCATCGGGCGAAGCTCAACAAGGTAGGATTGTTGCGATTTCAATTTTTATTTCCGCATTTACTTTGAGCTTCAATTTTTTCATCGAACCTCTGTCGAATTATCGAGAAAATTCTATGAATGTGTAGTATGTTTTTTTAGCTTTCCGACGCTTGTTTAGGACTCAAAATCCAAGCTCTATGGTGTTTGTAATCGTCCGATGAATGTTGCGGGTTTTGGAGTTGTTTCCCGGCAGGTTCCGGCAGTCCGGCGAGCAAAGGCGGTGGCGCGACATCTCCAGGCGGCGGCTCGGTTCCAGGGTCCAGGTGGCGCGGCGGTCTAGGGTGTAGGCGGCGTGGTGGCCCGGGCTTCAAGCGGCACGACGACTGCGCTTCGGGCGGCAAGCGGCGGACTCATCCGCGGCACGGGTGTGGACCGGGGTCGCGGCATGCGACCCCGCAGGGGAACAAGAACCGCAGCCCACATATCTTCATGCGGGATGACCGGCCACGGCCGGTTCGAGCATGGACCGCGGGTCCGCGGAAGGCCCGCGTGGCAAAGCTGCGGGCCGGCGCAGCGAGCCGGGCCTGCAGGCACGGGCCGGCCCAGGCCGGGTGGACCGGCCGGCGAGGCCGGTCCAGGCCACGGTACTTCGTCCCCTCTAGCTTCGGACACCCGTAACTTTCGCTACGGGTGTCCGTTTTGCATGCCGTCTGTGGGAGTGGAACCGTATCGACGAGAATGACTTTTTGAGATAGTCTTGGGGGCACAACACGACCGTAAAGTGGGTTGGCGTTATCCCGTGAGTTCTTGTTTTGGACGACACAGACGCATTCGACGTCTGTTTTGAGCGCCATCCATGGCGTTGCGACCCTGGCGCCGAGACAGAGTTTTCCAGTGTGGTTTTGGGCGTTGGAACCGGAGTTGAGGCATGGTCCCCACTGCTTGTCTTTTAAGCTGTGAGTAGCATTTTGTAACTTTTTCATAGGGCGTCCGTTCGGGGTGTACGAGTAGTCGATTCTGGACGTTTTTCCGAGGGCATTGCAATGGTGCAATGCACCCACTTTAATTCGGCATGCTGGTGTGGGCCCCATGAGGGCCGTTTCAAGAGTTGATGGTGATTTCCAGCTTTATCACCGAGTGTCGGTTTTGGAAAACTGAATAGTCAATATTGTGTACTTTTTTGAGAGGATCACAACGTTGTGATTCGTTTGTTGTGCTTCGGGACCGGGATGCAGGTCCCACGTAGCACCGCTCGTGTGCGGTGCGCCGGAATGCATATTTTTCTCCAGATATCCATTCCACTCAAGTGAGTAGTCCTTTTGACGTGTTTTCCCTAGGGTATCTCAATGGTGCGATGCGCCCGACTATTTTCGGGGCCGAGGATCGAGATCACGGGATGCTGTTCGGGCGTAAAGCGGTGTTGACGACTTTTCTGTTGGATATCCGTTGGAGGTGAGTAAGTAGTCGATCTCACATGTTTTTTCGCGGGGATTAAAATGGTGTAATTTGTTCAGGCGAGCGAATCCTCGTACATGATATTATTAGATGTTTAAATATGAGGGTGCCCCGGTGGCAGTTCTTCTACTGTGATTATAGAGGACCCTTGGCATGTGATCGGATGCACTATCGTGTGAGTGAAGTAATGATTAAAGAGATGTGGTTGGATGTGCCTCAACAGTTGAGGTGGAAAGTTAGATTTGTTACATTTACGCCCTTCGTGTTGACATTGGGTGTCGTTTTCATGATAGCCTTTGAGCTAGAGTTGTGGTATACTCTGGGAGTATATGGGAATTCTTAGAGGCACATGATGTAGTACGTGCCTGAGAACATTTGTGCTTGGTTGGGAGATGAGCTGGGGCCACACATCATGTGGGACCCATGTGGGTGCCATGTTCTGATTTACGTACCTTGGACCTCTCGCGACATAGAGGGTCCTCCTGTTCGCGATGGTTTAGACCAGAAGGGTTGAGTAGTTTCCCCTGGTTTTGTGCTAGAGTTGGGTGGTTTCATGATACCCACTCCGAGTTCTGTTGGCCAGTGTTGTATCATTCAGTAGGGATGACTAGAGCAGTTCCAGGTTTTCCCTCTAGTAGAGACTGGGTAGTGGGTTGCTCATCGAATTCTTCGGGTTTACCCTCAAGTAGAGACTGTGAATTGGGTTTCTCAGTGACTTCTAGGGTTTACCCTCCACCAGAGACTGGGCAGTGGGTCACCTGACGACCACTTAGGGTTTACCCTCCAGCAGAGACTGGGAAGTGGGTCATCCGAAGACTCTTGAGGGTCTACCCTCCAGCAGGGCTAGGCAGTGGGTCGCCCGTCGTCTTGTTCCAGGTCTACCCTCCAGTAGGGCTAGGTAGTGGGTCGCCTGTCATCTTGTTCTAGGTCTACCCTCCAACAGGGCTAGGTAGTGGGTCGCTTGTTGACTTATTCCAGGTCTACCCTCTAGCAGGGCTGGGCAGTGGGTCTCCTGATGATTTATTAGGGTTTACCCTCTAGCAGGGCTAGGCAATGGGTCTCCTGATGATGTATTAGGGTTTACCCTCTAGTAGGGTTGGGCAGTGGGTCACCCGATATCTTATTATGAATTACCCTCCAGCAGGGCTGGGCAGTGGGTCACCCGTTGGTATTTCAGACTCAGTCCTTTATACTAGGCTGGTCTGTGGCTTTACTCCGTGACTACTAGAGTGGGACCCCTGTTTGTATGGGTCATTGATATGACAGCTTGACTTTGAGAAGACCTCTCGAATCTATGACAGTGATGAGGTGTGGTTTGACTTAACCTGAAACTCTTATGTATGAGGGGTGCTTTCCCCACCGAGACGTGTCCTTGAGAGACGACATAAAACCGTGCGGGCGAGTCAGTGCAGCCCAAAGCGGATAATGTCAAGGTGCGGTGATTTGAGCCCCTTGACTTGCAGTTCGGGGCAGACGTGCGGGATGCTGGGCATCGATGGTGTTTACTTCTGGGAATATTGGCGACTCACTTTCTTGGGCTGAGATATGGGACAAAGATCCCCTTACGATCTTTTTCGGGCTTCTTGACAGAGCATATATGTATGTATACCTTGTTCCAGTACCCACTTCTTGGGTTTTGGTTGCTCTCCTTCCAGGAGAGGCGAAGATGCGCGGGGTATGCCACGTGCTTTCCGTGTCTAGCTTCTCGTGGTCGGACGAGTCTACTCTCCAGCTATAGTTAGCGAAGACTCGACGAGAAGTTCATCTTTTAACGGTTTCCAGCTCCTTGTGTCTGGATGAGTCTACTTCCTTTCTCTTGTTGGGTTGAGCTGGACCCTCTACTGTTACTCTACTACACTCTCGGTTGTACTCCTTTACTTTCCCTGTTCGATCTACTGCTCACCCTTCGGTACCTCCTTTGTTGCTCCCTCGAGCCTTCGGGGTATCCTACTAAGTATTTTTATACTCACCCCTGCTTGGGATTTTCCCTCACTTGGTGTGCCCTTGCAGACGACAGACAGGTTGGTCGTGACTTCAGCGGAGCTTAGGAGTTCAAGAGCTTGGACCGCGTGTGGTGGTCGGAGTTGGGTTCCAGGTGGGGGACTCTTCCAACTGTTTTCTTTTGTTTACCTGTTTCCGGGTTGTGGCACTTTTATGGTTGGGCATGTGTTTTCCCCTTTCCTTTTTCACTTTACCTTCATCACCTTCTTGTACTAATTAGATGTCGATGCACATTTGTGGTTCATATATAGCAGTTGTTACTTTACTTTTCTTTTTTACTCTGCACTTTTGCGTTGATTATGCAGCATGTGTGTACATGTACTTAGGAAAATGCCTCCCCATGTTATTGTTCTTTCGGCGCTGATCGCTAGCCCCTGGCCTATGGAGGCAGGCTTGGGGTATTTGCGGCTCAATCCCGGGTAGGGTCGGTTCGTGACAAAGTGGTGTCAGAGGTGGTTCGTTCATTGGGATGTTGTTCAGACGCCCCTAAAATAAAAGGAATTGGTTGAGATTTAGGGAAACAGTGTTAACATGTCTTGAGAGTAGCTCTCAGGCCAGGGTGTCCAGTGATGGTGCGACGATAGACGTATCCATTCACCAGGACCTTAATAACCCGCTTTTCGACTCGGCATGCTGAGATACTTGTTGCAGGGAAATTTGGTTTGTGCATTACATATGATTGAGTCTTGACTGTCCTTCTTGAGTCAGCTCACCATTATTGTTACTGTTATATACATATATGCTCATCTGACCGTGGCACTCCTTGATAACATTCAGGATGTCTCCGAGAAGACAGCCAGCTAGGATACCAGCTTTGGTTCATGACAACGACCCTATGAGCTACGAGGCCTCAGTCCAGGACCCATCATGCGAGCCCCTTTCTCCGGGTGGTCTGGTAGCAGCACCCCCACCTGTTGAGCAGCAGACAGCTTCTGCAGAGAAGGCTATGCTTGAGCATAGGTTGAGCACACTCCGTGAGTTCCAGCGGCAGAGACCGATGAGGTTCAGTGGTGAGCCAGACCCTCAGGCATCAGAGGTTTGGATAGAGGTAGTGGTTTGCCTTTTCAGGCTTGTTCAGACACTGATAGATCTTATGGTGTCTTTGGCCGCCAACCTTTTCCGCGGAGTAGTTTGGCGTTGGTGGAGTCTGGTGACTCAGTTTCTTGACGAGTCGTCTCTCTTGTGGGGAAACTTCTAGTTGTTGTTTCGTGAGGAGTTTTCCCCTCCTGCTTGTGCTTCGTTCGGATTCAGGGGCTCATGCAGTTTCTGCAGGGAGGGATGACGGTGGCCGAGTATGTGGCTAGTTTCGCAAACTGTGCACACTTTTACCTAGACTTGGTCCATGAAAACAACATCTGAGCGTGGAAGTTTGAGTAGGGTCTCCGCCAAGAGATTCATGCTGTCATAGTGCCTTTGTTAATTTTCACACATGATGGGGTGCTAGAGCAGGTACTAGTGACAGAGAGCTTCCTATAACGTTCTAGAGTTGGTGGTGGCAGCAGGCACGTTGGAGCCGAGACTTCTGTCGTAGCTAGCGGGCGTCGGCAAGCATAACCTCGACGCAGGTGGCTTTCTGAAAACCGAACTCAGGGGCATATTCGTACACCACAGTGGCGCTAGAGGGCACCAGTGCAGTCCAGAGGGTTTCAATTCTATGCTTGTGATGGGTGAGGTCACTTGGCACGGGACTGCCCGACCAGGCATGCAGAGAGCTTCAGGCAGGCAGCAGGTGCACCACCACGACGGAGGCAGGGCCATGATTGGAGTAGTACCCAGAGAGGTGGTTCTAACAGAGGAGCGAGAGGAGATGGAAGTGGAGGATGACCTTACGAGGTCTTCCCATCACCACTAGGCGGTCCACGTCAGGCTCCGGGAGTTGACAGTTGGGACCGTGGACAACTGCGAGCTTTGGATTTCTATGATCATGCAGAGCATGAGGTGATAAGAGGTGCGCTCTATAGCTCTTCTAAATTTTGCAGTAGAATTGTTAGACTATGTGTGTGGAATGCTTTTCTCCCTACTCCTTGTTTAAGGTATTACTAGGGTGACGCATGGCGTCTGGTGTAACCCTGTGTTGGTAAGGTAAAAAGGCGTAGGACCTTTTCTTTAGTTGATGGTTTTTAATCCTTCACTTTCGAGCGTGTAAGAGGGTCTGGGTTTTGGGGCATCGACTGTGAAACCTTGCGTGACCATAAATCCTTGGGTGTTTCACCCTATGGATATTCTGAAGGATGGACGGTGATTCCAGTCGCGGCATGCGATGTAGGGGTTCGATCGGGGAGGTGAGCTACCCCCGAGAGCCTTCAGGTCGTTTGAGACTGTGCAAAGGGAAGACGAGGTTCTCTACCTCCATTCCCCAACCCCAATGTTTGGAGTGGGTGCACGATGTCTACCACGTGAATCACCCAATAAGAAGTGTTCGTGCTCCTATCCACGACATCAGCGAGAACAGACCTCGCGTGAACAGATCAAATCCTTTGGTCTGTGTGTGGTGACGCGGGACTGTGCAAAAGTTCTTCTGGGTACGGGAGAGCCAGGTGTGGGCTTAGTACCCTGAGTTGTTCCCTGGTTTTTCTTTTCGTGGATGAAAATATTGAAGGAGGGAATGATGTAAGAAACCAGTTTTTGCTGCGAAAGACTTTGGAATATTCTTGATATTATTCCAGAGCAGCGCCTTCAGACGACGTGTGATTCCGAGCCCTGGTGTGGCCAGAATTAAATTTTCAGTGTGTTCACACTGGAAATTAAAAATAAATGAGATAACTTCTAAACGGTGAACCGAATCAGAAGTCTGAGTGTACGGATGGGTCCAGAATGGGGTTTTTACCCTAGGAATGACATAAAACATGTCGGCGCGGGATGTTTGGACCCCTCGCTCGCTATCAGAGCGTGGAACGGATAAATTAAATAATTAATTTATTCATTTAATTTCTTAACTCAAGTATATCTTAAATGTTGGCTCAGATTGGAAAACCAAGGGCACCATTGAGTCCGGAACGTTCCGTTTACCCTAGGAGGGGTATAAGTTTCGCAGGTGCGGCCCGTCTGTGAAAAATGGCCCCAGGGGTGTTTTCGTAATTTGGCGGATTTGGGCGTTCAATTTAATAACTTTCAAACGGGGCCTCGGATTAAAATTCCGAGATTTCCATTGCGCTCAGAACGTGGCGTTTACCCCAGGGGAGGCTTAACCTCGATCCTGCTGAGGGTTCGGATACGGGGCCTACGGGCGGGGAATTTAAGTGTTTTCTATTTAAACACTTAACCCCCCTCACCCTCTCCTATTTTTTCTTCTTCCTTGGTGCAAGGAGCTCCAAACAAAGAATGAGGATCTCTTACCCTCTCCTCCATCTCTTCGGCGAGGTGCGATAGTCCGACGGATCGTCGTGAAGCGTCGGGCGAAGCCCAACATGGTAGGATCGTTGCGGTTTCAATTTTTATTTCCGCATCTACTTTGAGCTCGATTTTTTTTCATTGAACCTTTGTCAAATTATCTAGAAAATCCCATGAATGTGTATTATGTTTTATGATCTTTCCGACACTTGTTTCGAACTCAAAATCTGAGCTCTGTGGTGTCCGCAATTGTCCGTTGAAATTTGCGGGTTTTGGAGGTGTTTCCCGGTGGGTTCCGGCAGTCCGGTGAGCTAAGGCGGCGGCGCGGTGTCTCCAAGAGGAGACTCGGTTCTAGGGTGTAGGTGGAGCGGCGGTCCAGGGTGCAGGCGGCACGGTGGCCCTGGCTTCAGGCGGTGCGGCGGCCGTGCTTCGGGTGGCAGGCGACGGACTCACCAGCAACACGGGGGTGGACCGGGGTCGCGACATGTGACCCCGCGGGGGAACACGACTCGCGGCCCGCAGATCTTCATGAGGGATGACCGACCATGGATGGTACGAGCGTGGACCGTGGGTCCGCGGCCGGCCCGGCCAACATGGTCCGGCCCAGGCCGGGTGGACCGACCGACTAGGCCGATCCAGGCCACGGGACTTCGTCCCCTCCAACTTCGGACACCCGTAACTTTCTCTACGGGTGTCTGTTTTGCATGCTGTCTACGGCAGTGGAACTGTATCGACGAGGCATAATTTTTGAGATGGTCTAGTGAATTTTTAATTCCTGATATGAGGGGCTCAGGGGAATGGAAGGATCATAAAGTGGGTTGGCGTTATCCCGAGAGTTCTTGTTTTGAACGACATGGACGCATCCGACATCCGTTTTGAGCGCCATCGGTGGTGTTGCGACCCTGGCGTCGAGACGGAGTTTTCCAGTGTGGTTTTAGGAATTGGAACCGGAGTTGAGTTGTGGGCCCCACAGCCCGTCTTTTAAGCCGTGAGCAGCATTTTGTAACTTTTTCATCGAGCGTCCGTTCGGGGCGTGCGAGCAGTCGATTCTGGAAGTTTTTCCGAGGGCATTGCAATGGTGCAATGCGCCCGCTTTAATTCGGAATGATGGTGTGGGACCTGCGAGGGCCATTTCGAGAGTTGATGGTGATTTCTAGCTTTATCACCGAGTGTTGGTTTTGGACAAGTGAATAGTCCATCTTGTGTACGTTTTTGAGAGGATCGCAACGGTGCGATCCGTTCGTTGTGCTTCGGGACCGGGATGCGGGTCCCACGTAGCACCGCTTGTGTGCGGTGTGCCGGAATACATATTTTTCTCCGAATATCTATTCCACTTAAGTGAGTAGTCCTTTTGATGTGTTTTCCCAAGGGGATCACAATAGTGTGATGCACCCGACTATTTTCGGGGCTGAGGCTCAGGATCACGGGACGCCGTTCGGGCATAATGTGGTGTTGGTGACTTTTCCGTTGGATATCCATTGGAGGCGAGTAAGTAGTCAATATCACGTGTTTTTCCACGAGTATTACAACGATGTAATCTGTTCAGGTGAGCGGAGCCTCTTACATGATCTTATTAAATATGGAAATATGAGGGTGCCCCGGTGGCAGTTCTTCTACCGTGTTTGTAGCGGACCCTTGGTGTGTGATCGCATGTACTCTCGTGTGAGTGAAGTAATGCTTAAAGATATGTGGTTGGCTGTGCCTCATTCGTTGAGGTGGAGAGTTGTAGTTTTTACATTTACGCCCTTCGTGTTGACGTTGGGTGTTGTGTGCATGATAACCTTTGGGCTAGAGTTGTGGTATACTCTGGGAGTATATGGGAATGCTTGGAGGCACATGATGCAGTACGTGCCTGAGAACGTTTGTGATTTGTTGGGAGAAGAGATGGGGCCACACGTCGTGTGGGCCCCATGTGTGTGTCATGTTTTGCTTTACGTACCTTTGACCTCTCGCGACATAGAGGGTCCTCCTATTTGCGATGGTTTAGACCAGCAGGGTTGAGTAGTTTCCCCTAGTTTTGTGCTGGAGTTGGGTGGTTGCACGATACCCACTCCGAGTTCTGTTGGCCAGTGTTGTACCATCTAGTAGGGATGTCCAGAGTAGTTCCGGGTTTACTCTCCAGTAGAGACTGGGCAGTTGGTTGCTCATCGACTTCTTCGGGTTTACCATCCAGGAGAGACTGGGCATTGAGTTGCTCACTAACTTCTAGGGTTTACCCTTCAGCAGAGACTGGGCAGTGGGTCACCTGATGACCACTTAGGGTTTACCCTCCAGTAGAGATTGGGTAGTGGGTCACCTGACGAATCTTGAGGGTCTACCCTTTAGCAGGGCTGAGAAGTGGGTCACCCGTCATCTTGTTCTAGGTCTACCCTCCAGCTGGGCTGGGCAGTGGGTCACCTGTCGTCTTGTTCTAGGTCTACCCACCACCAGGGCTGGGCAGTGGGTCGCCTGTCGACTTATTCTAGGTCTACCCTCCAGCAGGGGTGGGCAGTGGGTTGCCTGATGATGTATTATTGTTTACCCTCTAGTAGGGATGGGCAGTGGGTATCCTGATGATGTATTAGGGGTTTACCCTCTAGTAGGGCTGGGCAATGGGTCACCCGATATCTTATTATGAATTACCCTCCAGTATGGCTGGGCAGTGGGTTACCCGTTGGTATTTCAGACTCAGTCCTTTATACTAGGCTATTTTGTGGCTTTACTCAATGACTACCAGAGCGGGACCCTTGTTTGTACGGGTCAGTGATGTGACAACTTGACTTTGAGCAGACCTCTCAAATGTGTGACTGTGACGAGGTGTGGTTTGACTTAACCTGAAACTCTCAAGTACGAGGGGCACTTTCCCCACTGAGACGCGTCCTTGCAACGCAACCTAAAACCGTGTGGGCGAGTCAGTGCTGCCAAAAGTGGATAGTTTCAAGGTGTGGTGATTTTAGCCCCTTGACTTGCAGTTCGAGGCAGACATGCGGGATACTGGGCATCGAAGGTGTTTACTTCTGGGACTGTTGGCGACTCAATTTATTGGGATGAGCTACGGGACAGAGACCCCCTTACGATATGGTTCAGGCTTCTTGACAGAGCATATATGTATGTATAGCTTGTTCCAGTACCCACTTCTTAGTTTTTGGTTTCTCTCCTTCCAAAAGAGGCGAAGACGCACAGGGTATGCCACATGCTTTCTATGTCTAGCTTCTCATGGTTGGACGAGTCTACTCTCCTACTATAGGTAGCGAAGACTCTACGAGAAGTTGATCTTCTCACCGTTTCCAGATCCTTGTGTCTGGACGAGTCTACTTCCTTTCTCTTGTTGGGTTGAGCTGGACCCTCTACTGTTACTCTACTGCACTCTCGATTGTACTCCTTTACTTTCCCTGTTCGATCTACTGCTCACCCTTCGGTACCTCCTTTGTTGCTCCCTCGAGCCTTCGGGGTATCCTACTAAGTATTTTTATACTCACCCCTGCTTGGGCTTTTCCCGCACTTGGTGTGCCCTTGCAGACGACAGACAGGTTGGTCGTGACTTTAGAGAAGCTTAGGAGTTTGGGAGCTTGGACCGCGTGCAGTGGTTGGAGTCGGGTTCCAGGTGGGGGACCCTTCCAGCTGTTTTCTTTTGTTTAGCTGTTGTCGAGTTGTGTCACTTTTCTGGTTGGGCACGTGTTTGCCCCTTTCCTTTTTCAGTTTACCTTCAGCACCTGCTTGTACTGATTAGAGGTCGATGCACATTTGTGGTTCATATATAGAAGTTGGTACTTTACTTTTCATTTTTACTCTGCACTTTTGCACTGAGTATACTGCGTGTGTGTGTATAGGTACTTAGGAAAAGGCCTCCCCGAGTTATTATGCCTTCAGCGTTGGTCGCCAGCCCCTGGCCTATGGAGGCGGGCTTGGGGTAGTTGCGGCTCGAGCCCGGGTAGGGTCTGGTTGTGACACTAAACGAGGTTTTATATTTTCATATGAAGTTCTCAGTTAAGAGTTGTTCCTACCCATGGGTGTTTAGGAGTTTTACATGACTTTTTTATACATCATATCTAGAGGGAGTTGGGTCATATTATCCATGATATTTATAATTCTAGCTCCCATGATGTTTGGTTTCTCATTAGAAAAATTATTTCATTGTGCATCAAAATCATTGTTAAGTTGATCACCCCTCATTCCATCCATTAACTAAAAAAAAAGTTAGTGTGAGTATCAAGTAATAATAATCAGAGTAATAAATAATATGGTCAGGAAAAAATCCTAATATTTCATAAATTATGACGCCTTCATTTCAATATATGGCATTTTAGGTTCAACCTACATGAATTTTGGTTCAACATAGATTTTTTTTAGGTTCTATACACTTATTCTTCATATTTAAATCCTCAAAAATAACTAAACCACACTTTGATATGAACTAAGATAACCCAACCATACATTATATACATATTACATCATTTTTCTTGAATACTCATTACATGTCACAATAAATCATACAATAGAACCTATAGGTTCAGTTTATTTGGTGATTTGATATATAAATAACTTATTTCACAAAAAATCTTTAGTATCTACCACATATATTATTCACACATGATACCATTGTAAACATATAATATATAATACTCTTCTTCATAACTAATTGAATATAAACATATGAAAGGGGAGCTTAAATGCTTATTACGGGTAAATATAAGAGCTAACAATAAAAAATCATAAGTGAGAATAAGATGAGTATATGGGTATGTGAAAATAATCAAGGTTCATAAACATAGTATAATATAATCATACTAAATAAACCATAAATCACAAATCATGAGTCCTGACATAAGGATTTTAAAATAACATAATAGATGAGTCATAAGAGTATGTAAACATGAGTTAATAATAAAGAGACATGAGAACATAACATAGGTTTGTTACATAACATAGAGATATAGAAAAAGAATTTGGAACATATATAAGAATATAATTTCATTTCCTTTATCGAGTATCACCTCCAAGACCATCATCACATAGGAGATAGAGTCCCATGGTGGATTGGGTTCTATCCCCATTCCACTTAAAATTTAACGGATTTAGTTCACTCTCTAGTTCCTTTTATTATATCTCATGAGATATAATGGTTTATCCAATTCATTGGAGGGATATATAATTCTAGTCCCTCCTGTCACATATTGAAAAAACATATATGTGTTTTTATAGACATGAATGTATTAATAATTCCATCACATATTAATTAACTCATGTGAAAGAAATGAGTTTCATGAAAACTTATACAAAGCATGATCATAAGCCATCTAGATAATGAAGGTGGATTTTATCATTATTTTATATACTTGGAGAAGAATAATAAATTTTATAGGATGCTGACATATATGAAAAATAATTTGTAAGAGTGTTTGAAAATTACATTGAAAAATAATAATAATTACCCTTACCATTTTTAATAAATTTTATTTTAATGGAAATAATTTATAAAAAAATAAGAATACAATTTATATAAATAGAAATTTGGACATATTCAATATTTACTTTAAAGTGATATTGAAAAGAATCCCATATGAATTTAGTAACCTTTCAATTAAAATCTCTTGAAAGGGAGAATCTTGGGAAAATTTTTAAATCCATTTAATTATATGAAAATTATTATAAAATATATACATAGGGTATGTAAAATTTTGTTAGTTTTTTTAGATATTCCTCAACCCATGTTTTGATCCCCTTTTAGTAGGGTCTTGTTTTGGGGTTTTTTCAGAATAACATGGGAATTTTTTGATGTTTTTTGGGCTATGTAGGGTTGGGGGAATTTTTTCCCAAACCATGCACCTCCAGGGAAAACTATGGACCCCATAGATAGTGGGGAATATATGGAATGTGCATTTTTTCCCAAATTGTGCACCCACCTAGGGGAAATGATGAACCCAAAATAGTAGGCATACATGATTGGTGCATGTTTTTCCCTAACCATGTATGCTCTCTAGAAAACCATGGGTGCAGTTTTTAATTAATCTGAAAATTAATTTTAAATTATATAAGCCCTCATTTAAGTTTCATATCACCCCATTTGGACCTAAATCAATTTTCACTTCCTTTTAGGATCCCTATGGGATATTTTGTATTCTATAACCTCCTCTTTTGGTAAATCAAAATGCCATTGGAAGATCCAATCACCCTCCGGTAAGTGGATCTCCTCTCATGTTGTTTCTTCCAATATCACTTCATATTCTCCTTAAATAGTGTTATAACATAATGTTATTGATGGATCTAAACTTGTTTTTATAGATCTAACAATTTTACTTTTATATCTTGATTCTAGATTTGATTTGTAGATCATCGTTTTCTTTGATCGTCATTGGTGTTCCTGTTGCGAGCATTGATAGTTTGATTCCATGATTTAAAGGTAGGTGGTTCAATTTGAGATTTACCAATTAATTGAAACCATGAATTTATTGATAGTTTTTAAATATCTATAAATTGATTTATAAAACCCAGATTCGATATGATTTGAAATTGGGATTTTAAATGCCATGGATTTTTAGAAAAACCCTTAATTCCAATGGAATTTAGAATTGTGGGATAAATTTTGAGAGTGATGAAATAGATGAAATGAATTGATTTTTTTTGAGAAAATGGATTAAATTGAAATAATGAATACCCATGATTGGTTTTTGATTTAAAAGGTATGAAATGATGAAGAAACTCTGTTTTGGTTTTGAAATTAATTTGGAATATTGAAACTGAAAACTAGGCAATTGAATTATAAATGATGATTGATTTGAAATGATATGATTTTCTCCTTGTTTATTGATTTGTTGAGCACATATGGTCCTGAGTAGTTAGTGGGTTATTTTGGATAAGAAAACTAGGATATTGATCCCCTATTAATTTATTAATGATGAAAAATCTAACGAAAACATTATTCAGTATAATTATCCTTGGTGGGATATTGAAGAGTCCTATTTAGCCTAAGCCTGAGGGATGTGTGCACACATGTTTAGCCATGATCACTGATTTTTGTAGTGTGGGGATCCTATAGCCCTAAATTAATGTACTTTAAGGAATATGTCCATGGTTATTATTGTGCATGATTTTAAAATATATATTCCATTGATTATAGAACTATTTTACTCATGAAAAGTGATTTATAGAAATTATTTTACAAAAAATGTTTATTTAATCAATGTATGAAATGCTTTCCATCTATTGAAAAGAAAACATGTTTTTATTTAAATATGAAAAAGATATATTATTCCATGTAATTTTTTATTTAAATTTATTTAATTATTGGTTTAATTTTATTGAATCTATTATAGAAAAATTGGTGAGATCCTATTGGGATCTATTGCTCATACCATACCTTTACCCTTGGGAATTTATATATTTTTTTATGCCTGATATGAGAAAAGGAAAAGATTCACTTTGAGGTGGTGGATATTATTGATACTTTGTATCATGGAGTGATGATAGTGACCTATGGAGCCGATTTCCACTTGTTACATAGGGTTTTAGTAGTTTTCATGGTTTGTGGATGGCTTTTTGGGTAGATGTTCTCATTGAGTTATTTATCTATCTGATTGGGTACTATTTTAATGATTTTAATTCTAGTTCTTTATCCTTGAATAGTGTTAATATGCTGACTTTTAATATTTTATATTATACTATTTTTTTGGAAGTTTTGTTCCCTCTTGATCTTGTATGATGCCAGGTTCTAGTGGCCAACCAATGGGGATTGAGAATGACCTTTAGGCTATATTACTACCAGCTCAGATATCTAGTTACCAGGGTATCTAGGTTGGTTTGTGAAAAAATGGTATCAAAGTTAAGTTAAAAATATTTCCTAGAAGTCGTTATGTGGTCTGAGTTTTCATGGTAGACATGAGGTAGGATTGAAGGGACTTGGGTGGTAGTTATGAGCGTGTTCCTGGCTATCTCTTCTCATAACGAGCTTTAAGTCACCATGGGTGTGGGGAAAACTATCTTTGATGATTATTTTGATATTTTTCTATTATTTTTTTCTTTTTGATTAGAGTGTTCTAAAAATATTATACTTTTGAATTCTTTTTGAGTTGTTGATCGAAATTTCCCAATTAAGGTTTTTCTTGTTGTTTTTGATGATGTGTAGCAACATGCTTCTCAGAAGACATTTGAACAAACTTGAGGAGGGATCAACCGATGAACCATGGAAATCAAACCATATATTAGACTATAATATTATTGATATATTGGTTCATACTATCAAATATCTGGGGTAGGCTTCCACACCCATTCCCGTTTAGGCTCCAATTGGGGAACCTTGAAGGGAAGACTCTAAAGATCACATGCAAGAGTTTATTTACTAGAATCCACCATATTTCAAAGGATCTAATGATCCTATAGAGGTTGAGGATTATTTTAAATTAATTGAGTTGATTTTTTAGTTCTTGGGAATTCATGATTCAATTATAGTGAAGTGTGATATATTCAAGCTTGAGGGACATAAAAAAAGGTGGTGGGATTCAATGGTGATGGAAAAGAAGAATGAAGGATTGGAGTGGAAAGAATTAAAGGTTATTTTTACTAATTTTTCGCATCCATATTACATGGTTTTAGAAATTTCAATGGACTTTATTAATCTTTATAAATGTGATAATATCATGACTCAGTATGGAAACCTCTTTATTGAGAGGCTCTAGTTTTCTCTTGAGATTGTGACTAATGAGAAGCTAAATGCATGGATATTTGAGATGTGTCTTCAATATGATATTTTATCCCATGATTTAATACTGAAGATGACTTCTTATACTGATGTCCTATATAGATAATTGATGGCCGAGCTTGACCTATTTGGCACTTTAGGGTTTATGGGAGTTCCTTTTTCTCCCAAAGTCAGTTCTATGAGTTCCTTTAAAGGAAAACAAAAGTGTGATGATCCCCATGGTGGATCTTCACTAAATGGTTCTCTCAAATCTCCTACATTTCCTGGTTTAGTCTTTTTTACTTTTTTCTAGTGTGGAAAGGTTGGGAATTTGAAATGTGTTTTCACTGAGGCACCCAAGATCTATAGCTCATGTGGACACTCAAGTCACTTGAAAAAATTCAGTGATATCTTTTATATTCCACATAGTGGCCGAAGCTTATCATCACCCAAAAATGCTATGGTGAAATTAGATGCTTCAACAAAAAAGGTGTTCCAACTATAGGAATCTAGAATGAAGTTTCTTCACATAGTGGAATAGTCTCTAGAGAAAGTTGATATGGGTCCTGTGACTGTGAGAGGTACCATCACTATAACTTCATACTTAGTGGATTATTTATTTAATAATGGTGCATCTTAATCATTCATATCAGATCATTTTTTTTGATTTTATAACCATTCCTATGAAGACTTTATATAATGTGATGGATATTACTAGGACCATCAAAACAAAGAGAGAGTAGATTCTTTAGTGTCCTACTTGTGATTTCTATTTATCAGAGATTAATATTACCAGGATTTTTCTAGTCCTTGATAAGAAATCACCTAATATCATTCTTAGGAAGGATTGAATGATTCCTCATCAGTACCTGATTGACTGTTATCTTTGGCAGGTCTCCTTTATAATGACCGATAGGGTGGGACATGTATTTTAAGGAGAATGAGACACGAGATTGAGTAGAAATAGAATTTATTTTCCATAGTTGGGTAGGGTAAGATCATTGTTTTATGTTGAATTATATTGAGAATATTTGTGTGATGATATCCCTCAAGTTATTGTTGAGTTTCCTGATGTTTTTCCTTGTAATTTATCTGGTCTACCATCAGTAAGAGAGTAAGAGTTATCTATTGATTTATTACTTAGTACACAACCAATATCGATTCCTTCTTACCATATGGAAATAGTAGATTTAAAAGAGTTGAAGATTTGGTTGGATGATTTTCTTGAGAAAGGATTCATTCACTAGAGTGCATCACTTTAGGCAGTGTGTGTTATGTTTGTAAAGAAATATGATTGAACAATTACCCCTTACGTTTATTATTGGAAATTCAATTGATCTATGGTGAAGAACTAGTATTTTTTACCATTGATTGATGGTTTTTTTGACTATTCGAAAGGGTATATGTTGTTATTAAAGTTCAATCTTTGATCTGGTTATCACCAGTTGAGAATAAAAGAACCTAACATTCATAAAACATACTTACAAATTAGGTATGGCTATTCTGAGTATTTTCATTCCATTTGGTCTAAAAAATACTCTTGTTGTCTTTATGGAATTTATGAACAAAATATTTCACAAGTATCTTGATACATTCATGGTGTTATTTGTAGATGGCATCCTAGTTTACTGTAAAACTGAGGATAATCATGTGCGTTATTTGAAAACAATGTTGGAAATTTTGAGAGATTACTGAATCTATACTAAGATTTCAAAATGTTATTTCTATATTCAGTAAGTGAAGTTATCTAGAAACATTGTCTCGAAACATGGTATTTTAGTTGATCTTGAGAAGGTGGAAGTTTTTATGACATGGGAGAAACCGTGAAATGTTTTCAAGACTTGGATCTTCTTGGATTTAAATGGTTATAAATGATGGGTTTTCAAGGATTTTTCAAAGTTTGGTTCTATAATGACCAGTCTAACTCAAAGAGGAGTGAAGTTAGTTTTTGGGATGATAAATTTCATAATTATTTCATTAAAATTAAACGTTTTTTTACTTCTCTGTTGGTGTTGACTCTTCTAGAGGATAGAAAAGTCTATGTGGTCTTTTGGGATGCACCATGTTTAGGTTTGGGATGAGTTATTGTATAGTATGACCTTGTGGTAGCCTATTTCTCTTGGAATGTAAGGACACAGTAGAAGAACTACCAAATACATGATCTAGAACTCACATCTATGATGCATGTAATTAATATTTAGAGGCATCAACTTTTTAGATAATGGTTTACCTTGTATTCTGACCATAAGATCCTATGTTATATCTTCTAACAGACATAAATGAATCTCTATCAAAAGCATTGGGAGAAGTACATGTGGTTTTTTGATTTTTAAATTTCTTATACCTTGGGAAAGGGGAATGTCATCATTGATTCTTTGGGTAAGAATATTCCAACCCAATCCATATA
Organism: Viscum album; assembly: GCA_963277665.1. Taxonomy (NCBI): domain Eukaryota; kingdom Viridiplantae; phylum Streptophyta; class Magnoliopsida; order Santalales; family Viscaceae; genus Viscum; species Viscum album. Next base: position 955,085,387 of record OY728128.1, on the reverse strand, counting down.
AGAGTCATCAGAAGATTGTAATTTGATGGATCTATTTACTCAGTTGTATTTTTGAGTCCATAAGAATGAGTCTGATTCTATTTTGAACAACGTTCACTTGACCTCCTCTCTTCTTAAGAATATTCTTCAGGATCAGCCGCATGATGATGATTTTCGTTGTATTAGAGAATCTATTCATGGTGGGAAGACCATTTTTGAGTAGTCTTTATCTACGGAGGGTATTCTATGTTTCCAGAACTGGTAATTTTTGAATTTTTCCCTCAGGAAGTCTGTGATGGGATAGTTTCATAGTTCTCAATGGGAAGTACACCAAGGTACCATTAATATGTTCTATGATATATGATGACGATTCTGGTTTCCAGGTATGATCCAGGACATCACTGACTTTGTTTCACGTTTTTATACTTGTTAGTATGTCAATTCTGACCACCAAAGACCTTCGAGTTTACTTCATCCACTTCTAGTTATGACTTGGAAGTGGTATGATATTTCTATGGACTTTGTGGTTGGGTTTCCACAAAACCCTCTAAGAAAGAAAATGATATGGGTTGTGATTGATCAGCTAACCAAATCGGTTCAATTTATACCCATACATGATATAACCAAAGTTAAGGACTTGGGAATATTGTACATAAAGGAGGTTTTTAGGTCATATCTTGTTTCATCTCTGATATTCTCAGATAGGAGTCCCCAGTTCACTTATCATTTTTGGATAGGTCTGAAGGAGGAAATGAGATCTCAGGCGAGTTTGAGTCTGACATATCATCCATAGATAGATGAAAAAATAGAATATACTATACATATTTTAGAAGAAAAGATTCATTATTGCATCCTCAATTTTGGTGGTCTTGGGATAACCACTTGTGACTAGTTGAGTTTTCCTATAAAAACAATTACCAATCATCCATTCATATGACACCAATTAAGGCCTTTTATAGCCACCCATGTAAATATATGCTGTGTTGGTCAGTGATTGGTGAAAATTCCTTTGTCGGACCAAGTTTGATCCAAGATATGATAAATAAGATTGAATTTATTTTTTAGATATTGGTGATGAAAAACATCTAATATAAATATTATACTGATCATTTTCGATGAAAATTGGAGTTTATTGTTGGTGATTAGGTGTTGTTGAGAGTTTCAACCTAGTTTTTTCACCGACATATTGGAAAATAAGGAAATCTTGCAACTAAGTTTGTGGGACCTTTTGAGGTTGTTGAGTATGTGGGTAAAGTGGATTAGAATTTATAACTTTCACCTTAGTTTATTTTGATACATAATTTGTTCCATGTATCACAACTTCAAAATTATCCCTCTAACCCATATCATGTATTTAGTTGGGAAGATCTTGATATTGAGCCTGATTTATCCTTAATTGAGAATCCAGTCAAGATTTTTGATTCTAAGAAAACGTTACTTTGTGGGATGATGAAGCCTTTGATCGGTGTTCTATGTATGTATGGTTATGATTCTCATGAGGCTTGGGAGTGTGAGGCATTGGGGAGAGAGAAATGACCTCATCTCTTTGGCATGTAAACTTCATGACTGGATTTTAGGTTATAGAAGGTTTTTATGGTGGGGAGGTTGCAACATCTCATGAACTATTTTCAAGTATTATTAGATACTGTTTTTAATCCTCTTTGAGTAGGGTATTTTTTTGGGGTTGTTCGAGGAGAACTTGGTAATTTTTGGAGTCTTGTTGGGCTATACACAGTTGGTGTACAATTTTTACAAATTATACACCCCCTGTATAGGGGGTAATGAATAGTTGGAAAAAGGTTTCCCAAAACATGCACCCACCTAGGGGAAACCATACTCCCAAATAGTAGTGGAGTATGGCTGAGTCATAGTTTCCCCTAACCATGCACCACCTCCAGAAAACTGTGCGTGCGGTTTTAAATTAATCTAAAAAATAATTTTAATTTTCCAATCCCCCTGTTTAAGTTTCCTATAACCCCCATTTAGACCTAAACAAATTTCCCCTTCCTTTGAGGCTCCCTAAAAGTTATTTTATCTCCTTAAACCTCCTCCATTGGTGAATCAAAGTGCTGGTAGAGGATCCACTACCTCTCTAGTAATTGGATATCCTATCATGTAGTTTCTTACAATCATGCTTCCTATTATCCTTAAAGAACGTTATATAATTATGATCTTGAGGAATCTAAACTCTTTTCGATGGATCCAATCATTTTCTTGTCAAATATTGATTAAAAATTTGAATCATAGATCTTCTTATCCTTCTATCATTGTTGGAGTTCCCGTTGCTGCCATTGATCATTTGATTCCATGATTTAAAGGTAGGTGGTTCTATTTAATTCTTTACTTGTAATTGAAACCTTGGATTTCTTGATTTTTTTAAATATAATTCAATTGATTAATAAAACCCCAATTTTATATTATTTGAAATTAGGATTTGAAATGGCATGGTTTTTTGAGAAAAATAACTATTTATAATGAAATTTGGAATTGTGGGATAAATTTTGAGAATGATGGAATTGATGAAATGATTTCAGATTTGTTTATAGAAAATGTTTAAAATTAAAATAATGAAAACCAATGATTGGTTTTGGATTGAAATAGAAAGTAATGTTTAAAAACCTATGTTTTCATTTTGAAATTGATTTGGCATATTGAAACTGAAGATTGGGCTATTGAACTGTAAAAAATGATTGATTTGAAATGAGGTGATTTTCACATTGTTTATTGATTGATTGAGAACATAGAATCTTATGTATTTAGAGGTTTATTTGGAATAAGAATGCTTGGATCTTAATCCCCTATCAATGGATTGATGATGAAAACTTAAAAACATCTTTCTCTACAAGATTATACCTGATAGGATATTGATAAATCCTATTTGGCCTAAGCATGAGGGGAGTGTACACACATGTTTATCCATGACCATATATTTTAGAAGTGTGAGGGTCCTATTTCCAGAAACTAACATACTTACAGGTAGATGACCATGGTGCTTATTGTGTATGATTTTATTATTCAATTGATTATAGAATTGTTTTCCTTATTCGATATGATTTATATAAATGATTTTATATAAAATTTTTATTTAATCCTTTTCAAAAATATTTTCTACATATTTAGAAGAAATCATGTTTTGATTTAAATATGAAAAATATATATTATTCTATGTCCTGTTTTATTTAAATTTAAAGTGTTATTTTTTTAATTCTATGACATCTTTTATTAAACACTTAGTAAGAATTTATGGTATTTATGGATCACACCCTACCTTTACCTTCAATAATTTTTATATTTTATTATATCGGGTCTAAGAAAAGGGAATTATTCTCTTGGAGGTGGAGTATGTTCCTGATCCTTTGGGACATGGAGTGATTTTTGTGACCAATGGAGCTAAGGTCCACTTGTTACATAGGGTTTTAATGGTTTTTGTGATTTGTGGATGGATTTTTGGTTGGATGTACTAATTTAGTTGTTTATATATCTTCTTAGGAAATTGTTTTAACTATTTTTATTTTGGTACTTTCTTTATTAGGGGTGTTTATATTCTAACTTATAATCATTTATCTTTAGTTGTTTTTATGGAAAATTAATTCCCTCTTGATCATGTTTGACACCTGGTGTTAGTTTTTAACTCGTGTTGATCATTAATTACCTTTGCGATATGATAGTTTTAGATCAGGTATTAGGTTACTAGTGTATCTAAGAAGTTTCAAGATATGGTAGTATATAAACCTGAAAAAATAAAATAGTTGGTGAATATGAAAAATTTCTCAATGAAGGGAAATTGAGATAAAAACCCTTACCTCAAACTTCTTCTTGGTTAGAAATTCTCTAACTCACTATATAATAGATTTAGGTTTATTATTAATTTATATTAAAAACTTATTCATATCTATTTTACTTATTACCATTCATTTATAATTCTTTATTAACCACATTTTAATTTTTTTATTGTAAAAATTAATATTAGGGTGTTATTTATTATTTTTTTTGTGCATGCTTTGGGTTGGAAATTCCATTCCTTACTCCTTGATCATGGGTTCATCACCCATATAATTTTTCATGATGATTTAATGTATGTTTTTATATATATATATGGAGTCCCGTGGAAATTTCATGGAACATATAGTGATGATTTTCATGTAATTCTTAAAAATATCCTTTTTGATGATTAATGAATTTAAAAAAGAAAATGAATTAATTAGTGAATATAATTTGGAATATAACCATTCTATAATTATATTAACATATTAAATTAAACATTACTATATCATATTTCTACTATTTATCTCTTCGTAGTCATTTATGATGTTGATGTTATAACATCATTCATGTATGTGGTAAAAACGACCAAAACAAGAACATCTTATAATGATTAAATGATTAAGAACATGGCATGGTATAATAATAATATCAATTTTAAAGAATTATAATAGTTTAAAAAACATTTTATTAAAGTGAACAATCAGATTCAATAAGATATGGATAAATAATATAAATTAGAATAATTAAAGATAAGATAACACTTATGTTCAAGACCCAAATCTCCTCTTAGAGAGCCTCTTAGAAATGAAGAATTCGGGACTTATTATAATGAATAGAGATTCATAAATGAGGTATAGTATTTTTAAGGATATAATTTGGGCTGGTATTTAGTATAAAACCAAATACAATTAGTTCTTTTAGGTGTGTATAGGAGGGTCCATTTTATAGGTTATAAGGGGTGATATTTTTGCAAATACTCATTCCTTAATAAAAGAAATTTCATTTTAGAGTAAAGTGGATCCAAAGTGGAAAAATAATATATATTATAATATTATGCCTATTAATACCTAATCCACACATTTTTAGATATTTTTTGGGAAATTTTATTTTGTTATCCTATATTGAAACCCTTTATTTTATCCTTTATCGGGTGACTAAAGTTTACCTTATATACTAATTTTTTATGTCTAAAAATGAAATTTAACTTATTATAAATAAAAGGTGAATTTAAATAGACAATGGGGGGATTTATTTTCATAAAATTATCATTATTATTAAAATAAATTATTGAATTTGGTGGTTTAGAAAGATCAATTTTTTAAATCAAGTGAAGTGGATGTATGAAAAGTGTAAGTAGAAATATAAAGAGATAAAAATAAGGAATTTTATATTAGTTCAGATCCAAATGATCCTATATATACTCTCCACACCCCAACTAATGTATTATGGAACCCACTGAAAATATAAGATATATTTTTAAAAGGGAGTATACTAAACCTAGACTTTTACAATTGGAGAAATCCCAACCTAAAGCTTTACTAAGGATCAGTGACAAACCTTATGCACACAACCTTTTTCAAGAAAAAATATAGCCTAGAATATTCTTATTGAGTTTACTGAACCTATGTGAATTTTATATAGGATCACTCACAACCTGTGTTCCTACATTTTAATTAGGTTATCATAACCAAGGATTTATTTTAATAATACTATACCCAAGGTGCGTTTTAATTTCGTATAGAAAACTCCCAAACAAAAATAAATAATAAATATAATGTAACCCACTCGAGAGTTTCATATGATTTATAAAAAACGTTCTTATCCGTTAAAAATATTTGAATGATGTAGTTATGGCGTTCCAAAAAATTTCTTTCATCAAGCGATGAAGAACAATGTAGCTGTATTTTTTATACAACTTACAACACTTTACTTTGAGAGTATGGATCATGAAATTGTATCTCCTATCATTTACCTATAATATCATAGTTTTCTTCAATAATATAGTTAATTTTATTATTATAAAGGTTCATATTATTTCAAGAGTTTCATGTATCTTTCACTACATTCTTGACCCCTTTTAATAGGAATAAAAAAACTCAATAGTAGTTATACAAATAGTTAGTGTTATTCAATAATAATAAAAAAAATTATAAAACATAATTATCATAGAGATATAAATTCTATTCTAGAATTATCATATAAAATATATTCATTTGAAATATAAAATGATTTATTATATTCATTTTAATGAATTCAAAATTATCTCCATATAAATAGGTCAAAGAACATCCAAAATTCATACACTAGTTTCCTACTACAAAATTTGAAATTTTAAAAACATATCATATTCATGCAATAGTATAATGAAAATTCAAAAATAATACATTAAATATAATAAAAAAACTTTGAATAAGTTCTTTAACATTAAAAATTATTTTAGTAACAATTATTTCAATATAATCAACTTATAATAAATAAATTTAGAATTTTCAAAATACTTGATTAATGTTTATGTGAAGATGAATAAAATTTTAAATTGGTTTGATACTTTCTAAAATCCCTTTACATAATTTTTATCTGATTAATATGAGTTTATAGAATGAATAAATCAATAAAAAATAATATCGAAGTGTAGAAAATCAATTTACAAAGTAAAAAAAAACAAAAAAATATTTGAATTTTGTAATTGTGTAAGGTAAAACTAAAATATATTCATAAAGTTAATCCCAAAATTCTACATAAGTGTATAATTATATTCATTTATAAGGTTAATTTAAACTCATTTTATAAAAGTAAAACAAAAAATCTAACAATCACGTAAAGGTAAGTTAGTTTTATGTGTAAGGGTAATGACACATTACCTCACATAAGGTAGAATTAAGGGATGTGTAAAGGTATTATTCAGGTATGCATAAAGGCATTAATAATGCTCACATAAGGTTTATAATTTTTTTAAAGGTATACATACTATTTTTCAAATCGCATAAAGGTAAAATAAGTGTTCTCATGCTATGTAAGTGTAAAATAGAGTTTACATAAGGGTAAATAGAGAAATCAAAAACTTTACTAAGGGTAATAAACACTTTATAAAAACTAAGTTTACACACAATATTATAAAAATTATAAGAAAATTAAATAATAATTGAAATAATGAAAAAATCAATAAAAAACTACCTATATAATCCTTTAAAAAATCTATATATATAACCACCACAACAAGAATAAATTACACATTAAATATATGGTGTTGTGAGAAATTATAATTATCTAGTAAAATAAAAAATTAATATATTTTAAAAAATAATTTATGTTAATTATGAAAAATTAAAAATAAATAAAGTGGCAAGGATCCACTCAAAAATCTCCCCCCGTTTTTTTATAATTTCAAAACCATTCAAATTTCAAAATTTATCCCCTTTTTTGAAATTGATAAAAAATATTTAAAATATTAAAAAAACTTCCCCATTTTTAAAATACACAAGGAACTAATAATTTGTTATATAATTTTCAAAAATATTTATTTTCTCCACCAAAATAGAAATCCAACACAAAATTTTCTTCATACAAAAAAAATCCCCCTAAAAACATGTTTTTTTATAAAAAGATAATTCAAAAAACTCTAACTCTCCCTAAATTCATACATTAAATGAATTATGAAAGAGATAAAATTAGAATATATCCTCCTAAATTTAATATTTAAGGATCCGTGAAAAAAATTATATGACATTCAAGGAATTTTTAATGATATATTCTGATTAAAAGACCAACTATTAGAGGACTTGCCAATAAACTAAAAATAAAATAAAATTTAGGATACATGCTCACTGAACAAAATAACTATAATTTTATAGGCACCTTACGATATACTACATTATAATACAATATGAATATATATTCTTTCCATAAAATAGTGAAAATAATTACGTGGGAATCCATACCAGTTTTGGTATAATAGGAGAAAGAAAATATATCTTAGGTACCCATGATTAGGAAGGGTTAGTCCTCTTAACTTTAAAATTAAATTTAGAAATAAAATCTTTTGTGTGACCAAGGGATTAAAGAAATTATAATAACCAATGAAAAGTATAATTTCTAAATAATCCACATTTAAATTAGATAATATTTGAGATACCATTATTTTTACCTTTATAAAATCTATTTCACAATATTTGTGGTAACTTCTCATCAAAAACAATAAATTTAATATTTGTGTTTTATTTAGGAATTAATTTTAATCACATGAATTCATTCAGAGTTTTACTTCCTATAGTAAACATTAATAAAATTTCCATTAAATCTACAATTTCATCTTTAAAAATAACATTTTCATTTTAAATAAATTCTTGATTATCAATTTTTTTTTCATTAGTACATGAAGTATAATTTTAAAAAAAGTAATTCTCCTATTCTATATTCAAATAATTATTTTCCATAATCATTATTTTATCTTTCTCCTTATAAAACTAAAAAATAGAATTTTTCAAATTTTAATTTTTAAAAATGATAATTTTATTTTATTTTGTAACCTTATTATAATCCTCAATAATCTTTTCATAATTTTTAAAAAACTTATAGGTTTACTCCTAAAATTAATCACATAATTCACTTAACTCTTTATCTTTATATTCACCACAACTATAAATAGAAGTTGATTAAGAATAAAAGTAAACATTAGAATCACTAATAACCTTACTTGACATATACATTATTGATTAACAAGATTTAACATATCATCCAAGGTATTTGTCACCTTAGGATATATTCCCATCAGAATAAGGTTACTAGTCTCCTTCCAGCTACAAAATTATTTATTGGATTCTAATTCTTCTGTGCAACTCCATCCTCTAATGAATGGGTTTTTTTCTTTTTTTCTTATTATATTTTTATATTTTATATTTCAATCATAGAAAATCATATTTTTTATATAAATGTTTCCTACATTCATAACATATAATGGTAGATTTATCTTTGTTCCCATTTCTCTTGAAGTGATTCTTATATCGTTTTAATTTCCCTTCATCCTTTTTGGAAACATTTTTCTCATTTATGAGTCTTTGAATACACTTTTCAACTTGATTTAGTTCAAAAATTTTCTCTGAGATAAAAAAATTAAATTAATCTCTAAAATTGTTAAAAAAACTATATTTAGATTTAAGAGAAACTCCATTTCATTTTTCAAATGAATCAAGATAATTGTTCTTAAATTAAAGCACATATTGTAAGAGTGATCAAATCAGATCATCTAGAAATTATTCTATAAAATAATTTCCTTCTCTAATAGATACTTTCTTTGAGTTTCACTTATTTGTAACTTCTTGAAATATTCTTTCAGTCAAAATTTCATTATTTATAGTTTCTCCAAGAGAAACCATGATTTTGAAAATATTTTTGAATTTATTTACCATCTCATTTACACCTTATTGATAATAAATTATTGACTCAGGAAATATAGCCATGTGAATCCAAGCTTAATTATCTGAATTTTTTTAATTCCTTGATGAGTTAATTTTAATGTCCTCCAAATATCAGAATAAATTTCACAAGATGATATATGGATATAAAAAATTTCTACTAAGTGAGAAATAAATAAAATTAATGAATTTATAATTAAAGAATTTTTTTGTAGCATAATTACCAGTTAAATTATCATGATCAACTTCAGGTAATTTATAAGTTTTATTCTAGATATTCCAATATTCAATAACTATATTATTTAAAATACATCCTTTCTATCTTTATAGTATCTGTAATCACTTACTTTGAAATGAGTTGGTCTCACCAGATTATAAAATTTTACCTCTTGACGTTCCATTATGGAAAAATACATTCCCCATAGTATTTTTAAGGACTAATATATATGTTATCATAAAATATATAATAATAAAATAAATATAATGCAAAAAAGAAAAATAAATACCAATAAGATCCTGCTTTGATACAAATCATTAAGTCCCAAATGTGATTGGAAATAGAAAAGAGGTGAGTTGAATTATCTTTTTATACAGTTATAAGAGTTATAAAAAAAATTTAAATATAGTGTTTTAATAAGATTAAATAATTCCTTCTTACAAGATTAACTATAGTGGATGTGTGAAGTGTGTAAGAAAAAAATATAAAGAGTAGCTTCTAACCTAACTTACATAGCCTTTTTCAAAAATAGTCAAAAACCCAATTTTTTTTAATAGTGTACCCCAACCTATGTGAATTTTATAAAGGATCACCCACCACCTATGTTCCTACTTTTTGACCAATTTATCATAACTAATGATACCTATTAATGGTAGTATAACCAATGTGTGTTACAATTTCATAGAGACAACTCTCAACCCTTAAATAAATAATAAATACAATGAAACCTACTAGAGAGTTTTATATGGATTTTTTAGTTTAGAAAAATTATTCTCACCCTCAAAAATATTTTAATGATTCCATTTGGGTATTCAAATAATTTTATTTTTATAAGTGGGGAAGAATGATGTAACTTTATTTTGGATACAACTTGCAGTAATTCACTCTAAGAGTATGGATAATGAAATGATATCTCATATCCTTTCACTATCATATAACATTTCTCTTAAAAAATATCACACAATGTATTAATATCAAGGGAAATATTATCTTGAGAGTTTCATCTATATTTCACTACTTGATCATGCCCTTTAAATAATAATTAAAAACAATAAATAGTGATTATGAAATCAGTTATTATTATTCACAAATAATAATAATTATAATCCAGAATTATCATAGTTATAGAAAGTTATTTCTTGAATGGTGATAGTATAAAAATTGGTTAAGGGATAGAAGAATTCCTAAACTGATCAACTCTATCTATATCCCCATAGGTTCACATCATCGATACGGGTTCTATAGTGACACTTACAACCAGCTCTACCCATTCCCTAGTCAACCCTCTCACTGAGGTCACAAGTCACAAGGGAGTCTACTAGGGTCCCACAAGGTCTCATTGATCCCTCCTTGTCCTTCATATAAAGTCACACTAGGGAGATGATCTTAATACCATTCCCTTTTTCCAGGCATGTTAGGTGGGATCAAACACCCAAACCATTTTCCAATCTCTATAGGGACATATCACCCAAGTAACCACATATTTGTGGGGGAGGAATACTTACACCATGAACATATCATTGAGCCTAAATACTCTATAACATAATGGGGTTCATCATGGCCTATATAGTCCAACCACTGCAATCCAAGACCATCCTCCATAAGGAAGGGTCTGAGGGAACATATTCAATGTCCACTAAGGCCTATTGGGTTTGAACAACTAAGTCAAACACACTACTTCTTAAATAGGTGTATGAGGGATCTGACATTATGGACACTATATAAAATTCATTTTTATTTTATTTAAACTACATCCTCATGGGGTTATAGTATTATAAGGCACATGATTCAATTTATATTCTCATTCCTTGGTTTCTGAGACATACAACAAAAGCACGAACATCCATCGGGGCCCTCGACACATTACACAACTCAATCATAGGCTTCAATTTTTATTAAAAAGATCAAACAATTTAAATAGGACATCCACATAATGGGTTGGGACCACACATTTCAGATGAATATAAGAAAATACATGATACCAAAGTGATTAATTTATAAGAACCACCTACCTAAAATAGAAGAAAAACACCTTTTCAAAGTAGCTCGAAAACTCAAGTCAAGGTATACCAAGCCCATTTTGAAATCTTCCAAAACACTGAGGCCCCATCTCATTACTAAACAAAAAAATTATTTAATTATATTCAAATTAAAATTAATTAATTAATTAACTCAAAAAATTCTAACAAAATTCACATTTTAATTTTAAAAGGCATAAATTCTTGGAAGCTAACCGGTTGACCTTATCACACCAAAACTATGAAAAAATTCTTACCAATCAGTTGTGGCATACACTAAACAATATTATAGGCCAAATCGCTAACCAACATTGTCAAGAAAAATAAAATATATTTTTTATTTTAAGTAAAACCATTATAAAATTGGTAGCATGACATACCTCAGCTAAATCACCGAGCAATGACATCCCTACGTCACCCTAGGACATACCCTATATAAGATTAAAAAATAACCAATGGGTGATACTGATTAAATTATTAATTTAATTTAATTTAAAATAAAATCTTAATAAAAAAATGGTGGCTTACCTCCATTAGAATGATTTATGATGATGGGAAAACATCATCACATGAATACCGCTCAATTCCACTACCCTATATTGGAATCAACACTAAATATGGATCTTGGATAAATTAAAATAATGATAATAAGAGGATTAGATGAACATAGCTGGCTGAAGGGAATGAAATACCTTAAATTTCCATGAAAAATTCCCTAGAACCCCACCTGTAGCAAGCGTGGAGATATGAGGAAGGGTGAGAAGCCTTTTGACTATTGCACCAATAAGGATTGGAGAGAATGGGAAACCCCCTCTATAAACCTATGGGTGAAATATATAATTTTTCCTTCTTTAAATCCCACTGGGAAGATACTGGTGCCTACTGACTAGATGGTGGTTTGCTACATCATTGGATGTATAAGACACCCCGATGATTCTAGCATAATTCGTTAAACACCAAAGTAATTATTTAATTATTTGAACATGATTACCAAGGTTTAAACGCGACTTCCAGTGAATTCCAACAATTGAGTTCTCAACTGGTCTAAACTTTACCATCATTATTTACCATAACTTGAGTATTGATGCTATTGATCTGATCACACTCGAACAACCAAAATTCATCCTAGGACTAAAGAAAAATCTTGTACTCCATCTAATAGAACATATGATTTCACAGCCAGTATTCAATAATAATTCTTGATGAATCCAAGTCTATTTACCCAAAAACATCAAAATTCTAGAAAAACCATCCAAGGAATAGTCCCATTATACTGTCAAACCTTCTCGCATGAGGTTCATGATTCCCTGACCCATGCTATATCCATTACCCAATATAATGACTGAGAATTTAAATCATATTAACACATCAGAATTAATTATAAAATGTAAAATTCCATCCATTATTGGTTCATGAGAATGTTATCCTCAACACCCACCAAAAGTCATCTAAAAGTAGGTTCACACCCTCAACGGCCTATGGTGGGATCCCCTGCATATAACTTCCCTCATACCAATCCCTGAGTGTAACCTAAATGGGTTCTATCATCACATACATATCGCTCCTCCTGATACACACTCATCTTATCCCATCAATACCTAATAAGGATTCACTTGAATTGGTCATGCCTATACACCTGATCCAATTTTGATGTATCCTCTACCACAAAGAAACATCTCTATTTTTATAAAAACCCTAGGCTACCATGCCCTCGAGTGTTTCACTAAGATCCTTTGGACCACAACTCATACACTATCATTCACCAATCTATAACACAACAAGAACTACCTTTAACTAGCATGGAATACATCAATTTCATCCAAGGATAGAAGTTGTATGCTCCCATACCACCTAATAAAAAAAATAAACTCACCATAAATGAGTATTATCACATTAAAATTAGTCTTACATTCCGAAAACATGGACCATGACCATGTGCATGCTAGCCTCATGAAGTAAGGAACACCCTCAAAACACCTATTAAAAAACAAGAACCTCACAAATGAGAAAAATTACCACATTCATAGTCACCATATGATGCTATAATAAAACCAAAATAATCAACCCACACTTAAAAAATTCTCAAAATAATATCCCAAAACAACTATTCCATAAACTAAACTAGTCCTACCTTTTAATACTAGATTTGATACAAAAATTAGAAGGACTTAATGTTCTTTCATCGTAAGAAACCCAAAGCTTCCAATATTCTTTTTTCTCAAAACCCTTTATGGGTGTTCACCTTCTCAAGATAGAACCTCTAAAGAGTATCTCCCATTCATAACTAGTAACTAACTCACTCATAATCCCGATTAACATCTCTAGAGTCACAAGGTTCTACCATCTAGCCCATAATCCATATGCCATAACTCATATGTAACATCCTATGTTCCCATATCAAAACCCAAGGAAATATATTCATTGATTATCACTCAAGGGCATCACAGATATATTGTAAAAACACCTCATGTTATGTCATTAACCTACCCAGACATTGATTTTCACTGAGCATCTATACATAAGACTACCCCTAAAGAATCATAATCTCTTCGATCAATATTTATATACATAAAAACATCATCTAGGATAATTTGTTCTAAGAGAACCACCATCAACCGGTTTGATTAAGTAGATTTTCATTCAAATCTATATGGGAAATCACCTTATAGGTTGTTATTGACACTTTAAGTAACCAAAACTAGTATTATTTTTGGAACCATAATTATAATTACCTGATAGGGTTTATCACTGATGGGTCAAATGACTTTTTCAACCTAATAGGGTCATCTTACACACTTTAAACTAAGAGACCACATCATCACCATCAAGATGCATCATTCCATAGATCCATATAACCTTTCCATCCATCAAAAGAAAAATAATTTATTAAATGGAACCAAAGGAAAATAGAGTCAATGAAATCTAAAGTAATGAAAACTAAAAGAATTTGCACAAAAAATATTATCACACTTGGGGGAAGGGATCCTAGACTATAAAAGATCATTCTATGATTAAAATTATTACCCTTTTAATCCAAGAAATCCAAAACTTTATTCTCTTTATGCTAAATGTGTGTTAGTTGGGCTTGGTTAATGTACCCATTTCTCTTATCGATGTAACAAAAAATCATCCAGGGAGTGGTAATATTATTCTAGAGAGAGATGATAGGAACTAAATAATCCATTTCAATGACATCAAATGAGATATAAATAGAACTACCAACATCAATCCCATTGAGAAGATCCTTTTATTTAGAAATAAGTGAATCACCCCAACCATAAAAATTAATAAAGGCAAAGATCACTAAAACATTTGAATCAAGAACAACAAAACCTATGAGTATGAGATAGAGATGGCTGTAGCCATCTGTGTTTGGATTGAACCCACTAATGGGACAGTTCCATCAGACCCATATCTCATGGATATTTACCATTTGGACAGATAGGATGGAGCTCCTTCTAGTCATAACCTTCCATAAGATTATAGAATTCTCCAAGTACTTCAAAATATTACCTTGATCGACTGAATAAAAACAAGATAATATTTTCATGACCTACCAATAATTAGTTATATTATCATTATGAGAAACATTTCTGGCATTCCAAATGCACTAGAAACCCCTAGATAGAAGGATAACCCTCACATTTTTTAAGAGAGTTGCTTCCCACACTATTCATCTAGGACTAGATAAACACAAGACCATTACTCACCGACATATCATTCCCAAAAAATTACTACTAGACTGATCCAAATAGAAAGAAACCACTGCCCACCAAATAAATATAATCATATGTATCCTTTTTAATGCTTCGATAATAGAGGCAGTTCAATACAAGGCTAACCCCATTTTTTTGATTGCATCGTCCATCAAGATCGCATTATTCCATATGATCAAAGTAAAGAAGTTGAATTTATATACTATATATTTACACCAAAGAGTTACTCCACAACCGTTATGGACATGGTTTATATTCAGAGAGTTCTAGGACACTTTGGATGAGAAGGAACCGGATGGTCTCTTGTTAAGACAAGCCAATCGTGATCCTCAGACAGTTGAATACTATTTAATATGACTTGATTTTTGTGATCAAAGATGGACTCAATGAAGAAGAGATGATGAGATTCCTGATAAAACAAGATATTAGGTGTGGAACACCCTAGGAACCTGAGCGTGACACCCACCCATTTAATACTCTAGAAATTAATCTCCCTGTGGCCTACAATCCACTGAGCTTGTCATTTCAGTTCTGGTAAATAAACCCTCAACATATATCATAAAATGGAATAATTCCCCTTCATATAATCCAATTAATATATATATTTTTCTTTAACTATATTTCCCCAGAGAGGCCACCCTTTTAAAACCTCCCAAGCTAGTTTTTCATAGAGGCATTGTATAGAATCCACAACACTATGGAGGTTGATACCACCCACATCGACCTATCTGGAAATTATGATCCAAGAGGCCCAATGAAATCATCCCTCCACATGAAAATACAAGATAAAGAATGCTAAAATCATGTTTGTGATCTTAACTAAAGTCTCAAGTACCTTGAGAATAGAGAAAACATGCATGGTAATGGAAGTTAGAACACTATTAACTACTGTGATCCATACCAAAAAAGACAAAAAATGATTCTTCCAGTTGGAGATTCATGAAATTTTTTTGGTCATCATCCCCCCATAATGGAAAATGTGATGTCTTTTAGAAGATATAGAAGCTCTGTGATAATCTATAAAAAGGTTATTTTTACTAAAACCTGTAAGTTTTTTAATTTTTTTATCTTGTATGTCATAACATGAACTTTCTAAGTACATGATATTTTGTCATGATTAATAAATTGGCCATTCAACCTGAAATATTATTGAAGGATATTTTTGATACCTTAGATATATCTTCTTATTCAATTAGTAAAGGGTAAAATATCATCAATAAAGAGAATATGTGATATTTCATTATAATGATTCTTAAATCAGAATGAGATAATGAAACCACTATGAATGAAATTTTCCAAGAACTTAATAAGGGAGTATTGGACCACAATAAAGACACTGGTTAATATGGGATCTCCCTAACTAAGGCCTCTGATATCCTTGAAAAAACATCAAATAATTCCCAAAAATTTATTTCAAAACCGGGAAGATCTAATGAATTTAAAAAATATATTTATACCCTGGGCCAAAAAACCCATGCAAGACAAAACCTTGATAATGAACCCCCACTATATCCTATTATGGAGAGGCATAATGTAATTAATTGGGAGTTGTAATCATAGTGGAATGGTGGTTTTTTGTGGAATTTAGTGTATAGGGAAGTCAATAGAAACTAGTGAAAAAGGTTTAGTGTGAGAATGTGTTTTTTGAATCGAGTTTTGTTTTGTGATTACTAACACAAATATAGTTCTTTTATAGAAGTTTCCATAAAAAATAAGTTATTATAGACTAGACATGAGCATGGTGGACTTGTGACAATATATAATTGATAAAAAGCAGTAACTTTGGATTCTAATTCTTAGTTAATAATCGAGAAAATGTCTTGGATGTTTCTTAAGTATGAGAATCCCTATAGTGAGGATTTTATAATACCCATGTCTTTATAGGCTGGTGATTCTAGGGAATATTTATATTTTGTGATAGGTAACAAGGGGAATTTATATAATTAAGATCCAGATTTAAATTTTGAGAGTTGATACATCTTCATGATATTTTTTCCACTTGTGCAGGTTTTTATATAGAGTTAAATATTTAGTTTTAGTGAGAGAACTCCAATACAAGGGTTTGTATTTCTAAAAGTAAAATATGATCCTAAACAATGATGGGTTTTGGCATGGTGATGAGGCTTTCACGATGGAGAAGTTGACTACATCATGGTCCCGTATTATTGAGGAGGTGTGTTTTGATATAGGTGGAGGATTATATCATAGTGGGGAATCTACAATATGTAAATTATGATATGTAAGATTAAATTTTTGATCCTAGGTAGATCAAATTGTTTCCTAAGGCACTACAACATAAAGTTAGAATAATGTGTAAGTGTTTCACTACAACCTAGGGAGAATTGTGTTATACAACCCTCAATTATTTTTTCTTATTCTTCCTTTGAGAGAGGCATTACATTGTGGAGCCTTAGTCTATGTCGCAGAGGGGTATTATTGAATTCTCAGTGATTTTATTGGGATGGGTGTTGTATTGTGAATTATTGGGTTATGCTTCAATGAAACCCAAAAAGTGGGGGCATTGCATCCTGAACCCTTTAATTCACATCAAAACTGACCACCTACCCAATTTTTAATGGCAAGACCCATAATTTAAGGGTTATATCATTTTATTCATCATTAAATTAAGCACTCAAGAGAGGGAATATAGTTTTCCTTATACCTTTTTTCTCCCATATGACCCCCTTATTTTTCCTTTATTTGTAAGTTGATCGAGGATTAGTTCGCCTCATCCGAGCTAAGAGATCTCATCCCTACCTCTCTCCTTTTTATATTATTGGTTTATACTTTGAATTTTTATGGTTTCATATGGGGTTTTAAATATGATTACAATAGATCATGGGGGGGGGGTATCCTTTTAAGCAATTGCATTCATGTTTCAGTGGATTGACAATGTTTAGAGAGAAGGAATTCCCCTCATTTCGAACCATTTTAATAATGGTAAGTATCTCAAGGAGGTTTTATAGGATTTTATTTTATTTCATTTAAAATCGAAGATTTATTTGGAACCTACAAATGATTAATTTTTTATAGAAGTTTAAATGGATCACCTTAGGGGTTTTAGTATTTTGTTTCTCAATGTTTCAGTCATTGAAAGAAGATCGATGGGTTTTTTTGGTGATTATGCCTCATTTAATTAAATTATATAATTAATTATAAATTTTTATATTTAATATTTTGATACTTATGGTATGAGATAAGGGATTAAATAATGGAATCGATTTGTTTAAGATTTGAAAAGGTTTGTTAAATATTAGCTTAATGAGGATAACTATATTTTGGAGGTAGTTTATTTCTTTAATACTTAACTATATGCATTTATATAGGTGATAGTGTGTATATTATAGGGTTTGGGTTTGGATTTGGTAATTTGAATAGGGTTCATTGGGATTTTAATAAATATATGGGATGGGAATATCCTACTTGGAGCAGTATAGTTATTTTATGTGTTCTTAGGAAATTTGGTAAGTTCTTGAAAAATTTATCACCAAGGGGATATGAAGATAGTTATGCTGATGAAACCCTTGAGGGTTTTCATTAGGGTGTGACCTTAAGAAGTTTTTTGAATGATTCATGAGCAGGGATATTAGATTCTTAGATTCCCTAGAAAGGGAATGAGTTGGTGGAATGTTTATAACAGACCCTGGTAGCCTGTTGGTGTAAGAGTGTCATGGTTATTGGATTACTTAGGGTGGTCGAGGGTGTAACCTATTAGTTTGGGTGTTACTCAAAGAACTTGGATAGTTTTTAGTAAATGAATGTGCTCACTTGAATATGGATCACCCCTAGGAATGAAATGAGATCTTGGGATGGGTATGTACTATTAGTGGGAAACTTTGAGTGGTTGAGCTAGCATAGGGGTTGTGGCGCCTACGGTTATGGATGAGTGGGGTATATGGATGCTACTGAAGTTATAATATTGGGATTGTTTTATGATGTGTATTTTTAGAATACCCTATGAGGTAGTGAATGAGTTGATGGGAATAGTGACTTGGTGTGTCCTTGTGTGACTAAAGGGTCTACTTGTGAGTTAGGTATATGTTAAGGGTTAATGATCATTGTGGGTGTTGAGTATATATGGTCAGTGTTTATTATTATGTAATGTGACATTATTTAGGGTAGGTTATGTTATGTTTTACAAGATATCATTTGAATGAGGGATAAATAAGGGCCAGTGGCTAGTTTAGGGCTAGGATATATGGCTTGTTTTCGATATGTAATTATTAGATATTATAACTATCATATACTTTAAGGAATTATAGGTTATTCATGGGAGAAACCTTAGGATGTTTTTGTTTTTATCATGGTTGGTTTGGATTAAGAGGGAGGTTGGTGATGTTTATCCCTTCTCAAGACCAACTTATTATGTGTTGCATTGATGATGATGAGGCAGATTAGGATAGAGATAGATATCAGGCTTGTGAATTAGGGTTTAATTAATATACTTCCTTGGTGATTTTAACTCTTGAGTACTAGGATGATCAACATCGCATGAGATGATACCTTGTTACTCTTTGTACTAAGATTGGTTTTGTTATTCCTTTACCCTAACGGGATTTTGATGCACTTGAGTTTACATATATTTTACCATTATCCTATTAGGATTTCTACATGACTAAGTTTAGATATATTTTTTCCTTTCCCATGATGGAATTCTTATATTCCAGGGTTTGGAAACTTTTATCCTTTCCCTATATAGGTTTCCTAAATTATGTGACACTAAAAACAATGTATTACTGGAAATGGGTAAAGTTTCTGGGTTCAAGTGTAAAGGTGTCCTAGTTTTCACACTATGACCTATCATGATTTCTTTTATGTTTTTTTCTTCTACTTTATTTAATATATCATTAATTCATACACTATATATGATGGAATATATAAGGTATGTGTTGGTAGATCCCTATTAAGTTTTATTCTCACACCCTACATGGGCACCCCAATGCCCATTCAAACCCTTTTTTTAGTTTTATGGTGATAGGTTGTATGAGATATCTATTTGTAGTATTTGGATGGATTTTTGAGAGACAAGACCAAGGAGGGACACAAATTTTATAGTTATGTGTTTGATGTGTTTTGACTTTTGTTATCCTATATATGATTATCTTGAAGGGTGATCCCTATGTATGTTGTTTGACTAGTATGGGTATATTATTGATATAGAATATTAATATTTATTTTTATTTTATATGATGATATTGAGATTTCAGTATCCCCATATTGTTTAAATAATCTTTCCACTATTAATCCCCTTGTTACATAAGGTGAGGTTCTCTTGAGGCCCTGTAGTGCCACCAGATAAGGTAATATTTGGGTGATTTTAATCAAGGTGGTACAAGAAGGGTCTATCTCTTGTATTTGAAGATGTGGTATATGAAATAAATCATTCATAGTGTTTTATATCAGAGGAAGTTATAATAGGTTTTTCACTATATTTATCCTTGTTAGAATTTTGAATAGACCCATATAATAGGGTAATCACTTTCCCCACCACCTCAAACATCAGTGTCCCAACTAAGAAGGTACACTTAAGAAAATGTGATCTCCTACATCAAACTCCAATGATTGATATAAATAGTATATGAAGGACCAATTCCTACTATGATTGATTGAAAAATTATTCTTATACTTATGAATATTCTTCAAAGTATTCTACAAGAGACTTGGTTCAATAACTGAAAAATCTCCCACCCCCAATAAATAGAAAATATAATTACATGGATTTTTATTTAGAGCCTCAAATGATACTATCTAAATTGATTCTTGATAAATTTAATTATTAAAAAAATCATTATAATGGTATATGATCCTCCTGTTATCCACCTAAATACAGGGCACACACTCAAAGAATGTACTCAAGTATGAAGATTGTACACTAAGACTATATTTTAGTTTATGGATGGTACATTGTACTGATAATAATTTGATTATGTAATGATCATAACATCCCCTTCTTGAAAGGGTACATTAATATCACATCCTGATCCAACAAGGAAGTCTTAGGTACTCCCTGGAGATAAAATATATCCTAAATGTAAAATCTTCCTAAACCATCAACTGAATGTATCTATATGATCATAAAGAAATTTGAAACCTTGGTCAACCAATCAAAGATGAGGCACTATATCCCCAACATGGGGTGACCTAGGTAGAACCATAAAAAATCCATAAAAAGATTATCTTATTTCTATATAGTAATGGGGAGCTACTATATAAGTCTAGAATGATTTGGGTTCACAACATTTACCTAATAAAAGGCGAGTCATTGTAAGGAAAATATTATTATATCTATCTTTATTATAGACCACCAAAATATTCATCACATTTCATTGTACATCTTGGTCAGCCTAAGGTATACCACTATTCTAATGGTATCATAATTCTAAATCATCTCCTCCATCACACTCTTTGGGACAACCAATCCATTATGAATGTATTATAAATCATCCTCTCCATAAGTACATCCTAGTAGTTTCACCTTAAAATATATTCTATCCCTTACCACTATTAGTTTGGGTCAGTTTATTTACTCTATTTCACTCTTCCCAATAATGATGATATGAATACAGAAAATAAAGTATATCTATCCTTTGATACCTTTTAATATCTATAAGAATATCAGTAAATAGGCACACTAATCTCCACTCATCACTGGTTTTATACACCACCTGTGCCTGTGTCTTTTTTAATTAGATCATCTTCTACTAAATTACCCCTTCTATGTGTGTTTACCATATTTAATCAATGAACTAAAGGTACTTTAACCTGTCCTATTCTTGATATTTATATCCTAATAAGATAATATTTATTTTAGGATTTTATTATCAATATAAACAGTAAACCTCTCACTAAGGTGATAATGATGCCAACACCTTAGTGCTTGGACAATAACGACCAATTCCTATTCGTAAGTATAATATTTTTACTCATTAAGTCTCAATTATTAAGATATATAAGTGATAAATAGACTACCATGCATAAACATTCCACCAATTATAACACCCGACACATTAAAATACACTACATACTTCTTACCCATATCAAGTAAAGTCATGATCACAACAGAATTCAATCTTCCCTTCAGCTCTAGAAAACATATTTTTAACTGACCAATCCACTCAAAAATCAATCAAATTTTTAGATATTTAATAGGAACTTCAATCTAGGCGGCATAATGAATGAACCAATTATAATATCTACTAATCTTAATAATATCTAAATCTTGATTACATTATTGGGCCTCTCCCAAGAAATCAAAACATTGAATTTCTCATGGTCTACATAAATTGATGACTTGGATATAACATTCCCCACAAATTGAAATTTACAAATCATGATATGATATTTTGAGATATTAGTATATATTTTATTCCCTCTAAATATACTTAGTGAAATATCTAAGAGCCTTCCTTGATTTCTATGCATATGAGGATATTATAGGTTTTCATCAATTAATAAAACCATGAATAAATTTATATATAGATAAAATATATTATTTATCAAGGCTATGAACATAGATATTTTTTTAGACCAAAAAACATCTTAATAAAATCATACAATATGTATATTATTCTAAATGTAGTCGACGGAACATCCTCCACCCTCACCCTATGATAGTTATAACCAAGATTCAAATCAATCTTATAGGACCATCTACCTCCCTTAAAATGATAAAATTTTTCATCAATAAATATATATGTGGATACCAATTCTTGATAGTTACCTAGTTTAGTATCTATAATCCACATAAAAATACAATCACTTTTTACCATTATCGACAAACAAAACTAGAGAACCCTATAGTGAAGTACTCGGTCAAATAAATATTTGT
Source organism: Viscum album (assembly GCA_963277665.1). Taxonomy (NCBI): domain Eukaryota; kingdom Viridiplantae; phylum Streptophyta; class Magnoliopsida; order Santalales; family Viscaceae; genus Viscum; species Viscum album. The sequence goes on along the minus strand of OY728128.1, from coordinate 955,062,453 downwards.
CCTTCAGGTCCTCTGGTTGGACTTATAATTCCATAAACTCACCCTATTACATCCTATATGGTGGTATCAATATAGGTTCCATACTTCGATCTAAGACTATAATAAAATCAAACTCCTTCTCAGATGAAAACCCATAGTAGTACTTACAAAAATAAATCAAAAATAAGAAGAAAGGAAAATTGTTTTACTACTCCTCATTCCCTAAAAAACTCTCATTATTGGATATAATTATACTTATTCATTTATTGTCAAATCTAGGAAGACCTACCAGCAAATTTCATTCCACAATGAAAGTGTAACAACCACTTTCAAGAGAAGTGAAAGGCACGTCTCTCATATAAAAATCCATGTGATATCTATAATGATTCAAATATTCCTTAAAAAATAACTCATAAAAGATTATAATATCTAATAAAATTAAAACCTATAGATTCCCATAACTTCTCACCACAAAATGCATCTTGGACATCTCTATATACTTTTATATCACTTCCCTAGTGGCATTTCAATGGTTAAAATCCCTATCAGACACTCCATGATCAACCCCAAATCATCATATAACCAAAATTAAATTATATGTATAGAAAATAATAACAATTAATACAAGGTATTTGTCATAAATATTATACCTTGTACCATTGATGGACCCTCACCATCATTGGGCAGTGTTTTCTCAACTACAAAAAAGTCATCCCTAATGTGTCCCTTGATTTTAACATCAGGACACCAGGCTACCATGTAGTTCCCCACCATACTTCCATGGATTTCCCTTTAAACCACATCCACCATCACATACCAATATTCTTTAATAAATATGACTACTTATCTGAGGTGATCCCCCAAACCATGGTTAGATTGCTACATCTTCCCAGATCTTCACACATTATTGAACTGAGGTTATATATATAAAAATAATTGGAGGAACCCCATATATATATATATAAATGGAACTCAATTAGTGGTATTTCATAGTTAGGTCAAATATTTCAAAATCAACTCTATTGAAATCACTTTATAGGGGTCCTTCCCAAAGGAGTGAGAGACAATCCCCTTTCCTATCCACCCTGTATAATATCCCCCTCATGGAAATCCTCAAACATACACCCTCACCTATTAAAATATGCACTCCTTATCCTAAAAAAAGGAATAAATTATCCCAGTACACCACCCTAAACTAGGTTACCCTCAATAACGAGGGTTTGTTTCACCATCTAAAAAATGATATCAGACAAAACAATTTGGAAAGAACCCATATAGGATACCTCATCACAACTTTAAAATGCCTAGGCTTTATAGGCTCATCACCTGTTAACATTGGATTAGTTTTTTAAATCCTGTAGAATACTCTATCATAAAAAAACACCTAGACCCAGTTGAATTAACACTTGTGCATACTCCATCATCAATATATCATGGTAGAACTGCTCAAAAAATAGATTATAATAGTTCTTTTGGGAAAAACCATCATTTTATCTTTCCTATAGATAAACATCCCATGAACACTTCACTATTCTAGGTAAAATATAGGTTTCCATATTCACGCATCTCTGAGATGGGGTCTCAATATAGTCTAAAATAAGGTGGATTGACTAAATCCAATGTTACTATTTGTGAGAAAAATTCATTCAAGTGTTGTTGGATTAGGGGAATCTTGTATCAAGTAATGTATACTATTGAAAATAAATTATCATTCATTTTTTTATTATATGTATCATGGGTGATAATATGATAAAACCCATTAGAATGTATGTATTAGTAGGTTATCCTTAATCAATAATCATATTATTACTTTTTGATGATATTTTATGATCAGTATGATTATGATCACAAATATTGAGTTATAATTGATCACTCATGGGATATAATTTCATAAACCTATACTCAAATTGACCCATTTAAAGTACATCTAATGTAATGTTATATATGTGTTATTGGGGTTTTATAATTAAGAATTTGATATGGATCCTTTAACTTGAGGTTATAAAATTGGTTCCTTACGTTTTAGAATTTATACTTTGATACCTATATAAATTCATTTGAGAATTTATCATAATATAACGTAATTGGGCATGATACTAATCATGCAGAGGAATTTTATTTACTAAGACTCGATGTGTCTTCTCATATGATGAGTTATAAAATCATGGCCCTCAATTGAGTTTTTACTGGGTTCATGGCCAAGACGTGATACTTACATGTGATGTAAGTTGAGAAAAGAGATGAACTATATGTGGTTAACATTGTCCATGTATTTTACTTAATATTTGTGTTGAGTACAAAGAAATTTCTCTAATGGACATGTGTTGTATTAGATAACACCAATCCCTTTTATAATTTTGGTAGTTATAATGTGTTTCTAGATAGTTATCCTAGTTTATTATTATTTATTAGATTCATAATAATTTGCAACTTTACAAAGATCCCTTAGGTTGCACGTAAGATAATTCTAATTAGGATTATTTGGGATAATATAATTAGTTCATGTATTAAAATGTTTCTATTTATAATAAATACAAATTGTATTTGTGTTTAATAAATTTTTAATATTTAATTAAATAATTTTTCATTAATTAAGGAAATATTTTTGAATCATAAAATAAATAATTAGCTCTTTATATTATTAATAATTAAACATGTGGAAATCATAAAACCAAAATTGGGATTTGGGCTTGGTCTTTATGTAATGGGTTTCTAAGCCCCATAACAAATGATAATTTTATACATCTTTTTAAAGAGTCTCTTCAAGAACCTCTTTTATTACTTTTAAATCATTTTTAGGCTCATTAATGCACCTCTAAAGGTGGATTTTCACCTTATCCACGTTTTGAGGATATTTAATGCTCCAAAATACCTTTATAGGATCTTTATTGTATCTAAAGGTTTTTTATTCCATATATAATATTGAATACACATATTTCTATAAATAAAAAGAAGGAGGGGTATAGGTTGGCATTACCCAACCCACTAAGAACCCACATGGGCTGACAGTTAAGAAATGTGTGTGACCCCAAGCTTTCCTTTAATTATAAAGGGGATAGTAACTGGAACCAATAATCCATAATTCACACATGGGAGGCCTATCATAGTAAATCATTAAACAACCATCTATCTCTAGAAAAACAATAATTAAATATGGATATAAAGACCAACTATAGAATAATAAAGCATGTGAAAAATACTAAACATACAAAATTATATAATAAATCAAAATCCAACAATAAACGAAAAAAGAAAATCCAAATATCCTCTTGTAAATATAAACCTAGTACAATGTGAAAAGGGGGAATCCTCATCACACTAAATCACATCATGATCATCGACTACAACTATTATCATTGAGAACCACTAAGCTATATCAATGTCAACACCACATCCTCCGTTATCACCACTGAATTATTCATCATCTGTATAAGACCAGACATGTGATAGTGGATTGTACAAAAAGGATGATTATAAGAATACCCAAAAGAACACCCTAAAAACAAAAAAGAGGATATAATAACGATTCATGTCAAAATCAAAGACAAGGTGGGAACTAGAATTAGTAGATTTAATTAACAGTTTGAGAATATCAATGTATTATTGATGTCCCATCATTATAACCCATATACAAAAATATTTTATGCCACATGAAACAAAAATAAGTTAGAGAATCATATAACTACTCCCCAAATTATCATAAACCACACCATATCTTAAAATTAATAGTATTGGACCTACACCCAACTAAGGTATATGTATCTATATTGTGAGTATCAATCTTATGTAGAGGGACTATAACTAATTGAGGGGAAAAATTCTACTTAATGGAATCATAAATAAAATGATGGAGGAATAATGACCCATATATCAAGAGTTCCCTTACCTAACAATCATATTGGGGACCCACATATTGTCATAGATGTTGTGACTAGGGAGTACTTGAACCTATTCTTAGTATGGAGGACCCACACCTCAGGTCCATGGGGGAGTACTAAACTCTATAAGGTATATGGGGGACCGGTTCCCATCATCATCATATCTCTAGAGGAGTTTCGAATTCCATATCTTCTATGATCATCTAATTAAAACCAAATCATAATACCTATTGAGACAACGAAATCAAAATAAAAAAATGAATCATAAATGGTATCTGATAGATGGAATGATCATACCATCATGTTATAAATGAAAAAATGTTTAAAATAGAAAATTTAATTATATATTTCCAACACCCCGGGGAAAAGTGTGAAAACACTCCAAGGACCTCATACCAAGATACATAGTGACCACCAAAGTGTGTCAAATAGTGTTATAAAGAGATAAACAATTTACATTTAGGGTATGTGTCCACCCATGAATAAGTAGGGGATACAACATATGGTGATACACACACCCCAATTGAGGTCTTAGTTGGGTTGGTATGGACTCAGTCCAAGGCCATGTTACCCAAATTGATAGAAATTCTAGGACACCAAAAGGTGAAGGGAGGCTTAAATAGGCAACACAAAGTGTACATTAGGGATTTACTAGAAGAGGATGAATAGTTATCTATCCTACGCATGAAATATTGTAGGTTTTTAGGTAGTATTTTATTTCCATAAACCTTATTTTTATTATTCTAAACTATTTTTTCTATTTGTTTAATGTAATTTAAATTGATTAGGAAATAATTCATATGAGATATGGATTAAACTAACAAAACTTTATTAAATAATAAGGAGAACATTTAAAAAAACAAAAAAAAACTAGGCTTAACACACCATGTATTATTACTCACTATGGATAAAATGTATCTATTATAAGTAAGTAAATCAATAGGGAAAATAGATAGAAAAGAGTAAAATCTCCACGATAAAGAAATACAATATATCATCTTCAAACTTGAGGATCACCAATAACCAAAAAAAATCTATAATGAGTAATATCACCAATAAAGGTTGAATAATTATTAAAAATCTATAATATGAAATAAGAATTGCGCCTTGCGATGTGAGAGTGGAATGAATGAATTATTTAGTAATTATATATATAAAAATGAAATCTGGCCATTATAAATATGATCATTGCAAATATGGTATTTGAAAATATAGTAATTTCAAATGTGATCATTGTAAATATGGTCCTTGTTCATATATCCAATTGGTATACTAAAGTAATGTATTTTTAAGTAGTAAATTTAAAATAATATAACTCATAATGAAATAAAATTATGATATCAAAATATTATAAATATATATATTGGAGTTACATATAAATATAAATTTTATTATTATATAAATATGATATGATGTATATATAAAATTAAAACAAACAATTTAATATAAATGGTGTAGTGAAATTAAGTTTTAGAATATAAATAATTAATTTTAATGGTATTTGTTAAAGCATATTCAGTATAAAAGTAATATTTCTTTTTTTAAGAACCATTTCATTGAGTATTTTATATTTTATCATAATATAATAAATTTAACACTTTTAAATATTAAATAAAATATTGAAAACTTTTAAATAATAAATTGATATGATATAATATCATGAACACTTAATGTTTTAAAACATCATTTTTCAATAAAAGAAGTTTTTATTTATATTTTATTTTTTCATTTAACAAATAAATTTATAAATTCTAGAATATGAATTAGATAAAACTAAATTAATTTTTATATTTATAATGTAAAACTTATCTTTTCATGAATTTTTGATATTTTTATAACAAGATTGATTTTTAGGTGAATAGTGAAAAATACCATTTTTTACAAATAGCATAGATTTTATGACATTATTTGTATATAAGCATGAATTGGAAATTTATAAAACCATTTTATAGGAAAAAATATATATTTTAAAAGATGATTTATTATTTTAAAAATATTGATTTTAATTTATAAACCCATATTTTACATTTTAGAATTAAAGATATATTTTTCAAAATATTATTTTCAATGTATTACACATTTAGTATTTTAAAATTAATTTTAATCACTTATAAAAATTGAATAAAAAAACTGATTAAAAATTTTTGATCATAATTTCCAAATTATATAATAAGGTCCATTTTATTTTGGGTGTAAGAATTTAAATTAACTAAGTAAAAACTAGTTATTGTGGTGAAAACCAAAATGGTAAAAATGAGTAATCTAAGAGGTAAAGGGAAAAACATTTAAAAAATATGTTTTAATTGAGTTTTTGAGGTTAATATGAACCTTATATATATATATATATTCTATTATATATTATTTCTCAATTTCTTTTTAGTTTACTTGAGATTGAATTTCCATTATTGAAAAGTATTGTGTATTTTAGAAAATGTCAGTTCTTTTCACTTATAAAAGAGGCACTCAGCTTCTCACTTCCCCTCACACCAAAACCCCATTAGTTTATCCCATAATCTTCTAAAAAATATATTAAACTCTATTATACACCTTTATGTGGTTATTTTCTTCTAAAAATACCATCCTTTAATAGTTTAACCCCCTTCGGAAAGGTGATAACCCAAGTAGTGAGGTATAGATTTCTAATCGCTTATTTCTCTTTTATTTTTCCATATATGAATTTATTCTTTGTAAACTTTATTTTCAATATTTTAAAATGATAAGATAAGTATAATTATTATACTAGTATGTTAGTATACTGATGGTACAATCTTTAACCACACTTACCCTTTTCCCTAAGAAAAGAGAAAACGACATTTGTGTGTGTGCGAACCACCGCCTCCATAAAACATCATGTTTTATTTTATTTAACCACCATACATGGATGATCCTAATGATGAATTTAATAAATAATTATTTTATTTCTAACATATTATATATTCTAAAATGATAAAAAATATTGTAAATTTCCCTCATTCTATGAAAAATTAAATCGCCAACCACGCGTACGTGTGAACTACCACCTCCACAGGAGCATTGATTTCCATTTTTTTCATTACCACCTTACATAGATCATCCTGAGAATGGGTTTAATGGATACATATTTTTTTTTATCATTAACGTTCTGGTATGAAAAATTTTAGAACCTATTAATTATATGATCAACAAATGGTTATCATTAATTTAATCATTTAAAAGAAGTGTACTGAGATAATAATCTTTAATTCAAATTATGTAATATTTTAATATTAATTAATTATTATTCTAAATAATTTATAATTATGACATATCACACTAATAAACACTAAATTTTATCATTATGGAACCAGTTTAATGATATTCTGACTAAATTACCTCCTAATCATCAATATTCATGGTTTGTTCATGTTTTTATAGGTTTGACCACTAACTTGAACAATGATTTGAAATTATATCATGGATAATTATGAAAACTTAATTAATTTTATAACATGATATAAATATTTAAATAAATAATTTTTTTTCTATAGAATCTAAATCAATATTTAACACATTAATTTATAAAACACGCATTGTAGGTTAAAAATCACTGAAAAATGATCGTTGTCGATTTTGTCTTCATGAATAAAGACTAAAGTACTCTTGAAAGGAAATTTAAAATTCATAAATAATTATAATTCATACATTAAAGTAACTTTAAATAATTTTTAATGATGATATTTTGAATAATAATCATATTGACCCCACCCTTACAAAACTAGTTCAAAATGATCAAGATTATGTACAACTGACATTGAGAATAGATAGTAACTAACTAATATAAATGTATGGAATAATTATAAATAATTTTTATAATATTTTATTTATATGAATTTTTTTGTTATTTTTTTGAATTATATATTTATTTTTGTTATATAGGATCAGAGAGTGCATTTGACTAAGTGGGAAAACAAGGTAAGGGGTTCTTTGTCTCAAATTTAATTTATTTATAACTATATCATGATACTATTAATGTGTTGTGGTTACTTAATAATTAATGTATTTCACCATATTCATGGTGTTTGAAGATCCATATCATGTAAATTATTTAAATGTACATCGATTCAAATGATTCCCAACTTGAATGTGGTTTTAATCAAAATGTTACTCAAATTATAAAGGTTTAATTGGAAATATTACTTTCAAATAAAGATTTATTTTGGAAGACAATACCTACGGGGAGTTAATATTATTTATAAATAATATTATTATTTACATTTTATATTCATGGGTTTTTATATGTTCTCTCTATATTTCATTTCCCCTTGACTCATATTTTATCAGAAGTGTTTCTTGCAAATGAAACTAACCTCGAATCTTATTTTTTATTTGATATATCCATTTTTTCCATGTCATAATTAATTGGAGGGATTTTAAAATTATCCTTATTTATAACTAAATGATTCATCAAGTTTATTTTATACTAAATTATCTTATTTAAAAAATTTTAAAAAAAAATTTTAGCATATTCTATATGGGTCATTTTCATCAAAGTGTAAAAAAATATCTTTTTAATGTTTTCCATATGAACAAATCTTTAATACATATTTTTGATTATATATGATACTTAATTTATAATATTTAGTGGTTTTATAAAATAAAATCTTATTCTCCTTTATTTATAAAATATTTCTATCAATTTTTTTAATAAAGATCAGATTTTTTTATTTCCAAAGAGATTTTTCCAAATTCTCCTAAAAATAGTTTTCATTTAAATCCACATTACTTGAAAGAAATTATGATTTATCAAGGATATTATTATAATATAACCATCCATAATATTTCTCTATATGAACTATGTAATGTCCATTTCCTTTAATGGAATGATCCATCACTGCCTTTGTTATGCCTAATCATACACTATACATGAGCCTAACATTTCACCAAATGCCTTTACTTTGTGAATACCCTATTTTTGATTCATTTTATTTAATGTGGTTCACATAGATTTCATAAATTGATTGATTTTGGGAAACTATTAACTTAACCATATACCCTTTATCTATATGATGTAAATGTATTATGTTTTATTATCTCGATTTAACGACATTTACCTAGAGAGTTTCTTGATGTTATTAGTTATCCAATTATTTTAAATGGGTTTATAATTTTTTTATTATCTCTATAATTATTAATTATTTACTTATTTTAATTCGTATGAAACCAATTTTATTTCAATGGGTTCTTTATGATGTGTTGAATGTGACCCATTTTCTTTCCAAGGGTTATTTATTCTATAAAAGTGAATGATTGTAATTTGGAAAGTTCTATAAAAGCCATATTATTTATATTGGTTCATTATGATGTGATAAGTTATTGATTTTAAGTGGAACTCATAAGTATGTATGATGATGTGTGGGTTCCTATATTTCCCACCAATTTATTGGTTCAAAGTTTATATCTCATGAGAAAAATATTCATGAGTATATTTTAGTTTCTTATAAGTATGGGAACCAATGGGGTGGTCATGAAAGTAATGTTCCATATAATAATTTTTGTGCTAAAGTTTAAAGTTGTTTCATAGTAGTAATGACCTAAAATTTTTGAATAATAATTATTTTTGAGAATTTATGTTATATTATTTTTTATTCAGCAAAACTATATCCCTTTGTTAATGAATTGAGTATAATTGAAATGAGACCGTTGGGTTTCGATTATTATATGAGTGTTGGTCAATATCACCATTGCAAACTATACTATTAACATTAATATTATTGTTTATAAATATAAATGATAATGGTTATTATTGCAGAAAGATGATTTGATGGCCTCATATAGTAGACTCGGGCAATATGATTCCCATTTTTCGGAGCATGGGAAGGAGGTGACGTCACTGGGCTTCGTTCTGGACCAAGCCCAAGGAAAACCTAAAAATGTTAATATTGAATAAAAACTATTATGGGATAAGTTCCTATTGATAGAAATAACCACTCAAGAAATGTTGTCTGAGCCACCCCAAGATTCTATCATCATTCACACCTTACTCTTAGGTCCTATAGGGTGTTATAAAGGGTTATGTAATGAGGCCTTAGTCACTTTGTGTAATCCCTTGGTATAAATAAAATTGTTATTTCATAATTATTGTTTTAAGAATATATTTTCTTAATAAAGAATATTTTTAATTAAGAAAAATTTGAGAAATTTATTTTAGAAGTAAAAAATTGTTCTTTTCAGAGATTTCTCACACAGAGAATTATTATGATAAAATAGACATCATTTTTGAATTTCAAACGTCAAAATTAACCTAGGATGAATTTTTAGAAGTTTTATTAGATGTTTCCATTTTATGAATAGTGTTTTATGAATAATGTTTTTTTAACGAATAGTATTTGATGAATAGTGTGTTTTATTGAATAGTAAAAAAATATTTTATTATTAAATAACTTTTTCTGTGAAATGATTTTAAAAAATTGGACATACATGGTTGTAATCAGGGTGAAAAATGTGGTTCAATGAGATCAAAATAAGTTTATGGTTAATAGTAACTTTACCCTTTGGAATTGTAATTTTAACCTTATGAATGGTAATTTTTCCAACGGAATAGTAACCTCACCTAAGGAATTAAAAATATGTTTTAGACATATTAAGTGGTAATGTGATATAAATATGTCATATTATAAGTAAATAAATGTTTTTGAAGTTATTAGTTAAGTATTAGTATTTTATTTATTTAATTTAACTTAAAATGAAATTAATTTTTATAAAATAGAGATCAATTTTGAATTCTACACGTTGAAAAATGGTTAGGGTGAATTTTTGGGATTTTTCTGAAATAGTTTATTTTTTTTGTGATTAGTAAAAAATACAGTTTTGGGTTTTCAGTATGTTTAACGACATCATAACTATGTCATAATGATGTAATGAGTAAAATATAATTCTAATCGAATATTTTGGATTAAAATATGACATGATGTGTCCCAGGTGGCCAATACCATGGGAAAATACCTTCGGCAAACCTCTGGTTTTTCAAATACCACTAATGATGTGTCCTTTGAAATTAATAAAATATTCCCTCACTTTTTATATAAATACCCATCCATTAATTCGTTTACATTTATTACAAAATAATTCTTTACAAATTTGTACTAGGTCAACCTCCCAAAGAGTCCTCCCAAGGTGTCCTCAAGCCCCTAAGGCCCGAATCTTAGGGTTTTAGAAGTTACTCTTCAAGGTAAGGGAATTATCAACTTCTCTTTTTTCCATTCAAGTACTCTTTTATGTGGTATGCCTTTAAAGTTTCCATACCATGTTCTGATTCTCATTTTATTCTATCACTGTACTATATTATGAGTCATTTATGAATTGGTTACCCCTATCCCCTCTCTTTTTAATGTTTTCTAAAACCATGTTGCATAACCATTATGCTGGAGAATTTTCATCTCAAAATATCTCTATTTTTCTCAAGAAATTGTCTTATTTTATTTATGTGAATACCCAATCCTATTTAATTTCTTGGGATATTAATAAATACAGAAAAATTATATATTTTATTCCGGAATCAACATACATAAAACTCTCATTCCTTTTATATATGGGTTATTTATGAAATGTTTGATTATGATATTTCTGGATCACATGAAAATAAAAAAATAATAAGTTTTCATCCTGATAGTGCTCCAGTGAATTGGGTAAAGAAATTAATCTCTAGTGATGACAAGTTTTACGATACCTTGGTGAATAACCATGTTAATTTTTATGACACCTTGGGGATGGACCGTGGTGACATGATAATGAATGTATAAATTAAATACTGTAGCCACATATTCAAGTTATTATTCATGTTCATATTATTATTATATGCCTCTTTTTTCATTTATTGTGTTATTATGTATTCAATCAAGTTCTTATTGATATCACAAGTAAATTGTTTCCCTTGTTTTTCCTTATTGGGCCTTCTGCTCACCCTCTCCTTTAATGCATGTCCCCAAGTTATGAGATGTAGTAATTGAACTTAGGATGAACCTATTATGAAGCCTTACAAGTTTATTTGAAGAATATTTTATGTTTTCAAATACTATGTTCCTTGATTTCCAAGACACTAAAATTTAAAGATCCTCTATTTGTAAAATGTAATGAAAAGTTATGTAATAAAAAGGATGGATGTCATAGATGGTATCAAATGCTAGTTTAGTTATTTGTGGAAATTAGGATATTAAAAATTTAGTAATAACCCTATATAAAAGTTCAAATATAGGAAAAATTCCTGGTATTTTGGGGAAATATTAAATAATTGGTTTCCGAACAAATAAATACATTTCTGGATACAAACAAGTGGATGTGGCTCTGACATAGATGTATCTAGGGGTAAAATCCAAAACACCTCTTTGAGATAGACTCAAACTGGAAGTGGTACACGACAACAGGCCTTGATGAACTATTGGTTTGAAACTCATGCGGGGTATGTTTGATTAATCACATGATTTTTATGAATCATTATGAAGGATTTATAAGAAATGTATATATTGATATTGAATTTCATGTTTAAGAATATTGTTTTAATATGTAAAAATATTTTAGAGTTATAATCTTCTTATATGAAAAATGTTTCTCACTAAGGTTTTCTTATTTTAGAAAATGGCGGGAAGTAGGAGGAACCGTGCAAATGGTGACCGCAATGGACCATGTGCTGACAACCCCACGATGGAAGAAAAAATGGAAGCTTTCTTGAGAATGATGAATCAAATGACAAAAGTTTTGGGAAATAACTTGAATCCAGATGAGAGACCGATTTCACCAAGAAGGGAACACCATTATGTCGAGTCTTTTATGTGTCAATAACCACCAATGTTCAGTGGATCTACCGATCCATTGATTGAGGTATAGTGGATAATCTATATAGAGAAGATCTTTTCAATACTTCATAGTTCTGAAACAAGAGAAAGTCACCTTGAATGTTTAACACTTAGAGGGAGAAGATGATTAGTGGTGGGAACTGATTAAAAACAGAAGGCCAAGACAAGATACTGAATCTATATAGTGGGAAGAGTTCAGTGGGAACTTCTTCAATAATTATTTCCCTCATTCAATGAGAACAAAAATAGAGAAGGAATTTCTCAAGTTGAAGAAAAAGGAGAATGAATATGTAAGAAGAAATGATATGAACTTCACAAGGATTTCATGTTACACCTCTATCTTTTTCATGGATCCTAATGGGAAGGTTTATAGATTATTTGGTTGACTAAGACCTCATATATAAAAGAATCTAGGCAACCGAGACTATGAAAGCTATGAGGAAATTGTACAAATTACTATAAAAGTTGATCTTGAGTTAGGTGAGACATAGTGGTCCCACATGTCAAATAAAGAGAAGAGATCCTTGAGTCCAAACATGGAGAGGAGCACTGAACAAGAAAGTGGTGGAAAGAAAGTGGAAATTTTCACAAGCAACAAATGTGGTAAGAAGAATTTTGGGAACTACCTTCTCAGGAGTGGGAAGGGTTACAAGTTTGGAAGAGAAGGCCATATTGCTCAGAATTGTTATAGTGAGGTGAAGACTCAACTTACCAACACCAAATAAAAAGGTAAGACAATTTAGGTCCTACCCAACGTCTAATGATTCAAGTGAGGACAATTTGGGCACTTTTCCAATCACTTTCCCAAACCGAGGGTAGTGGATGGGAATCACCATCAACCTTAGCATAAGTCAATAGAGAAAGGTCATGCATTTTATATCACGAAGGCTGAAGTTTAAGCTCTAAATGTTGTGATGGAAGGTACTCTTATTGTTCTCTCAAAGCTAAAAATAACTTTGTTTGATTTTGGTTCTATACATTCCTTTATTTCATCAAAGTTTTCAAAGAATATAGAATCAATTACTGAACCACTAAAAGTGGAATTATCATTCAAGAATCCTGGAGGGATTATCCAAGCATCAACCATATTTAGAAACTCTACTATTTAATTTAGTGAGCACAATATTATCCCAAATCCAGTAGTCATTCCCATATTGGAATTTGACATTATAATAGGGATGGACTAGATCTCAAAGTATAATGCCAATATCAAATATAGAAGAAAGTAAATATCAGTAGTATTTAATGGAAAAAATATAGTTATCTTTCAAGTAGAGATATCTCAACCTAATCTTGTTCTAGAAGAACCTCCTATAGCCTTCTTTATGGAGTTGATCAGTGAATAAAAAGAAGGAAATGAGAGTATAAGGATAGAAAATGTCCCCATAATTTAGGAATACATTGATTTATTTCCTAAGGAGTTAACTGGACCTCCCCCAGAAATAAAGGTAGAGTTCTCCATTGAACTCATACCTGGATCTCATCTAATATCAAAAAACCCGTATAGAATGAAAAATATGGAGCTGGAGGAATTAAAGAAACAACTAAAAGATCTTTTGGAGAAGGGTTTATCCTACCAAGTGTGTCTCCTTGGATAGTGCATTTTCTCTTTGTGAAGAATAATGATGGATCAATATGGCTATGCATTGATTATAGGGAATTGAATGAGATCATAGTGAAGAAAAAATACCATCTTCTAAGAATTCATGACTTATTTGACCAAATTTGTGGGGATCAATTCTTCTCAAAGATTGATCTTCAGTCTATATATCATCAATTAAGGGTGAAGAAAGAAGATATTCTAAAAACTGTCTTTTGATCAAGATATGGGCATTATGAGTTTGTTGTTATGCCCTTCAAATTGACTAATGAACCTACTATTTTTATATATTTGATGAATATAGTATTTAAGGGTGACCTTGATAACTTTTTGGTAGTTTTTATTGATGGTATTATGATATATTTCAAATTTTAGGAGGAGCATGAAGATCATCTAAGGGTTATATTACAGACTTTGAGGAAGGTGAGGTTATTTGGAAATTTTAGAAAGTGTGAGTTTTGGTTACAACAATTTTCTTTCTTGGGGAATATTGTAACCAGTGAATGAATTTCAGTTGGTCCTACAAAGGAAATGGTTGTATAGGAAGTGCCTCATCCTATAATAGTAACTGAGATTTGTAGTTTCCTTGGATTAACAGGATATTATAGGAGGTTTTGGAAAAAAATTCCTGACTTTCTAATCCATTGACCAAGTTAACTCAAAAGGGGTCATGATTATCTAGACAAAGAAGTGTAAGGAAATTTCCCATGAGCTAAAGAAGATATTGGTTATGTTGGGACCACTAAGTATGTGAAGATTGTATTTGTTGTCAATGACTGTCAATGGATGTCAATTATGGTCAAAATAAAGGAAGGAACTCTCCTAATTAAAATGGAGAATGGAAACTAGATGTTGGGTGAGCTTTATCTTAAGTTTTATATATGTGTATCAGGAGTGATACATTGTATATAAAAATTAAGGATGGTTGGAGTGTTCATTGGAAGGAGTAAAATAAAATGAGAAGAAGAGGTTGTGAAGGAGGTTTGGAATGGTGGTTTGGAATTTTATATTTGTAAACACCTAGTTTTGCACTAAGTATTTTTTTATTTACACGCCTTTACCAAAAAGAAAGGGGCCATCCATGGAGGCCAGCTGAGGTCCTCACCTCAATAACATGTGGGACCTTAGGGGTCAACCTTGCTCGAGGGAATCCCTCAAGGCCATCTCCGCATGAGGTAGGGTGTGCGAGGGCCGTGTATAAGCCCGTAGGTTCCACATGGTGGTGAACTTATACAACATGGGTACTAGGAGTGCGTCTGAGGAGCAGAGTGGGTGATAAGAGCATGACTATAGGGTGAACATGGTACATGGTGGTACCTTGAAGGGAGGAGTAGAATTCTGAGCCGCTGCTACCATGGCTTGATTGATAAACCACGAGAAAACATCACAGTGTTTCTATGTGGGACGACATTTTAAAATCACGGACGTGATCCACACCGTCCATCTAATCTCACGACTGATCTCAGCTACATGCTCTATACTACGTCCCACATTATAAACAAGGCACTCCATCTGATCGTGCGGTTCAGGATTCAACTAACTCCATCTGATCTCTCCATTGAGGTAGTCTTCAACCTCCAGACACCCGCATGCACATGTGAACTAGTACTCAAGATGAACAATGATCTCACCACTCCAGTCATCAATTGATCTCAATTCATGCCCACAGTGATCGTATGAATGGTATGATCACATGCATGAAATTACATTTTCATGCATGCAAATGAAATGAATAACGAGATAATGGACATGGAAAATGATGTTGTCAAGGACATGTGGATTTGAGTAGGGATTCAAAAGGTGATACATGCCATCTTTAGTGATGAAAGATCAGCGAGAAGGCCATGAGTTTGAAAAAGGAAACATCCAAGATATGTGGCATGTATCCAATTGGGTTTAAATATATTAAAGAATACAAGATCTTGGTTATTCAAGGAAGAATCTTGAAGAGAGTATCATTCAGTTTTTGGATGCAGAAAAGATCTGATCATTACTTGTAAAAAGAGAACTTCCAATTCGTAAAAGTGCTTGCTAATCCCAAGCCTTAGAGAGCTCATATTTTTGAGAAATAGAGTCTCTTCATTATTCTAGTATGAAAGGGGAAAGGATGGCCCATGAACTGTTCTAGGTTCATGAAGAGAACTATGTACCATTCTGGTTCGCAAGGAAGATAGGACCCACATACCATTCCAGTTCACGAAGAAGAGAAGTCTTACATACCGCTATGGTTGAAAAATAATGAACTATGTACCTCTTGGGTCATGAAGAGAAGTCTTGTGTAAATACTCGGTTCACATATTTTAACTATGTACCATCCAGTTCCACAAAAAGGAACTGTGTACCACTTGGTACGCAAAGGAAGCACACACATCCCTTGTGTAAGGAAGAGCTACAAACCAGCTCTATTTCAGTGAAGTGGAGAACCACATACCATTTGGGTATGCGAAGGATACCCGCAGCTTCTATGAGTAGGAGTTCCATGCATCCCATGCATGAGGAGGAGCCACAAACCATCCTGGTTTTCAAAGTAGGCTTTCACACACTATGCAAAGAATAACTCCATACCCTCATGGTGAAAAACAAAGGGGAAAACACAAACACAATAATAAACCTGATACCATTTGTGTGTTTAAAGAATAATTGGAGATCACATGAATGATGCAATTTTAAATCATATGCATGATTTGAGACTCCCTAGTGTGTAAGAATAAACCAAACAGTGGAATACCCTCATTTTTCTTTTGAAGAAAATTCATGGATAAACATATACATGACACATAAAAATTTAATGAACTAAATAAAGCTTTGGGTGTGCACTAGGGAAGAAGACAAATGAAAGTGAGTACATGCATGAAATCTTCATTTGAATAAATTCAAGGCAGCATGTGTGTGCATTTGTGAAGAAAGAATAATTAAAAGGTGGAGAGAATTTATATGCTTGCTTTCATATGTGAATAAATTTAAAGAAAGAGCCACAACCATGGGTGCATGTGTGAAGAAATAAAATAAAGGGAAGAGTTCATTTAAATAATACATGCATACATGTGAAGAAGGAAGAAGAATGGATGATTATGATGATTTCTAGTGACATGTTTTTCAGTAATTGAAAAATCACA
Source organism: Viscum album (assembly GCA_963277665.1). Lineage (NCBI taxonomy): Eukaryota > Viridiplantae > Streptophyta > Magnoliopsida > Santalales > Viscaceae > Viscum > Viscum album. The sequence goes on along the minus strand of OY728128.1, from coordinate 955,045,073 downwards.
AAAGAATTTGTGATTCTAGCCAAGAATAATAAGATGTTTTAGTACATCTAGTTGTTGCACTGGATAATAATATTTAACGTTAAAGAGCATCAAATCTAGACCTTGATACAAGAAGAGTGTCATGATGAATAGGAGACAAATACTTTCATGCCTATCCATTGAATGGAACTTCACGTCTATAAACTATGTGTGACTTCACCCAGGTAAGTGAGCTAGGGGGAGTCAATGGAAGTGATCTGAGGGAAGCAGTAAGCTATCCATTGAATTTTGTAAAGGCAGTGTGCCTGGGATAGAGTGACTATACCTGAACCTTGTAATCCAAAACTTGTGAAGATTAGTGGAATTAGGTATGAACAAAAACATGTCAGCATATTCTCCTTGGACGTAGCCCTTAGTGGTGAACCAAGTAAAGGTTCTGTGTTTTCCTTCTGTATGTGAATTTTTAATTACTACACATATCCATCATGCATGTTTAATTAAGTTCCTACCAATGTTGGAATAAGATCCAATAAATAGAAGAAAAAGTTGACACCCTGATTCACCCCCTCCCAAGGTGACCTAGTGTCCATCAATTGGTATCAGATTATAATGGTTTACGTATGTTGGATACTGTTCATTAATTCTATTTAGAGGAGAATTTGAGTTTTTTTCCCGAGTCAACAATGAAGAGAAGTCTTGATGAAAGTTTAGTTATCCCAGAGTAGAAATCTATACCCTACAAGACCATGATGATCAGGAAAAATAAATAGAAGAAGCAGTTGAAGAAGTCTCTTATGTCCAATGAAGATGCAGTGTCTTGTTCTCCATTCCCTTCCAAGAATAAAGAAATATTAGGCTTGGAAAGTAAAGAGAAGGTGGCTTAGGTTTCTACCAGAGAAAAGGAAGACACTTCTATATCATTTTTAGGTGATCATGAGATATTAAGAGCCTATCTTCATGATATTACTAAATAAAGAGTTGATGATATTTGTATAATATTTCAATGTATGCATGCTGAGATCAACCGACTAGGAAGAGAAACTGATAATATGGAGGAAGTCTTGAAAAATAATGTGTCAGAATGTTATAAACTCTCTAGAAAAATTTAAGCTTTTTAAGAGAAAGAAGGAGTCAATAAGTCTCTAGAATAAAAGATCCATGCATTTAAATATGAGGTGAAAAAGATCACTGAAGTCAAGGATCAAAATTTGGAAGAGACATCCAAGAAATTAATGGAACTTGACTCATTGTTACAAACCAAAGTCAAGTTTCATGAAGATGAGATTGAAAGATTGAAAAAGGCTTGTGATGAGAAGACGATCATGATTGAATTTCAGAAGATGATACTCCATATAGAATGTCTAAAATTGGAATCCCAATTGACTAATCTTGAGAAGACACATACTGAGACTTGAAAAAAGAATGAAATAGTTGATGTTGGTACTCAATGTTCACTGGAGGATTCTAAAGCCAAAATACCTCCAACATGTGATAAGAAGATCACAACTTCACTCATTGATCTATTACAAGTAGTTGAGAAAGTGAAGGTACCATCCATACCAACTTGTACTATTGTTTCTAAATATATTTCTACTAAAAGTGAAGGTTGGAAGAAAAATTGTAAACAAGTATGGATGAGGAAAGGTGAGGAGAATAAACCAAACACCATGGCTAGGGTGGATAGAAAGAAGAGGCTAGAAGATAGTTCCCCTGATAGAGAAAAACACATTAAGAAAATGGCCCAAAAACATTATACTAAAGATATCAAGAAGACAAGATTTGTGGGTCAATGTTGGTGCTGCAACATATTTGGGCATTGTGCACTGGATTTTTGGTACAATCCTTTAAACAAAAAAGCACATAGAAAGCCTATGTCAAAAGGGAGAAAGATTGAGAAGAAGAAGAAACATCAATATATATAGAAGAATCTATATACTACAAACTTATTTGGAATGCTAGACAACATCTATGATTTATGCAAAGGGAGTGGCCACAAGAATGGAGCATGCTTATCTCAACACATATCCATAGCTGATAAGATTAGAAGACTATAGAAGCCAGCTAAGAGGGAAGAAGCTACCTTGAAAATAAATCGGAAGAATAAAGTAAAAGAAAAGTCTCCCAATAAGACTCTAAGAAGGAAAGGTGATAAGTCCTTGGATTTAAAATACAAGATGTTTAAGAGTGGTACATCAAAAAGAATTCCTAAATTTGATGACACTCTGAAGTGTCCATGTGGAAAATCCCAACTTACTTCCATTGTTTCCAGAGACATATTGGTTATCTGGCCTAAAGATTTGGAAATAATGAGAATGAAAGGAGATTCACAGGCTAGGGATAATGCAATAGGAAATAATAAGATTTCACATGATGATAGAAAAGTCATCTGTGTGAGGTGCAACAAGGCTAGTCACACTGTTAAGAATTGTAGTGCATTTATTCCAGCCCAAGAAGAATTACTCAAGAAGATGAAAGTTTCACCAAGAGATTCTAGTGAATTGAACGATCTTGAATAAAGAATACTCACAAAAAAATAAATGGAAGAAATATTGAGATCCACACAACCAATGTTAGAACTGAAAATAAAATGTTCAAGTGTGAGGAGTGGAGAAAAAAGAACATCTTGGTTGAGAGAATAATCTTAGTCTTCCAACTCATATTAAAGAATCAAGGAGGATCCACCTTAATACCTTAATACATTGTGTATTGTACTAATATTATTGGGAATTAAAGGTGAATCAAGCACTCAGGGGGAGACCTGAGAAGTGTTCCCTTGTGGGGGAGACAAATGAAGAACCTGCCAGAGTTATTATCTCAATAAGTATCAACTTCAGTTGGTATTAAATTAGACTACTCTGAAGATTGTCTGAGGATCATGTCATTATAAATGGTATGTCATCTCTTAACCTTGGACACTTAAAATAAAATTATTTTACAAAGGGGGAGTAACAATGTTAATTAGTGAAATTAGAAGAATGGAAGTTCCCCAAGCCCACTTATATTAACCATTGAACTTGAGGATTTTTTATCTGTTTGTTGAAGTGAGTGGAGGAGTTTCAGGTTGATAATATCATATCACATTTATTATCCTCATCCGGGAATGAAAGTGGAAAGGGCCTTTAAGACAATTACATGAGTTCTCATCGCATAAGGTATCATGATCAAGGGATAATGGACATCTTTTTTTTTTTCTAGATGAAATTCTATTATTTTCTACATAGAGAATTTATCAAGTAGACTTAGAGAGAAATGATCGATGGAAAAATTTCTTAAGTATGTAATGATACCCTCTCTACCATAAACTTTTTATTTCTTGTCAATAAGGGGGAGAGAAAGTGAAGTGAAAGTTGAAAAGTGAAAGGGAGAGAGAAGAGAGAAGAATCTCATTTTGACATTGACATGCTTATTTTAGATAAAGTTGAAGTATTGACAACAAAAAAGGGGGATATTGTTGGGACCACTTAGTATGTGAGGATTGTATTTGTTGTCAATGAGTGTCAATGGATGTCAATGATGGTAAAAATGAAGGAAGGAACTGTCCTATATAAAATGGATAATGGAAACAAGACATTGGTTGAGCTTGATCCTAAGTTTCATATATTTGTATCAACAGTGATACATTGTCTACAAAAATTAAGGATGATTAGAGTATTCTTTAGGAGTAAAAGAAAATGAGAAGAAGAGTTTATGGAGGAGGTTTGGAATGGTGGTTTGGAATTTTATATTTGTAAACACTTAGTTTTACGCTAAGTAGTTTTTTATTTATATGCCTTTACCAAAAAGAAAGAGGCCATCCATGGAGGCTAGCCGAGGTCCTCACCTCAAGCACATGCAGGACCTGAGGGGTCAACCGCGCTCAAGGGAGGCCCTCAAGGCCAGCCCCACATGAGTCAGGGTGTACGCAAGCCGTGTATAAGCCTACAGGTGCCACATAGTGGTGAACCCATGCAGCGTGGGCATTAGGAGCGTGCCTGAGGAGCAAAGTGGGCGCTAAGAGCGCACTTATAGGTGGAAATGGTACAAGGTGGTATCATGGATGTAGGAGTATAATTATGGGCCACTGATTCCTAGCTTGTTTGATAAACTGCAAGAAAACCTCACAACAATTCGATGTGGGATTGAATTTTAAAAACATGGACACGAACTCTATCCATTTGATCTCACGACTGATCTCTGCCACATGCTCTATCCTGCATCCCACATTCTAATCAAGGCCATCCATCTGATCGCGTGGTTCATGATTCAACCAGTTCCATTCAATCTCTCCCATGAGGTTTTCTTCAACCTCTAGACACCCGCATGCACCCACAAACTAATGATCGAGCTGAAAAATTATCTCACCACTCCAGTCATCAATCGAGCTCAGTTCAATACCACAATGATTGTCTGGATTCTATGATCACATGCATGCAATTAAATTTTCATCCATACGAATGAAATGAAGAATGAGAAAATGACCAAGGAAAACAAAGTTTCCCAGGCCACGTGGATTTGAGTAGGGATTCAAAAGGTGATACATTCAATCTTAAGTCCATGAACAATCAGTGAGAAGGCCGTGAGTTTGAAAAAGGAAACATCCAAGATATGCGGCATGTATCCACGTGAGTTTGAAGATATTAAAGAATAGAAGATCTAGGTTATTCAAGGAAAAATCTTGAAGAGAGTATCGTGTGGATTTTGGTTTCAGAAAATATCTGATCATTACTTATAAAAAGAGATCCACCAATTCGACAAGGTGCTTGAAGCTCCCAAGCCTTCGAGAGCTCTTGTTTTTATGAAACAAAGTCTCTTCATTCTTTCAGTCTGAAAGGGGAAAGCATGATCTGCGAACCGTTCTGGGTTTGTGAAGAGAACCACGTACCATTCTGGTTCGTGAGGAATAGAAGACCCACATACCATTTTGGTTCATGAAGAAGAGAAGTCTCACGTACCACTGTGGTTAGCGAAGAAGAGAATTGCGTACCTCTCGGTTCGTGAAGAGAAGTCACGCGTAAACACTCGATTCGTGGAGGAGAAATGTGTACCATCTGATTCCACAAAGAGGAACCATGTACCACTTGGTATGCAAAGGGAGGAAACACATCCCTTGCGTAAGTAGGATCCATGAACCATCTCTATTTTGGTGAAGTGGAGAATCGTGTACCATTTGGGTATGCGAAGGAGTCCCACACCTTCTGTGCATAGGAGTTCCACGCATCATGTCTATGAGGAGGAGCCACGAACCATCCTGGTTCGAAGAGGTGGCTTTCACACTCTGTGAAAAGAAGAACTCCATACCCTCGGTGTGAAAAAAAGGGGAAAACAAAAACATGATAATAAACCTGAGACAGTTTGTGTGTTTACATAATAAGTGGAGATCACAAGCAATATTCACAAGCAAATCATATTCATGATTTGAGACTCCCAAGTGTGTAAGCACAAAAAAAATAGTGGACTACCCCTATTCAGTTTTTGAAGAATATTCATGGATAAACATATACATGACACATAGAATTTGAATGAACTAAATAAGGCTTTGGGTGTTCTCTTGAGAAGAAGACAAAAAAATTGTGTACATGCATGAACTCTTCATTTGAATAAATTCAAGGCAGCATGTGTGTGAATTTGTGAAGAAAGAATAATTAAAAGGTGGAGAGCATTTGTATGCTTGCTTTCATATATAAAGACATTTAAAGAAAGATCCACAACCATGGGTGAACATGTGAAGAAATAAAATAAAGGGAAGTGTTCATTTAAATACTACATGCATACATGTGAAGAAGGAAGAAGAAGAGTTGATTTTGATGATGCCTAGTGAGTTTTTTTTTCAGTTTTTGAACAATCAAAAAAGAATTAGTGGTTCTGGGCAAGAAGAATAAGAAGTCATAGTACATATGGTTGTTGTGCTGGATAAGAATATTGAACATTAAAGAGCATCAACTATAGACCTCAATGTAAGAAAATTCTCATGTTGAATAGGAGACGAATACTTTCATGCCTATCCATTGAAGGGACCTTTGCATATATAAACTAAGTTTGACTTCACCTAGGGCTGTGAGCCAGGGGAGTCAACGAAAGTGATCTGAGGGAAGAAGTAAGCTATCCATGACCTTTTGTAAATGTAGTGTGTCTGGGACAAAGTAACTATACCCAAACTCTCTAATCCACAAATTGTGAAGATTAGAGGAATTAGGTACGAATGAAAACCCGTTGGCATATTCTCTTTGGATGCAACCCTTAGTGGTGAACCAATTAAAAGTGATGTGTTGTGCTTCTGTATTTGAATGTTTTAATTACTGCACATATCCACCATACATGTTTAATTAAGTTACTACCAAAGTGGGAACACGAACCAGTAAACGGAATTAAAAGTTGAAAACCTGATTCACCCCCTCTCTCAGGGTGACCTAGGGTCCTTCAGGTTACTTCACCCATGTTAACTCTTCCCTCAAGCATAAAAGGATTTGTTATTTTCAGCAATGCATCTCTGAACAAGATTGGGTGCATTCTCATGAAAAATGACAAGGTGATTGCTTATATATATTTATAGTTGAAGACACATGAGCAGTACTATCCTAAACATGATCTGGATTTGGTTACAGTTGTTTTTTCTCTAAAGATTTGGAGAAACTAACTTTATGGGGGAGAAGTGTGATATATAAACATGCCATCAATGTTTTTATTACATTTTCTCACAAAAGGAATTGAACATGAGATAGAGGAGATGGTTGGAACTTCTTAAATACTATTATTATTCAATTAATTATCATCCCAGAATAGCAAACAAAGTTGCTGATGCATTAAGTAGAAATGACCCTACTGTGCTGGCAATGATGAGGATTCAAAGATATCCTTTGATCAAAGACCTAGTAAAACTGGATATGGGAATCGTAAGGTAAGGGAAATCATCAACCCTATCCCAAATGATTTCTCAACCATAATTACTATATAAGATCAAGAAATCTAAAAAAGAGGAACCTTTGTTACAAAAGAAGTTTTAGGTTCTGAAGAATGGGAAGTATCTTGAGTTCAATTTTGATCAATATGGTGTACCAAAATTTTATACAAGACAATGTGTTCTATCTATTTCATAAATAATGAAGGATATGATGGATGAAGCTCATACATCTACTTTCTCTATACATACTATAAGAATGAAAATGTATAGGGACCTTCATGATCATTATTGGTAGGATAACATGAAAAATGAGATTTCTGACTACATTACAAGGTGTCTTGTGTGTCAACAAGTGAAGGCATAGCAAAAACTTCCTAAAGGGGTATTACAACCACTACCCATACCGGCATGGAAGTGGGACAATATCACTATGGAACTTTTTACTGGTCTATTGAGAACTTCCAAAGGAAACAATGCGATATGGGTTATAGTGGACCATCTCACAAAGGCTGTCCATTTTATCTCTATTTATGAAAATTTATCCCGTGATCGAATTTCTAGGATTTATGTGGGAGAAGTGGAAAGTCTCCATGGAGTACCACTCTCCATCATATCTGATCATGATCCTAGATTCAAATAAAAATTCTAGAGAAGTCTTCAACATGATTTGAGTACTGAATTGAATTTTAGTGAGGCCTATCATCCCTAAACTGATAGAAAATCTTAAAGGACTATTTAGACACTTGAGGAAATACCGAGAACATATTCAAAAGAATTTAAGGTGGATGGGATCAACATATCCCATTAGTTGAGTTATCTTACAACAACAACTTCCACTCAAGTATTCAAATGGTACCCTATGAAGTTATATATGGAAAGTGATGTAGAACTGATACTTTTTGGGATGAAGTTGGTGAAAGAAAGATTCTTGGGCCGGATCTTGTGCAAGAGATGATAGAAAAGTTTCATGAAATCCAACAACACATTAAGGATGCTCAGAGTCGGAAGAAGAGCTATGACGAAAACTATCAAAGGGAGTTGGAGTTTGTTTTCGATGAAAAAGTCTTCCTTATAATTTCTCCATGGAAGAGAGTCATGTGGTTTGGAAAGAAAGGTAAACTCATCCCCAGGTATAGTGACCCCTATGAAATCCTTAATCTCATATAATTAGTTGCCTATCATCTTGCACTTCCACCAAATCTAGACCAAGTTCATGATGTATTCCACGTATGCATCTTGGGGAAGTACATACCTGACCCTTTACTTGTACTGAATTCTGAGGTGGTGCAACTGAAACATAACCTCTCTTATGAGGAAAAGTTTTTGGAGATATTGGATCATAGAGACAAAGTTATACAAAACAATAATACCCACCTTGTTAATGTGTTGTGGAGGAATCAAAAATATGAATAAGCCACATGGGAACTAGAGGAGACTATGAGGAAGAAGTACCCGCACCTTTCCTCTTGTAAGGGTAAGAGTTGAAATTTTTGGGATGAAATTTATTAAGGGGGGATAATGTAATGACCCAAATTTTTTGAATAATAATTATTTCTAAAAAATACATGTTATATTATTTTGTACTAAAAAAAACAATATCCCTTTATTAATGAAGTGAGCATAATTTAAATGAGACTGTTGGGTTTCAACTGTTATATGACCGTTGCTCAATATGACCGTTGGTCAATATGACCATTGGAAACAGTACTCTTAACGTTAAGATTAGTGTTTATAAATAGAAATGATAATGGTTATTGTTGTAGAAAGAAGAGCCAATGGCCTCTTCTAGTAGACCCGGCCCATATAAATCCCATTTGTTGGAGCATGGGAAGGAGGTGGCGTCATTGGGCTTCACTCTGGACCAATCGCAAGATGAACTTCAAAACTGTAATCTTGAATAAAATCTATTAAGGGAGAAGTTCAAGTTGATAGAAATCACCACTTGGACTATGTTTTATGAGCCACCCCAAGATTCTATCACCATTGCACACCTTAATCTTAGGTCCTATACGAGTGTTATAATTGGTTATGTAAAAAGGCCTTAGTTAATTTTTGTAATCCCTTGGTATAAATATAATTTGTATTTCATAATTCTTGTTTTAAGAATAGATTTTCTTAATAAAGAATGTGTTTAATTAAGAAAAAATTAACAAATTGATTTTAGAAGTAAAAAATTGTACCTTTCAGATATTTCTCATACATAGAAAATTATTATGGTAAAATAAACATCATTTTTGAATTTCAAATGTCAAAATCCCCCTAGGCTAAATTTTTAGAAGTTTTCTAAGAAGTTTCAATTTGATGAATAGTGTTTTTGAATTTTGTTTTTTATGAATAGTATTTTATGAATAGTGTTTTTTATGAATAGTAAAAACATATTTTATTATTAATTTTTTTTGTGAAATGATTTTTGAAAATCAGACATACATGGTTGTAATCAAGGTAAAAAATGATGTTCAATAAGATCACAATAATTTTTTGGTGAATAGTAACTTTACCCTTTTTAATTGTAATTTTACCCTTATGAATGGTAATTTTACTAATAGAATAATAACATCACCTAAGGATGTATAAATATGTTTTAGTCATCTTAAGTGGTAATGTGATATAAATATATCATAGTATAAATAAATACTTGTTTTAAAAATTATTAGTTAAGTATTAGTATTTTATTTATTTAATTTAATTTAAAATGAAATTAATTTTTATAAAATGGAGTTCACTTTTGAATTCTACACATCAAAAAATTGTTGGGGTCAATTTTTGGGATTTTTCTAAAACTGTTGAATTTTTGGTGAATAGTAAAAATACCATTTTTGGTTTTCAGTATGTTTAATGAAATCATATATATTAAATAATGATATAATGAGTAAGATAAGATACTGTTAGAATCTTATGGATTAAAATATTATATGAGGTTTCCCAGGTGTCCAATACCATGGGTAAACCCAAGGTTTTGGAAATACCACTAATGATGTGTCCTTTGAAATTAATAAAATATTCCCTCACTTTTGCTATAAATACCCACCCATTCCTTCATTTCCTTTCATTCCAAAATAATCCTCCACAAATTTATTCTAGTTATACCTCCCAAGGAGTTATCATTCCCTGAAGGTCCCGATCTTAGAGTTTTAGATGTTACTCTTTAAGGTATAGTAATTCTCAGCTAGTCTTTTCCATTCAAGTTCTCTTATGTGGTACGAATTTAAATTTTATATACCATATTATTATTTACATTTTATTCTTCCCCTATACTAAATTATTATTCATTTATGAATGGGTGACCCCTGTCCCCTCTGTTTTTAATGTTTTCTAAAACCATGTTGCATAACCGTTATGTAGTAGAATTTTCGTCTCAAAATCTCTCTCTTTTTCTCAAGAAATTATATTATATTATTTATGTGAATAACCAAACCTATTTCATTTATAGGGGTATTCATCAAGAAAAAAAATTATATATTTTATTTTTTAATTGAAATTCAAAAAATCCTCATTTTCTTTTTGTGGGTTATAAATGACATAATGATCATGTTTTAAGAACTTTTTAAAATATCACGATTTTGATATAGAACCAATTTATTTATTATATTTGGGTTATTTATGAAATTATTGATTATGTTATATTTATATAACTTGAAAATAAATACATTAGGGGTGCTCCTTGATAGTTCTGTAATGCATTCAGTAAAGAGATTAATCCCTAGAGATGACAAGTTTTACAATACCTTAGTGAATAACCTTGGTAATTTTTATGACACCTTGGGGATGAAACTTGGTGATATGCTTATGAATATATAAATTACATATTATAGCCACATATTAATGTTATGATTCATTTCATTTTTATTATGATATGCCTCTTTTTCCATTTCTCATGTCTTTATGTATTTCATCAAGTTCTTATTGATATCACTAGTAAACTGTTTCCCCTATTTTCCCTTACTAAGCCATCTGCTTACCCTCTACTTTGATGTATGTCCCTAAGTTATGAGTTGCAGTAATTGAGCTTAATATGAACCTATGATGAATCCTTAAAAGTGGATTATAATAATTTTTTATGTTTTCATGTATTATGTTGATGATTTCCAAGACACTAAACTTTAAAGATCCTTTGTTTGTAAAATGTAATGAAAAGTTATGTAATAAAAAGGTGGGATTCTATAGTTGGTATCAAAGGATATTTTAGTTATTTGTGAAAATTATAATATGAAAAAATTTGGAAGAACCCTATATAAAATATTAAATATAGGAAAGATTCCTGGTATTTTGGTGAAGTATTAAGTAAGTGGTTTCCAAAAAAATAAATCCTTGTATGGATATAAACAAGTGGATGTTGATATGACATAGTTGTATCTAGGGGTAAAACCTGAAAGCAAAATTTTGAGCTAGACTCAAATGGGAACTAGTTCACGACAACGAACCTTGAAGCACTCCTAGTTTGACACTCCTAGGGGATATGTTTCGTTAATCACAAGGTTTTTTTTTGAATCATTATGAAGGATTTATAGGAAATGTAGTTTTTGATATTGAATACGATGTTTAAGAATAATGTTTTAATATGTAAAAATATTTTAGATTTATAAGCTTCTTAGGTGAAAAAAATTTCTCATTAATGTTTTCTTAATTTAGAAAATAACTTGAAGTAGGAGGAACTGTGAAAATAGTGACCGCAATGGACCATGCACTCACGGCCCCCGATGGAAGCAGAAATGGAGGATTTCACAAGAATGATGAATCAAATGAATTAGGTTATGGGAAATAACCTGAATCATGCCGAGAGAATGATTTCACTAAGAATGTAACAACATTCTGTTGAGTCCTTTCTGCGTCAACTACCACCAACGTTCAGTGGATCTACCGACACATTGATTGAGGAATAGTGAATAATCTCTATAGAGAAGATCTTTTCTATACTCTATAGTTACGAATAAGAGAAAGTCACCTTGGAAGTTTACCACTTAGAGGGAGAAGCTGATCAGTGGTGGGAACTGATTAAAAACATGAGGCCAAGAGGAGAGACTAAATCTATGGAGTGGGAAGAGTTCAGGGGGATCTTCTTCAATAATTATTTCCTTCGTTCAATGAGAACAAAAATGGAGAAGGAATTTATTGAGTTGAGGAAAAAGGAGAATGAATCTATAGGAAGATATGAGATTAACTTCAAAAGGAATTCACGTTACACCTATAGCTTTGTCATGGATCCTAATGGGAAGATTGATAGATTCTTCAGTGGACTAAGACCTCATTTACAGAAGAATCTATCCAACCAAGACTATTACAGCTATAATGAAATTGTACGAAGTGCTATGAATATTGACCTTGAGTTCGTTGATACACATTGGTCACACAAGTCGAATGAAAAGAAATGATCCTTGGAGCCAAACTTGGGGAGGGAATTTGACCAAGGAAGAGGTGTAATGAAAGTGTAACATTCCACATGCAACAAATGTGGGGAGAAGTATTGAGGGAACTGCCTACTCTGGAGTGGGAAGTGTTACATGTGTTGAAGAGAAGCCTGTATTGATCGCAATTGTCATAGTGAGGTGAAGCCTCAACTTCCCAACACTAATGATAAAGGTAATATGGTGTAGGCTATACCTGACGTCCAATGCTTCATGTGTGGATAGATTGGGAACCTTTACAGTCATTGTCCCAATCTGAGGGTAGTGGAGGAGAATCACCCTCATCCTTAGCATAGGCCAAGAGAGAAAGTTTGTGTGTTTTCTGTCATGATGGATGAAGTTGAATCTCCAAATGATACAGTGGAAGGTACTATTTTTGTTCAATCAAATCTAGTAAGTAATTTGTTTGATTCTAGTTATACACATTCCTTTATTAACTAAAAGTTATCAAATAATATAGAATCAATTCTAGAACCACTAAAAATTGAGTTATCAGTAAATAATCAAGGATGGATTATCTAAGAATTAAAATTATTTCCAAACCTTATTATTTAATTTAGTTAGCACAATCTTATCAAAAATCTATTTGGCATTCCCATTTTTGAATTCTAAATTATAATTGGGAAGGAATGGATCTAAAAGTATAATGCTAAGATCAAATGAAAAATCAAGGAAATATCAATAGTCTTGAATGGAAAACCTACAGTGATATTACAAGGAGAGATATCTCAACATGATCTTTTTCTAGAAGAATATCTGATAACCTTCTTTATGGAGTTTATTAGTGAAGAGAAAGAAGGAATTGAGAGTTTAAGGATATAAAATTTCCCCATAATTTAAGAATACATTAATGTATTTACTAAGGAGTTACCTGGACCTCCCCCAAAAAGAGAGGTAGGGTTATGCATTGAACTCATTCCTAGATCTCATCCGATATCAAAAATCCCATATAAAATGGAAAATATGGAGCTGGAGGAATTAAATAAACAACTCCAAGATCTCTTGGAGAAGTGTTTCATCCAACCAAGTGTGTCTCCTTGGGGACCGCATGTTCTCTTTGTGAATAAGAAGGATAGATCAATGTGGATATGCATAGATTATAGAGAACTAAACAAGATCAAAGTGAAGAAAAAATACCCTCTTCCAAGAATTGATGACTAATTTGAACAACTTCATGGGGCTCAACTCTTCTCCAAGATTGATCTTCAATCTGGTTATCAATTGAGGGTTAAGAAAGAAGATATTTCAAAAACCACCTTTCGATCAAGATATGGGCATTATGAGTTTGTTTTTATGCCATTTGGATTGACTAATGCACTTACTATTTTTATGTATTTGATTTATAGAGTCTTTAAGGACCACCTTGATAACTTTGTGGTAGATCTTAATAATGATATTCTGATATATTCCAAAATCTTGTAGGAGAATGAAGATCATATAAGGGTTATATTATATACTTTGAGGAAGGAGAGGTTATTTGGAATGTTTAGAAAGTGTGAGTTTTGGTTACAATACTTTTCATTCTTAGGGAACATTGTAACTTGTGAAAGATTTTCAGTTGACCCTACACAGAAAAAGGTTGTAGAGGAATGACCTTATCTTACAATAGTAACTGATATTTATAGTTTCCTTGGATTAGTGAGATATTATAGGAGGTTTGTGAAAATATTTCCATAGATTTATAATCCATTAACCAAGTTACTCGTAAAGGGGTCAAGTTTATCTATAAAAAAGAGTGTGAGGAGGGTTTCCAAAAGAAGAAAAAGAGATTGGTTACTACAACCATGTTAACTCTTCCCTCATGTGGAGTGGGATTCATTATTTTTATAAATGCATATCTGAAGGGGATTGGGTCAGTTCTCATAAAAAATGACCCAGTGATTGCTTATGTATCTTGACAGTTGTAGAATCATTAGAAAAACTATCCTACACATGATATGAATTTGACTGCAGTTGTTTTTACTCTAAAGATATGGAGGCACTATCTTTATGGGGAGTAGTGTGATATATAAACAGGCCATCAAAGTTTTATGTATATTTTCACAAAAAAGTAATTGAACATGAGATATAAGAGATAGTTGTAACTTCTTAAAGACTATGATTTTTCAATTTATTATCATCCTAGAAGAGAAAAAAATGTCACTAATGCATTAAGTAGAAAATAACCTATTGTGCTGGAAATGATGAGGATTCAAAGAGATCCTTTAATCAATGACCAAGTAAAACTAGATATGAGAATCATAAGGGAAGGGACATCATCAAACCTATACCAAGTGATTTCTCAGCCATCATTACTAGACAAGATCAAGAAATCTCGAAAAGAAGATCCTTTGTTACAGAAGAAGTTTGATGCTGTGAAGAATGGAAAGTATCTTGAGTTCAATGTTAATCAAGAATGAATACAAAAATTTCATACAGAACTATGTGTTTCATCTATTTCAGAAATAAAGAAGGAGATGATGGATGAGGATCATACATCTACATTCTCTATATATCCTGGAAGAACGAAAATGTATAGGGACCTTTGTGATCATTATTGGTGGGAAAACATGAAAAGAGAGATTTCTAACTACATTACAAGGTGTCTAGTGTGTCAACAAGTGAAGGTAGAGTGATAAATTCCTAAAGGGGTATTACAACCACTACCCATACCAGCATGGAAGTGTGGCAATATCACTATAGACTTTTTCATTTGTATCCTGATAACTTCCAAAGGAAATAATGCGATATGGGTTATAGAGGACCATCTCATAAAGACTGCCCATTTTATCTCTATTCATGAAAATTTCTCCCTAGATCAAGTTTCTAGGATCTACGTGAGGGAATTGGAAATGATTCATGGAGTTCCACTCTCCATCATATCCGATCGTGACCCTAAATTTACATCAAAATTCTAGAGAAGTATTCAACATGCTTTGGGTACCTGATTGAATTTTAGTGAGGCCTATCATTCCCAAACTGATGAAAAATAAGTAAAGACTATTTAGACACTTGAGGAAATGCTAAGAACATGCTTAATGGAATTTAAAGGTGGATGGGATCAACATATCCCATTAGTTGAGTTCTCTTACAACAATAGTGTAACGACCCAAACTTTCATTAATGAAAATTCCTCTTGATCGTATTAAATGTCTTATTTTGGTTATATAAAATGTAAACTTCATTGGTTTTATGTTTCTGAATTTGAAAATACCATTATGAATTGTGACCGTTTCTAATATAGCCATTGAATAGTGATCAAATGATTAGTATAAATATAGGGCTTTGACAAATCCAATTTACTCAGACAAAGGAAACCATGGGATCATCCAATAGACATGCCCCGTACGAAGCCCATTTTTTGGATCTTGGAAAAGAGGTGGTGTCATTGGGATTTTATCTTGACCAAGCCCAATCCGAGCTTGAACACGTTAATCTTGAGCAGAACCGACTGCGGGAGAAGTGGAAGTTAAGAGAGATTACCACCCGAGCAATGTTATACGAGCCACCCCCAGAGTTTGTCACCATCACACACCTTACCCTTTGGTCTTATGCAGGTGTTATAAGGGGTTATGTAACAAGACCCTAGCACTATGAAAATGTACATTATTTTTTTGTAAAGAATGTGCATTCATTTTATTATTGTTACTTTGTATATAGTTTTTAAAGCACAAATAGAATTTTTAGTTAATATTCAACTAAGAAATCTATTTTGATGAATTAATGAATTTTTAATTAAATAACATTTTAATAAAATATTATTATTATTATTATAAAATTAATTTTTAGTAAAGATAAATTATCGTATAATTTTATGAATGCATTTGTAATTATTATTGGGGTTTGAATGTTATTTTTGTCAAAACCCATGAATTTTTGATAAATGTCATCTTTTATTTTAAAAGTAAAAATTGACATATTTATAAAATTATTTATATAAAATTAACATTAGTTTTGGAATCAGGACATAAAAATTATCCAACAATGAATTTTTCGTAATTTTCTGAGATAGTCGAATTTTTGGGTACAAATTAAATACCGTTTAAATATATAATGTGTTTTATGACATCATAATGACCAAATAGTGATGTAATAAAATAATATAAATATTATGTTCAAACAAAATATGTTTTATCATTAAAATAATGTGATTTTAGATTTGTTTGATTTATTTTACAAAGCCTTAGTGGACCCTTCAAGGCTTATAAAACATTTTGTCTTTTTAAATTGGTTTCCTTGAGAGTGTGACTCACCTCCACATAAGCAACCCTATTATTTTAAGAATTTAGGACAATTTCCTTATAAAATTTTGTTTTACACTCACCTTTGGATAAAACCATGTGCAAAAACCATGGGATGGTTTGTTTTATTGAATAGTTTAGTGTGAGGTGTCCCAAACCTAAATAATAAAGAATTCCCTCTCCTTTCCTATATAAACCCACCCAAGATCCCACATACTATTCACCCAATGCCTTTGGAGTTTGACCAAACCCTTCCTTCCTCTCTCTATAATCATCCCAAGGTGCCCCAATCTCCCAAGAATCCTCTCTCAAGACTCTCCCAAACCTTTGAGATCACACATCCAAGTAAGGGATTTCTTCCTTCCTCATTTTTGTCTAATTTTCTTTAGGTTGTTATGCCCTTTTTTTCAATTAAAAATGTTGGGGTATGATTTAAATCTTCCCCCATACATTCCTTTTTTTTGGATGATGGGAGACCACTTTATCTCTCATTAAATCCTCCCATGTACACCCGTTACCATGCTGAAATTGCATGAGGGATTTCTCTCTCCTCTTCTACATCAACGTAATTCTTTTGTATAATGCATCTAAATTACATTATCTTTGTTGGGACATGTATCTATATGACCCCATTACTATCCATTTAATTTATATATGATGATACACCATTTTATCTCTCATCATCCATTTTGATGAATCCTTATATCACGTCGTTATACTACCGAAATTGCACCGCATTTTTTCCAAGCCAAGATCGTTGTGTAGTGAATACCATACCCATGTCTCTATCAAGGGTATTCACCATTATAAACATATACATATTTAATGGTACTTTAATGTATTTATTTTACATTACTTAATCATGGAATAACTTATGATGTTGATTTATTCCATGTTATATGATCCATGTGACACACTTATGCATGAAAGGAAATGTTTAAGAAGGGTGCACCTTGATAGCGCTCCAATGCATTGGGTAAAGTATAATATCATGATACGTCATGTGAAATGGGTTTTGACTCATTCTAATTCATGTTAAATTAGGTTTTACTCATGCTTCATGTGATATGAGGGTTTACTCATGCTCCATGTGCAATGAGCCTTGGCTCATGCTAATTCCATGTTAAGTGTTGTTTCCACATTTCCATGTTATGATTATCATGATTTATCATGCCTTTGTGTTCATGTTTCTCTTGTGCTCCATTTATATGGATATTTTCTAACATTTATTGTATTCCTCATTTTATTCCATGTTTATTCCCTTACTAGGATTTATAGCTCACCCTTTTCTTATGCATGTCTTCTGGTTATCCCATGCAATGCTAAGTACGTGGGAATGTTGTGGACATATAAAGGAAGTTTTCAATAAATATGTTATTTGTTTTATGTTCTAAGATGTTATGTAATGTTCCTAAGCCCCAAATAAACTAGACCTCTCGATCTTATATGTTGTATCAAGGGATGATTTTTTGTAATAAATCAGGTTTATGTGTGTATTAAAAAGCATGGTGGTTATAGTTGGTATCAGAGGATAGGTTTAGTTCTTTTTCGGATTAAGATTATAAAACCCTAGTGAAGACTTAGAGAAAACAATAAGTATAATAAAAACATCCCTAAGTACTGGTGAGTATTGAGTAAGTGGTTTATCAAGAAAATACATCCCTATCTGGATACGAACAGGTAGAGGTGGCTCTAACACAGATGTATCCTAGGGGTAAAAACCGAAAACACCACTTTGAGCTAGACTCGAACAGGAACTGGTGCAAGACAACGGGCCTTGTAGCACTCTTGGTTATGAAACTCCCAGGGGATATGATTTGGTAAATTCATAAGCTTATTATGAACCCTTATTAAGGGAATTAAAATTAAATGCCCCTAAGAATATATGTTAGAAAGTAGATCATGGATAGAATAGATTGGATCATATGGATTCATAAGTTAAGGAAATAAAAGTAATTTATAAGTCATCATTTTTTTCCTTGGATTACCATTTACATGTTACCCCTAACTTTCCTTTTATTCCAGCCAATGGTCGGTAATAGGAGGACTCAGGCTAACAACCGATGTGAAGATCAATGTGATGACTGTGCAAATGAGATGCCCAATCCGATGGGAGAAGGAATCAAGAACATTGTCATTCTTGTCTCTCAGTTAACTCAAGATTTGAATAGAAACATGGGTCAAGAGGAACGTTCAACCCCCCCTTAGAAAGAAAAAGTCTCCATCGAGAGCTTCATGAGACAAATGCTTCATACTTTTAATGGATCATCTGATCCATCAATCACCGAAAAAATGGATCAACTCTATTGAAAAGATCTTCTCCATCCTTCAATGTTCTAAACAAGGGAAGGTTCTCCTGGATTCTTATCATATGGAGGGTGAAGCCGATCAATTTTGGTCATTGATAAAAAATATGAAGCCTGAGGAACAGATTGAGGCATTGGAATGGAAATATTTTTGGAAGATGTTTTTTGATAAATATTTTCCTCGCACCCTTAGGGTTAAGATGTAAAGGGACTTCCCTGCCCTTAAGAAAAAAGACAACGAATCTATTGGTGCATACAAAGAAAAATTAACAAGTCTTGCATGATACACCTCTGTCTTTGTCATTACCCCCAAATGTAAGGTTGACTGCTTCTTTGGTGGGATGAAACCTAGCCTACGGAAAGTGCTGGCGATCTGCGACTCCGATAGCTATGAGGAAATTGTTTTATTTCCCCTCAAGGATGAAATGGAGATCCGAGAATCTTAGGGGTATCATGGGGATAAGAAGTGAAAGGTGGAATTCATTATTGGTGGTTCGATGGATAAATCCAATGGTGCTAAGAAGATCTAGCACCCCACTTCCCAAAGGTGCGGAAAGTTTCACCCTAAAAATTTCCTGAAGGGGATGAGGAAATGATTTAGGTGTGGAAGAGAAGGGAACCTAGCTATAAACTACCAACAAGAAAAACCCATAGATGAAACAGAGGATAGGAATTCTTCATTTGAACCTCAAATTATTTTTCATTGCTACAAATGAAAAAAATTAGGGCATCTTACAAATCAGTTCCCTATGCCAAGGATTTTTGGAGGTAACCAATAACGTCCAAGGTAGCAAGGGCGAGCTTTTTCTATCACTACTACCAAAGTGAACCCTGACAACGATGTGGTGATAGGTACGCTAGTTATTCATTCAAGAATAGTGAATATACTTTTTGATTCAATTTCTACACATTCTTTTATATCCCAAATGTTTAGTAGAACAATCCCAACACCACTAAAAATAATTGAAGTAAATATGTCGGTGAGTACGAAAAATGGGGAAATCATTGAATCCCATGAATATAACTCTTCCCCTATGATAATATGTGGATTGAATTTCCCGGTGAACCTCGTCATACTCCCTCTGGTGTAATTTGATGCAATTATTGGCATGGATTGGATTTCCTTATATAGAGCCAACATAAACTGCTGTGAGTGTAACAACCCAAGATTTTATGAAAAATATTCTTTTTAATTTTATTAATGTCTTGTGTTGTACGCTACACCAAAAGGAGCTTGCACAACACGCATCCTTGACTTGCCTTGCATTACACGCAATCGCAACCTTCCTCGATAGTGTGTGTAGTACGCAATAACGAGTTTCACTAAACAGCGATATGCTATTAAAACTAGCCGTTATAAATAGTAATAACCACTTTTTGAAATTTTGTAAATTTTATTTTTCAAAATGGATTTCATTTTTGGATTCGGAGTATCGAATTTAGCCTAAGGTGAAATTTTGGTACATTTCGGATAACTTTCATATTCTGATGAATAGTGAAAATTACTAAATTATAATTAAAAACAACTTTTTTAATCGAAATAATTAATAGTGATAAATTATTAATTTGAGTGGTTTTAAAGTATATTTAGAATATATTTTTACAATTTAATACAATTTTGGTCATTGGACGTAATTTCACATTTAAACCAGACATAAACAAGTGTCAATCTTTTGATAGATATTGTTTCGTAAAAACACGCTATTTGTTTTAATAGCGGGATTTAATTATAAAATTAATTAATTCAACTTCTATGTTATGAATTTGGTAAAATAGACTTCATTTTTGAATTCGGAATATGAAATATAGCTTAGGATGAAATTTTGGCATTTTTCTGAAAACTTTCAATTTTTGATGAATAGTGAAACCACTAAGTGGTAGGTTAAAAACTGAATTTTGCATAAAACTTAATTTTACCACTTCTGTGAATGGAATTTCAAAAATCCGAGAGACACGGTTAATATCAAGGACTAAAATGTTGTTCAATGAGATGAAAATAATTTTTGGTGAATAGTAACTTTTTACTTTTTTTACCGCGGTTAATAGTAAATAGGGTAACTAAGGGTAAATATGATATTACTATTACACTAACACATGTCCTAATTCTATTGGACAAGTGTAATTCGACCAAAAACAAACTTAGGAATAAAATATGACCATTTAGGCCCACTTGGATTAGATTAGGACATTTATTATTAATTTATTTAAAGAAGGGTTAAAATAGTTAAAATCAAAGTTTAATAAGTAAATAATTTTTAATATGGGGTTATACATAAGATAAATTCGATTGTAAATATTCATTAGAAAGCTAAACAGATATCCTACATGATGGTATTTTATTTGTAATTTTTAGACATCAAATAATGAAATTTATTTATGACACAACGATGATGCAGTAATTATCTTATTAATGAAATATTGACATAATTGATGTTATAAACACCAAAATAAATGTAATTTGAGGTTTTTTATGAATTACAATAATTTTCTAGGTTACTATGATATATTAATGTTGATTTAATCAACTTGGTTCGAACATATAATTCTGTTATGACTTTCACAAAAAACATATATCAAATAGTGTCAAAATTGACACAAAATAGTTTTTAAATCAAATATTATATTATTAATTGTTATTTTATTCCTAAAAATCTAAGGTTCGGCCAAATGACTTAGATAAAGATATATATATTAATAATAAACAATTTGGGGTTCGTTTGGCATGTTATAGTAAGTTTATTAACCATATAGTGAAAGAAAACAAAAAGACACGGTAAAAGTTAAATTATTTAACTTAGAGTTAAATCTAATTGATAAGGTTTAAAATAATATCCAAACATGTCTAAATTTTATTGGTTGATGAGATTACAACCCTATATCATCTAATCTTCTAATATGAGTCATTTTTGGAGGTTTTTAAGTGGGGTTAGATTTATTATAAATTAATATTTTTAAGAATTCCTAAGGTGCCCCTCTCCTCCCTTATAAAAGGACACCTCCTCCCCCTCCTCCTCACACCAATTTGAGCACTCAAGATCGGCCAACCCCTGCCAAAATCCCTTCTCCACTTCCCTAGCAACATCCTAGAGGTTCTGGTCTTCCTCAAAGACCAATTCTAGTGCCCTAAGAGGAGGTCTCAAAGAGGCACTTCAAAGAAGAGGTAATTACCGTTACCAATTCTTTCATCTTTATTTCTTCTTCCACTTCTTCTTCTTAGGTTGTTTCATTATGAAGTAATAACATCAGTATCACTCATATACTGATATGTTATTATAAGTATGAAACAACCCTATTTCACCATCTATCCATCCTACGGAAAAAGAAATCACCGCGTGTGCGTACGTACGGAATACCGTCTCCACGCCGTGGTGTAATCTATTTTCCACCGCCACCTTACATGGATGGGTATAATGGTGTAAAGAATAACTATACATAGTTATTACAACATCATATTGATTCTGATATATTGTATAATCCACTCCAATTCAATTCAATATTTATAGAAATGATATCATCGCTCGTGCGTACGTACGGACTACCGTCTCCACGACGCGATGAGATTCATTCTCCATGTTAACCATTTAAGAATGATTATAAAGTATATATAAGAAATAATAATGAAATATATGACATTATAAAGCTACTGGATTTATGTATATATATACATATGTATGTCATATACTTACTTCCATTTCAAGACAATAAGGAAAGGAAAACAGCGTTCATGCGTACGTACGGACTACCGTCTCCATGAACGGTGTTTTTCATTTTATTTATCTACCTATTATATATATATATACTGAATATATATGATATATAAATCATATTTTATATTCTGGAAGTAAGTAAATCATGATATAAGTAATAATGATGTCAAGAACAACAAGTCAAAACACATACGATAAATGAAACGATTTTACCCAAAACGCTTCTTTAACATGGAATTTACAAAAGAACGGGTAATATAATGTAATAAGTGAACCATATATGATATCATAACAATGAATATGATTCTGTGATAAGTCAATAACATGATTTAAATCATTATACAGGAGGTTCGGACACTTACAAAGCAAGTCGGACCTAAGGTAAGGGAAATATCACAATCTCATTTTTATCCGAGATTGTTTATTCGTAAGTATTTACTGGGGTGTATTTTATAATCCACATCCATGTTTCATCAAAATGTAATTTTATTTCCATCCACCTAAAATTGTTTAAATCCATTTTTACCCTTCGTTGAGTTTTAGTAATATGTATGAAAGGAATATTTTGTCGTACGAGGTACTTTTTGACTTTTCCGACAAAAGTACGAAGAATGTTTTTTTTAACTTATACGGCATGAATGGATTTTTAAAACATTATTTCCAAGAAGCTTCCTTTAAATGTTTTCAAGTTTATTTTTAATCAACTTCTTTAGTTTAAAATTGTATGACATGTTAAGAAAGGAAAAGTGTTTTTGAAGTACAAAGGATATTTTCTCAAGAATGAAGTTCAAGTATTTTATCAAAATTATTTTCAATCTAAGATAATAAAAGGGTTCTGTTTTTATCCCGATTATTACATGGATTTGATTATGTTGTGATGGAAACATTTTTATGAATTCCTTTATCTTATATGAATTGTTTTATGATGTCATGTTGTTTAAGAATCCCATTTTTATTACATGGGTTTTGCGATGAAGTATGATTTATGATTATGTGGCACACATAAGAAAGGATTCATTATAAGATGGGTGGGACCAATATCTCCCTCCAATGCATTGGGTAAAGATTTTATATCTCATGAGATAGACATGGCTGGAATGGAAGGTTATTTCGGTTCAGTGATACAGGACTGAAACGAGGAGTGAACTCGGTTCAGAAAGGGACTTTGTCCACTAAGATAGTCTTGGCAATGAGTCATGACTAACAAGAAATGATTTTCCATGATTATGTGTGCATGCCACAAAGTTTCAAGTTTCATGTTATGATTATGGTGATCTCATTTTCACTTCTATGATTTATCCCATGTTATGATATTATGAGCTCTTTTGTAGGTTAAGATTTCCAAAAGCTATGTTCTTATGTATATGATGTGATTGATATTTCTTTTGTTTACCTTTACTGAGCATTTGAGCTCACCCTTTTATGTTTTCTTTTCCCCAGGATATAAAGAAAAGTTTTTAGGTAAAAAAAAGGGAAGATCTTTATGGGAGATATTGAAGATCTTTCACCACGATTAGAAGATTACGTTCCGAGTTTCCAAAGACACTAAACTATTACGATCCTTGTGTGTGTGTTTTTGTTATGTACTAAGTATTCCGCAAAAGTAATGTAATGTCCATGTACGATAAGCTTCGGGTCTCTACAGTTGGTATCAGAGGAAAGGTTTAGTCAACCTTTGGAAACTAGGATGCGAAAACGTTAGTGAGATCCCTAGAGATATTTCTAAGGTATGTCTAGGGATGTCTCTAAGGTTAAGTATACGTATAGGTTATAGTCCTAGAATTGCGCTAACGATCTTAGAATTTAACCTAAGATGTTAGATATTGAGGGTACTACCCCTTTATTATGTTGTTTTCCCTAGCATTATTTTTGCCTCTCACACTATTCTTTTGGGGTTTTAGACGATGGCTGGAACCCGAAGGAACCGTGTTGATCAATGCAATGGACAATGCAATGATTGTCCCCCTGAGCAACCAAACGATATGGGATCTGGAATGCAAAATCTTGTAGCCATGCTCACACAACTTTCTCAAGCTATGAATCATGCAGGACTTCCAAACGAGCAAAGGAAGGAGCAACATTCCGTTGAATCCTTCATGAGGCAGCGTCCGCCTTCTTTCAGTGGGTCTACTGATCCATTAGTTGCTGAACAATGGATTAGTACTGCTGAAAAGATATTTTCAGTTCTTCAATGTTCTGAACATGATAAAGTCATCTTAGTAGTATATCGTTTGGAAGGTGAAGCTGATCAATGGTGGAATCTTATCAAGAATACGAGGCCAAGAGATGAAATTGAGTCCATGGAATGGGACGAGTTCAAGAACTTGTTTTTCAGTAAGTACTTCCCTCGTATTCTTCGAACGAAGATGGAAAAGGAGTTTCTTGAGCTGAAACAGAAGGATGATGAATCTGTTGGTATATACGAAGTGAATTTTACAAGACTTGCAAGGTATGCATCTGGCATTATCATCCAACATGAAAGTAAAGTTGATCGATTTTTCAGTGGCTTAAAACCAAGTCTTCGAAGGGCATTAGCTATAAGAGACTTCAGTAGCTATGAAGAAATTGTGCGTTGTGCTATCAAGGTAGAAATGGAAGTTGGTGTTACATATCCATCTCATGGTTTTGACAAGAAACGAAAGATGGATTTCAAGGAGAAATCTCAGAATAATGGTGAAAAGAAGATGAATGTTTCCTTATGCACAAAGTGTGGAAAGAAGCATGGTGGAGATTGTCTTAAAGGGACTAGAAAATGTTTTAAGTGTGGAAAAGAAGGTCATCGAGCAGCTGAGTGTCGAAGTAATAGAAAAAGGGTTTCTAATGATGTGAATAAAGCAAACACTGCAGAGAACGCACCACCAACACTTCAATGCTTCAAGTGCAAGGAAATGGGGCATTATGCTAATAATTGCCCTAATCCAAGGGTTAGTGATGATCAACATGAGCAACCACTGAAGGCAAAGGACAAAGGGAAATCACATGCGATCACTATTGGCAATGTTGAATATGATAACGATGTGGTGGAATGATTAAGTGTTTATGTAATGGGATTCCAAAATAATGTTGTATCATGGAGTATTGGAATATTTATGTATTGGTTTAATGTGGTATTCAAAGTGATTGAGATATTTTTGGAAATAAGATGATATGCGCATAATGAAGGGAAAATAAGAAAATGAAATGTTTAACAGTATTCATGAGCTCATGATTGATATAAGGACTAAGTGATATCATGGTTTGAGTATATAGAATTTTGAGGATTTTGGTATGTGGAAAGTGTTAACTTTAAACTGCATTCATGTTTTCACTAAGGTATTCAAGAGAATACATGATTAAGGACTTTGAATGTTTAGAATGTGACCAACAAGACATATCTTATGGGGATCGACGATGGTGTTAAATCTCTGGTAATCGTTTTCACTATGTTATGAGAGTGGACTACAGTATTATGTATAAGCCTAAAGATTAGACTAGATTATGTTGGACGTAAGTTAGTATTGTTTAAGGATAGAAATTTTTTTTCGATATTATTGATGGGATGTTATAGTAATATAGTTTTGGAAAAAGGACAACCTGCAGGACGGGCGACAGCCCATCGCTTCGGACAAGGCTGTAGGAATCGAACCCACAACCGAAGTGCGACTGGCCTTTATCGCCTACCACTGACCTACAGGAAGTCCCTGTTTAGTAGAAACTAGTGTTATTATATTAAGCAGTATGATATATGAAGTATAAGCCCATTTTAGGAACCATATATGATTAATCTCACTATAGATCGACTTATGTATATAATTTTTGCTAACCTTTTGTTTGAGACAGATGGAATGACCCGTCATTCTATCACATTATCTGCTAACACTTCACGAATAACAAATTCAACTTCATTTATTTAAGAGATGAAGTGGAAATTGTTCAAGGCACGAACAACAGTGAGATTGTACCAAAATAAAGTAAGTATTTATTCTAATTCAAATTTTCAACTTTAGGGAAATGATCTTGAAAACCAAAAATGTTGTCCTAGTGATCTTATACCTGAGGAATCAGATGATACCTTATATCATCACAAATTTATGGATTTGTGATTTTTGGCTTTTCCATAGCCATGTTCTCTACCACTCTCTATCAGAACATGATGGTTAGATTTTTCTTCCATATCCATATTTTTACCTATGTGGAAACCCAACAATTAGTTTATTTGGGTAATCGTTACATTTAATACTTTAGTTTTTAAAGCCAAGATTTGGTATTCCTTTTTACGATGTGGGAAACTTTCGAATAGAAAACCATTTATAACCCCGACGAATTTCGAGGGCGAAATTCATTTTAAGGGGGGTAGAATGTAACAGCCCAAGATTTTATGAAAAATATTCCTTTTAATTTTATTAATGTCTTGTGTTGTATGCTACACCAAAAGGAGCTTGCACAACACGCATCCTTGACTTGCCTTGCATTACACGCAATCGCAACCTTCCTCGATAGTGTGTGTAGTACGCAATAACGAGTTTCACTAAACAGCGATATGCTATTAAAACTAGCCGTTATGAATAGTAATAACCACTTTTTGAAATTTTGTAAATTTTATTTTTCAAAATGGATTTCATTTTTGGATTCGGAGTATCGAATTTAGCCTAAGGTGAAATTTTGGTACATTTCGGATAACTTTCATATTCTGATGAATAGTGAAAACTACTAAATTATAATTAAAAACAACTTTTTTAATCGAAATAATTAATAGTGATAAATTATTAATTTGAGTGGTTTTAAAGTATATTTAGAATATATTTTTACAATTTAATACAATTTTGGTCATTGGACGTAATTTCACATTTAAACCAGACATAAACAAGTGTCAATCTTTTGATAGATATTGTTTCGTAAAAACACGCTATTTGTTTTAATAGCGGGATTTAATTATAAAATTAATTAATTCACCTTCTATGTTATGAATTTGGTAAAATAGACTTCATTTTTGAATTCGGAATATGAAATATAGCTTAGGATGAAATTTTGGCATTTTTCTGAAAACTTTCAATTTTTGATGAATAGTGAAACCACTAAGTGGTAGGTTAAAAACTGAATTTTGCATAAAACTTAATTTTACCACTTTTGTGAATGGAATTTAAAAAATCCGAGAGACACGGTTAATATCAAGGACTAAAATGTGGTTCAATGAGATGAAAATAATTTTTGGTGAATAGTAACTTTTTACTTTTTTTACAGCGGTTAATAGTAAATAGGGTAACTAAGGGTAAATATGATATTACTATTACACTAACACATGTCCTAATTCTATTGGACAAGTGTAATTCGACCAAAAACAAACTTAGGAATAAAATATGACCATTTAGGCCCACTTGGATTAGATTAGGACATTTATTATTAATTTATTTAAAGAAGGGTTAAAATAGTTAAAATCAAAGTTTAATAAGTAAATAATTTTTAATACGGGGTTATACATAAGATAAATTCGATTGTAAATATTCATTAGAAAGATAAAAAGATTTCCTACATGATGGTATTTTATTTGTAATTTTTAGACATCAAATAATGAAATTTATTTATGACACAACGATGATGCAGTAATTATCTTATTAATGAAATATTGACATAATTGATGTTATAAACACCAAAATAAATGTAATTTGAGGTTTTTTATGAATTCCACTAATTTTCTAGGTTACTATGATATATTAATGTTGATTTAATCAACTTGGTTCGAACATATAATTCTGTTATGACTTTCACAAAAATCATATATCAAATAGTGTCAAAATTGACACAAAATAGTTTTTAAATCAAATATTATATTATTAATTGTTATTTTATTCCACAAAATCTAAGGTTCGGCCAAATGACTTAGATAAGGATATATATATTAATAATAAACAATTTGGGGTTCGTTTGGCATGTTATAGTAAGTTTATTAACCATATAGTGAAAGAAAACAAAAAGACACGGTAAAAGTTAAATTATTTAACTTAGAGTTAAATCTAATTGATAAGGTTTAAAATAATATCCAAACATGTCTAAATTTGATTTGTTGATGCGATTACAACCCTATCTCATCTAATCTTCGAATATGAGTCATTTTTGGAGGTTTTTAAGTGGGGTTAGATTTATTATAAATTAATATTTTTAAGAATTCCTAAGGTGCCCCTCTCCTCCCTTATAAAAGGACACCTCCTCCCCCTCCTACTCACACCAATTGGAGCACTCAAGCTCGGACAAACCCTGCCAAAATCCCTTCTCCACTTCCCTAGAAACATCCTAGAGGTTCTGGTCTTCCTCAAAGACCAATTCTAGTGCCCTAAGAGGAGGTCTCAAAGAGGCACTTCAAAGAAGAGGTAATTACCGTTACCAATTCTTTCATCTTTATTTCTTCTTCCACTTCTTCTTCTTAGGTTGTTTCATTATGAAGTAATAACATCAGTATCACTCATATACTGATATGTTATTATAAGTATGAAACAACCCTATTTCACCATCTATCCATCCTACGGAAAAAGAAATCACCGCGCGTGCGTACGTATGGAATACCGTCTCCACGCCGTGGTGTAATCTATTTTCCACCGCCACCTTACATGGATGGGTATAATGGTGTAAAGAATAACTATACATAGTTATTAAAACATCATATTGATTCTGATATATTGTATAATCCACTCCAATTCAATTCAATATTTATAGAAATGATATCATCGCTCGTGCGTACGTACGGACTACCGTCTCCACGACGCGATGAGATTCATTCTCCATGTTAACCATTTAAGAATGATTATAAAGTATATATAAGAAATAATAATGAAATATATGACATTATAAAGCTACTGGATTTATGTATATATATACATATGTATGTCATATACTTACTTCCATTTCAAGACAATAAGGAAAGGAAAACTGCGTTCATGCGTACGTACGGACTACCGTCTCCATGAACGGTGTTTTTCATTTTATTTATCTACCTATTATATATATATATACTGAAAATATATGATATATAAATCATATATTATATTCTGGAAGTAAGTAAATCATGATATAAGTAATAATGATGTCAAGAACAACAAGTCAAAACACCTACGATAAATGAAACGATTTTACCCAAAACGTTTCTTTAACATGGAATTTACAAAAGAACGGGTAATATAATATAATAAGTGAACCATATATGATATCATAACAATGAATATGATTCTGTAATAAGTCAATAACATGATTTAAATCATTATACAGGAGGTTCGGACACTTACAAAGCAAGTCGGACCTAAGGTAAGGGAAATATCACAATCTCATTTTTATCCGAGATTGTTTATTCGTAAGTATTTACTGGGGTGTATTTTATCATCCACATCCATGTTTCATCAAAATGTAATTTTATTTCCATCCACCTACAATTTTTTAAATCCATTTTTACCCTTCGTTGAGTTTTAGTAATATGTATTAAAGGAATCTTTTGTCGTACGAGGTACTTTTTGACTTTTCCGACAAAAGTACGAAGAATGTTTTTTTAACTTATACGGCATGAATGGATTTTTAAAACATTATTTCCAAGAAGCTTCCTTTACATGTTTTCAAGTTTATTTTTAATCAACTTCTTTAGTTTAAAATTGTATGACATGTTAAGAAAGGAAAAGTGTTTTTGAAGTACAAAGGATATTTTCTCAAGAATGAAGTTCAAGTATTTTATCAAAATTATTTTCCATCTAAGATAATAAAAGGGTTCTGTTTTTATCCCGATTATTACATGGATATGATTATGTTGTGATGGAAACATTTTTATGAATTCCTTTATCTTATATGAATTGTTTTATGATGTCATGTTGTTTAAGAATCCCATTTTTATTACATGGGTTTTGCGATGAAGTATGATTTATGATTATGTGGCACACATAAGAAAGGATTCATTATAAGATGGGTGGGACCTATATCTCCCTCCAATGCATTGGGTAAAGATTTTATATCTCATGAGATAGACATGGCTGGAACGGAAGGTTATTTCGGTTCAGTGATACAGGACTAAAACGAGGAGTGAACTCGGTTCAGAAAGGGACTTTGTCCACTAAGATAGTCTTGGCAATGAGTCATGACTAACAAGAAATGATTTTCCATGATTATGTGTGCATGCCACAAAGTTTCAAGTTTCATGTTATGATTATGGTGATCTCATTTTCACTTCTATGATTTATCCCATGTTATGATATTATGAGCTCTTTTGTAGGTTAAGATTTCCAAAAGTTATGTTCTTATGTATATGATGTGATTTGATATTTCTTTTGTTTACCCTTACTGAGCATTTGAGCTCACCCTTTTATGTTTTCTTTTCCCCAGGATATAAAGAAAAGTTTTTAGGTAAAAAAAAGGGAAGATCTTTATGGGAGATATTGAAGATCTTTCACCACGATTAGAAGATTACGTTCCGAGTTTCCAAAGACACTAAACTATTACGATCCTTGTGTGTGTGTTTTTGTTATGTACTAAGTATTCCGCAAAAGTAATGTAATGTCCATGTACGATAATCTTCGGGTCTCTACAGTGAGAGGGGAATCTCTCTCCATGTGGAGGATCGAACTCCGATTCTTTACAAGGGAAAAGAGGATGATGCATCTTATTTAGCTCCATCATCTCAAGTATGGATATTACTGCCCTATGATCATGCGTATCTATCTCAGATGATTGAGTCTAAGGAGGAAACCATCCTTGAAGACATCCCTATTGTGAGGGAATTTGATGAAGTGTTTCCCAAGGAATTTCCTAGTCTTCCTCCTAGAAGGGATGTTAAATTATTAATTGATCTTATACCTGGGTCATTTACAATATACAAGACTCCATATAGAATGGCTATTTTGGAGCTTGAGGAGCTAAAGAAACAACTACAGGAGAATCTGGATAAAGGGTTTATATGCCCAAGTGCTTCACCATGGGTTGCACCAGTCCTCTTCGTCAAGAAGAAGGATGGGTCAATGCGACTTTGCATCGATTATCGTGAGCTTAAAAAAATCATGATAAAGAACATGTATCCTCTCCCACGAATTGATGACTTGTTCGATCAGCTGTATGGAGCACAATATTTCTCCAAGGTGGATTTGCGGTTGAGATATTATCAAGTAAGGGTGAAGAAGGAAGATATCCCCAAGAATGCTTTTCGTACAAGATACGAGCACTATGAATTCATAGTAATTCCTTTAGAACTCACTAATGCTCCAGAAATCTTCATGGACTTGATGAATAGATTCTTTAGGGATTACCTCGAAAAATTTGTGGTGGTCTTTATAGATGATATTCTGATATACTCGAAAACTAAGTAGGATCATGAGGAGCATCTAAGAACTGTACTAAAGACCTTGTAGAAAGATAATCTCTAAGAAAAGTACAAAAAGTGTGAGTTATGGTTGAAGGAGGTCTCATTTTTGGGCCATATCATCATAATAAATGAGATATCTGTGGATCCCACTAAAACAGATGCAATTGAGGGATGGTCGAGGCCATCATCGGTAACGGATATCCATAGCTTCTTGGGGTTAGGTAGATGTTATCAACAATTTGTGAGACATTTATCATGATATTCCAACCCTCTTACCAATATAACTCAGAAGGGAGTATAGTGTTCTTGTAGTGATGAATGTGAAGAATGATTTAAGGAGTTAAAAAGGAGGCTTATCACTATGCATGTTCTCACTTTACCCACCAGTGGAGATCTTTTTGTGGTATTCAGTGAAGCTTTGAAGAAGGGCCCAGGCTGTGTGTTGATGAAAAATGACAAAGTCATTGCCTACGCATCAGGGTAATTGAAAGTTCATGAGCAGAATTATCCAACACATGATTTGGAGTTGGCTGTGATGATCTTCACTTTAAAAATTTGACGGCATTATCTCTTTGGGGAGAAGTTTGAAATATATACAGACCACAAAAGCCTCAATTATATATTCACACAGAAAGAGTTGAACATGCGCCAATGAAGATTGGTAGAGCTGATCAAAGACTATGACGGCTCAATCCATTACCACCCTGGGAAAGCGAACAAGGTGGCAGATGCTCTATGTAGAAAGGACCCAACAATTCTATCATTTATGAGAATTGATAAGGACACAATCTTCTTAGATTTGATGAAGACATACATGTGAATCATAAAGAAGGAAACATGATAAATCCTTTCACAAATGATTGCTCAAAAGTCTCTTTTGGAATGGTTAAAGGATGATCAAAAAGATGATGTGGGAATTCAGAAAAGATTGGAACCTATCAGAAAAGGGAAATCCTTAGAGTTCAATGTTAATGATGAAGGAATTGTGAGATTTGGGAAAATACTATGTGTTCCATCAAGTCCGGAGCTGAAGAAAGAACTTTTGGATGATGCGTATAGTTCAAATTTCTCTATTCACCCAGGAAACACAAAGATGTATCAAGATATCCAAGAGCATTATTGGTGGGATAATATGAAGAAGGATATTGCTGAGTATGCATCAAAGTGCCTAGTGTTTCATCAAGTGAAGGCAGAGAGGCAAAAGTCTAAGAGGATGATGCAACCGTTGCCCATACCAGCATGAATATGGGAGAACATCACCGTGTACTTTTTCACCGAACATCCAAAGACATCCAAAGGAAACAATGCAATCTAGGTTATTGTGGATCATCTTACAAAGTCTGCACAATTAATTACAATTCAGGAGTATCTCTCATTAGATCATCTAGCACATATATATATCAGGGAAGTGGTAAGGCTGAATGGAGTACCACTATATATTGTATCCGATCGAGATCCAAGATTCACCTCTATGTTTTGGAAGAGTTTTCAACATGCTCTATATACTAAACTAAACTTCAGTATAACCTATCATCCTCAAAATGATGTCCAATATGAGCGAACTATTCATACACTGTAAGATATTTTAAGATCATGTTCTATAGACTTCAAAGGAGGGTGGGACCGACATCTTCCACTAGTTGAAATCACCTACAATAATAGTTTCCACTCGAGCATTCGAATGGAACATTAGGAAGCCCTATATAGGAAGAGGTGCAAAACACTGGAATGTTGGGATGAATTTGGTGAGTGTAAGCTACTAGGACCAGAAATGGTCGAAGAAATGATAAAGAAGGTGAAAACCATTCAACAACATATCAAGGCAGTCCAGATTCAACAGAAGAGTTATGAAGATAACCGTCAATGAGACCTTGAGTTTAAAGTTGGATACATGGTATTTCTATGCATATCTCCATGAAAGAAGGTCATGAGGTTTGGAAAGAAAGGGAAGTTAAGTCCTAGGTACATTGGCCCCTTCGAGATTCTTGACCGTGTTGGGGTTGTGGCCTATCGACTAGCACTTCCAACTACAATGTCCAAAGTACATGATGTCTTTCATGTATCCCTCTTAAATAAGTACATACCAGACCCTTCACATGTACTCTCTTCAGAGGTATTACAGCTAGAGGATGATCTTTTTTAAGAGGAGCAACCAGTGAAGATCTTAGATTGTAGAGAAAAAGCTCTACAAAATAAGACAATGCCCCTCGTCAAGGTGTTTTGGAGAAACCAAAAGTTTGAAGTAGAGACATGGGAATTAGAGGAAGTGATGAAGCAAAGTCACCCACATCTGTTTTACTTTGGGAAAAATAAATTTTGAGGGCAAAATTTCTTAATGGGGGAATATTGTAATGACCCAAAAATTCATTAATGAAAATTCTTCTTGATCTAATTAAATGTATTATTATGGTTATATAAAATGTGAACTTCATTGGTTTTATATTTTTGGATTTTAAAAAACCGTTATGAATTGTGACCATTTCTAATATAGCCATTGAACAGTGATCACATGATTATTATAAATATACGGCTTTAACAAATCCAATTTACTCAAACAAAGGAATACACGACCCCATCCAGTAGACTTGCACCATATGAAGCCCATTTGTCGGGGCTCATAAATGAGGTGGCATCATTGGGATTCTCTCTTGAACAAGCCCAAGTCGAGCTTGAACACGTTAAGCTTGAGTGGAACCGACTATGGGAGAAGTAGAAGTTAATAGAGATTACCACCCGAGCGATGTTATCCGAGCCACCCCAAGAGTCTGTCACCATCGCAAACCATAACATTCGGTCTTATACAGGTGTTATAAGGGGTTATGTAACAAGACCCTAACACTATGAAAATGCACATTATTTTTGTATAAAGAATGTTCATTCAATTTATTATTGTTACTTTGTAAATAATTTTTAAAGTACAAATAGTATTTTTAGTTAATATTCAAATATGAAATATATTTTGATGAACTAATGGATTTTTGAATTAAATAATATTTTAATAAAATTTTATTATTATTATTATCAAATTAATTTTTTTTAAATATAAATTATCATATAATTTTATGAATGCAATTGTAATTTTTATTATGGTTTGAAAGTTATTTTTGTCCAAACCCATGAATATTCGATAAAAGTTGGTTTTTATTTTAAAAGTAAAAATTCACATATTTAGAAAATTATTTAGGTAAAATGAATATTATTTTTGGAATCAGGACATCGAAATTCTCCAATGGTGAATTTTTCATAATTTTCTGAGACAATAGAATTTTTGGGTAAAAATTAAATTTCGTTTAAATATATAATGTGTTTTATGACATCATAATGACCCAATAGTTATGTAATAAAATACTATAAACATTATGTTCGGCCAATATATGTTTTATAATTAAAATAATATGATTTTAGAATTGTTTTTATTTATTTTACAAAGCTTTAGTGGACCCTTCAAGGCTTATAAAACATTTTGCCTTTTTAAATTGGTTTCCTTGAGAGTGTGACTCACCTCCACATAAGAAACCCTATTATTTTAAGAGGTTCGGCCATTTTACTTATAAAATATTGTTTTACACTCCCCTTTGGAAAAAAACATGGGCAAAAACCATGGGACGGTTTGTGGTATTGATTAATTTAATGTGAGGTGTCCTAAACCTAAATAATAAAGAATTCCCTCTCATTTCCTATATAAAACCACACAAGATCCCACTTCAAATTCACTCAAATCCTTTGGAGTTCGACCAAACCCTTCCCTCCTCTATTTATAATCCTCCCATGGTGCCCCAAGTTCCCAATAATCCTCTATCAAGCCTCTCCCAAGCCGTTGGGATCACACTTCCAAGTAAGGGATTTCTTCCTTTCTCATTTTTGTCTAATTTTTTAAGTTGTTATTCCCTTTTTTTCAATTAAAATATTGGGGTATGATTTAACGCCTCCCCCATACTGTCCTATTAATGTTTGGATGATGGGAGACCTCTTTCTCTGTCATTAAATCCTCCCATGTACACCCATTACCATGCCGAAATTCCGTGAGGGATTTCTCTCTCTTTTACATCCAAGTAATTATTTTTTATTATGCATCTAAATTCCATTACATTTGTTGGGAAATGTATCTATATGACCCCCTTACTATCCATTTCATGTATATATGATGAGATACCCTTTTCTATCTCATCAACCATTTTCATTAATCCTTATGTCACGTTGTTATACTGCCAAAATTGAACCGTATTTTTCCAAGCCAAGATCATTATGTAGTGAATACCGTACCCATGTCTCTATCAAGGGTATTTAAATTTATACACATATATATATTTAATGGTACTTTCATGTATTTATTCCGCATTACTTAATCATGGAATAACTTATTATGTTGATTAATTCCATGTTATATGATCTATGTGGCACACTAATGCATGAAATGAAATGTTTAAGAAGGGTGTGCCCTGATAGCGCTCCAATGCATTGGGTAAAGTATAATATCATGATACGTCATGTGAAATGGGTGTTGACTCATACTAATTCAAGTTCAACAAGGTTTTACTTGTGCTTCATATGCAATGAAGGTTTACTTAAGCTCCATTTGAAATGAGCCTTGGCTCGTGCTAATTCCATGTTAAGTGTTGTTGCCACATTTCCATTTTATGATTTTCATGCTTGTTGGCTGGAGTGGATACTCAAGAGGGAGGTTAATTGAGTTCCAATTAAAAATTTATTTTTAGTATATTTGTATTAAAATCCCCCAATTAATATAACAAGTTAAACTGTAGTGAATTTATAAAGATTTTAAATGTTCAACTAGTTTCTCAAAGATTGATTACTTCTCAATTAACATAAT
This sequence comes from Viscum album, assembly GCA_963277665.1. Lineage (NCBI taxonomy): Eukaryota > Viridiplantae > Streptophyta > Magnoliopsida > Santalales > Viscaceae > Viscum > Viscum album. Next base: position 955,008,447 of record OY728128.1, on the reverse strand, counting down.
CTGAATATTAAGTTAGCTTTTGAAACTAAATTACTGGTTCACAATAATTACAAGCACTTGCTAGTTCAACCATCAGAGTTACTTTAAAACAGATTTATATTTAAAGTAATTAGCAGCAGAATATTCAAAATAGTTTTAACAAAGGAAAAATGCACTAAAATTTTCAAAAAAGAGGTTTAGTCTCAAGATGAGACTTAGTCCTCTTAAAAAATTTATATAAAACTTTGATTCACACCCTGGATCGGGGTTTACAACAGTACTTAGACTGTCCAGGTCCTCAGACCTCTACCACCGTTCTACATGGGAAAGTAATAATAACAAAATCTCATAGGCTGTCCAGGTCCTCAGACCTCTACCATTATCCACAGTGTGATACAAGAGCGTAAGGGAAATATTGAGTGAGGATTTAGAAATCCTCCAGTTCAGCTTAGGAGCTAGTGTGTGTTCAAATAGAGAGAAGCACAAACTGCTCGTAATGTAAAGAGAAGTATGATCATAGTGGAGCAAGAATATAAAGATGAGTTTAGAATGCTCTTGTGTGATGTTAATATAAGTCTGGACTCCTTTTGATTGAAGCAAATGAAGCTTTGAGTCCTTCTCTAAATTTTTTGTGGAAAACAGAGTGTCATGATTCTTCTTGTGTTCTCCATGATGTTCATTTGAGTGAAGATGTTATTTAGGCTTTGAATATGCTTTGTGTGTCCATCCATGTCAAGTTTCATGCAGTGTGCCTTTCTTCTAAAACTTCCTCCAAGTATGTTCTTAATTCTTGTGATCACTCCCTTACTGTTTGTTTCTGTATTGCACACCTTGATTCTTGGTCACACTTTTCTTTTAACTTGGAATGCATGTGTTGGGGTTGACATATTGCATGTGTTCTTTACCTCATACCTTGTACTGTCTGATGATATGTCTACAATGAAACATTAATTATGTCAGTGTGTCAAAGTCATCAAATATGACTGTTAGAAATGAAATCAAAAAATAACAAATTAGTTTAAGAAGTTGTGTCACCGTATGTCATTAAAAGGTGTCTCCTTCACACGGTGTCTAGGTTGATCACAGTGTCTGAGTTTCATAGTGTCTCATGGTAATGGTGTCTTTTTCACGGTGCCTGGATTCACGGTGTCTTGTTCACTGTGTCTGGCTTTAGGGTGTCTTGTTCATAGTGTCTGGCTTCACAGTGTCTTGTTCACGGTGTCCGGCTTCATGGTGTCTTGCTTTATGGTGTCTCAGGGTCACGGTTTCTGGCTTCATGGTGCCAGAAATACATAGCCAGTGTCAGACTCATGGTGTCTTAGACTTTCCAAAGTAACTATATGCAGACTTAAATAAAGATGATATTAAAAATAATTAGACTTAAGCATTTTTTAAACAAGATATTCTGAGAGTAGATTAAAGATAGTATAATGTATGTAAACTGAATATAGAGCAATTAAGATCTTGCATGGATCTTCTTAAAGAATGAGAAAAATTTAGATATAAATACACATGATCTAGATTGAATAAGATTTAGAATCATTAATACATGATTAAATAAGATTTGTGATCATTAAAACATGATTAAAACATGAGGAGTCCAAAAATATCCCCCTTTTTGATGATAAAAAAATCATATATAGTTAAAGAGTATATAGGAATCAACTATATAGATAAATTGCTAACATAATATATAGAAACTTCTCCCCCTGTTGGGATTATAAAAAAGATAAACTAAGAGAGGGGAAAAAGGGTCACAATCCATTAACAACAAATAAGTTACAGTATAATAAAAATCAATACACAAATAATAGTATCCCTATGAAAAATAATAAACACTATTCTTCTTAAAGGGATGTCCTTCTCTTTTCCTTTTGCAGTAGTAGAAGAGGCATCCATAGGGGCATTGGTTGAGGTAGAATAAGGCAGAGATTTGGTTGATAAAGAGGGTAAAGGAAGGCCTTAAAATACTAAGGGAGCCAAGGTAGGAGTAATAGAAGATCTAGGCAGTTGCTAATCAAGAATCACCGGCCTTCTCTGACTGAGTTCTTGGCCGACAGACATGGTGGTTGAGGCTAGGGTAGAGGTGAAGGTAGGCTGCCTTGGTCTGAGAGGTACAACTTCTGAAGCAACAATATCTATACTCTGAACATGAAGATAGGTCTGGAGGAGTTTGATGAAATTAGTAATGATCTCTCCACCATACTGCATGGATTTCTCAAAATCTTCCTTGTTCTCTATAAACTTGTCCAACAAATGAGTAAACTCTATGAGTTTCTGGACTTGGTTATTGAAAGCTTGAGTCACAGGAGGAATCCACAGATTTTCTGCAAGGTACTTGAAATGGTTTGTCATATCGGTCTTGGAGAAAATTTTGTTGACGTAGAAATCCACTTTCTTGGAAATATCTTACTGAGAATCATTAGAAATTTTGGAGTGGATTTATACTAATTCAAGAGCTCTATCACTATCTTTGACTACTTCAGATAAAGAAGTCACATTAAATCCACTGAAGATATTCTGAAGCTCTTCTTTAACTACAGATCTAAGAAGATAAATATCCATGGAAGGTTTAGAGGATTGACTAGATGCTTTGACAACTGTGGTCAGGGATTTTAGTTGATTCAGCACCTTTTGAAGACATCCTGTATACTCATCAGTGAGTTTATTGAGGTTGGAAACAAGCAATTTCATTTCCTTCACAATTTTCTTGTTACTTTCAGCAATATTTTCATCTAAGGAAGCAAGATAAGGTTGAATCTGAGACACACCAACTTGTGGGAGGTGTGGAGCAACGGGTTATATAGGAGGAGCAAGACATTCAGATCTCGAATGCAGTTCTCTCTGCATGTATTAAACCATACTTCTTAGGGACTTAACTTCATTACTAAGAAGCTTATTTTAAACTCTTACCTCTTGAATCTCATGGAGCCTATTATGTTGTATTTTCCAAATAATATTCTATAATAATAGTGAGGCATCTCTCTAACTTAAATTTTTCACATTAAGAGGTTGGGTATTCATGATTTTCTCAACTCCAGATAAGAGAGTATCTCCAAATTCCTTCAGATTATCCTTACTCACAAAGGATGGATATTCAGATAAGGGTTTAGAAGTTGGAACTAGTACAGGGTCAGGTTCCTTCTCAGGTGCAAAATTTGAGATTGATTTCAACTGAAATAGGGAGTAAATATAAATCCCAGTTTCTGTAACCTACTGAGACTCATTCACATCATAGAAACTAGGAAATTTGTACTAGATTCCTACATGACTTGACTCAGTTGGATGTGGGGCTTCAATAGACTCAAGATTCGGGGTTTGATCCCCCTCAACAGGTGCCTCCTTCTCAGGACTGAGAGGCTTAGGAGCTTAGTCTAAATCCATGGACTCGGCTCTAAGTTCCTCACTCATTTACTGTCTATCCAGCTGAAAAGATAGCTCCATCCATTCTTCAGTATAATGTATAATTTCAAGAACAGATTGTTCCATAGGGAGTTCCTCAAGATTGACCTCTTTCAGAATAGGTAACTCTTCCACTATAGGCTCTTATATTGTAGTCACTTCCAAGGAATGCTTTTATGAATCTTTTTCAACTGATTCTGTTGTAGCCTTGGGTTGAGTTTCCAAACTAACAGCTTCTTTAAGAGCAGGGACTTCTTCTTCAAGAACATCATGAGAAATAGTAGTTCCATCTTCCTCAACAACAACAGCCTCCTTGGGTGGCACTTCAGCCTATTCTTCCTCTTCTTCAAGATACTCAACAAGCTCATCTGGTTCCAAACCAGGATTAGAAATGTCTTTTGGCATTTAGGGATAATCCATAGGATTGAATTTCTTATAAACATTATCATTGTCTTCCACCCATTCTTTTTTTCAAGGATTCCAATTTATTTTTATTCTTTTGATAGTATCTTTTGAGAGGCAGTACTCATAGTCCATAATCAATTCCTCATTTAGTCCAACCACACCTTTTGCAAGAAGCATGGCTGATATAAGCCAAGAGTAGAATAGAGAAGTTGACTTGGATGTGACTATGATCAACTCACACATGTGGTGTATGATATACTTGCACAGGTTGATCTTATGTCCATTTTTCATGAGGTCAATCAAAAACACATCTTGATATTTTAACACAGCAAAATCACATTTTCTTGGACTTACCAAATTTTGTAAAAATTTAAACAGAAGCCTTGTCTCTCCATCTAATTAAGCAGTGATGGATGTTCTCTGGGTGCCATTTCCATTCATGGTTTTCAGAGTATCTTCTAGATCAAAGAAGTCTGTTGAATTTGGAGGTCCTCTTTTATAATCATCAAATATACCTTCATGAGGTATCCTAAGGCATTTAGACCATAACCTCAAAGAGAAAGAACATATCTGGACATTGACCCAGCTCCTTACAACATAACTTTCACCAGAATTAAATGAGAACTGTACGTATTGATAAAATTGAGGCACTAACCTAGGATAGATTGGTCTATCCTCCTTCGAGAACCATTCTAACCAACCTTTTTGTTCTAACACTTTAAATACTAGCGACTTACTAGACAAAAGCCACTTGGGGAAAATTTCTTTCTCAGATACAACAATGCTGTTTACCAGATTCAGATTTAAAGGCCCTTCAGGTTTCAGCTTAGGTGAAATCTTATTCTTCTTCGAGCTGTGCTTCTCAGGTGTCAATGATGACAGATGTTTCATTCTTGGCATTCACTGACGGTCTGAGCAAGAGAAAGGTTGAAAGGATAAATAAGGGTTCAAAAATGGTAGGTATAAGAAATCTTGAGTGAATAATCGAGTGATACTTACTTTGTTTTATCATTTAGGAATGCCAAATGTCATAAAAATAAAAACGCGGGAAAATAAAAGAGTTGAAATAATAATTGTCACGATAAGAAAAAGAAAAAAAATAAAAAGGATTTTTACAGTGAGACCATGACTGGTCATGATGGTGAGACAGTGAGTGATCATTATGGTGAGAAGGTGAGTGAGTTTCACGGTGATATTATGAGTTAGTTTTTCAGTGCACATTACAGTGAGACAGTAAACATCCGATCCTAAGTACAAAAATGCTAACGGTGAGACTGTAAACATAAAACTTTATGGTGAGATAGTAAACATTAGAGACAGTAACTAAGAAACTGTAATCATGAAACAATAAATTATAACATAGTAAGATATCACACAGTAAGACCTAAATAGTAACAAGAAAGGTCTCTATTTTATATTTATCGTGCCTAGTTCATGTATGATTTAGTCTATTATATTAGAATTTAATGGTTTAGTGAATATATCCGCAAGTTGATATTCAATACCAATGAATTCCAAAGTGATATCACATTTTTGATAATGATCTCTCAAAAAGTGATGTCTTATATCAATATTCTTTTTCATAGAATGTGAAACATGATTCTTTGAGATGTTAATAGCACTTGTGTTGTCACAATTTATAGGTACATGTTTTAATTGATATCCATAATCTACTGATGTGTGTTTCATCCACAAAATTTGTGCAAAACAACTGCCAGCAGCTATGTATTCAGCTTCTGCAGTAGACAATGTAAAAGAATTTGGTTTCTTACTACACCATGATACAAGTGACTTTCCTAAAAGGTGACATGTTCCAGAGGTTTTTTTCTATCTAAATTACATCCACTGAATTCAGCATCAGAATAACTAACTAACTCAAATGTTTGTCATTTAGGATAAAATAGTCCTAGATTGGGTGTATGCTTGAGGTATTTGAAAATTCTCTTTACAACATTTAAATGATATTCCATAGGGTTTTCATGAAAATGAGAACACATACACACACTAAACAAAATGTCAGGATGACTATCATTTATGTAAAGTAAACTTCCAATCATTCCTCTATAAGTGGTTTGATCAACGGATTTTCCATCTTCATAAAGATCCAACATAAAAGTGGTGCTCATGGGAGTGTCACTACTTTTAGTTCTATCTAATCCAAAACGTTTTAGAAGATCCTTTATATATTTACTTTGATTTAAAATAATACCATTTTCATTTTAAAAAACATGAAATCCAAGAAAATATTTGAGTTCTCCCATTAAACTCATTTCAAATTCGTTTTGCATTAGTTTATAAAAATCAACACAAAAATAATTCTTCAAGGATCCAAAAATAATGTCATGTACATAAATTTGAACAACTAAAACATCATTTGAATTTCGTTTTATAAAAAGAGTAGGATCATATATTCCTTTTTTAAATCCTTTGGAAACAAGAAAAGTACTTAATCTGTCATACCATGCTCGTGGAGATTTCTTTATACCATATAAATCTTTTTATAGTTTAAAAATATGATTTGGAAAATGAGGGTTTGTAAATCCAGGGGGTTGTTTAACAAAAACATTCTTATCTATATACCCATTTATGAATTTACTCTTGACATCCATTTGATATAGTTTAAAATTCAGATGTACAACATATGCAAGTAGGATTCTGATGGCTTCGAGCCTGGCTACTAGTGAAAAGGTCTCTTCATAGTCAATTCCTTCTTCTTGACTATAGCCTTGTGCAACAAGTCTAGCCTTGTTTCTAACTATGTTACCAGCTTCATCAAATTTATTCTTAAAACCCATTTAGTGCCTATGGTCAAAGTGTCCTTAGGTCTGTCTACTAATTCCCAGACTTTGTTTCTTTAAAATTGATTTAATTCTTCTTGCATAGCCATCACTAAAAATTCATCATTGATTGCGTCATTGATATTTTTAGGTTCAAGCTGTGAAATAAAAGATTGATGTTCAACCTGATTTCTTAGAGAAACTCTAGTTTGTGTCCCTCTATCGAAATCTCCTACTACAACATCTAAAGAATGGGTTTTAAGGTTCCTAGTTGGTCTAGAAATGATAGGGATAAGGATTTCAGGTTCATTTACAGGTCCAGGTTCAACAGAAGCAGATTCTGGAACATTTCCAGAACTGGTTGTCTTAACAACAGGTTCACTATTTTTATCTTTAGGGTCTAGAATGGACATATCTTCTTCAATATTTTCAATAGGGGTCTTAGGTTCATGTGGATCAGTTTCATCAAATTTTATGTGTACAGATTCTTCCACACATTTGGTGCTCTTATTGAATACTCTATAGGCTTTAATTGATATTGAGTGACCTAGGAAAATTCCTTCATCAATTTTGGAAGGAAATATGTCAAGATTATCTTTAGTATTAAGGATAAATACTTTTCAACCAAAAACTCTAAAGTAGTTAACCTTAGGCTTCCTATTGTTACAAAGCTCATAAGGGGTATTTTTAAGAATTGGTCTAATCAAGACTCTATTGATAATATAATAGTCTATATTAACAACTTTATCCCAAAAGTAAATTGGTAAATCATAATCATTGAGCATTGTCCTAGAAATCCCTTGAAGAGTCCTATTTCTTCTTTCTACTACACCATTCTATTTATGTGTTCTAGGAGCATAAAAGTTGTGACTATAGCCATTATGTGAGCAATAAGATTCAAACTCTTGATTTTCAAATTCAATACCATGATCACTTCTCAAGGTCTTGATCCTAAGTCCACTAAGGTTTTCTATAGACTTGGAATATTTAATAATGTAAGAATATGATTCACTTTTGTGAGCTAGAAAATATACCCAAGTGTACCTAGAAAAATAATCTACAAGAACATAGACATAGTGCTTCTAATTTAAGCTAGAAACTCTAGATGGTCCAAATAAATCCATGTGAACCAACTCGAGAGGTTGAGAAGTAGAAACTTTTTTCTTTGATTTGAAAGAAACTTTATGTTGCTTTCCCTTTTGACAGGGATTACAAACTTTATCAGCTGGGAATTCAAGTTTAGGTAGGTCTCTAACTAAGTTCTTCTTAGTCAATTTTCTAAGTGAGTGTATATTGCAGTGTCCTAATCTTCTATGGCAAACAAAGATTCATTATGAATGGAATTTAAACAGGTAATATTTTGTTTAGATAAAGAATTCAAATCCACAAAATAAACATTTTCATTTCTCAGTGTAGTAAATACCAAAATATTTTTAGAGTCAAATACATTGAAAGAATCATTTTCAAATTTAACATTGAAACCATCATCACACAATTGAGAAATTCTTAACAGATTATAATTTATTCCATCAATAAATAAAACTTTAGATATTAATATTGAATTAGTGTTACCAATCCGGACAAAGCTGATGATATTTCCTTTTGAGTTATCCCCAATGGTGACATATCCTCCATTAACTTTAATTAAGATTCTAAAACATGAAAAGCCTCATATCATATGCCTTTATCATCCGCTGTCCAAGTACCATGTCTTCCAACATGAACTTTTTAAGCAGGTTTCCTACAACACAATTTTAGATATAAAATGATTTTGGTACCCATATTTTCTTGGGTCTAGATAGGTTAGCAAGCAGAACTTTTGGTACCCAAATTTTCCTAATGGGTTTCATATAATCAGTAGTTTTAAAAGATTTTGAAAGATAAACGTTGTTTTATCTATTACTTTGTGAGTAGCTAGTTGAGACATAATAATTTCCATAACTAGAACTAGAAACATATTGTCCAGATTTAGGAATAAAAATATTCTTTGTAATATATCTTTTTCCAGGCTGATAGCCTAAACCAGTCGTATATTTTGGTGCTACTTGTTTTACTAGCATTTGTGTATGCATGTACTTTCCATTAGTAAATTTTTATAAATCTTTCATGAGTTGCTCATTAGATAATTTCAGTTCAGTGTTCTCTTTGAGCAGTTGAGAATACTTTTCGTTTTCTACGTCTAGTATAGATTTGATAGTGCTAGTTAAAGCATGCTGTTTCTTTAAGGATTTATACTTGTCTTTAATCTCATTGCAGGTATCCTCTCTCATGTTAGAATATTCAAATAATTCTTCACTAGAAAGGTTTTACAAATCCGAATTAGAATTATCTCTAGAATAATAAGAGTTTGAAGAAGGAGTATCCAATGTTACATCAGATGTGTTTGTCATGAAACACATTTTAGATTTTTGAGATTTTTCATCCTGAGTGGAATCAGAATCACTTGAATTATCTTCTGAAGCACTCCAGGTTTCTTTCATATCTTTCTTGTATTTTTTGTCCTTGTACTCATATTTCTTCTTGTACTTTAACTTCGAACAGTCAGCTTTCACATGTCCTTTCCTCTTACATTCTTAGAAGACTATGTCATCACTTTTATTAGTCCTTTTCCAATCCTTCTTCCAATGATCTTTATTACCATACTTTCCCTTGTAATTGGATTTTCTGAAAAACTTTTTTTTCCTATAAAACTTCTTAAATTGTCTGGCTATCTGAGCCATTTCAGAATCACTATCAGATGCACTCTCTTCACTGCTAGAACTATCACTTGCAGCTTGAATTTCCTCTTTGTCCTTGATTTTTGAAGTAGAGGTCTTGAAGGATAATGATTTATTTCTTGGTTCATCATCTTACTCTTTGTTTAATTTAAATTCTTCTTCATACATCATCAACTTACCAATCAGATCCTTGATAGGTAGTATGCCAAGGTCACAGATTCTCTTATTGAAACTGATGTGCCTCTCCATCTTTCTGACATGCATCTTAGTATCCTCATGATTTTCTCCTTTGCTAGAACAACTTTTTCCAGTGATCTCATTGTGTCAACTATCTCATTACACATGAGATACATATCAGAAATAGATTCATCAGATTTCATTTTAAAATTATTATAATTAATAGTGTATGTATTTATTCTCATTTTTTTAACATTGGTTGTTCCCTCATGGGAGACATCCAGAGTATCCCATATTTCATAAGCAGTCTTACAAGAAGATATTTGATTAAATTATTCATCTCCAAAAGCAAAATACATGGAATTCATTTCTTTATTTTTATTATTGTAAGTAGCTTTAGTAGGTTCATCCCAAGTAGTTCTAACAGTTTCTAGAATCTTATATTGAGTCTTTATAGTAGTCCAAATGTCAAATCCCATACTTTCTAAATGAATTTTCATTTTTATTTTACATTGGGAATAATTTACACCATTAAAGAAGGGTGGCCTATTAGTAGCTACACCTTCTAATATATTATACATAATAAGATTTTAGGAAATATATTTAAAGAGATAAAATTTATAAATAACAGAAATTTTGAGATCTTTAAGATACAACTAAAATCACAGTTGAAAATATTTCACAAACCGAATGCTTTGAAAATTTTTTAATGTCCTTTGATACCAAATATTGGTCGGAGTGGATACTCAAGAGGGGGTGAATTGAGTTCCAATTTAAAATTTCTATTTAAAAGATTTGTATTAAAATCCCCCAATTCATAAAACAAGTTAAACTATAGTGGATTTATACAGATTGTAAATGTTCAATCAGTTTCTCAAAGATTGATTACTTCTCAGTTAACTTAATCTGAAGATTAAGTTAGATTTTCAAACTAACTTATTGGTTCACAATAATTACAAACAATTTCTATTTCAACTATCAGAGTTACTTTAAAATAGATTTATATTTAAAGTACTTAGCAGCGGAATATTCAAAATAGTTTTAACAAAGGCAAAATGCATAACAGTTTTCAAACGAGAGGTTCATTATCAAGCTGAGACTTAGTCATCTTAAACAGTTTATATAAAACTTTGATCCACACCCTAGATCGGGGATTACAACAGTACTTAGACAGTCCAGGTCCTCAGACCTCTACCACAGTTCTAAATGGGAAAGTAATAATAACAATATCTCACAGGCTGTCTAGGTCCTCAGACCTCTACCACTATCCACAGTGGGATACAAGAGTGTAAGGGAAATATTGAGCGAGGATTTAGAAATCCTCCAGTTCATCTTAGGAGTCAGTGTGAGTTCAAATAGAGAGAATCACACACTGCTTATAATGTAAAGAAAATTATGATCACAATGGAGAAAGAATATAGAGATGATTTTAGGATTCTCTTGTGTGTTGTTAATGTAGGCCTGGACTCCTTTTGATTGAAGCAGATGAAACTTTGAGTCCTTCTCTGAAAGTTGTGTGAAAAATAGAGTGTCCTGATTCTACTTGTGTTCTCTGTGAAGTTCAGTCGAGTGAAGATGTTTTTTAGGCTTCAAATATGCTTTGTGTGTCCAGCTGTGTCAAGTTGTATGCAATGTGCCTTTCTTCTAAAACCTCTTCCAAGTATGTTCTTCGTTCTTGTTCTCACTACCTTACTTTTTGTTTCTTTATTTCACATCATGATTCTTGGTCACACTTCACTTTTAACTTGGAATGCTGGTGTTGGGGCCGACAGGTTGCATGTGTTCTATACCTCGTACCTCGTATTATCTGATGACATGTCTATAATGAAACATTAATTATTTCAGTGCATTAAAGTCATCAAATACGACTATTAGAAATTAAATCGAAAAACGAAAAATTAGTTTAAGAAATGGTGTCATAGTAAGTCATGGAAATGGTGTCTCCTTCACATGGTGTCTAGGTTGATCACGGTGTCTGAGTGTCACGGTGTCTCGTGATAACGATGTTTTGTTCATGGTGTCTGGCTTCACTTTGTCTTGTTCACAGTGTCTGGCTTCATAGTTTCTGGCTTCACGGTGCCTTATTCACGGTGTCTGGCTTCACAGTGTCTTTCTTCACGGTGTCTCAGGGTCGAGATGTCTAGATTGACGGTGCCAGAAATACATAGCCAGTGGAAAACTCACGGTGTATTAGACTTTCCAAAGTAACTATGTGTAGACTTAAATAAATATGATATTAGAAAGGATTAGAATTAAGAATTTGTTAAATAAGGTATTCTGGGAGTAGGTTAAAGATAGTATAAAGTAAGTAAATTGAATATAGAGAAATTAAGATCTTGCATGGCTTTTCTTAAAGTATGAGAAAAGTTTAGATATAAATACACATGATCTAGATTGAATAAGATTTATAATCATTAATACATGATTAAATAAGATTTGTGATCATTAAAACATGATTAAAACATGAGGAGTCCAACAATGATTTATCATGCCTTTGTGTTCATGTTTCTCTTGTTCTTTATTGATATGCCTATTTTCTAACATGTATTGTATTACTCATGTTATTCCATGTTTATTACCGTACTGGGCTTTATAGCTCACCCTTTTCTTATGCATGTCCTCAGGTTATCCCATGAAATTCTAAGTACCAGAGAATGTATTGGTCATGTAAAGGAAGTTTTCAATAAAGATATTCTATGTTTTATGTTCTAAGATGTTATGTAATATTCCTAATCCCCAAAGACACTAGACCTCTCAATCTTCTATGTTGTATCAAGTGAAGATTTTATGTAATAAATAATGTTTAAGTGTGTAATAAAAAGATATGTTTCCATAAATAGCTTCTACTCGAGTATTGAAATGGTACCCTATGAAGTTATAAATAAAAAGAGATGTTGAAATTCTACTTTTTGTGATAAATTTGGTGAAAGAAAGCTTCTTGGGCCTGATCTTGTGCAAGAGATGATTAAAAAGGTTCATGCAATCCAAAAACACATTAAGGATGCTTAGAGTCAGCAGAAGAGCTATGCCGAAAACCATTGAAGGGACTTGGAAATTGATGTTTTTGAAAATGAAATCCTTATAATTTCTCCTTGGAAGAGAGTCATGTAATTTGGAAAGAAAAGTAAACTCAGCCCCAGGTACATTGGCCCCAATAAAATGCTTAATCTCATAGAAGCAGTGGCCTATCATCTTGAACTTACTCCAAAACTAGATCATGTTCATGATGTATTCCACGTATGCATCTTAGTGAAGTACATAGAAGACCCTTCACATGTATTGAATCTGGATGTGGTGAAACATTAACATGGCCTCTCTTACGAGGATAAGTTAGTGGAGATGTTGAATCAGAGAGAAAAAGTTACAGAAAACAATAATACCGACCATGTGAATGTGTTGTGGAGGAACAGAAAATATAAAGAAGCCACATGGGAACTAGAGGAGACTATGAGTCATAAGCACCCACATCTTTTCTCTTATAAGGGAAAGAGTTGTAATTTTTGTGATGGAATTTCTTAAGGGGGGATAATGTAATGACCAAATTTTTTGAATAATAATTATTTCTTAATAATGTATGTCATATTATTTTGTACTCAACAAAACTATATCCCTTTATTAATGAAGTGGGTACAATTTAAATGAGACCATTGGGTATCGACTGTTATATGACCGCTGGTCAACATGACCATTGGAAACTATACTCTTAACATTAAGATTAGGGTTTATAAATAGAAATGATAATGGATATTATTAAGGAAGGAAAGGTTGATGGCCTCATCTAGTAGACTCAGCCCATATGAAGCCCATTTGTTTGAGCTTGGGAAGGAGGTGGCGTTGCTGGGCTTCACTCTGGACCAAGCCCAAGCCGAACTTTAAAACTGTAATCTTGAATGGAATCTCTTAAGGGAGAAGTTCAAGTTGATAGAAATCACCACTTGGGAAATGTTTTATGAGCCACCCCAAGATTCTATCACCATTGCACACATTAATCTTATGTCTTATAGGAGCATTATAATGGGTTATGTAACGAGGCCTTAGTTACTTTTTGTAATCCCTTGGTATAAATAAAATTTTTATTTCATCATTCTTGTTTTAAGAATAACTTTTCTTAATAAAGAATATGTTTAATTAAGAAAAAAATGTTAAATTTATTTTAGAAGTAAAATTTATAGTTTTTAGATATTTCTCATACATAGAGAATTAATATGGTAAAATAAACATCATTTTTGAATTTCAATTGTCAAAATCAACCTAGGTTGATTTTTTAGAAGTTTTCTAAGAAGTTTTGATTTGAGGAATATTGTTTTTTGAATTGTGTTTTTTATGAATAGTTTATGATTAATAGTGTTTTTATGAATAGTAAAAAAATATTTTATTATTAAATAACTTTTTCTGTGAAATGATTTCATAAAATCGGACTTACATGGTTATAATCATGGTAAAAAATGATGATCAATATGATCACAATATTTTTTTTGGTGAATAGTAACTTTACCCTTTCTAATAGTAACTTTACCCTTACGAATGGTAATTTTACCAATGGAATAATAACATCACCTAAGGAAGTATTTATATTTTTTAGTCATCTTAAGTGGTAATGTGATATAAATATATCATAGTATAAGTAAATAAATATTTTAGAAATTATTAATTAAGTATTAGTATTTTATTTATTTAATTTAATTTAAAATGAAATATATTTTTATAAAATGGAGTTCACTTTTGAATTCTACACATAAAAAAATGTTTAGGGTGAATTTCTGGGAGTTTTCTAAAACAGTTTAATTTTTAGTGAATAGTAAAAATACTGTTTTGGGTTTTCGATATGTTTAATGAAATCATATATATGTCATAATGATATAATGGGTAATATAAGATACTAGTATAATCTTATGGATTAAAATATTATATGAGGTGTCCCTGGTGTCCAATACCTTGGGAAAACCCATGGTTTTGGATATACCACTAACGAGGTGTCCTTTGAAATTAATAAAATATTCCCTCACTTTTCCTATATATACCCACCGATTTCTTCATTTAATTTCATTGCAAAATAATTCTACATGAATTTCTGCTAGTTCTACCTCCCAAGGAGTTCTCATTCCCCCAAGGTCCTGATCTTAGTGTTTTATAAGTTACTCTTCAAGGTATGGAAATTATCAACTTCTCTTTTCTATTCAAGTTCTCTTATGTGGTATGAATTTAATGTTTCTATACCATGTTATTATTTAAATTTTATTTTTCCCCTATACTATATTATGATTCATTTATGAATGGGTGACCCCTTCCCCCTCTGTTTTTAATGTTTTCTAAAACCATGTTGTATTGCCATTATGCTATAGATTTTTTGTCTCAAAATCTCTCTCTTTTTTCTTATGAAACTATATTATTTTATTTATGTGAGTACAAAAAACTATTTCATTTATAAGTGTGTTCATGAAGAAAAAAAATTATATATTTTATTTTGTAATTGAAATACATAAAACCCTCATTCCCTTTCTGTGGGTTATAAATGACACAATGATCATGTTTTTAAGAACTTCTTAAAACGTCCTGATTTTGATATAAAATAAATTTCTTTTATTCTATTTGGGTTATTTAAGAAATGATTGATTATTATATATTTGGATCAATTGAAAATAAATACATTAAGTGTGTTCCCTAATAGCGCTCTAATGCATTCGATAAAGAGATTAATCTCTAGAGATGACATGTTTTATGATACCTTGGTGAATAACCTTGGTAATTTTTATGACAGCTTGGGGACGAACCTTGGTTATATGATTATGAATGTATAAATTAAATATTGTATCAACATATTCAGGTTATGATTCATTTTATTTTTATTATGATACACCTCTTTTTCCATTTCTCATTTCTTTATGTATTTCATCATGTTCTTATTGATATCACAAGTAAACAGTTTCCCTTGTTTTCCCTTATTGGGCCTTTGTCTCACCCTCTCTTTTGATGTATGTCTCCAAGTTATGAGATACAGTAATTTAGATTAGTATAAACCAATGATGAAACCTTAAAAGTGAATTAGATATTTTATGTTTTCATGTATTATGTTTATGATTTCCTAGACACCAAACTTTAAAGATCATATGTTTCTAAAATGTAATGAAAAGTTATGTAAGAAAAAGGTGGGATTCCATAGATGATATCAAAGGATATTTTAGTTATTTATGGAAATTAGGATATGAAAAAATTAGGAGGAACCCTATAGAAAATATTAAATATATTAAAACTTCCATTTATTTGGGTGAAATATTAAGTAAGTGGTTTCCAAACAAATAAATCCTTGTTTGGATATAAACAAGTCGATGTGGCTCTAAGACAGATTTATCTAGGGGTAAAACCCGAAAACACCACTTTGAGATAGACTTGAATGGGAACAGGTGCATGAAAACGAGCCTTGATGCACTCATAATTTGATACTCTTTGTGGATATGTTTGGTTAATCATAAGGTTTTTATGAATCATTATGAAGGATTTATTAGAAATGTAGTTGTTGAAATTTAATAATGTGTTTAAACATAATGTTTTAAGATGTAAAAATATTTTAGATTTATAAGATTCTTAGATTAAAAAAGTTTCTCGTTAAGGTTTTATTGTTTTAGAAAATGGCATGAAATAGGAGGAATCGTGAAAATAGTGACGACAATGGACTATGCACCGACGAACCCCCGATGGAAGCTGGAATGGATGATTTCATGGGAATGATGAATCAAACGACTCATGTTATGAAAAATAACTTAAATCAAGATGAGAGAATGATTTCACCAAAAATGTAAAAACATTTTTTTGAGTCCTTTATGCGTCAATGACCACCAACATTCAATGGATCTACCAAAACAATGATTGAGGAATAGTGGATAATCTCTAGAGAGAATATCTTTTCTATACATAGTAGTTCTGAATAAGAGAATGTAACCTTGGATGTTTACCACTTAGAGGGAGAAACTGATCAGTTTTGGGAGATTATTAAAAACATGAGGCCAAGAGGAGAGATTGAAGCTATAGAGTGGAAAGAATTCAGGGGGGTTTTCTTTAATAAGTATTTCCCTCGTTCGATGAGAAAAAAATGGAGAAGGAATTTATTGAGCTGAGGAAAAAGAAGAATGAATCTATAGGAAGATATTAGATGAAATTCACAAGGCCATCATGTTACACCTCTAGTTTTTTCATGGATTCTAATGGGATGGTTGATAGATTCTTCGGTGGACTAAGACCTCATCTATGGAAGAATATATCTAACCAAGACTATTACAGCTATGAGGAAATTGTACTATGTGCTACAAAAGTTAAGATTGAGTTCGATGAGACACATTGGTTCCACAAGTTGAATGAAAAGAAGAGATCCTTGGAGTCAAACATGGATAGGATCATTGACCTAGGAAGTAGTGGAAGGAATGTGTAACTTTCCACATGAAACAAATGTGGGAAGAAGTATTCAGGGAACTGTTTACTCAGGAGTGGGAAGTGTTACAAGTGTGGAGGAGAAGGCTATATTGATTGGAATTCTCATATTGTGGTGAAACCTAAACTTCACAAAACTAATGATAAAGGGAACATGGTGCAGGACATACCTGACTTCCAATGCTTCAAGTGTGGAATACTTGGGCACTTTTCCAATCATTGCACCAATTTGAGGGTAGTGGAGAGGAATCACCATCAGCCTTAGCATAGGACAAGAGAGAAAGTTCGTGCATTTTCTATCCTGATGGATGAAGTTGAAGCTTCAAATGATATGATGGAAGGTACTCTTTTTGTTCACTAAAATCTAGCAAGTACTTTGTTTGATTCTAGTACTACACATTCCTTTATTTCCTCCACGTTTACAAAGAATATAGATTCAATTCATGAACAACTAAAAGTAGAGTTATCAGTCAAGACCCAATGAGTTATTATCAAAGAATCAAAATTATTTCAAAACAATATTATTTAATTTAGTGAGAAAAACCTTATCAAAAATCTAGTAGGCATTATTATGTTGGAATTCAACATTATAATAGGGTTGTACTGGCTCTCAAAGTATAATTCTAAGATCAAATGCAGAAGCAAGGAAATATCAGTAGTCTTGAATGGAAAACCTACAGTTATCTTCCAAGGAGAGATATATAAACTTGATCTTTGTCTAGAAGAACCTCATATATCCTTATTTATGAAGTTGATCAGTGAAGAAAAATACGGAAATGAGGGTTTAAGGATAGAAAATATCCCCATAATTCAAGAATACTTTGATGTATTTCCTGAGGAGTTACCTGGAACTCCCCCAAAAAGAGAGGTAGAGTTCTCCATTAAAATCATACTTGGATATCATCCGATATCAAAAAACCCCATATAGAATGGAAAATATGGAGCTGGAGGAATTAAAGAAACAACTCCATGATATTTTGGAGAAGAGTTTTATCTAACCAAGTGTGTCTCCTTGGAGAGAACATATTCTCTTTATGAAGAAGAAGGATGGATCAATGTGGCCATGCATTGATTATAAGGAATTGAACAAGATCAATATGAAGAACAAATACTATCTTCCAAGAATTGATGACTTATTTGACCAACTTTGTGGGGCTCAATTCTTCTCTAGGATTGATCTTCGTCCTGGTTATCAATTGATGGTGAAGAAAGAAGATATTTCAAAAACCACATTTCGATCAAGATATGGGCATTATGAGTTTGTTTTTATTCCCTTCAGATTAAATAATGCAGATGTTATTTTTATTTATTTGATGAATAGGGTCTTTAAGGACCACCTTGATAAATTTGTGGTAGGTTTTATTAATGATATAATGAAACATTGTAAAAGTTAGTAGGATCATGAAGATCATATAAGGGTTATATTATAGACTTTGAGGAAGGAGGGGTTATTTGGAAAGTTTAGAAATTGTGATTTTTGGTTACAATATGTTGCTTTCTTATGGAACTTTGTAACCAGTGAAGGTATTTCAGTTGACCCTGCAAAGACAAAGGTTGTAGAGGAATGGCCTCATCTTGCAACAGTTACTGATATTTTTAGTTTCCTTGGATTAGTGGGATAATATAGGATGTTTGTGAAAATATTTCCACGAATTTCTAATCCATTTACCATGTTTATTGAAAAGGGATTAAGCTTATCAGAAAAAAGAGCATGAGGAAGGTTTCCAAGAGATGAAGAAGGGATTGGTTACTACACCCATGCTAACTCTTCCCTCATGTGGAGTAGGACTCATTATTTTTAGAAATGCATCTCTGAAGGGGATTGGGTGAGTTCTCATGAACAATGACAAGGTGATTTCTTATGTATCTCTATAGTTGAAGACTCAAGAGAAAAACTATCCTACACATGATATGGATTTGACTGCAGTTGTTTTTACTCTAAAGATATGGAGGCACTATCTTTATGGGGAGTAGTGTGATATATAAACAGACCATCAAAGTATGAAGTATATTTTCACACAAAATGAATTGAACATGAGATATAGGAGAGGTTGGAACTTCTTAAAGACTCTGATTTTTCAATTCATTATCATCCCAAAAGAGAAAACAAAGTCACTAATGCATTAATTAGAAAAGACCCTATTGTGCTGGCAATGATGAGGATTCAAAGAGATCCTTTGATCAATGACCTAGTAAAACTGGATATGTGAATCGTAAGGGAAGGGAAATCATCAAACCTATCCCAAATGATTTTTCAGACATCATTACTAGACAAGATAAAGAAATCTCGAAAACAAGATGCTTTGTTATAGAAGAAGTTTGAGGCTGTGAAGAATGGGAAGTGTCTTGAGTTCAATTTTGATCAAGAAGGTGTACTGAAATTTCATACAAGACTATGTGTTCCATCTATTCGGGAAATAAGGAAGGAGAAGATATATGAAGCTTATAGATCTAAATTCTCTATACATCCTAGAAGTAGGAAAATTTATTGGGTCCTTCATGATCATTATTAGTGGGATAACATGAAAAAAAGTATTTCTGACTAAACTACAGGGTGTATAGTGTGTCAATAAGTGAAGCCAGAGTGACAACTTTCTAAAGGGGTATTATAACCATTACCCATACCATCATGGAAGTTGGACAATATCACTGTGAACTATGTCACTGGTCTCTTAAGAACTTCCAAAGGAAACATTGAGATATGAGTTATAGTGGACTGTCAAACTTAGACTGCCCATTTTATCTCTATTAGGGAAGATTTATCTCTTGTTAAACTTTCCAGGATTTACGTGAGGGAAGTAGTATGGATGCCTGGAGTACCGCTCTCTATTGTATCTGATCGTGACCCAAGATTCACATAAAAATTATTGAGACGCTTCAACATTCTCTGATTAACAAATTGAATTTTAGTATGACCTTTCATCAAAAACTGATGCCCAATATGAATGGACTATTCAAACACCCGAGGACATGCTGATAATATGCTCAATGGAATTTAAAGGTGGATTTGATCAACCTCTCCCATTAGCTGAGTTCTTTTACAATAACATCTTCCACTCAAGCATTCAAATGGCACCATATGATGCTCTATATAGAAGGTGATGTAGAACTCCTACTTGTTGGGATGAAGCTGGTGAAAGAAATCTTCTTGGGAAAGATCTTGTGCAAGGGATGATAAAAAAGGTTCATGAAATCCAATAACACATTAAGGATACTCAGAGTCAGCAGAATAATTATGTTAACAACCATCAAAGGGACTTAGAGTTTTATGTTAGTGAAAAAGTGTTCTTTAAAATTTTTCCATGGAAGAGAGTCATGTAGTTTAGGAAGAAAGGGAAACTCATCCCCATGTACATTGGACCCTTTGAGTATAATTGAAATGAGACAGTTGGGTTTTGATTGCTATATGACTGTTGGTCAATATAAACATTGGGAAATATACTCTTAACATTAAGATTAGTGTTTGTATTTAGAAAAGATAATGGTTATTGTTGAAAAAATAAGTGTCGATGGCCTCATCTAGTAGACTGGGGCAGTACGAAGCCCATTTATTGGAGCTTGGGAAGGAGGTGGCATCACTAGGATTCACTCTGGACTAAGCCCAAGTCGAACTTCAAAACGTTAAGCTTGAACAAAATGGGAGAAGTTCAAGTTCATAGAAATCACCACTCGGGAAATGTTGCATGAGTCACCCCAAGATTCTATCAACATTTCACACCTTACTCTTAGGTCCTATATGGGCGTTATAAGAGGTTATGTAATGAGGCCTTAGTTACTCTGTGTAATCCCTTAGAACAAATAAAATTATTATTTCATTATTCTTGTTTTAAGAACAGATTTTTTTAATAATGAATATGTTTAATTGAGAAAAATTTGATAAATTGATTTTAGAATTAGAAATTGTACTTTTCAGAGATTCCTCATACATAGAGAATTATTATGGTAAAATAAACATAATTTTTGAATTTCAAATGTCAAAATTAACCTAGGATGAATTTTTATAAGGTTTCCAAGAAGTTTCAATTTAATGAATAGTGTTTATGAATAGTGTTTGATGAATAGTGATTTTTTATGAATAGTAAAAAAATATTTTATTATTAAATAACTTTTTTGTGAAATGGATTTCAAAAATCAGACATACATTGTTGTAATCAGGGTGAAAAATGTTGTTCAATAAGATCAAATTAATTTTCCAATGAATAGTAATTTTACCCTTTGGAATATTAATTTTACCCTTGTGAATGGTAATTTTATCAATGGAATAGTAACATCACCTGAGGAAGTATAAATATGATTTAGTCATCTTAAGTGGTAATGTGATATAAATATAACATAATATAATTAAATAATTGTTTTATAAATTATTAGTTTAGAATTTGTATTTTATTTATTTTATTTAATTTAAAATGTAATTATTTTTTATAAAATGGAGTTCACTTTTGAATTCTACACATCAAAAAATGGTTAGGGTGATTTTTTTGATTTTTTTTGAAATAGTTGAATTTTCAATGAATAGTAAAAATATAGTTTTGGGTTTCCAGTATGTTTAATGACATCATAACTATGTCATAATGATGTAATAAGTAGGATTATATGCTGGTCTACTCATATGGATTAAAATTTGATATTAGGTTTCTGAATTGGCCAATACCATGTGAAAATAACATGGTAAATCCCATGGTTTTGCAAAATACCATTTATGAGGTGTCCTTTGAAATTAATAAAATATTCCCTCACTTTTCCTATAAATATGCACCCATTACTTCATTTCCATTCATTAAAAAATAATTCTACACAAAGTTATTCTAGTTCTACCTCCCAAGGAGTCCTCCCAAGGTTCTCTCAAGCCCCCAAGGTTCCAATCTTAGAGTTTTAAAAGTTACTGTTCAAGGTAAGGGAATTCTCAACTTGTCCTTTTTCAATTCAAGTTATCTTTTATGTGGTATTCCTTTCAAGTTTACATACCATGTTATTATTTTCATTTTATTCTATCACTATACTATATTATGAGTCATTTATGAATGGGTGACCCCTATACCCTCTCTTTTTAATGTTCACTAAAACCATGGTGCATAACTGTTATGCTGCAGAATTTTCGTCACAAAATCTCTCTCTTTTTCTCAATAAATTATCTTATTTTATTTATGTGAATACCTAAAAATATTTTATTTCTAGGGGTATTCATAAATACATAAAAATAATATATTTTATTCTATAATTGATATACCTAAAACTCTCATTCCCTATCCATGGGTTATAAATGACAAAATGATCATGTTTTTAATCACTTTTTAACATTTCACTATTTGGATATAAAACCCATTTATTTTATTATATTTGGGTTATTTATAAAAGTTTGATTATGATATATTTGGATCACATGGGAGTAAAGACATATTAAGGGTGCACCTTGATTTTTCTCTAATGCATCAGGTAAAGAAATTAATCTCTAGAGATGACAAGTTTTACGATACCTTGGTAAATAACCTTGGTAAATTTTATGACACATTGGGGATGGACCTTAGTGATATGATTATGAATGTCTCAATTAAATATTTTATAAAAATATATATGTTATAATTCATGTTATTTTTATTATGATATGCCTCGTTTTCTATTTCTCACGTGTTTATGTATTTCATCAAGTTCTTATTGATATCACTAGTAAACTGTTTCCCTTGTTATCCCTTATTGGGCCTTCTGCTCACCCTCCCATTTGATGTATGTCCCCAGGTTATGAGATGAAACAATTGAACTTAGGATTAACCTATGATAAAGTCTCACAATTGTATTAGAATAATTTTTTTTTATGTTTTCTTGTTTTAGGTTCCTGATTTCTAAGATACTAAACTTTAAAGATACTTTATTTGTAAAATGTAATGAACATTTATGTAATAAAAAGGCAGAATTCCATAATATTCTTATGATCATTCTAAAGAATTTTTTAATATCTAATATCTCATGTTTACTAAATCATTTTCCACACTCCTTTGATTCATGTATTATGTTATACTAAGTCATATTCCATGATTTATGAACTATTAATTATTGGGTATGAATTTTCTTATGTATCACGATTATACCCATATGTTCACATTATGATCACTTATGATATTTGATTGTTATTTATTATGTTTACCCTTTCTAAGTATTTGATCTCACCCCCTTCTTATATTTCCATTTCCTCAGGTTATGAAGATGAGTATAATTTATAAGAAGTATAAGAGGGATTCCAGTGTATCTTAAGTAAGGAGAACTTTTCGTAATGGTTATAAAATAAGTTTCTTATGTATCTAGTCCCCAAAGAAACTAAATTTCTTCTTATTTTGATTTTTTGAATATTTGTTATATACAATTTATACCTATTGGAAATGTTATGAAATAAAGGAATATCTTTCTTAGGTCACTATAGCATACCCATAGGTCGAGTCAGGCTGACTTGACTAACCATATGTATGACTCTTAACCTCAGGATGGGGTAAGGATACTACATAAGGACAACCCAATATGATTAGGATACTCAATTACATGCCATTTTTCCCTCTGGTGGGACTTCGCCAACTGGATCTAACTGCCACATGTTGGGTGGTGCCTCAATAGATCGTCTGGTTGTTCTAATGGTATAAAGAAAATAGTGTCTTATTCTATATCATAATGAAATCCAATGAACCATTCCTTTACGGAGACACAATATTTCCATCCAACTCGTAACCCACATCACATGGATTTGAGCCATATGTCAACTTATTCATTCATTGGACACCCCTGTTGCACATAAATCTGCTAATGCATTTGACCGAGCATGATTTTACAAATATTACACACAAAAATATTGATTTCTTCCACCCTAACACTCTTCCCCTATCATTCCACCACTCAAAAGTCCAACCCTCACCAAGATTATATTTTCCATTCCGCTCTCTATGCTTCCTTCTCATTCTACAAACTACAATAAGGCTCAAAATGATTCATTATCCCATACTCACGATAGAGAGATATAGATAGAGTGTGGGGGCATAAAATGGAGTGTGATAGATAAGGGATAGTTATTGAGGGTCTAACCACCCACACAACCATGATTGGTTATTTATTGAGGCATCATACCACACCTTGAGTCACACATACCTAGTAGAAAAGGAGTTGGTGATCAAGGTTTGGCCATCCAACCATTATTTATCTTCCATGAAATTCTTTAGAAAATAATCACAAAACTAAAAATCAATATAATAACAATAAAATATCATTCATGAGTATTGATAGAATAAAATATTATTTATCAAATTTAAATAAATAATTAATAGATAATTTTAAATTGTAAGAGTCTTACCTCAACATTCAATCATTAGTTTCTTACAATCCGTGCTTGCTACGAGATCCAATATCAATTCCCTAGAGAATGAAAAACCAATTCTCTATTCTACCTCACTAAGAGTATATATTTAAATAGTGGGTAACTCTAATTATAGGATTTAAGAATGAATTTATAGAGTATAATTAGGTCAAATAGGTTTTTTCCTTAGAGAACTGAAATGGCTTATCCTGAGACCTAAAAACTAAACCTCAATTAAACCTCTCCTAAATAAAACCCCTCATCCTATGTCAAACAGTGGTGATAAATTTTTGATTCAAGTATTTTCTTAGGAGATATAGATAATTTAACTTATTCATACATGTGTGGGATAAAAATAATAATTTTAAAATAATAAATATTTCTTAAACCCCCGTGACACCAAAAAATAGTAATCCAACCACATGATCACTTAATAATACACTTTATAAAATATTTTAACAGGTTCTGTGAAAAATCCTGGCCATTATATTCGCTTCATTTTATTGTGATAATGTAAAGGTTATTCTTATAGTTCTTTATATTTCCTCATCCAAGGGAGTTCTCTAGTTTTCCTCATCCAAGAGTTTTCATAGTCTTTTTCTCTTCCCCTCTCCCGTGACTTTCCTTTTTAATTGACTAGAATCTCTTGGATAAGAAGATGATCCTTCCAAGGAACTAGTGATTAGAATTATCGGTTGAAACTAAAGGATACTTATATTGAAAAATTAAATATTGATAAAAATATTCTAAACATTTTTAAAAATGTTTATTTTTAATTTTATTATTCAATTATTATGTTGTTCATTTACTCGTTATGATTTTGGATAGGTTTTATTATTATTTACAAAACATTATCAGTTATAGTTTCATTATTAACACCTAACATTTTTATTAAATACACGTTTGGTTAATTAAAAATACATATAATAAATATTAAAAAATTGTATAGTTCCATGATATACTCACATTATGTAAAATTCACTAAAGACTCACATGAAACATTGATACGAAGTTTGATATTTTTATCACACTAATTAAGGGTAATTTTGATTAGTGTGTTTCTACTTGAGACTTATGTGAAATATCACATGACCTATGTTGAAGTCCACCAGACCACTTAAAAATTCTAGAACTTTGTGTCTTACTGAAATTGAAGTAGAGACATAAAATTTTTCTATGTAATTTGATTAATGTCTTGAACATTGTATGAGATAAAAATGTAAATGAATTAATAAAATATATATATTATGTATTGATTATATATGATATATATTATTTAATTAATATGAATGTAACCATGTTTGGTATGTATGTTATGCATATAATGTTTAGGATGAGATAAAATAAAAAATAATTTGTTAAATATCTATGTTTTTTATACATTCTAATGAGAATCATATTCATTGAGACCTTAATTAATCTAATATATGGTTCGTTCTTTGTCAAGCATCAATAATCTATCTTATGCTAGTGAAAAGGGTTATAGTTATCCTAACACTTGAATTGGAAAAGAGTTTGTCCACTTAATAATCCATGATTTGTATTTAAAACAATTAACAATAATTTTTTACCTAAATATATATGGATTAACAGTTAGGTTTTTTTGAGTAGATACATATCGAAATATGGATCTTAGAAAAGAAAATTTATGTTGTATAATAATGAGGGTTATTATTATAGTAGGATTAAATTCAATCAAACACCATATTGGTTAATGTGATACATGATGAAATATATTTTGTTATATATATTCATGTAATCAAACACAAACACAAATTTTTTATTGAGATCAGTCCCTGGGAATGAAAAATTGAATGGAATTAATTTCAATGATTGGTATTATAATTTTAATTTTTTTCTAAAAAACGATGAAGAATTATATGTCCTCAAGCAATCTATCCTAGATTAACCTAATTTCACTAGCCCTAATTATGAAAAATATACTTATAATTAGTATATAAAATATTCCTTGGATGTATGATGTTTGATGCGAGGTACTCTAAGTCCTATGATTAAAAATAAACATTAATTAATAGAGTAGTTGAATATTAAATGGAACCATAAATATATCCACCAATATCAAGATGTAATTGAGTGATATGATGAAACAAAGTCATATTTCTAGTGTAATTTGTTTAAAGTAACACCAGTTTCTACTCATGTGCCCAAAAATATTGGGCATATAAAGAACATAGAGGTTATGGTTTTTTATTAAAAAAGTTATAGATATTTTTATGGTCCTATAATCATTTCCCAGATTAGTTATTTAGATCATTATTATTTTTAATTTTAACTATATTGATTATGACCTTCCTAAGACTCTCAATATGTTGAGAACAATAGAGTTAATCCTAGAAAGGACACCCCTCATCTGTTGATAAATAAGGTAAAGGTTAAAGTAAAATAAAATTAGAAGAATATTTATATAAATTCTAAGACTCATATATCTATAGTGAAACATATGATATTTTTTCATAGCGAATAAATTTTAATGATAACATTAAAAATAATCTGGGCATTGGAAGAGGAATTTTTCTTAGTGCTTGGAAATACTTAAAAAGAAAAGTGGTGATGGTTCATCCACATAATGTATTTTTGTTATAGATATAAATTTCTCTAAATTTTAATCATGATTATTATTTACTTTATATGAATCACATATTTATGGAAATGTGCATCTATGCATAGAATAGATGGATTTGGTCAAGAGATAAATCGACATATAAGTTAGAAATATAGGAGAGTTGATGCATTATATGTGGGAATAATAAAATTTATAATTCCATGTGGTTTTTAATTTTTTTATAATTTTTTTATCATGTGTAGTCAATAAATTAAAATTTTATTTCTATATTATTCCTATATAGGGTAGGTTTTTATTTATAATAAAGAAAAATGTTGATTTATTTATATAAATTAAATTTTTTATTGTTTTTATTAAAATTATAATGTATTATATATATTAGATATGGATAATCATATCTATAATATAAATAATAAGAAGTTCAAAATTAATGATTTGAATTACACACATCTTTGGTATTGTCACCTTAGTCATATAAATAATAATTGCATTCAATGACTTCATAATAATAGATTGATATATTCAATTTATTATGAATCAATTTATGTAACTAGATATTTTTTTGGTAAAATTACTAAATCTTATTTTAAGGGTAAAGGGAAAAGAGTTATTCATTTATTATAACTCATATACAGTGATATATGTAGTCTTATAAGTAATTCATCTCAAGGGGGATTTGAGTACTTCATTGCATTTTCTAATGAATCTAGTAGGTATGAGTATGAATATCTTATGAAACACAAGTATAAATACTTATAAATGTTCAAAGTGATAAAACATGAAGTAGAAAATTAACTTGGAAAATTTATTAAAGTACTTTGATATAATATAGGTTTAGAATACTCGAGAAAATAATTTTATGATAATCTAGGAAATTGTGGTGTAGTATCATAACTCAGTCCACCTAGTCACCAAAATTAAATGGATAATCTTAAAATATAAATAAAAAATAGTTATACATGGTTTGGTAATTAATGAGTCATGAATATATTTCTATTTTTCTTTAGTTTTATGTTCTTGAAATAGATATTTTTATACTAAACCATATTTCATGAAAGGTTATTCTAATAAAACCAATTAAATGTGGGCTGAGAAGCATATTAATTCATCTATCGTGAATATTTTGGGTTTTGAGGATTGTTTATGAGTTGTTAGCTAAAGTAAAATTGAACCAAAATTAGATAAGGGTTTTTCTCTAGATTATCCCAAAGAGATAGTGGGTTAGTATATTTATAATCCACTAGAACATAAAGTGATTGTAGCTTGACATCTTATCTTTCTAGAAACTAAACTTATTTATAATAAAAAATTTTATAATTTTTTTTTAAATTTATTAGTTTTAATACCAAAAATAATATTTTAGTTTTTATAATGATGAATTATAAATACCAAGGGTTTTAAAATTTAATAGAAATTGTATACATAAGAAATATGGGGGTCTGGTAGATATCGTTAAGAACTTGTGAAATGTGGATTTACCATATTTACTAAAGGTAATTTAATATTGATAGAAGATGATATAATATATTATAAAGATTATATCATGAGTTATGAATTGAATAATTGGTTTAAAGTAATAGAATTCATATATTTTAATCCTGATTAAAACAACGTAGATCCACCTAAAAGGGAAAAACCCATTAGGGGTAAGTGGATATTTCAAAAGAATACTCACAAAGATATTATAGTATCTATCTATAATTATTACTTGGTAGCTTAAGGTATTAAGAAAATGATGATATAAAAACCACATTCATTTATTAAATGTATATAAAAACTATTTTACTTTATGAGAATATAAAAAATACATCATATTATGATTATGAGATATATCAAATGGATGTAAAAAACTACATTCATTTATGAGAACTTATTAAAGTATATATATATAACATATCTCATTGATTTTGAGGATTCAAGAAATGATTATAATATTTAGAAGTAGCAAGGATCCATTTATTTGTTGAAACAATATTCTCAATGTTGTAATAATGATTTTTTGAAGCTATAAAAGGGTTTGGATTTATAAAAAATTATGAAGAACCTTGTTTATATAGAAAGGTTATTAGTGGAATAGTTTTATCTCTAGTTTTATATGTTGATGAAATGATTCTCATAATAAATTAAATCTCCATGTTACAATTAGTGAAAACTTAGTTAGGATATTTTTACACAAAAAAGGATCTTGGTGAAGAAACATAAGTACTATGTATAAAGGTATATAGAAATAGATTTAAATGAATAACTTTACTTAGTCATAAAAATAATTTTTTAAAGTGTTAAAAATGTTTAAGATTGAAAATTTTGAAATGTTTTCTTTTCCATTGTTTCATTTAAATAGTGTTTCAAAGACATGGTATCCTTTTATTGTTGAAGAGAAAGAACACATGAGTAAGATTCCATATTCATTGGTTATTGGATAAATCATGTATGTAACATAATATAACTTATAAAACTATTAATTTTTATCCTTTGGGTGTTGGATGTGTCAAGAGAGAGTTTTATGGAAGAAAGGGAAGTTTTGTAGTATGGTGTTTCGGTCAATCACACTCAATTTTTTTCCAAATTCTTAATTTACCATTTTGTATTGAGTAACCCTTATGTATCTCCCCATGTTGCAAAGTGAACATTATATGTCTTTATATATCATAGAAGTATCCCTTATATAGAACCCAATTTTATAGATTCACCATTATTTTTCACTATATGTTATAGAGTGAGTGATCCTTACGTATCCTTATATATAAAAAAGTAACACTTACATATCACCCCATGTTGTAAAGATACACTTACATGGAACTATATAATGGAAAGTGAGTGTCCCTTACATATCAATCTAAATATCATGGAGTAAACCTTATGCATGATTGTTTCTAGAGGCCTACATAAAGTCTACCTAGTTGTCCTATACAATGCATAAGGGTTACATCGATATGACACAAGATATGCAAGAGACTTGTGTTTACTCCATAAGTGAGAAATCATTATACATAAGAGTTATCACATGGAAAAAAGGGATGAGTAAAGTAAACTCAGGTAGAAAATTTGATACATAATAAAAATAACTTTTCTATTTCACCATCCCTATAACACATAACTTGAACCAAAGCTACATGGAATGGGTCCTAAGATCATTAACTAAAAGGATATTTTCCAATCTTTTGTTATGGCATGGTTACAACCATTGTATCATGAAGTTATGT
Organism: Viscum album; assembly: GCA_963277665.1. Taxonomy (NCBI): domain Eukaryota; kingdom Viridiplantae; phylum Streptophyta; class Magnoliopsida; order Santalales; family Viscaceae; genus Viscum; species Viscum album. The sequence continues at coordinate 954,978,451 of OY728128.1, read as the reverse complement.
GAGTCTGATTTCATACTACTTCTTTTGAGTATCAATATTTCATGGTGTTGGTAAAAACCATTTTAAAATAGAGAACAACCATCTATAAGGGGGAATATTAGTCAATTTAAATACATAGAATTTGGAATCGTGTTTTGATTGTGTTTACCATGGCTATTTTGAAAGTATATATGATGTGTTTGGGGGTTTTCCTAATTTCTCTGTTTATTTGTGTCTATATTTACTTTAGTACAAATTTTATTTCATTATTTAAAACCTTATCCAAAATTAGGCCCTCGTTAGTGCTTCCTCATTATCCCTTGGTGGATCTTAACCACTCGAATAATACTGTGATGTCTTCCTTGATCCAAGGTGCCTTATTTTAATCTATTATCTATTTAATTTTGATCTATTTCTTTATATAGGTCATATATGGATTTTTATTTTATTATTTGTTAGTATTTTTTTATAATTTAATCAGAATTAGAAAATTTACCTAGGTTCATGGTCCTATAGCTATGGTCTTCAAAACCATGGTTGTAGGGAATCCTAATTCCACCATCATTGTTATATCACAGTAGTATGATTCCTATAGCCATGGTCGATACAAACCCTGAATATAGGATCACCTATGACTATAATCCAATGGGTCCATATTGGTAGGAAGACATGGTAAAACCAATCATTTCATGGGAAATGTGTTGGAAGAGTTCGAGAAAGGGATGTAACCACAATCCAAGTAGACCATGGATATAACTGACTTATGAACACTATTATAAACCATGGATATAGATGGAATATGGCCATGATCATAGAAAATGGTCAAAGGACATACCATATTATAATGGAAAAAAGGTCCAATGTTTACGTGGATCATGTCCATGGCTTATATTCTTGTTCTCAGGGACTATTTCCAGGGTTTTCATAGGGAAATGGGCCCATTTTCTTATAGTGGATGATGGTTCATTATGCTTAGGTTATATGGTGGTTCCCATCAATTTTTATGATGGATAATACTTAGTTATTATTTTCTTTGATATAATTTCTTAAATATTTAATTTAGATAGGGGATTCAATATTTCTCCTATTTTATTTATGTAAATGTCATATTATCATGCTTTAGTTTTCAATGGATAAGTTGTTGAAATTAACCTAAATAAGGTAATAATTATTAATTAATGGAATCAAAGGTGAGTATTTTTTTTACCTTAAATTTTTACTTTATTCATATTATTGGATCATTATATTTTTTAGGTAGTGTTATATATTATTTATAACACACCAAGATTTTGAAAAATGTTTTTTTTTTCGATTTAATATAATCTTTTCGATATTTTACATTACACACAACACTATGTTAATCTTGTGTTACATGCAATGCTAACTTTATATTTCATTACATCAAATACAAATTTTATCATGTGTTATAAAATACATCGATTTTATCTTTCATTACATGCAATAATTATAGTGTTTAAGACATTCAACACTAATCTTTAGCGAATCATGGAGTAATATTATTTTAAATATTGCCATTATAACTTATTCGTTAAATAGGTAGCTATGAATAGAATTTAATACATTATAAAATATACATATAAATTTCTGACTCAGTATAAATTTATTTATAAATTCTTATTAAATAATTAATAAATTTATAGTAAATTAATTATATTCTTCAAAAAATAGGTTTTCTAAAAAACGACTTTTTTTTTGTTTTTAGGAGAAAATATTGTAATTAATATATATATATATATATTTTCAAAATTTATTTTATAAAATTAAATTCATTTTGGGAATCATCACATTGAATTTAACTTATGTGTAATTTTTTATTTTTCAGAAAATATTGATTTTTAAGTAAATAATGAAAATACCAATTTTGGTAAACCTATCATTTATTTTAAATTAAATAAGTAATTTATATCCCCAATGGTGTTTATAATTTACATATGTATAATTTAGTTGTATTTATTCTACTTAAATTGAGCTTTATAACATATTTTAGTATAAGTTTCTTTTCGGGTTAAAAAATGGTTTTTTATGAAAGCTGTTTTACTGTGCATTATTTTTATCCATTTTAATTAAATAAAATAATAAATAATGAGTAATTTTTGAAATAAAATGTATAGGTTATATATCACCAAATTTTAATTTTTATTCATATAATGATTATTATTATACATAGAGTTAATAGAAAATTATCTTGTGTTTGAACAATACATATCTTGAAAAGCCCCGTTTTCATTGTGTGTGTGGGTTTTGTTTTTAATTTAATTTTTTACAGTTTTATAAAATTTATTTTAAAAAATAGAGTTAATTTTTTAAATCATAATAACTAAATTATATTGGGGGTGATTTTTTGACAATTTTCTGAAAGGATTAAATTTTTAATGAATTGTGAAATATAATAAATTTTAATTGAAAAATGAATTTTTGTTTATATTATTTATATAGAAAAATTAAAATTAAAATTTATTTAAAGTAAAATTATTTCAATATTATATTAATTTGTCCAAGTTTTTTGTTGTAATCATTTCCATATTGAAATTGTATATAAAAATATTGTAAACTTTAGAACATTTTCTTCTTGGAAACCTACTTCCTCATCACGTATGTGGGATTAATTTTAAATTTATAATTTTAAATTATGTCAATTTTATTTTAAAAAATGGATTAAATATTTGGAATCATAATAATTTATATTAAAAAATAATTTTAACTTAATTTTAGACCAAAATTAATAGTGAAAATAGTAAAAATTATTTACCACACTTAACATAAATATTGTTTTACTAGGGGGTTAAACTAAAAAGATAAAGGACAAAAAATGACCTAGAACATGTCCAAAACATATTTTATGGTCTTATTTCAACCTTATACCTTATATTATCTATATTTTTCAATTATTTGAGACTTTTGAGATGAAGAAATATGATTATAAATCTTTCTTTCAAAAAATTACATGTGTGACACTCACCTCACTTATAAAAGGACACCCATTCTCCTCCCTTCCTGACATCATCAATCCATTTTGGTTCATATAATACCTAACCAAATTAATTATAAAATTACCTCCTCTAATATTAGATTCATTGGTTTTTATATAAATCCATCCAAGGAATGATTTTGGTGAGAACCTATAGAAGATAACCAAATAAGAGGTAACATTCATCAGGATTCATTTTTGTTTTATTTATTCCTCCACCTCCTTAAATTATTATTATAAAATTTTGATATAATAACATCATAAAATTACATATAATTATATTTTTTTAATTTTAAGGTAATTACCAAAAGCCTTCTCCACTTCCATTAAATGGGCTACATAATCATAGCTTGTGTGTATGGCGTATTACCATCTCACGAACTGATGTAATTCATTTTTCCATTACCACCTCTCACAGTTGGGTTTAATGATGGATATAAAGTATTTATATGATATTTATAACATTATTATACCTATTTAGTAAATATATGATATATATATATATATTAATTTAAATTTCACATGGGATACGATAACATCATTCGTGTGTACGACAGACTACCGCCTCGTGAAGCGATGCGATTTGTTTTCATTAGCGCTTCACATAAAATGAAATAAGGATAAATATATGTGATATAAATTAAATAATAAATATATTCATGAAATATTTATCATTATTAAAGGATAATATATAATTTTATTTCTTACCTTTTCACTCCCTGAAATCTGATAATAGTGTTCATGTATATGAGGACTACGGTATTCACGAAGCAATGTTACTCTCTCTTTTCATCATCAGAACACATGGATGATATAAAAAATAAATTTAAATAAGTAATATGTTATTTATGATATTACTACAATTTTTAAAATTTAAAATATTACTTAGCTCCTTTCTATAATCAATATTGAGAAATGGAAACATTACACATGTGTACATATGTCCTACCGTCTCTATGATCGTAGTATAATTCATTTCTCAAAAAAATATATCATGATTGTTATTTAGAGTATAATTGATGTAAAAATTTGATAATTATTTCATGATTAATATTTTTTAGATAATGAATAAATGATCAAGATGAAGAAAAATAACAAATCAAAACATATACGAAAAACAAAGCAGTTATTACCCGAAATGTGACTTTAACATGAAAATGTTAATAAATGGGTAATAAAGTGTCATAATTATATAATATAATGAATTATGTGTATAATTATGTTTTTTAATGTATTTTCACTAAACTTATATTTATTATATAGTAATTTTAACTTGTACAAATGAAGTCAAATCTTAATGTAAGGGATTTATAGTCTCTCTTTTATTTCTGGGAGATTTATGTAAATTCAAAAATCATTTGTTTTTGTGTGGTGTATATAATTACCATTTTAAATATTATATCATGAAAATAATAATATTCCTGATATATAAAGTTTCATTTCATTTTACTCTTTATTGGGGATTAGGATTCAAAATATTACTAAAGCGGTAAGGGATTTCTAATAACCCTTTTTTATTTCTAGGAGATATATGAAAATTCACCACTAATTTATTTTTTGTGGTTTATATACTATACCTTTGACATGTTATTTCATGAATATAATATTTTAATTATACATAAAGTTTCATTTTATGTTATTATTTATTTGGTATTGTGATTCAAAAGATTAATAAAGCTGTAAGGAATATCTAGTCACTCTTTTATTGTTGGGAGACTTATGAAAATTCAAAAATTATTTTTTTTATATGGTGTATATACTAACCCTTTTATATGTTATATCATGAATATCATAATTTTAATGATATCTACAGTTTAATCTCACATTATTATTCATTTTGGACTAACATTCAAAAGATTACTAAAACATTAAGGAATGTTTTTTTTCCATTTTTTATGTGAGAAAAATGCTATATCCACAACCAATTTATTTTATGTTTTAATGTCCCATTATTTAAATATAATGTTTTTTTAAATTATATGGAATTATTTTGAGACTGAACATGATTTCGAGGCCCAGTGGTCCTGGAATGGAATTCTGAACTTTTTTTTAGATCTCTTAAGTAAACATGCATGCGGGGTTTTTTTTTATAAATTTTAAACCAGTAATTGGATCAAAAATCTGAGGGCATTGTTGAACTCATAACATCTGGATTCACCTAGAAAGGAATTAACTTCGACCGGAAAGGGCCAGAAAGAAAATTTATTTTTCAGAATTTTCAGAAAATAATAAAATAACTTAAAAAGTAATTTTATTTTTCTTTTCTCACCGTTGAGCGGTAGAAGACAATGATGCGGTACGACGAAGAGGTGAATTAAAGGAAACTACTTAATGGATCATTTTTTGTGTATTTTAACGATGAATTAATTTAAGTGTAACAAATATGCTATTTTATAAATGAAACAACATAATGGCATGATGTCGCAATTTAACAAAAACAGTGTGAAATATTTTCTTTTTAATAGGCTAACACGTTAGAGAAACGAGAATTAACTCGTAGAAATTCTATGACAAACCTATGAAAATGATTCCCTCTAATGGGAAACGATGAATGCTGGTAGGATTGCTAGAAACATTGACGCTTTACGAAGAACAAGACCAAGAAGTGGTGAATTCCAATAGAGCTTTAATCCTTGAGGGTGGAGTGTTTCAAAGACGAATGTTGCTCGAGGTAGGGGTTTATTTGTTTTATGGTTTCCCCATTCTTTTTTTTAAAATAAAGAACGCAGATCAACCCACAAACATTTTGATCCACCGATTGTTCATTCGTGTGGGAGGGTGTTATTTTTGGGTTTTCTCTAGTGGGATTAAATTATTGTTGATAAAACATCATCCCTAAACCTCACCATATTTTAAAACTCTAATGCGGGGGGTGAAGGATGACACAAACAAGTCCTGATCCTCTCCTCTTGTGCGTTCTTCCTGGCTGAGCATTTTAAATGGGCAACAAGGTGGATTCAAGCCCTTCGTAGGGAAGGAAACACCCCATGGAGGCTGGAGGTGTAATCTGTGAAAATAAAAAACCACAAGTGTAGACCTAGTGGCCTATGGAAAGACCCTCCGGTGCTGGAAACTACTGGAGGTGGCCCACGGCAGTGGCCATGGGCGGGGGGAAGTGCACCTCAACAAAACGTCAGAGGAGGGTTTCGCCACCGACTTAGGCCATAGTGAACTGGGAGGAGCCACTAGTTGGGCTGGGGGATGGCGGCAGAGATGTGGCCCCTTGGGGGCACATGGTCTCCCGACCATGTGTGAGAACCTGACCGGTGGTTGGTTGACCGTGGAGGAGGAGGCAGCCCCACGGACGACCCGTGGGGTGATGGGGATCCTGTCCACCTATGGCGGACCAGATGGGGCACAATACTCCCTAGTGGGCTGGACCCGCCCGATTGGGCTAGACCAGTGACCCAATGGGATGAACCTAGGTTGGGATGGGTCCAATTTGGGTCGGTCCGACCAAGTTGGATCGGACCCAAACCCAGCCAACCCCTTTAGGAAAAATGATAATATCTTTCAAACCAGACATCTGATTAACAATATGTTTGAAGCATTGGAACACTTGCAACGAGGAGGATATTTAGGAATACTCTATAGAGGATTTATTGGAAGTTAATGTTTAACTAATGTCTTAGGGATACTTTGTCCCGATATCGAGGTTTCTACATGAGGAAACCCTGCGGTTGGATGAGACCTTAAGGCTACTAATGAGAGACCCTATGTAGATTGTATATTATAGCCCAATGGGAAGTGGATTCTGTGTGACTTGATAGGCCCATGGTGGGGAGCTACTTTTGTGTGACCCAGAAGACCCACGATACTCAACAGGAGGAGTACCTCAGTATGACCATTGGTGGGAAGCAACTTTTTTGTGTCTCGGCATGCCCGCGATGGGGAGCAGCTTTTGTGTGACCCACTATACCCATGATACTCATAAGGGATGAGTACCACAATAGTCATAGGTTAGTGTAAAGAGGCTTCTGTGTAACCTGACAGACCCATTGTACTCATTGAAGAGGATTTCTCCTGTAGGCCATGGTGTTTGACATAATGACTAATTGTCTTACCATTCTTACTCTAGAATATACCGAGTGTGAGTTATCTTGCTTCGTGATCCTGCTGCATGATCATGATTTTTGGTTTGCTTGTGGATTTCTTTGTGATCTTTTCTTGTTATTTTGGGGTCCCTACTGAGTATTTTGTTACTCACCCCTATACGGGCTTCACCTAAATGTGTTGTGTATGATGCAGATGACTTCCACCTTGACAAAGGACTTGGTGGCCTATGAACCAATGGTGCCTAGTGAGACCAGGCAGGCGGAGCGTACTTCTACATCTTCTAGCATCTACTTTATACTTACCCATCATGTGGGGTTTTCATTAGAAGGATATCCAAAGTTTCTTTTGTAATTTCCTATTTTCCAGTTATTCTTTTATTGGGTTTGTATTCTGGCCCAATAGACTTTAAATTGTACTTGTACTCAGTAGTTATTTATAGTTTCCATCTTGTTTTACTTTTCCTTCTTTGGGATGTGGTTGTGTATGTGCATGCCTACATGTACTCAGGAAAATTCCTCCCCCTAATAGTTTGATGCCTTCGGTTCTAGTCGCCAACACCTGACCTTCGGGAGGCAGTCTTGGGGTATGTCACAGCATGGGCCCCGGGGGACGAGTCATGAAAAATTGGTATCAAAGGTGTTCAGTTATACCTCAAATAATGAGAGTATTTATTTCTATTTTCGGGCAACAATGTTGAATGTTTCGAGTTCAAATTTCAGATTTGGGGACTCTAGTGGTGGTGCAGTGGCAGACGTATCCATACACCAAGACCTTGAATTCTACTTTTATGCTCTATACATGAGATCACTTATTGAATAAGTGTCTCCTTATGATTTTATTGAATAAGATTCAGATCACCAGGTATAATCTTCTAACTGTGGTGCATCTTGATCAATATCAGGATGCCTCCATACAAATAGTCAGCTAGTCTTCTGATACATGATCTTGTGGATAGTCTTCCTAGTGATGAGGTGTCTATTCATGGACTAGTACTAGAGATGGCCCCGATGGGTGGTGCACCTGTGTTTACACCACCTGTTGACTAGTAGTTACTGAAAGTATTACTAGTAGTGGATGTATGAAGACTTAGTACCTTTCCTGAGTTTTAGAGACAGAGACCTACCAGGTTTAGGGGAGAGATAGATCCTCAGGTCACTAAGGACTAGATGGAGTCAGTGATGTGGGTCTTTCACATAGTGAGAACACCGCATGAACATATTACAATCTTGTAAGTCAGAATTCTATAAGGATAAGAAGGGAGATGATCAAGCTTGACCGTGTAGATGTATGATGAGGTGAACCTCACCTGAACATACTTTGACTGGATTTTTCGAGAGGAGTTTTACCCCACAACTTTGCACTATGTGCACATTTATGAGCTGATTCACCTATAGAAGGGAATCATGTTAGTGGCTGAGTACTCTATGTGGTTTACATACCTCTCTTGCTACTCCATATACATGGTGTGAGAACATTTCTTCAGGGCCCAAACCTTTGAGTAGGGACTCATACGGGAGATCAGGTCATCCATGGTGTCTCTTAGCATCCTCACTCAGGCATGAGTGCTTGAGAGAGCCCTTCTTGTAGAGAGATTCTTGGTGGAGTAGGAACCGACAACTGGAGCCACTAATAGACCTCATGCGGGAGAGTCTTTAGTGGTGACCATCAGAAAGTATACAAGGGGACACAAGTGGGTTAGGTCTTTCAGGGGATGACCCCAAGACCCAGGGTCAGTAGTACGGGGCTCCCAAAGTAGAGGGAGTCACTAGGGAACCAGGATGTGCTTCACATGCAGTGGGCATGGATACATCGCTCTTGACTTCCTAACCCACCGCATAGATGATTAGGAGATGGTCTAGGGACTACCAAGGAAGAGGTATATGTTTGAGTGTGGAGGTTTGTAGGGAGGAAGAAATGGAAAGGGAGAAGGTCGAGTAGTAGGTGGTGGACGATGGTTCGAGGTGCTACCACTACCACCCCCAGGTGGTCCACCATGATCTCAGGGATCCAGTAAACAGGGGTTATGGAAACTTCTGGTGAGGGAGGCCTATGAACATGACACTCTAGATATTATTAGAGGTATGATATATGTATTCTCCACATTAGATAAAGTTCTTATAGACCCTGGTGCCAGTCACTCTTTCCTTTCCACATACCTCATTCGAGGCTCATAGATTCTAGTGGATCTCTTGGCTTGATCCTTATGATTAGGACTCATATGGGGGAGGATTCTACAATTACACACTAGTTCTGGCAGTGTGAGCTTACTCTAGTAGGCAAGAGCTTCAGCTGGGATCTCCTAGTAGCAGCATCGAGGCCTTACAACATCATCTTGGATATGGACTGTTTGTCAACAGTCCATGATCGGATTGACTATTTTAGGCACAAGGTATAGAGTGTACATGAGGATGAGACCAGGTTTTCCTTCACCGGTGATGGGGGAACTTTTGAAGAACATGACATACTTTCTCGGAGGAGGGTACAGCTGATCACTCACCAGTTGGCTAGCCTCACCCTCAGTGCAGTGGAAGAGAGGTGTCAAAGATTTCCTATAGTGGGGGATGAGTATGAGGATGTCTTTCCTGAGGATATTATGGGACTAACACCTCATAGGGAGGTAGAATTCTACATTGATTTGTACCATGGGGATGTGCCGATATTCACATCGACATATCAGATGTCTCCCACAGAGCTTCGGGAATTGAGGTTACAGTTGGAGGACTTATGGGAGAAGGGATTTGTGAGGACAACATTTCACCATGGGCATCCCTAGTGTTGTTTTCCAATAAGGTAGATGGGATCTTGAGGCTATGTGTGGAATTTCGGAGCCTGAACCATGTGACCATGAAGAATAAGAATCGACTACGAAGGATTGATGACCTCTTTGATTAGATGAAGGGATCGAGGTGGTTCTCAATGATAGAACTCAGATCAAGCTATCATCCGCTTTAGGTATGGGATGAGGAAGTACCAAAGACAACCTTCTGATGCCAGTATGACCACTACAATTTCTTGGTGATGCCCTATAGCATGAACAATGCCCCAACAATATTCATGGGACTCATGAACATGATCTTCCAACCTTAACTAGATCATTTTGTTGTAGTATTTGTTGATGAAATCATGGTGTAATCTACATTAGAGGAGGATCACGCTACACACCTTCGGATAGTCCTGGATACACTCTGAGAGAAACAACTTTACGGTAAGCCCATAATGTGCTAGTTTTGGATTTGGGAGGTCTAGATTCAAGGACATGTCATCTCAGAGGATATAATTGTAGTGGATATGGTGGAGATAGATGCAGTGCTTTCTTGGGATCCACCCAGGAGCGTGACTGAGGTGCATAGTTTCCTGGGGTTGTCCAGATACTACCGAAGGTTTGTAAATGACTTTTCCACAGTAGAAGCACCTTTATCAGCTTTTACATGGAATAAAAAACCCTTTGCGTGGATGAAGAATTTCCAGAAGGGTTTCCAGGAGCTGAGGCAGAGACTGACGAGTGACCTCATCTTGAGACTACCAGAAGAGGGTGTTGGGTATGTAGTTTTCTATGATGCATCAAGGATCACACTGGGTTGTGTCCTAATGCAGAATAAAGAGGTTATATCCTATGACTCTTGGTAGTTGAGGAAACATGATAAGAACTACATGACCCATTACATGGAGTTATTAGCAGTGGTTTCACCTTGAATATGTGGTGGTAGTACTTGATGGGTGAATAGTTTACAATCTACTTTGACCACAAGAGTCTCAATTATATCTTCTCCCATAAGGACCAAAACCTGAGACAAAGAAGATGGATTGAGTTCCTACAGGACTATGACTTTGTGACAGTCTATAATTTTTTGAAGGGGAATATGGTGGTTGACATGCTCAATAGGAGGTATGGTTTACAACTACTATGTGAGGCGACAGAGCAGCTAGATGTGATGTAGACATCCTTCATGGATAATGATGGAGTATCTTACCTTCTGTCAATGAATGTCACTCCCCAACACTTATAGTGATTCAGGGAGGCACACGTTTTGGATTTTGAATACAAGGCCCTATGTGCTCAGATATCCCAAGGATAGGCTCTTGAGGGATTTTTGAATGGTGGGGAGCACATCCTTATTTTCAGAGGACACACCGTTGTACCAGTTAAATTACGAGAGGATGTGTTGAGGGAGTTACATACATCCCCTTCGGTAGTACATCAAGGTGTGACTAAGATGTACCAGGACCTCATATTTCAACATTGGTGGCTAGGGATGAAGAAAGTGGTGGCATATTTCATTTCACGATGAATCATTTTTCAGCAAGTGAAGGTTGAGAATCAGGTTCCAGCAGGATTTGAACATCCGCTTGAGTTACCATAATGGAAGTGGGATGGTATCTACCTGTAATTTATGACAGGGTTACCACACATGTCGATGGGCCATGATTCAATTTAGGTGATCATTGACCGACTCACCAAGTCAACTCACTTCCTACCCATGTGGGAGCAGGGATTGGTAGAGGGACTAGGATCTACGTCCAGAAGATAGTGTGCATTCACGGGGTTCCTTAGACGATTATATCATACTGTGATAGTCGCTTTGCATCCCAGTTGTGGAAGGGATTGTAAGAGGCATTCGGGGCTCAGCTGCGCTTGAGCACATCTTTTCATCCCCAGATGGATGGTCAGACAGATCTGACCATACAGAACATGTAAGACATGCTTCGTGCTTGTTTCTTTGTTTTTGGTCATAGTTGGGAGGACCACCTGCCACTGGTGGAGTTTTAATATAACAAAAATTATCACTCCGCCATTGTCATGACACCATTTGAGGCCTTGTATGAGCGGCCATGCAGATCACCTCTATGTAGGACAGACCCTGGGGAGTTAGCCCTCATGGGTCTGATGTTGGTACATGATACCACTGAGAAGGTGCAGATCATCTAGGAGTGGATGAGGACTGTAGAGAGTAGTTAAAAAATAATATGATGATAGGATTCGAAGGCCCTTGGAGTTCAAGGAGGGAGACCATGTCTTTCTTCAGGTATCACCTCGATGGGGATTGCAACGATATGGCTGGGAATAAAAGTTATATCCAAGTTTCTTTAGACCTTTTCATATTCTCAATAGAGTTGGTGAGGTGGCGTACTACCTAGTTTTTCCCCCATAGATGCACTATGTGCATGAGATTTTCCACATGTTGCAGCTGGGGAGGTATATTCATGATTCACCACACTTCATCTACTGGGGCTAGATGGACATTGATGATGGGGAGATGAATATGGAGTTCCCAGTAGAGATAGAGGACCAAAAGGAGTGGGTCATTCATGGATGATCCATTACTTTAGTGAACATTTAGTGGCATCATGAGAATCTATAGGAGAGAACATGAAAGTGGGGGGCTTAGATTCATTCTTAGTACCCCCATTTGTTTTATTAGCCTTTGTTTTGGATTTCAGAGATGTAAAACCCTATGGTAGGGAGAATTTAATGTCCTGGAATTTCTGTATAATTTTTTTAAATTATATGGAATTATTTTGAGACCACACACTTTGATGGCATGTGATTCCAAGGCCCAATGAGCTAGGAATGGGATTTTGAACATTTTTAGTTTGCTTAAGTAAACATGTGAGTGGGGTTGTTTAACTTTTAAACCAGTACTCAGATAAAAAAAATCCAAGGGCACCACTGTTCACAAAATGCCAGGATTTACCTAGAAAGAACTTAACTTCGACCAACAAGGGTCGGATGGAAAAGTAATTTGTCAAAAAATTTAGAAAATAATAAAATAACTTAAAAAGCTATTTAATTTTTCTTTTTTCACTATTGAGCAAGGGATGGTGGCATTGCTGTGTGGCTATGAGTTCAATTAAAGGAAGATTCTTTACAAATAATTTTTGTGTAGTGTAAAAACACATTAATTGAATTGTAACAGATATGATGTTTCATAAATGAAATAGCATAACAACGTGATGTCGCAACATAACCGAAATGCTGCGACATGTTTTCTTTTTAATAGGCTAATGCATTAGAGAAAAGAGAATTATACCATAGGAATTCTCTAATGAACCTAAAACAAGGATACCCTCCAATGAAGAACGAAGAACGCCAGTTGAATCGCCAGCAACATCGATTCTTAACAAAGAACGGGACCGGGAAGTGACGAATGCCAATGGAACTTGAATCATCGAGGGCGGAGTGCTTCAACGACGAATATAGATTGAGGTAGGGGTTTATTTGTTTTATGTTTTCCCCATTATTATTTTAAAATGATGAACACAGATCAACCCATGAATAGGTTTATCCATGGATTGTTCGTTCATGTGGGAGGGTATTCTTATTGTGTTTTATATAGTGGGATTAAATTATTGTTGATAGAAAATCATACCCAAACTTCCTCAAATTTTAAAAATCTAACATGGAGGGTGCGAGATGAAATGAACAAGGTCTGAGCCCCTCCACTTGTGCATTCATCGTGGCTAAGCATTTGAAGTGGAAAGGTAAATTCAAAGCTTCTGTAGGTAAGGTTACACCCCACAGAGGTTAGAGATGCAGTTGTTGTGAATAACGGTCCATCGGTGCGGACACGGTGCCCGTAGCGGTGGTCGCAGGTGGGTGACAGTGGGTGGGTGGTGTTGTGCCACAATGGCACGCTAGAGGAGGCTACAATGGATAGCTTGGGCTGGGGAAAACTGGGAGGAACTTCCTGCTAGTGGAAGGGATGCAGACCCTCGACCATGTCGTTTGAGTGGCCTGCAGCCGTGAGCAGTGCTTCTTGGGGGCACGCGGTCTCCCGACCTCGTGCGGGAGTCCGACCGGCCGCATAACACCTAGATACGGTCGATTAACTGCAACAGAGGAGGTGGACCCATGGACTACCCATGTGGCGATGGGGACCCGGAACCAGATTCCAACCGTGTCTTGACTAGGACGAAGGCCGGTCTGCCTATGGCAGACCGGTAGGAGCGCGGGCCACCCCAGTCGGTTGGACCCACTACAATGGCCCAGACATGCCCTGTCAGGTCGGACCCACCCTATCAGGCCAGGATAGACCTATGACCCAACAGGCCGGGTCGGGTCTGGGTTGGGAAGGTCCTGACTCAGACCCCATGATCCCCTTTTTGAAAAAACACAAATATATTTCAAACCAGGAATCTGATTGATGATCCATTTATAGTGTTAGAACCCTCGTGATGAGGCAGATCTTTCAGAATACTATATAGAGGATTTTGTGGAAGTTCAAGTTCAAATAATATCTTGGGGGTTGTTTTTCTTGAGATCAAGCTTTCTACATGAAGAAACCCTATGATTGGATGCGACTTAAAGACTCCTAACGAGTGACCCTGTGTGGTTTAGACACCATGGTCCAATGGAAAGTGGATTATGTGTGACCTAGAAAGCTCACGTTGGGGAGTGGCGTCTATGTTACCTAGTAGACCCATGACACTTGACAGGAGGAGTAACTTAGTATGGAAATAGGTGGGAAGCAGCTTCTATACGATCTGACATGCCCACGGTGCGGAGCGGATTCTGTGTGACCTAGCATAACCATGGTACTCATTAGGGATGAGTATCATAACAGTCCTAGGAAAGTGGGAAGAGGTTTCTGTGTGACCTAGAAGGCCTGCTGTACTCATTGAGGAATAGTTCTCTAGCAGCCCATGATGTTCGACGTTATGACTGATAGTCTTACCTTTCCTACTCTAGAGTATACCTGGTGTGAGCTTCCTTGCTCTGTGATCATGCTTCATGGTTTGTTTGTGAATTTAATTGTGGTATTTCCTTGTTATTTTGTGGTCCCTATTGAGTATTTTTTTACTCACCCCTACACGGGCTTTGCCTATACATGTTGTGTTTGGTGCAGACGACCGCCGCCTTGACGGAGGACTTGGTGGCCTAGGACCCGGTGGTTCCCAATGATACTAGGCAGGCGGGGTGTACGTATATGGCTTCCAGTGGGTACTCTGTACTTACCCATTAGGTGGGGTTTTCCGTGGATGGATATCCATAGTTTCTTTTGTACTTTCCTGTTTTCTAGTTTGTCTTTTGTTGGGTTTTTATTCTAGCCCATTATACTTTTAGTTGTACTTATACATAGTGGTAATTTTTTTTGGCCTTCTTATTTTACATTTTTAGATTTGGGAAGTGGTTGGGTGTGTCCGTGCATATAAGTTCATTGGAAAATTCCTCCCACTTTCATCTTGATGCCTTCGATGCTAGTCTCCAAACACAGGCCATCGGGAGGCGTACTTGGGGTATGTCACCACACAGACCCTGGGGCATAAGTCGTGAAATATGTGGCATATATACTACCCATGAAGGTGTTTTAAGATTATTATCCTTAAAATTATAACTATTTACAGATCAATTTTTGGTTCACTCTTTCATGGTGTTTTTAGTTCAATAGTTACCAAAACGATAAGGTATGTTTGTCTCAATTTTCCTTCTTTGAGGTGTACATTATGTTATGAACCTATATTATTTAAGAAGGTGTATATACTAATACTTATACATGTAATATCATGAATTTATTTATCATTACTAAATTTTAAGTTAGCTTTTATTTTATTCTTTGTTGGAGCTTATGATTCAAAAATACCGAAGTGATAATGATTTTATATTACAATCCCATTGTTTATCAGGGTTGTTTATGATTATGTTTATAATGAAAAAACATTACGATCCATCTCCCAAGAAACTCATGAATTTTATTCTTCTGTGGTTATTCAATATATTTTCATGTAACATTTCAATTTTTCAACTCTTTGTAACTTAATAAAATTTAGAAAATGTTTATAAGAAAATCCATATTTATTTCTCTCTTCGACAGGAAATCTGTTTTCTTCTAAAACCATGTGTTCTAAAATGTATTCAACAATGTTTTATTATTATCCTATGGTATTGAAAATACATTTTAACCAATGTTTTAATTTTTTAAATTTCTTTGAAAGGATTATTCATGCAATTTTCAAATAATTCCCATTTTTCTTTTACTGAAAATGTGAAAGGAATATTTGTTTTAACATGTATGACTTAAAGAAAACATCCTTTCTTCATGACCATTATTTTCTTTGAAGATTCATTTTTGAGTTTTCAAAGTTATTTTAAATGAAAAATATTTTCAAAATGTTTTATTTTTTAAAAAGTGTTTTTTAAAGTGGAAATGATATTTTTATCAACAAAAGTATTAAATGGTCGATCATAATCAATTTCCATCTGAGATTATATCTCTTGAAGTTACTTATTCCTTATTGGGAATAAGATCCAAGGATACCATTATTATTGTTATTTATATGAGATTTTTACTTTTATTATAACATGGTGTTCACAAAACCCTTTTCCCTTCCATGGGTTATACTATGATACGATTCTCATGAAACCCACTTCTTTATCCATGTGGTATTCTATGATGATTATGAAACCTATTTTTTTACATAGGTTGTGATATAATGAAATGTTTATGAAGAAAATTTCATTTAATGGGTTATGATATGATGAATGTTTTATGATATTTGGCACACACATTTATGACTTTCATTATGTGATGGGTGGGACTTATATCACCCTCTAATACATTGGGTGATAATAATTGTTCTATAAGCTCCCATGGTACACATGTGGCTATCTCAATCCTAAAAAGGAGGCTACACAAGTGGTTATGAAAATACTGAAAATGAGGGTACATGGGTGGTTATCCCAATCTTGAAAATGGGGGTATATAGGTGGTCAGACCAATATCAAAAATGAGGTTACATGAGTGGTTAGCCAAAGATTTAAAGAGGGTAAACATGAGGTCATCCCAAGACCAAAGAATCTACATAGGTGGTCATCCCAAGCCTAACATGTTATGAATTTCTTAGTTGGTAGCCTTGATATAAGATTTTTTATTATTATGTGTATACCAAAAATCTATGTCTTATGCCAATGTTATTCCCTCATGGATCATGTTATTTTATTCCATTATGATTCATGTATTCCGAACTACCAATATTTATTCCATGACACAAGATTATAATATTTGATATATAGAGTATGGTTTTTAACACGTCATGCTCATGTTCTCATACCCTAATTATCATTTTATTCTTATTTATCTCCCTTTTTTCTCATTACTAAACATTTGAGCTCACCCATTCTTATGATTACTTTCCCCATGTTAGGAATAAATATTTAAGTACAACCTGTTTGTGTAGAGTACTAAAGGGAATATCTTTGTGTGGGATTTTGAAGATCTCTCAAAAAATTAATAATATTGTGTTACAAGTTTTCAAAGGCAAAAAAATACTATGGTTCATAGGTGTGTGTTTTTGTAATGTATTGAATCTTCATCTAAAAAGATTTAATATCCATGTTTGGAAAGATAGGGTCTCTATAGGTGGTATCATAGGAAATATTTATTTAAAATTTGGAAAATAGGATGAGAAAACCTTAGTGAGATCCCAAGGAATATTTATAAGGATATATCAAGGGATTTAAATAATGATAATTATAAGGATGAGTCAAAGTATAGAGAAATATCATAAAATTTTGGTAAATGATAAAGCAAGTGGTTTCTATTACATTACATCCCTATATGGATACTACAAGTTGATATGGATTTCACATAGTGGTACCTAGGGGTAATAACTCTGAAAAGGGTTTATTGATCTAGACTCGATCATCACCTACTGCATGACAACGAGACTTGCTACACACATAGTTTGACACTCCTAGGGGATATTATTTGAAAATTCAGAAACTCTCTATTAACCATCATGAAATATTTGAATAGATGTTTACTATGAATGAACTAAGAAAACCTAGGTTTAATATAGTAAAATAAGGTGTCTTTATTTAGACCTCTTAAATTATTTTTATGACTATGTGATTTCCTATTATAATTATAAATTTTCACACTATGTTTTATGGTTTTAGTCAATGGAAAAAAACTAGAATGAACAAGGTTAACATTCAAAGTGATAGATTATTTAATAATGAGCATGGAAATGAGATGATGCCTAGAGTAAAGGATGTTGTAATTATGCCTAATCAATGTACATGGAACATGATTAGAAATGTATACCTTAAAAAATATTATAGTCACCAATTAAGATAAAGAAAGCATTGGTTCAATGTTTGAGTAAATATAGACCATAGAGAAAAGAAGATTCAATTTATTTTATTTTGATAATGTGGGAAGAAACACTGATGTGAATGTTTTAGAGGAACAAGACGTTGTTTTGTCTATGGAAGATACAGACAAAAAGAAATTAACCAGAAAAGGAAAATAAAAAGTGTGGTAAACTAAATGGATGAGGATAATGGTATCCCTATGACATCATTGACTATATAATTCCTTAAATGTGGAATGTATGGAAATTATGAAAATTTATGCCTTAAGGGAAGACCTCATAAATAAAATCAATAAGATTTTATTTGTAATGGTCATATTACTAATGATGAAGAGACTAAAAATAACATAAGAAAGAAAATATGTATTAAGGAATACGACGATGAAGCCTAGTTAGTGGTTTGAGAAGTAAATGGGATGAATGAAGTATTTATGTATTGGAATCCAAAGATTATGAATAATGAAATATATATGTTCTGTTCAGTATAAGATATTATTTAAGTATTTTAAAGAATATTTTGAATGATGCTGATAGACTAAAAAGGTGATTTAATGGAAATGTTATATATTAAAGATATATTTTAATATGTTCCGGATAATTAGATAATGACGTTGGGATAAAGAGATGATTTATTTGGGTAAATTAAATTAGATAGTACTTATTTTCTTATAAATGATTAATTATTGGTTAAAAAAATGGTTTATGCTATCATTTATAGAGTTTATATCATTTTTAGATTTGATGAATATGTCCAATAATCTATATTTTATATAAGGAATGAGGAATTATTTTTGTTTTCAAAAATGTTTTATGGAAACTCAGGTTATTACCATGTTTCAAGAGAATACATGATGAAATTATTCAAATGTTTAGTTTTTGACAATCAAGATCCACTTTATTATATTTTTGGGAATAATGTTAATTTGACTTAGTGACCTTATTTATAATTTTTTGGATTTTAATCTTTTGTAAGGGTGATATGGGTAAACATTTATAGAATGGTTTGAGTTTAACTTTGGAAAAATAATAATGTATTACTTAACCATATGAAGATTTATGCATATTGGATAAGCTATTCTAGCCATTTTTTGTGACGCTAACTAAAGATAAATGGAATAACATCTCATTCTATTTATGTATTTGAGGATCCATCAATGCTTAAGGGTTAAAAAATTCACCTTCATTTATAAGAGTAAGAGATGAAGTAGAAATTTACAAGGACACAACAAATTAGTGATATTTTTCTTATGAAATATAATGAAATCAAGTAAGTATATCTTCTTGTGGAAATTCTTTAACTCTATAAAAATGATCTTGAAATAAAATGTTATGATATTATCGTCATTTTGGATGATATCAAAGACCTTTTTCATTCCCTTTTGGTTTATGGATTTTTGGTCATTAACCCTCTTTGGATCACCCACTTTCTTGTGATTAATGTTCCATATCACTCTCCATCTGTATTTGGGTTTTAGTTTTCTCTTCTATGCCCATTTTTCAATTACCACCTATGTTCTCCTATTTAAAAACTTAGTATGTGTTATTAAAGATGACTTTAGTACACCCCTTTCTCTTTTCTAAGAAGTTATTTTATTAATTATTTTTATGATGTGGGTTTATATGAAAGAATTTTGAAAATTTAAACCATTGATGATATAGATGAATTTCAAGGGAGAAATTAATTTTAAGGGAGAAGAATGTAACACCCCAGGATTTTGTTAAATATTAATTTTTTAAATGATCTTTAATATTGTCAATATTTTTCATTTTGAAGTAACAATTTGTTTATCTTTAATTACTTGAAATAATGTTTTTATCTTACATTATATGAAATATAAAGTTTAGACTATGTTATACACAACACCGAACTTATCTTGCATCACATGAAAAAATAATAACATGCATGACACGTGACACTATGCTTCAAAAAACCACGAAGTAGAATTATTTTAAATATTGAAAATATAAATTATCCATTAATTAGGTGGGGATAATAAAGTTAAATATATTTTGAAATATACATATAAATTTCATACTCGATATTAATTTATTTATAAATGCTTAGTAAATAATCAATCAATTTTTAGTAATGTAATAATATTCTTCAAAAATATGTTTTCCTCCAAAATGATTTTTATTGATTTTATTGTGAAAATTTTATAAGTAATATATATATATATATTTATAAAATTTATTTGATAAAATTAAATTCTTTTTTGGAACCATTATATCGAAATTATCTTATGGTGAAATTCTTGGATTTTTCAGAAAATATTTATTTTTCATTATTTCTCTGGGTTTTGTTTTTAAATTTAACATTTTTAAATTTTGTAAAATTTATTTAGAAAAATAAATTAATTTTTTTAAATAATAATATCAAAATTATATTAGGGTGAATTTTTAATAATTTTCTGAAAAGTTTTTTTTGATTAATAGTGAAAAATATTGTATTTAATTTGAAAAATAAGCTTCCTTTTAAATTATTTATAAATATAAATTATATTTCAATTTAATTTTAATGTAAAATTTGTAAAATTATATATCTATTAATCCAATTAATCCATTATAATCAATTAAATATTGAAATTGTATATAAAAAGATTGTAAAAGTTTGAACATTTTTTCTCTTTGAAAACCCACTTTCTCATCATGTTTGCATGGTTAGTTTTAAATTAAATTTAGAAACTTATATTAATCGAATTTTAAAAAATGTATCCTATATTTGGAATCATAAAAATTTATATTATATAATAAATTCAACTTAATTTTTGACCAAAATGAACAGTGAAAAAAGTAAAAATTAATTATTGGGGTTAAGGTAAAAATGGTTTTAATGGGGATTAAACTAAACACATAAAGGTAAAAATGAGCCAAATATCGTGTAAAAGCCATTTTATTTCAATATTTTTACCTTATACCTTATATTATCAATAATGGTTCATTATTGGCTCCTTGTGACATGAAGAAAACATTGATGTAATTCTTTAATTCAAAAAATTACAAGTGTGCCACTCACCTCACTTATAAAAGGCCACCCTTCTCCTCCATTATTCACAAATTAAAACTCTTTATGTTTATAAAATAACTAAAAAATAACTTTAAAACTTCCCTAATATCCTCCTATGGGCCTTATTATTTATATAAATCCAACCAAGGAAGGATTTTGGTGCAATCCTAAGGAGGATACCCGAAGAAGAGATAACGTTCATCAAGGAGCATTTTTGTTTTATTTATTCCTCCAACTCCTTAAATTATTATTATAACATGATGATATAATAACCTAGGTATCATAAATATATATATTTTTATGTTTAGGTAATGACGTATAACCATATTCACTTCTATGAAATGGGTTATAAAATCATCATTTTTTGTACAGCAGACTACCGCCTCACGAACTGATTTCATTAATTTTTCCATTACCACCTCTCATAGATGGGTATGATAATGGATATAAAGTATTTATATGATATTTATAAAATTATTATACCTATAGAGTCATTGTATCATATATAATTTTTTTAATTTCCCTTCCATAAAGGATATGATAACGTCGTTTGTGTGTGTGGAGGACCACCACCTTGCGAAGTGATGTGATTCGTTTTCATTAACTCTTTACATGGAATAAAATAAGGATAAATATATGTGATATAAATGAAATAAATATTATATTCATGAAATATTTATCATTATAAAAGGATAATATTTCATTTTCTTTATAACCTTTTCACTCACTGAAAGATGATAACATTGTTCTTGTATGTATGGACTTCCACCTTCATGAAGCAATGTGACTCTCTCTTTTCATCACCACACCACATGGATGATATTTATAAGTATATTTAAATAAAAAATATTTTATTTATGATATTATGGTCATTATTTAAGGATAAAATATTACTTACCCTCTTTCCATAATGATCATTTGTTAATGGAAATGTTACTCATGCGTACATACGGACCACCGTCTCCATTATCGTAACATACATCATTTCTCAAAACAAAAATTCATGATTGATTGTAACAGTATAATTTAAGTATAATTATGATAATAATTTCATGATTATTATTCTGGATATAATGGTACCATTCTCAATAGTACTGAAAATAAAAAATCAAAACATATACAAAAACAAAGCGGTTATTACCAGAAAATGGCTTCAACATGAAATTCTTAGTAAAAGGTTAATAAAAGGTTATAAGTAAAACATATATGGTATGATATATATAATTATGGTTATTAAATTTATTTATAATAAACTTATATTTATTACATAGGTGGTTTGAATGTGTATTAATTAAGTCAATGCTTAAGGTAATGGATTTCTCGTCTCTCTTTTATTTCAGGGATTAATATGAAAATTTACCACTTGTTTCTTTTTTTGGTGATTATACTGCCCATTTGAAATATTATATCCCTAATATAATAATTTCCATGATATTTAGAGTTTTATTTGATGTTTTATTTATGAGGGATTATGATTCAATTGATTACTAAAGTGGTAAAGGGATTTCTAGTCTCTCTTTTATTTTTGAGATATATATAAAACTTCACCACTCATTTATTTTGTGTCACATGTATACTACCACTTTGAAAATATATATAATAAATATCATTATTTTAATGGTATATAATGTTTTATTTTATTATATTATTTATTAGGTCTTATGATTCAAAAGATTACAAAAGTGTTAAGGGATTTTTAGTCTCTTTTTTATTTCTGGGATACATATGAAAATTCACCACTTATTTATTTTGTGTGTTGTATATAATGAAAAATTGACCTGTTGTATCACTAATATCATAATTTTAATGATATATAAACTTTAATTTTAATTTATTATTTATTGGGGATTAAAATTCAAAAATATTACTAAAGCAGTATGGGATTTCAACCTCACTTTTACTTTCTATGAGACACATTCCATATTCACCCCCAATTTCTTTTATGTGGTGTATATACTAAACATGAATTTATTTTATTATGTTTATAATTAATAGTGTTTGTATTTACATATCCATTTTATGGTCTCTCTTTCATGGGGTTTATGGTTCAAAAGTTACCAAAGTGATACCAAAGTGGTAATGATTTTATGTTGCAATCTAATCATTTATGAGGATTGTTTATGATTATAATTCAAATGATAAAAACTTATGATCCATATCAAAATAAATTCATTATTTTTATAATCCTTTTATTATTCATGGTTCTTTAAAGTAATATTACCATTTCCCACTCTTTGGTACTTAAAATAATTGAGAAAATGATTTTAATAAAATCACACTTTATTTCGCTCTTCGATCGGAAATCTGTTTTCTTCAAAAACCATATTTTCTAGAAATGTTTTCAAAAGTGTATTATAATTCTCTTATTATTTTCAAAATAAAATTTTAACCCTGTAATAATTTTTATAAAAAAGTTTTAAAAAATAATTTTCTTATCATTTTCCTAAAAATACCCGAATGAATTTTATAAAACATGTTAAAGGAATATTTTTTTTAATGTGTATGAAATTAATAAAGATTAATGACATCATAAAAATTATTTTCCTTGAATATTCCTTTATAAAATTTCAGATTAAATTTCAAATAATATTATTTCCCAAAAATTTTATGATTTAGAAATAATTTTCCTAAGAGGAAAGAATATTTTCCTCAAGAAATTTATTAAATGATCGATCAAAATAATTTTCTATCTACGATTAAATATGTTTATGTTACATAAGGCTTAATTGGGATATGATCCAAGTATAGAATTATTGTTCTTTCTCTAAGGGGTTTATTTTTAGGCTGTTTTTATGTTTATAAAACCCATTTCACTTCCACGTGTTATACCATGATTGGAGTCTTATGAAACCTTCTTCTTTTTCTATGTGTTCTGCTATAATGATTATGAAACATATTTATTTCCATAGGTTATGATTTGAAGAAATATTTTTGAAACCAATTTATTTTCATGGAATATTATATTTTGAATATTTAATTATATTGTGGAATAAATATGCATGATTTTTATTCTGTGATGGGTGGGATATATATCTCCCTCTAATTAATTGGGTAATTATAAATGTTTTATGAGATCATAGGGTAAAAATGTGGTTAGCCACAGCCTAAAAAGGAGGGTAAATGGCTGGTTAACCCATGATCAAAAAGAAGGGTACCCCATTTTTTAGTGTAATCATGAAAAGGAGGGTGCACTGGTGGTTAATCCAATCCCATAAAGGAGGGTACATTAGTGGTTATCCCAAGCCCAAAAGAGGATACATGGGAGGTCATCCCATGGCTAAAACAGGTACACTGATGATTAGACCAGGCCTAACATGTTATGAATTTATTTTGGGGTAACCTTGATATAATATTTTCCATTATTATGTAAATGCTACAAATCTATATCTTATTCCAATGTTATACCCTCAAGGATCATGTTCTTATATTTTCTTTTGATTCATTTCTTTCGAACTACCAATATATATGACATGCCTCAAGATTATGATATTTGATTTGAAGGGTATGGTTTTTCAAATTTTATTCTCATGTTATCAAACCCTCATGCTCATTTTATTCTTATGTATCTCCCTTGTTTACCCTTACTGAGCATTTGAGATCACCCTTCCTTATGCTTCATTTCCCCAGGTTATGAAGAATGGTTTAAGTTTAGTATAATTGTGAAGAACACTAAAGGGGAAGATATTTTTGAAATATATTGAAGATATTTCACCAAATTATAAAAACTATGTTCTAAGTTTCCAAAGGCACTAAAATATTTCATTCCCTAGGTGTGTGTTTTTGTAATGTATTGAATATTCATCTAAAAATATATAATATCAATGTTTCGAAAGCCAGAGTCACTATATTATTACTATGGTTTTAATTTTTTCTTTTCTTATTTATCATGCTTAAAATTTGTTAAACAACATTAATATGGTAAGATAAGAAGAATTAAATGAGGAATTCATCAAAGTTATCACACATCCTTAGAATTTCTTAAAATGATAAATCATAGATTTGAGAATATTTATTTTGTGTTTATTTAAATAATTAGTTGCAGTTATGTTATGTTTCATTTCTTTTTGATACATTCTCATAAAGGATTAAATTGTAAGAAACTATTTTTTATATAAGGTATGAACCCTTTACTTTCTGGTTTTAAGATTTTGTTTTTAGCTAATATGGATTCCTAATGAGTTCAAGAATGTTTCAGGGGATGTCTAAGGGTTTTTCAAATCTTGGAACCCCATTCAGTGAAGGAAACCACTTAGCTACATGGTTAGTAGAAACTTTGTAGCCCATCTCGTACGGTTTCCCCTAACCATGGGGGGATTTTCAGAGGGGAAAGCAGGGAACATGGTTTTCCCTAACTGTATGCACAAGCCCGCACGACTATTCCAAAACTCTATTGTTTTTAGAAGAGGTGAATCGAACATTTGGCACATGGTTTCTCAAACATTGTGGCAAAGTCATGTGGGGTTCATACTTATACAATGGGAGGTGCATGGTTGGCGTACAGTTTTTTCCAACCATGCATCCAAATCTTGCGACCCAGATATTTTGGGTGAATTTACCAAAATTACATAAATATTTTATATCTTTATCCCCCTTCCTCCATTATTCATTCTAGTGGACATATGAGGACTTATTACTCCTTTTGAGCTCCCAATACTCTATTCCTAGGCTTTACTCCCACTTTTTCTTCCATACTTCGATTCAAGAACGAATTATCTCATTAGATAGCCATCAGTGAGTAATACATTCTTCTTGCACCATCATTCATTTGTCTTTCTCTAGATGAATTTATTTAGGTATAGGGTCATATGATGTACTTTCAGGGTGTTCATCTATTTTTTCATTTTCATCTGATTTGGACCAAACCAAAGGCTGATATTAGGCGAGTTCTTCTCTAGAAGTATAAGGTAGGTGGTCTTGTTCTTATCTCTCAATATCGATATGTTTTATAATATATGACCTTATGCTGCATAGAGGATTATCCAAGAATTGCTCTAAAATAAAATTAAATCATTTTCAATCCAATTTCCTTGATAAAATTATTCTAATAATCCCTTATTCAGGTTGTATTAGGTCCCATTATCCATTTACACCCTTCTAGGAATGACTATGGAATTTTCTTGATATTATTAAATTCATAAATGTCCAAACCATATTATAAATGGGTTTTAAGTGACTCTGAAGTGATATAATTATAATTAATTGAATTTAATGTGAGTTGTAAGACCATTTCATGTAATTAAATGGAAAAATGGTTACACCCATATTGATATTAAATGTTAATAAGTTATGAATTATCAATTGGATCATATTAAGACCAATGATCACTTCTCACTACTATGATGTATAGGAATAATAACCATCATTAATTATGTTAAATGAGAATGATGAACCCTATGCTTGTTATATATATTTATATGGGTATGGTTCCCTTATACTATTATGACATGGGAATAGAGACCCTTTATAAATGTGATACGATCTTGTAATCCCTATACTTTGATATGGTTATGAAGTCCCTTCTACCATTTTGATATGGGAATGGTGTACCTATATTGTGACACATGCATGGAATCCCTATACTATAATATTGGGCATGGAATCCCTTATTGTGATACTGGGCATGATGGAATTTACTGTGATACTGTGCATCGAGTCCCTTATTCTTGTGATATAGGCATTGTGACCCTATGATGGTGATATTGGGAATGAAGACCCTTACTACTATGATAATGGGAATGATGTCCCTTGATACTGGTGATACTCATGCTATAGCTTATAGATGTATGAGTTATGCCTTGGGTTTGGGCTACTGGTAATATCCACATATGTGGTTGTGGACATCACTACATATATAGTCAACATATGTGTATACATATGGTCACATGGTCAGACTATCCAACTAAGGCTGAAGTAGGTATTTTCAGCCTAGTGTCCTTCTGAAACAAGACCATACCCTTTATAGTTTATTACCACCTTTAATTATTATATCTATGCACTGACATATTGTATGCACTAAATGGATATTCATAGATGCCAATGGTGGTGGCCTACTGAGTTTATCTCACACCCTATCCAAGCTTCTGATGGTAACTTGGAAGACTATATCCTTGAAGGTGTAGATATGGGGAAACATCCACTTATGTATGCATGAATTCTCGAATGACTTAGTATGGGAGCTCAGTAAAAGATGGTTGGGCTGGAGCTCAAGATGCTTGGATAGATTTTGGCATTTTTGTTCATTTTTTATATCATGTACTATATTTAATTCCTATCTCCATGTATACATTTTTCCTATTTTTAGATACATGACATCATCACCCTTTCTATATGATTCAAATTAAACTTTTTATTATTATTTACTGCTTGGATGGTAATAATTTCTTCCACTATATTTTCCATTATTGATATTGTGTTTCTATTTATCTATTGAATACTCTACTATTTTACTCTAACCAGAGGGAATAATATCCCCACAGAAACACCCTAAACCCTCACTGAAAGTTGGAAACCTATAGCACAGGGGGAGGAATGCTTGAGACCACATGGCCCAATGGTTTGGGGAACCAATGAGTGGAACCCGAGTCGGGATGTCACAAGGTGGTATCAAAGTATTTTCTTTTCTTGCCCTACTATTTTGAGACAATAGACATGAGATTATGAATGCTTGAAAACTTAGTAATAAACTATTCCTAGGAGTATCTAACCTATATATATTAAAAATAAAATTTTACTAGAATAATGATTTTTTATTTATTATACTAATTAGAGTTTATTTGATTCCACCATTGGGTGACACACATGCTATGTGATAGTTATTGTTATTATGATTGAGATGTACATTCCATCCTTGGAATGATGAGATGAGGGAATGGAAACATTGATCATGCATCATTTTAGGAACCTTTTAGGAAATTCACATGCCATACATATGACATTCCATATAGGTGAATTGTATTTCTTGTATTTCCTGTGACTACTATGAGTGATTTGACTGCTATAAAAAAGAGTGACTAAATTTTATGAAGGTAATTGAGAAACGTAATTGGTAATTAGAGTTCCTTCCATAAAATAAATAGTGTTTTAATTTATAGGCTACAAAATACACTCTATGTTGCTAATCATGGTATGTTGAGTCATGAACCATTGGTCACTTGGGCTGGAACATGTTATGGTTTGGATTAAGTGGATACCATATTTTGGCCCATAAGGTGTATGGGACCTTATGGATTATGAGTGGTGATCCATCTAGTTTAAATATTCAAAGAATATTTTAAAATAAATATGAGATTAAAATTAAATGGAAATTTAAAAACACATAGCTTGATTTAGACCTGACCTTAGTAGTGGGAAGTAGGTAGTGTCTCTTGTGTTATATATAATTTTTTTTATCACCCAGACCTAACTCATTATGGTGGAAGAGGGGCAAGACTATTAATTAGGAAGGGTTGTACCTATCCTATTCATGTATCTACAATTTTAACACTGTTAAATCATATTTGATGTGTTCAATTGACATTTATAGAGATATTCCACCACTATTTCTTCATATCATTCTCCAAGAATGTGGTGAAGACCATGCTCTAGACATGGTGGGCCCTGAGCCGCCATTGATATCTCCAATAGTTCCACTCATGGAATCTCTTCATATTCTTGATGCAGTAGACAATTCTTAGTTTCGAGGAGATTATATGCATCTTCCAGAGACATTACATAGAGATTCATGATTTTACCCTTCCATGGGAGAGTTTACGTGGAAGTTTTAGCAACAACATCCATCCATGTTTTCTAGGGATGGAGAACCATATGATTTTGATCTATGAATCGAGATAGTTATGTATATCCTCGAACATCTGGAGAAACTTCCAGATAGGAGTGTGACACCAACTGCTTATATGCTTTGTGGATCTACAAAACGTTGGTGGGGTATACCGAATCATGTATGTTAGTATCGAGAAGTGATTTGGAGGTACTTACAATCAATATTATTCGACTATTTCTTCCTCTAGACCCTGAGGGATGATCATACCAGGGAATTAATGAACCTATATTAAGGTTCTATGATAGTTGTGGACTATTCATCTCATTTTATATAGATTTAATACTTTTCAACTATCTATATTGCAAATGAGCTAGAGAAAGAGAGATGATTTTTGGATGGCCTTAGAAATACTATTCATTCATAGGTAAATATTTTACTACCGAATAATTTATATTATATAATGAACTAGGCCCTAATCATCGAGTTGAATACAAAGTAAGTAGATGGTGTGAGTCAGGTTTGTTCATAACTGAGATAGGTTACTAGTTCAACTAGCGGTCAGAAGAAATGCTTGGAGACTGTGCATGTGAGCAGTGGAAGGAAAATGGAACCCACAAATAGTTATGTTGTTTTACACTAGTGTGGGAATACTTGCTATAAGTATCCCCATTATCCCAGAGACCCCGTCCAGTGCTGAGGATGCAGAAGATTGGGTCATCTTCAATTTTTCTACAGGAACTTATCATATGTGCAAAGTGTGAGAGGATCTGTGGTAGATCCACCTTCAGGATGAGGTTCAATAGCACCTTGTCAGGAAAGTAGATGGATTAATACTATTTCTATAAGTAGAGGAGGAGGTCATAACTAAGGTAACCAAGAATCAGATATACAATGCCAATAGAGAAGACCCACTCTAGGTAGTCAAGTTACATCATAGGTATGTGGATCGAGCCATATTTATTTAGTGTAGCCTATACTAGAGGATAAGGATTCCAAGCTATATACTAATCAAGGTACTATTCTAGTATCCTTTACTATCATTTTGGACTTATTTGATACAGTTGTATCACATTCCTTCATATCACTACATGTTGTGGAGATTATTAGGATTCACATTGAGTATTCCTATGGAATTATGATGCTTTATACAACTTTGTGTATACATTATGAGAGTATACACAATTTTAAGGACTTTCCTCTGAAGACAGAAATACATCGTTTCCTATGGAACCTCTTCATCATCAAGATGACAGTCTTTGATGCCATTCTCTGGATGGACTGGTTGGTTTCGTTATCACACCTATATGGATTGTTATCACTAAAGGTTGTCATTTACATCACTACATGGAAGTAATTTTAATCCCAAGGATGAATGAGATGTCCATGAAATCATATCTAGACTATATCATCTTGTTCTAGGTGGAGTGACCTCCTAGATTGCTATCCATTACATAAATTATTAGGGACTACTTCAGATTGAGTTCCCTCCTATAGTCGATAGATTAAGGGACATTTTCACCGATGAATTTTCCATACTACCTCTTGGGAGATAGTTATATTTCACTACAAAGCATGTGACTGGAGACGATCTGGTATTTTTTCCTCTTTACGGGATTGATACTACTGAGTTTCATGAGATCAAGAGGTTACTATAGGACTTATAAGATAAGGGGTTTATACAACCCAATACTTCTCCATGGGGTTCACCGGTCCTTTTTCCAAGAAGGAAGATGAAACCCTCTGGCTTTCCATGGATTAACAAAAATTGAATCAGATTACAATGAAGAACCAATATCCCTTACCTTAGATAGATATTCTCTTTTACTGACTCATAGAAGAAAGAGAGTTCCCAAAGATCGACCTAAGATCGAGTTTTCATAAGGTTTGATTTAGGAATTCAGATATTACATGTACAATTTTCTATTGTCAGTACAACTAATATCAGTATCTAATGATGTTGTTCAGTCTTATGAATGCTCCTTCTCTCTTTATGGATTTAATGAACAGGGTTTTCCATTCATATATGGAGTCCTCTATCATAGTTTTCAATGATGGAATGTTGGTGTATTATCATTCTCAGAGTGACCATGATACACATCTTGAGATTTTTTGGAATACACTATGTGAGCTCCTGTTGTATTCTAAGCTTAGTATGTTTCATTTTTAGATAAAAAAAGTTCACTTCCTGGGTCATATTTTCTAAGAGGCATGAGTTTTAGTTGTCCAAAAGAAGGTGAGAGATATAGCTACCTGGGAGAATCCCAAGAACATCTTTGACATATGGAGTTTATTGTGGATATACTGTTACTACAAGAATTTCATACAATACTTCTCACAATTAGAAACACCTTTTACAAGATTGACTAAGATGGGTATAAATTTTATATGGTCTAACTCTGAAAATAAAACCTTTCAAGAGATTAAAGGGAAATTGAATTTAGTGCTGATCAAGATTCTAACATAGATGGTAGGAACTATATATTATATTTGGATGAATTAGGTATTAGTATCATATCGATTTTGATGTAGGAATATTGAGTCATTAAGTGTGGGTCACATAAGCTATGTCCTCATGAGTGAAATTAACTGATGCAAAATCTCGAGTTGGTAGCTATTTTTTACAGCTTACATTGTAGGATGAATTATTTATTGGGAGAGAATTTTATGGTGTACAAAGACCAAAAAATCCTTAGGCACATCTTCATGAATTCTGAATTGAATCTTAGGAAGACAAAATGGGTTGAATATCTATATTTATTTTACTTAGAGCATGACTATATTCCTGCAAAGGTAAATGTTGTGGCTATTTCTTTGAGTAGGAGGAATCAGACACATGTAGTTTTGGAGGCCAATATTGAGTGGTAGCTTATGGATCCATTTATTAAAGAGGTGAAGGATCATCATGGATATTTTTTACTTGCATCAATATCAGTTGAAATCTTTAGTTTTTGAGAGAGTGAAGATAATACAGTTTTGAGATCTTGAAGGCTTGGTCGTACAAGAGAGTATTGTTTTTGAGGACCCACCTCTGTATTGGTATATCAATGAAGAAGACTTCCTATGTATACATGGGTGTATCTAGGTCCCCAAATATATGAGAGAAGTTTTGATGTGAGTGTCACATGCTTCTTAGTAGGAAGTTCATCCATGTATCTACATTATGTATCATGATATGCACTGACAGTATTGGTGGCTAAGGATAGAGTGTTAGATAGTAGGTTTTATCACTCACTGTTCCTCCTATAAATAGGTGAAGGCAGATAATTATCAACCTTCCAGAAACCTTATATCTTGTTAAATCCATTACTATTCCTAAAATGTAAATGTGGGGATGTTTAATGGATTTTATCATCGACATACCGATTTCACCTTGATGTGGAGACGTGGTTTGGGTAGTCATGGATCAATTGATGAAAGTATCCCACTTTCTTCCCATTTGGGAGACTTTTGTCAGTTGATTAGTTGGGATGATTACATGATTGTGAGATTATTCTGATATATGGGGTCCCATGTAATATACTGTTAGAAAGGTATGATAAATTTATATTGAGGTTCTGGAATGGGTTATATAAAGAAATGGGTACAATGGTCCTTCTGAGCACGACCTTTCACCCTCAAACTGATGGCAAGTTATAATGGATTATATAGGTGTTAGAGGACATGTTCAGAGTATGTGTCATTAATTTTAGTGGTTATTGGGAGAATAATATCCCTATAATTAATTTATCATACAATATATCTATCATAAAACAAATTATATGGATCTATACGAGGCCCTATACGGTATCCCATGCCATCCCTCATGTGCTCGTTAGAGGCATGAGAGGGAGCTCTATTGGGTCTTCGTTTCGTTTAGGAGACTTTGAAGTAGGTTTAATTTACCAGGAAACTGACTTCCACCACTTAGTATATATTTAAATCTTATGCTAATCATCATCAATGACCTTGGGATTTTGAGGTTTTGCTTTTTGTTTTTTTATGGCTATCACCAAAACATGGGAATAGATTGATATGATGGAAACAGAAGTTGTCACCTCTCTTTTTTGGGAATCTTGAGATATTTAAGAGTGTCAATTCAGTAGCTTATTGGTTTATATTATCTCAAAAGGAAAATTCCATGCATGATGTATTCAAATTTTCATATCTTTTTCGATATCATGTGAAAACATATCATTCTTTTGATCCCATTGAGGTGGAGTTATATGCCGATGCTTCTTTTGAGGAGTGTTCTATATGAATATTTGACCAGAGGATGAAGTCTCTCCGAGGTCAGTCCATCCATTTAGTATGGGTGCTATGGAATCACAGCCAAGTAAAAGATGTTACTTAGGAGTGGGAGGCTCATGTACATGTTTAGTGGTTGGAGTTATTCTATGACAATGTTTCACCGCCCTTGGAATGTGAACTTAAGGACAAGTTCCTTTAAGGAGGGAATACTTAAAGAACATAGTTTTTATATGAGGTATGAACCATTTAATTTTTTGTTTTAATCCTTATATTTTACCTAATATGTATTCCTAATGAATTAAATGGGGTTTTAGAAGTTTCTAGAGCTTTTTAGGATTGTAGAACCCCGACTGATGAAAGAAACCACTGGGCCGAATAGTTAGAGAAACTGTGCAGTCCAAACTGCCAGATTTCCCCTTATAGTGTGTTGATTTTCAGAGGGGAAAGTAGGGTGAATTATTTTCCCTAACCATGTGCCAAGGGCCACATGATCATACAAAAAATATATAGTTTTATTAGAGGTTAATGTCACGGTTGGCACACAGTTTCTAAAACCATGCATCCTAACCATGCGGGTCCCATCCTTAGACAGTGGGATGCACACGATTGGTGTACGGTTTGGACAACCATGCACCCAAACTGTGAAACCCATATATTTTGGGTCAATTTACCAAAATAACCGTAAATATTTATATTCTTACCCCTCCCCCTCTTTTCCTCATTCTAGCAGACATAAGAGGTCTTCTTCTTCTTTTTTAGCTATAATGCCTATTTTCCTAGGCTTTTCTCCCATTTGATCTTATGGTCTTCAACTCAAGCACTGATCATCCCATTGGATAAAAATTGGTGAGTAATCTATTCCTCTTGCATCTTCAATTGTCTTTATTTCTCTTTACAGAGTTATTTAGGTACAAGATCATATGTCCTATTTTTAGGGAAATTCATCTATTTTTCCGTTTTCCTCTGATCTAGGCCAAACCAAAGAATGATACTAGATGAGTGCTCCTCTAAAAGAATAATGTAGGTGATATATTTCTTATTTCTCAAGGTTGAGATGTTTTATAGTATGTGTCATTTTGCCGCATGCTGGATTCTCTAGGCATTTCTCTAAAATAAAATTATAGCATCTTCAATCCAATTCCTTTTATAGAATTTTTCTAGTGATACCTTATTCAGGTTTGGTTAGGAACAATTATATGGTTCCACCCTTCTAGGAATTCCCAAGGAATTTTTTTAATATTACTAAATTCTTAAATGGACAAACCATCTTCTAAATGGTTTGATGTGACTCCTAAGTGAGAGAATTATAATGAATTGAATTGAATGTGAGTGGCACGACCATGCCACATAATTAAATAGAAAAATGGTTATGACCATAATGATATAAAATGTTAATAAGATACACTTCTAGAAAAAGGATCTTTACCCACACATTTATCCCCATGGTTTAGAAAACCGTAGGGATATCTCTTTTTTTATTATCTATTCCCACGGGTTTAATAAAACCGTGGGAAACTAATACCCAATTCCCTGAATGCATTGAACTCCTCCTCCCTCTTCCATTGCGCTCCTCCACTCTTCCATCACACTCTTCCTTAACCTTTATTACATCACCCATTCCATCGTGTTCTTCCTTGCTTTCCCGACTCCTGAACCTCTCCTTCCATCCCCGACCACCACCTCCTGGCCATCCAACCTCCGCCGCTCGACAATCTCCTCCCCTCACCGACCTCCACCTCCCGACTATCCAAACTCCACGTCCCTGCCATCTGCTCCCCTCCCCAGACTCCGCCTCCACTCTTGACCTCCCTACCAGCCTTTGCCTCAACCTCAACATCCCAACCTCTTCCTCCCTGCCCCCTTCTCCAGCGATGTCCCCCTCTCGGATCCCTCTCCTCCTAGCCTTGGCCTCCGCCTCAACTTCCCCCACCTCCGGAAACATCCCATCCTGGCCTCCACCTCCCTGCCCCCAGCTCCGACATCTAGGTATGAAATTTATTCTCCTTGTTTTTCCAGTGATTGAGATCTCTTCCGTTGAGTTGGTTTTTTGAGATATCATCTCTCAAACTTATCCTGCTTTCAATATGAATCTTGAAAAACTTCAACATATGTGTTTGATCAAAAAGTGAACCTAGAGTGAGGTTTCGAGTAAAAAGGTGATTCTAGGGATCATTAGTCCCCACTCTTTTCTATTAGATGAGTGAATGAAGAGGAATTTGGGGTTGTTTGGTCTCATATCTTTCATGATTTTCAGCCTCTGTATTATTTTCTGATGTGCTGGAATCTAGTGATTCATGCATTGAAATATATTTCTTTTGAATTTTCTTTATTTAGATCCCTAGAATTCAGCTCTATTCCAAGAATTTCAGATTTCTTAAGCATTTTGGTGATGCATTCAGGGTGTTCTTATAGGTTGATTAGTTGGAAATGACAAGGATGCAACCCATTCGAGCTAGATTATGTATTTAATCAAGACTATATCAAACTCTCCAAGATTTAATTTAGTTTAGTTTTGATTATGGTACTATTATTATCCCTAAGATTGTTTATGAATGTAATACTATGTATTTTCATCACTTTTACCTTGTGGGTTTCTCTTTCACTTTTTGTCTCATGTATGTTATATTTATTTTTCAGTTGATCATTTATGTATATCCTACTAGTGTTTTGAAGATATGTTTCCATTATAGGTTTTATAGGATATGGAGTCCCATATTATGATATATTATTAATCCGTTATAAAAGCTATCCCCTGACCTATTAGAATCAGGAATGAGGTGAAACTCCCGACTTAATAATGGATTAGGAAGTGCCTTGATGGGTCATGTCATGTCAGGAGGCCTCGATCTTAGGAAAAAAACCTAAGGATTGTATGATGACTATTTGGATAATGATAAGGAATAATGGAAAGTGGTAGAATACAGAAAGAATAAGAAAAATTAATGGGTATAAGGCTCAGTTCTTGATCAAGTTTGGGTGGGGAAGCAAGATATTAAAGGATTTCCTTCCCATGAGGCTCACTTAGGTAATGAAAGCACTTCACTGATGTTGTTTTATTATGAAGAAGAAATATAATTTGAATAAAAAACCATCAAATGATCAAAAATTTATAAATAAGGAAAGAAGTTATGGAGGTGTAAATATTATTATCTTTTCCAAAACCTATTGTAATAATATCAATGAGAACAATTACTATCATTAAGGGGATTTAGAAATAATCCCTTGAGCCTAGACAACATATTCTAAGTGATGTTCCTAAGGAAGATTCAGTAGCCTTATAAGATCAAATACAAACTGAGAATGAAGGGAGAATATGTAGGTAGGATAATATATAAGTTTACCTAACTCCAATTGTCAAAGAAAATAACATACAAAGAACTTAAACCTAAAATCTTCCCCAAGGTAAATCATTCTACTAAAGTAAAAAAATTTAAGGGTTTTTAGTAGGACCACAAATTAAAATATGGAACTGATCCAAAATATAATTTGGATCTTATTATATACTCTAAGGAATAGATAGAGACATTGACCATCAATAATTCACCAGAGGATATTGATTAAATATAAAATCAAATGATATAATTCGATACATATGAGGAATAAAAACAGTGGATCAATAAAAAATATCAATTTTTTCCTTGAATATTTAATGAAGGAAATATTAACATGGATGCTTTTATCAATAGGACAAGATGGTATATTTATTTGAGGACATCATTAAAGATTATCCAAAAAATAGGGTAATTTATATTACATATAGATTATATAGGGTCTAAGACACCAATATTTTAATTTTTTTAGACAGGTCTAATGATTCCCTATATAATTTAATTTCATGTCTGGATTTATCTTTTTTATGTAGGTTAACACCAAACCCATAAATTTGGTCTTCCTAAAAATAAAAAAAATATTTAACTGATGGTTTAATGAAGGGGAATAATATGAGAAAATAAATATTCGATAATTAAGAAATTATTTGATTAATAATGTTTTGTTTTATGAAATTATTATAAAAATGAGAATTTTAGATTTAAAAGAAGTTTATAAACTATTATTATTTTATTTAATATATTCATTATTTATTAAATTATTTTATTTGATTTACCATGTTAATATTTGACTATAATAAATGGGTAAATATTAATTAAATTAAAATGATGACAAAGGATATATGATTTTGAATTATGACTTGTTAATTATTTGAGTTACTTGAAAAAAGGTATGTGAAGGATAAATATAGAATTCTTTCTCAATAAAACTCATAGGTGAGCCTTTCCATTCTTCCTAATCCATTATTCTAGTCTAGAATCAAGGAACCATCCTTGACATTTAGAAGAATAGTAGTATTATAACCCATAGCTAATTATGGAGGTATTCCAACCAAATAGATCATGTCTAATCCAGTTTACTCATCATTCAAAATTAAATGAGGGTATGCTATAAGAATCCAAAATAGTAATCGATGAAATTTGATATATAAGACATTACCTAAATCCCAAGGGAGATTCCACTAGTCATTTCATTTCAATTTCCCTCATTATCATTTCTTATGAGAACGTTAATCATGGTATGTGTAAAATTAATTTTCGATATTAATCTAATAACGTGTATTTAATTTTTCAATTGATTTTAAATTCATTTATTTTACCAAAATAGCCTTTTCCTTTTTAAGATTCTTGTTGTGACTTGTTCCACTTTGTAGGAAGTAGGTGTTTCTAGGTAATTATTTTATTAAAAAAATTCACGAATTGATTTAGTTTATTAAATTCGTCTTCTATTATATTAATACCAATATTTGATACCCATGATTGTTTTATATAAATTATCTAAATGATTTTCATTAATTCTTGGAAATTAAGTGGCTTTCTTTAATTTTTTCCCACTTTTAATTATAATCTTACCCATGGAAAATATAAAATTACATGGATATGGGGCTCATTGAAAATATTTATGATTATGGACGAATGTTTTTATCTCTCCCTTGATTTTTAAATGAAATAACCCATGTTTAAGGGTGTGTTTTAATGTTAAAAGTTGATTTTTTATGTTACACCTAAGGGAGGACAATCTTTTTTATCTCTCCCCTAGTTCAATTATAATGACACATAACACTATATCATATACATGAAACCTTTCTTGGCCCATTATGGCTTACCTTGTTGATGATCCATTTATAGGATAGAAGTAGGAATTTTATCTCTGATACTGAAAGGTTTGAAATTCGTTATAAAAATAAAGGCACTTGCAATACAAATGTGAATTAACTATTAAATTTTTATGTTCTAATAGTTTTATTTTCTATAGTACATATCAATTTTTTAATTATGGATTAAATTATTGATTGTAAGATAACTTTTATTTTTCTTGTTATAGAATGGATAGAAGCTGGATGTATCGTACCGATAGGATTCCAACCTTGTTTCAAAATAATTTGGAGAATTTTTTAGATTTTTCATTTGACAATGCTTCAAATGGAGGTTGTATACAGTGTCCATTCAATAAATGTGTTGGAAATGAACGTGTATGCATAATGAACTCTAAAACTAGTTTAAACTATGGAAATTAAATATACATACAGTTTAAAAACCTTTAAATTTTTTTTCAAATCATATTAATTATATTCTGTACATATGCAGGGCAACAAGAAGTCAAGGGTGTGCTAATATCAATATGTATGACTATGTCATGCAATATTTTCTTAGAAAATGAAAAGAAGACCATGCATTTAATTTCCACAGAATGATGACTGAAAGTGGCTTTACCCCAGGTACTATTACTTGTAATAATATTATAAAATGTTTCAAAAAACAGAATCAACTTGTAGTGGTGTTAGAGTTCCTTTTGATACTTCTATCCGTGGTTCCAAAAACTAATTTTTCTTTCGTTTACTCTTTTGATTGCTACTTACTACAATGAAGGAAGGCTGGGTGAGGCACTTTTTTATTAATTGGCCTTAAATGAATTTCTGTAGGATAGTATTGTCAAGCCTACAATTTCAACTAAGCCATCCTACACTAGTGCTAAAAACATCACTGTTTCTTCTAATAAGAAAGTGAAGCCCAACAATAGCTCTGATTCGTCATGCTCTTTTGAAAGTGATTCTGAAGGAGTGTGTATTTATCAACTATGAATAGGATTGGTTTATGGTTCTCATTTCTTGGTATGCTTCTAACAAACCTATACAAATATGATTTTTTTTGTTTCATTCTTTTTTAATGACTATTAAACTATGTTTTATTTTAGGATCCTCCTACTAATGCTTCTTTTACTTTGAATGAGCAGTCTACTCTCTAAAAAATTAATTTTTTCTTCCACTAAGGTTTCTGAGAGTGATTCCTCTGGTTTATCTAAAGTGATTATGATGAAGATGCGAGAATTATTATTAATTCTCACACATTATATTAATTGTTCTAGTGGTTTTTAGTTTGATATATTTTATATAATAATTGCAATTATGGTCACTAACTGTGCATTTGATGTTTTTGTGTAGGAAAAATTACCTAATAAATCACTTGGAACTGTGATAAAAAGTAAACCATCAAGTCTTCTTGAAACAAAAGAGGAGTCCAGTGATGAAGAAGATACAGATAGATTTGATGATTATGCTTATAATCCAGTGAGTACAAATGATTTTATCTTTATCTCTACTAGTATTTCATTTTAATAAATCATTCTCATAATTATTGTGCTTGTATGACATGGATGTTTAAGGTGCTTTTTTTATGAGATCATAATAATTAGGCAGTTATTACCCATATATTATTCAAAATTTGAATTTATATAACATAAATCATCTAATAATTTTCCCAATCCTATAATTTAGGTTCTGTTATTTTTAGTAGCAGCATTAAACTCAAAGAAAATTGATGATCAATCCCAATATTCCAATATTTGACACCATCAAAAACATGTTTGAATACATATTTACATTATTATCACTAGAATAAGACTAATAGTGGTTAAGTATCATTGCTTACATTAGCATGACTTCTACTGTAACCTTTATACTAGGAGTTCTTACACTAGCATCCCATACTAAAAAAATGTTTACAGTGGAAATTTTAACATATTTACACATTGGGCTTCATTAGTTGCAACATTACACTATCATTTCTTACAGGAGTAGTATTCGCACTATCAATGTTTATAATAACATCACTACAGTAGTAGTTCTTACATTATTAGTTCTTAGACTAACAATGATTACACTAGAACTTTTCGTAGCAACATTACCTGTAAAAATACCTTTTCATAATTCATATTTCTGGGAAATACAAGGGTGAAAAATCTGGGAAACATGGGAAGAATCCTACTGAATCTCTATTTGCAATTACATGAGAAGCCCACTCATTGGTTCTGGGGAAGAGGAGACAAGTATGTTGTAGCTGAGTTTTTATTTTATTTTCATTATCGCATCAGCCACTTAGAAATTTTACCACTTTCTACGGACAGAGGGTACTTATATTCTACGAAGGGGGATAACAGGGCACCAGAGGCAGCTACATGGTTTTCTTTTCATGGGAGGGAGATCAAGGCAGTTGAGGGATTGATAGTGTGTTTTATTTTTGTATGCTTTTACTGTTTTACGTCTATTTATTTTCTTTTCCTTCGGTATGGATGTCTGACATACAGATTGGTCATGCCGAAATTTTATTTATTTTCTCCTGCTGTTTTAATTAATTATTTGTGGAGGTGATTAATCCCTTGTTTGAGACACCAAACAGATATCAATATTATACTCGGTATCATCTTCAGTATTGTGCACGTGTACTGGACTTCAACTTTCGTTGGTTGAGGGGGGGGGGGGGGGGGCTTTCCAGGGGGGCTATCAAAGGGGGTTGATGGTGTTCAGGTGGGTAGTGGGGGTGTCCAGGGGGTTGGTGGAGCTTTCCAAGGGGGTTAGGTGCAGTCCAAGGGGGTTGGGGGGCTGTCTATGGGGGGTGGGGGTGTTCAGGGGGTGGTGGGGGGGGGGGGGGTCATCCCCCGTTACATGTATAGTCACCCATGGCAGTGATTATGAACATATGAGGCTAGGTGTTCCCATATATATATATATATATATATATGCATACACAGGTGAGTTGAGACTGGTATATGCATATGAGAATATGTGCAAGGATCCCCTTGCACATGCTCACAGCCATGCAGGTGTGTGCATAGGGGCTAGGTGTCCTTGAATGTGTGTGAAGGTGCGTATAACCAGTGGGGGAGCAACAAATTTTCATTAGAAAACTCTAAGAGCTGAAGTGGATGGCTTGGTTCCACCTTGAGGTAGGGTCCCTCTCCTAGCCTCTTTAATTCAAGAATGTTTTAAATTAAATTTATCTTCTTTCTTAATTCTGCTTAATTATGTTGAATTGCATATATTGAATAACTGTTCTTTAATATAATTGTTTCATTTGATAAATAATGTCATGTTTTTATAATAAAACCCCTCCAATGGAGGTGCAGTGTCTTCGAAAACTCACAGTGATAATTATATTGATCTTGTTGGTTAACTTATTGCATTTGATTTGTGCTGAATGAGTTTTAGAATAATTTTTAAATATAATTAAATGAATTGTGTGATAAAGAAATTCCATGATTTTATAATAAAACCCCTCCAATGGAGGTGCACTATCTTTTGAACCATAGAATAGTGATGATAAACTCTGTGATAGTATTCCATGAGTCTTGTGATCAATGTTGATACTGACTAATCACAATTTCTGCCAGCGGGATGACAACCGGAATGTTGCCCCACCTCCTCCCACTCCCTTCACTCCTGGCCTGAAGATGCTACCCCACAGATGTTGCTGGATCGGTCCAACACGCCGCGGTCACACCATGGCCAGGCCGTGGTCAAGCCGCAGTCAAGCTGTGGTCACACTACGGTCATGCCGCGATAATGCCGTGATTTGGCTTTGCTCTAGGACGACAACCCATGGATGTTTGTAGTCCTGTTATCTGATGTATGATACCTAGATAGAGTTTTAAATACATTACCCACCCATAGTTAATGAGGAGCGAGGCCCTCAGGTAGAAAATATCTAGATTGAGTCTCTCATGAAAATATTTAGTCACCTGTAGACAACATTGAAGATGAGGGTGAAGCTTTCTAATTTTATTCTACAAGGACCATCTAAGTGCTCGAGGGACATCATAGTAAATTTTGGACAATAATCATACTTGAAAATACTTTTATAATGATATTTGTATTT
The DNA here is from genome assembly GCA_963277665.1 of Viscum album. Lineage (NCBI taxonomy): Eukaryota > Viridiplantae > Streptophyta > Magnoliopsida > Santalales > Viscaceae > Viscum > Viscum album. Next base: position 954,936,143 of record OY728128.1, on the reverse strand, counting down.
GGAAATGTGTCTTTTAGAGTTTGATATTTTTATGATCTCGATGATCTGATGAGTGTTTTTACCCTTGTAGAGAAGATGCTTCTACATTATCATCTATTTCTATGTGAGAACAGTAAACAACACACACCTCATATAGTGTAGTTGGAGCTTTCTACAACAATGGGGAATCTGATGGATGATGAGCTCTGTGATAGTATTCCACGAGTCTTGTGATCAATATTGAGACTAACTAATCACAATTTCTACCAGCAGGGCAATGAAATGAGTGTTTCCCCACCTCCACCCACTCTCTTCACTCCTAGCCGGAAGATTCTGCCTCACAGATATTGTTGTACCAGGCCAACTGACCACGGTCACGCCATAGTCACACCACAGTCACACCACGGTAATGCCGTGATTTGTCCCTACTCTAGGACGACACCCCGCAGCGGTACACAGTCCTGTCAGAATTCAATGTATGATACCTAGATATTGTTTTAGATACATTAACCACCCATAGTTAATGGTGCGGGAGGACCTCAGGTAGCAAATATCTTGATTGAGTCTCTCATGAAAATATTTAGTCACTTGTAGACAACATTGGAGATAAGGGTGAAGCTTGCTACTTGTATTCTACAAGGACCATCTAAGTGCTCAAGGTACATCATAGTAAATATTAGACAATAAGAAGACTTGAGAATAAATTTATAATGATATTTGTATTTGGAAAATTGTCATTTAGAGTTTGATATTTTTATGATCTCGATGATCGGATGAGTGTTTTGACCCTTGTAGAGAAAATGCTTCTACATTATATTTTTTTTCTGTGTGAGAACAATAAACAACACACACCTCATATAGTGTAGTTGGAGCTTTCTACAACAATGGGAAATCTGATGGATGATCACCTCTATGATAGTATTCTATGAGTCTTGTGATCAATGTTGAGACTGACTAATCACAATTTCTTCCAGCAGGGCGACGATCGGAATGTTAGCTCACTTCCTCCCACTCACTTCACTCCTAGCTGGATGATTCTACCCCGCTGATGTTTCTAGACCGGGCCAACATGCCTCGGTCACGCCGTAGACATGTCATGACCACCTACAATTCAGCCCACAACAGCTACCACACCAGCCACCACACCAGCCAACACACTAGCCCCACCCCTAGCCTCCTGCAAAACACTCATGCCAGCCCACTACCACCTACAAAATAGCCTCAGCCACAAATTCCAGCCCGCACCAGCCCCCTGCCACCCCCTGCCACCTTTCTTTCCGTCCGCACCATCCACTCCAGTCTGCACCGACCACCACACTAGCCACCACACCAGTTCCTAGAACCGCTATTTATCCTTTAGTGGAAGAATTACGTTGGTGAATTTCATCCTTATATCTATTACGATTCATGTGTTATCGGTCCTAATGGATTCAAAAGTGTTACTGGGGAATATTGAAAAGATAATGACTTCTTTCATATTGTATACTCATGGGGAGGGAAGATTCTCCTAGGGATGTGTGGATGAGGATGGCCAGACTAGTGGTAGATGGTGGTATCAACTTATACAGTGTCGAGGGATCAATGAACATTATATAAGCTAAGTTTTCTTGGGAGTTTGTTAAAGGTCGTTCTGTATAGGGAAATTTCATATCTGTCAAAGTATTGATCTGACCTTGAGGATCCAGGGGGAAAGTCTCATGGATGTGGAAGGAGTTTCATGGGAACATTCTGGTTCTCAAGAATCAGTCTCGTTGGATTTTGGAATGAGGAAACATAAACATCTGGTTCAACAACTGGGAAGGTTCCCCTATTGGCTTTCCAAGCTATCTGAATCCCAACATTTTGTTTTCCAAGGCATGTTGTTACCTCTATTTTACACATGTAGTTCTTAACCACCATCGAATTGAATGTTTTGATAAAATTATTATGTCTTATTAAATGGAATTTTTAGTCTTAACTATGTCTCCAATGGGGGTTTTCCTGTCCAATATTTACAGGTCTTTAAATCAGATTCCAAATGGTATCACTGGTGGTGAAAATCTGTACTAGGGTAAAGAAATCCCAATTAAATGTAACTTTTTGGTTTGGTGGATCAATAACCATTGTATTCCTATGAATGAAACTATCAAGATAAGGGGGGAGGGTGTAGGTGAGGTGTCTAGGAGGGGATGTCCAGGGGGTGTCCAAGGGCTGTCCGGGGGGGGGGGGGGGTTCGGGGGGTTTGCAGGGCAGGGGCAGGGTGCAGGTGGGGTGTCCAAGGGCTATACAGAGGGGTCTGCAGGGTAGGGGGAGGGTTTAGGTGGGGTGCCTAGGAAGGGGTGTCCAGGGTCTTTCAGGGGGGGGGGGCTGTCCCGGAGGGGTGTCCAGGGGGGTGTCTAGGGGGGAGGGGGTGTAAGGGGGCTGTCCAAGGGGTGCAAGGGGGATGTCCAGTGGGGCATGGGGTGGTTCAAGTGGGGATGTCCAGGGGGCATGGGGGTGTAGGGGGGGTGTTCATACCTTATGAGGATTTCAAAAATAAAACTCCACTTTATTGTATCAAATTCCTTTGAGATATCAAGATTTAAAAAAAGTTCCCATGTTTAACATTTTGTTTCATGATGTGAACATATTCAGAGGTAGTTCTGAATATTATTACCAGGGATAAAGCCAAACTGATTTGAAGAGATAAAACCACGAGCAATGGGACATAACCTCACCACAATATTTTTTCTAATGATTTTTGGAAAGGTATTTCAAATAGAAATAGGTCTGAAATCCTTTACATCCACAACATTTTCCTTCTTTGGGATCAGGGAAATAAAATTGGAGTTGATTCCATAGGGAATTGAGGCGTGTTTAAAGAACTCCCTCATAGCATTAAGGATCTCATCACGAACTATGTCCCAGTAGAACATAAATAATATCACAACACTGTATTCTTCATTTAAGACTCCGAATACTATGGAATCTATATTACCAAAAATCTTCAATAAAAACATCACTGGCATGAGACCCGAAAACTCGATTCATGCAACCATCTGAACCATGAAAGATTTTCACTCATATGATGCATGTTTTTCATCATGAACACTACCTATTAGCCTACTTGTCCACACCTACAACCGTAGTTCCCATTCTATAATAGCTTCATGGAAGCTTCTGACTCCCTGTGCAAGAATATTTATGCAGGCCATTGAAATGTTTTGTAACCTCATCCTACTAAACCAGTTAAAAATTGCTCCATCATTCATGTATTTTAAATTAGTTCCAAATTTCAGATATTAAGATCAATTCTAGCTTTAATATATCATCCACCTCTTTAATTCAACCAGTGAACATGATCCACATCCAATTTCCAACCTATATCAACTTTCATCCATTCTCCAAACACATATCAATATCTCCAAATCATGAATATCATTTCATTATGAAATTATTCCATTCATACCTTCACCCTCTCTCCTCTTCTAATACTTCTTTTTTATGATAACACATCGAATTCACTCTTCATATATATATTTTCCACACATCTTCAACACATCTTCAACACGTCTTCAACACATCTTCATGCAATAGATCTTCATGCCATTTTTGTTGACAAATCCCATGCCTCTTTAATAAAACATACCTCATTAATACCTCATATATTTCCCACAAATCCAATCAATCAATCCTTAGTTGCAACAATACCACACTTTGGATGATCTTGTTCTTGAAGTCTATGCCTCTAATCTTGTTTCTTTGTTAAGGGTGGACTCAAAAATGATTCCATTTCCTTAACCCATTATCTTAATGTACAATGGGATGGGAATGCTTCAGCCTTGTCTTAAAAGTAGTCTACTAGTGACAATACTTATTCTAGGGATAGACATGGGATTTCATCTTTTGAGACTCCCAAGACAAATAAGGTAGAGAGCACACCAGGCATATACATGGCTCATCGTGTTAAGGGGACTCAAAAATTAAAGGTTTGTATTCAAAATTCCTTTGAATTACTAGAATCAGGAAGTAATAAATAGGATAGGAAAGCAAACAACTAGGTTTAATGATGCAGCTAGTTAATGTGGAAATCCTAGATGATGGAGATGGGCCATGGATAGTGGTTTCCACTTTAGGAAATGCATTTTTCTTATTAAAAGATTAAAAATGATGTCTTAGGGAGGGGCTGGGAGTGGGGGGTGTGCTGGGGGGGGGGGTCTATCCAGGGGGGAAGGGAGGGGCTGTAGGGGGAGTGGGGGGTGTCCAGGGGGAGTCCAGGTGGTGTATAGGGGGTGTCCAGGGGGTGTCCAAGTTGGGTGTCCAAGGTGGAAAGCTGTTGTTTCTGGGGGGGGTGCAAGGGGGTTCTGTCCAGGGGGAGAGTGGGGTGTGTGTAAGGGGGGAGTGGGGTTTTTCTAGGGGGAAGGGAGGGGATGCATGGGGAGTGGGGAGGGGTGTCTAGGGGGTTTGTCTAGGGGGGAAGGGAGGGGTTGTAGGGGGAGTGGGGAGGGGTGTCTAGGGGGTGTCCAGGGGCTGTCCAAGGGGTGTCCAATGTAAATATACATTCTTTTCAAGCTGATCTAAACCTTGAATTAATGATCAACTACCTCACTATAAGCTTTCAACTTGAAAAAAATACCTGAGAATAAATTTCTATCTGTAGTCCCCTGTCAAACTTCTGATATTTCATCTACTAATTTGAAACGATCTAGGGTGTATACTACACTAGTTCAACAAAATGATTGGTATAATCCATCACTGATCAGTCACCTTTGGAAAGATAAATATACTCCTAGGATCTGGAATAATCTAGGACCTCAAGAAACTTATGCTATTTTAAAATGATCTTGAAATATTTCAACATATCTGTACGGTCATCCTATTTTGAACCACTGTGTCCCAACGTCTTCGATTAGGACCCTCTAACAAGAACGAAACACATTTTACTCTGACAGCCTTAGGATTGTCATCAAATTCAAACATTAGCACTATATTATCAAGACACTCCTCTTCCTCATATGGTTCAACATTACCTCAGAAGGTGTGAGGCATTTTCTAGAGAAAATCCAAAGCATTTTCCTTTACAGGAACCAGTTCCACTTCCCTAACCATAGTAGGACAGAAAACCGCTCCCTGTCCAATTCTTGAATAGACTGGACCATAACATACACTAATATCTGATCAATTGTTGAGGTATAACACTCTTTGTGAACTTACCACAGTTTCACAAGAAGTATAAGGCTTTTCAGGGGGAGGGGGGCTGTCCAGGAGGGGGGTAAAGGGGGCTGTCCAAAAGGGGGGGGGGGTGTCCAGGGGGGTCCAATGGGGGGGGGGGGGGGGTCCAGTGGGGTGTCTAGGGTCCATGGGGGTCCAGTGGGGGGAGGGGGCTCTAAGGGGAGGGGGATCCATGTTCTGGGGGGGGGTGTCTGTCTAGGGGGGGTTGTAGGTCCAGTGGGGGGATGCAGCGTGTGGTCTGTCCAGGGGGGGTGCTGCAGGTCCGGGGGGGGGATGCAGGGTGGGTCTGTCCAGGGGGAAGGGGGGCTTCAGGTCTAGTGGGGGTTGCAGGGGGGGGCTACAGGTCCAGAGGTTTCTGTCCAAGGGGGGAGGGAGGGGCTTCATGTCTAGTGGGGGGCTATAGGGAGGGGGGGGGGGTCTATCCAGGGGTAGGGGGGATGTAGGTCCAGTGGGGGGCTGCAGGGGGGTCTATCCTGGAGGGGCTGTAGGTCCAAGGGGAAGGGAGGGGATACAGGTCTAGTGGTGGGCTGCAGGGTGGGGGGTCTGTCCAGGGGGAAGGGAGGGGCTGCAGGTCTAGTGGAGAGCTGTAAGGGGGAAGGGAGGGGCTGCAGAGGGGGGGGGGGGGGGGTAGGTGGGAGGTCTTTCTAGGGGGTGGGGACGGAGGGGATTTAGGTCCAGTGGGTGTGTGTAGTGGGGGGCTCTAGGGGGGGTATGTCCATGGGGGAAGGGAGGGGTTGCAGGTTGGGGGGGGGGGGGGTCTATCTAGAGGGAAGGGATGGGCTGCAAGTTCATTTTTTCAGAGTGGTTAATGTGGGAAACTTCTTTTTCTGGGGAAACCATCTATACCCATGGTTCAACAAATCGTGGGTATATATGCTGCTGCAAAACTATCTATACCCACAATTTGTTGAACCGTGGGCATGTTTTCTTTGAAAAAAACTATCTATACCCACGGTTTTACTTAACCGTGGGTATATAATTTGGGCTGTAAAAATGTATACCCACGATTTTTTAAAATGTGGTTATATATGTATACATGCGGTTTACCAAAACCATGGGTAATATGAGATTTCAGTGGGATATACCCACAGTTTCTATAGAACCGTGGGTATAGGGCTATCTCGATGCCTCGAGATCCCCTAGTTCATGAAACCGTGGGTATAACCTATATCCACAGTTTCATGGGCTATACCAACTATTTGAAACCATGGGTATAGGAAAATTTTCTATTAGTTTTTTTTCAAAATATGAGCAGAAAATTTTATTTTATAAGTCCACGGGGAAATGATTTTAAAATATTATCCTTGATTATTTGGAGGTGAGTCACATTATTAAATAAATGAACATAAAATCATAAAGTATGTTATACATTTTGGAGGATTCACTAAGTTATTATCAAAGAAGTCAAATAAATCTTAAATCACATTATTTTAAATTTAAAACATATTTTTTTTGAATATCCCTTCAATGGTATTTTGTACATCAATATTAGGTCATTATGATGTCATAAAACACACTGTATATATATTATTTATTTTTTACCCAACAATTCGACTATCTCATAAAATTACGAAATTTCACCATTGGATAATTTCAACATCCTGATTCCAAAAATAATATTCATTTTATGTAAATTATTTTCTAAATAGGTGTATTTTTACTTTTAAAATGAGAACCGACATTTATTAAATATTTAATGGGTTTTGACAAAAACAGTTTTTAAACCTCTATAAAAATTAAATTTGACTTCATAAAAATTATATACTAATTTATTATTAATAAATTTAATTTGATAACAATATATTATTAAAATATAAATTATTTCAAAAATTCATTAATTTATTAAAATAAATTCTCTAAAAATACACTTTATGTTTTATCGTATAAAAATATAACTATTATCAAACTAATTACCTAATAATTTATATACAGAGAACTGATATAATAATAATTTATAAAAAAAATATAATATTATTAATGAAAACATAATAATTCATATATTTCTCAAAAGTACCATATTTACCCAAAAATCAAGTTATCAAATTCATCATTTTTAAGAAAGACTATTACCATAAAAGAATTAATAGAATAAGAATTTTATTTATCGAAAGGGATTATAATATAAGTAACTAATACCTTGTTACATAACCCCTTATAAAACCCACATATTACCTATGGGTAAGGTGTGCGATGGTGACAGACTCTTGGGGAAGCTCAGATAATGTCACACGGGTGGAAATCTCTATTAATGTGAACATCTCCAATATTGGATTTTGTTCAAGCTTAAAGTGTGGAAGCTCATCTTGGGAATGGTAGAAATTGAAGCGAAGTGACGCTACCTCCTATCCAAGCTCCAAAACATGAGCTTTGTATGGCTCGATTCTACTGGATGAGGCCATCATCTCCTTTGTATGTGTTGAAAGAATTTGTTAAAAAATTATATTTATATTAGTTGTGTGATGACTATTTAACGGCTATATTATCAATGGTAATGATACTTAAAGGTCATTTAAACCCAATAATAATAAAAAAAGAGTTCATGTGTTTTCTATATCTATAAGACATTAAAATAAAGGTAATTGTATTCATAAATGATCGGTTCATTACAGAGTCACATGGAGGTGTGTCTATAAGTTGGATTTATTTTGTTTTCCTTATCACATCGATCAATTAAGTATTTTTATTCTTTGAGTTTTTCTTATTAGTGGACTATACTATATATATAAGATACTGGGGTGATCTAGTGGTTATCATATCTATATATGGAGTTAGTGATGAGCAGAGGTAGATGATTCTATGGAGGGGGTTTTGAGGGTGAGTGGAGGGATTAGTGTAACATATATCTATTTCTTATTTATAATTGTTTATTACTTTACATTATATTTTTATTTTCTTCTAGTATATGGAACTTTTATTTATATATTGTTCATGAATTTTGTTCTATTGTTGAGTAACTCTAGATATTGGGTGAAACTACTTACACTAATTATACATTGATTCCCTTGAAATAGTTACCCGTTAGAGGTGATTGAGAATGTGCCTAAGGTATATCATAGGATGGTTTAGGTATTTTATAGGTGATTGATTAGGTTGGTTTATGATGTACTCTATATTCCTTGATTTAGATTGAAATATTCTTGATTACTAAATAGACTCTTTTGTAGTGATGGCACAACACCCCATTCTCAGACTTCCTCCCATCCAGTGTACACATACCAAAGGAATCATTCTGGGAATCTCATAATAGACTCTCCTATAGTGATAATACAACACCCCCATAACCCAACTCTCATTCAGGGTACTTTTCCAAATGAAACGTCCTTGGAGATTTTTTAGTGTAACTTATGTTTCTAACATTGTTCATAGTCATCCTTAACCTATCTTCCCCTTCCACATATCAATTTAGACTCTTGGAGTCACAAATTACCCTTCCCCGCCTTACCTTTTCTCATGTGTAATTTTAAAACCCTTGGTGTTACACATATTGGTGGGGTGAATCAATATTTTTTAATCACACCTACCTAATTCCCCATCATCATGGGTTTTCCTACATGGTGTTTGATACAACATTACAACCCAAACCCATCCACCCCTATTGTGTTCTATTATCAGACATGAATGTTCTTCTAATTATCTCTTTCTTCTTACACATATCATGACTCGTGTATGATATGATATTTTATTTTATTATTACACAAGAATTACTGAGATGAAAAATGTAAGAACCTAAAATGTGGAAAAAATAATATTCTTATTACATGAAAAAATTAGGATTGTCATCAACAAATTATAGCCTCTCCATTCTTACTAAATGGACCTATTATTTCCCATAATCCATTTCATTTTCAATATCATCCATAATTTCCCTAGATTATTCAAAATATTACTATAGTTATGCAATATCTACAATCCTTTCCTTATCATATGGGTGTCCTTTAGCTACCTACACC